>JBBPDC010000109.1:19511559-19525209 GCA_037974485.1 Hemigrammopetersius urotaenia | reverse complement strand
CAATCAGTCTTGCCTCCTAAGTGGACAGTTTGATTTCACAGACGTGTGACTGACTTGAAGTTACATTGTGTTGTTTAGGTGCTCCCTTTGTTTTTTTGAGCAGTATATTTTTTGACCAATTAAAGTAATGTTACTGTCATTATATTATGTCATCTGTGTCGTGATATACTTTCTACTGCACCTGGAGGGCTGTAAAACTGTTAGCATCACCGTGAGAATAAAATCAGTCACACCCAACACAAATGACATCCTACAAAGAAACCAGTCTCTTCCACTGCATCCCCAGACTGGTTGCACTTGTTTTTAGGGTCTGTATCATATTAAAAAGTGCTGGTTAACTTTAAATGGAGTTGTGAGGAAGGGAGCAGTCTGCATTTTATTGTTACTCAGATGAAGCTGAGATTAGTATGAGTTAATACCAATGGAATGTTTCCTTGGAGCACCGTCGCTTCCCTGTAATCTGCCCGAGCCAAAAACTTCCTAGTGTGTTTTTTTCGGAACAAGTTTGAGGTGTGGAGGAAGCGTGGAGTAGAGCGCTCAGCCCTGTAGATCTAAATAAAGCTTTCAAAGGAAATATGAGCCCAGTGAATGCTAATTCAAAGGTAGCAGAAAGGCCATCTCAGCATAATGCAAATGAAATAGCTTTAAACGCAATACCTTTACAGGGAAGCAGTTTACATGAAAAATGTGGTCAGAACAAAGAATTAACCACTTGTGTCTGGGCAGAGAACGTCCAGATAATATCTCACGTTAATCAGCTCCTGCTGTGAGAAAATGTTTCAGCACCTTTGCTTTTCAACCCTGGCTGTAGGTCGTGCAATTTTTCCAAAACCCACACAAATGAAGTGTGAATAAATCCGGAAAGGGTATTAGCCAGAGGTGTGTTCAGTATCAGTATCGGTCCGATACGGACCAAAATCACCGAATGAAATATTGGAAGAAGCCTGAACGATCACATAAATTCAAAAATACAGGCTCCTGCACCTCAACAGTGTATAGTATACCTAACAAATAGCCACTGGTCATTCAGGAATACAGAATTGATTTTTAATTGATATTTTGTCACTTTCCATATAAATGAAACTACCTCACACATTACAGACTATTCATTTTTTGTAAGTCAGCTAAATTTCTAATTCTGCAGGAGATCCATTAAGTTTTTCCCCCACTATCTGTATATATGAAGTTCGATATGGACCAAAATCCCTGGATCAAATATTGGAAGAAGCTTGAACGATCATATAAACACAGAGGTAAACTTCAACCAACTCAAAAATACAGGCTCCTGCACCTCAGCAATGTATAGTATACCTAACAAAGAGCCACTGTTGATTCAGGCATGTATGAAGAATTGCATAAATTGCGCATTGTGGAGGAAATGAAATTTTATAACTTATAAACTAGGGAGTTGTTTTGGATTTAAAGTGCACCCAGACTAATGTATTATTTACAGCTTAGAAGAGGGGAAAAAAGGATATTGGAGTATCAGCAGAGACTCAGGCTGCGGTATCAGTGTCGGTATCAGACAAGGAATACTGGTATACTGGTATTGTGGTCCACAGCACTTATCCATACAATAAGCAAGCACTTTGATTTTCATCAAAATAAGTGCACATCGCCCAAACCTGGAAATTTTCTGTAAATTTTAGTGCAAAATTTCTATTTATTCAAAGAGTTCAGTAGTAGAGGAATAAACCCGGAAATAAAATTTCTGTGTTTTCTGTTGAGGATGTCTCATTTTCACTTAGAAAATGTGGCATCCAAACTTAGCATAAAACACACGTAATACACAAATTTCACAATATTAATTGCTATAGCCCATCTTCATTGTTCTGGCTGAGGGAAGGAGGTTCTCATCCAAGATTTTATGGTACATGGCCCCATGAATTGGTCCCTCATTGCGACGAAGTCATCCTGCACCCTTAGAAGAAAAACATCCCCAAGCGTAAAGTTTCCACCTCCGTGCTTGACTGTGTGAATGGTGTTCTTCAGGTCATACTCAGCATTTCTCCTCCTCCTCACACAGCGGGTCGAATTGATGCCAAAGAGCTCGATTTTGGTCCCATCTGACCACAGCACTTTCTCCCAAGCCTCTGAATCATTTAGATGTTCACTGGCAAACTTAAGATTGGCTATACATGTGCAGGGGGATCAGGGGGACCTTGTGGGCACTGAAAGATTTCAATCCATTATGATGTAGTTTGTCACTAATGCTGTTCTTAGTGACTGTGGTGCCAACTGCTTTCAGATCATTAACAAGCTCCTCCCATGTAGTTCTGGGCTGATCCCTCACCTTTCTCGTGATTGTCCTCACACCAGGAGGCGAGATACTGCATGGAGCTCCAGACTGAGGGCATTTGATGGTCATTTTATATTTCTTCAATTTCCGAATAATGGCACCAACACCAAGCTCTCACCAAGCTTGTTGCTGATGGTCTTGTAACCCATTCCAGCCTCGTGCAGGTCTACAGTATCGTCCCTGACATCCTTTGACTGTCTTTGGTCCCACCCACGGTGGTGGTGGAGAGGCTGGAATGGAAGAAACTGATTCTATGGACAGGTGTGATTTATACACATAACGAGTTCAGATCAGAAGAATCTGTCACTGGTAGATTGATTGTAATCTGTGGGCAACATGAACACACACACCGTATGTGGGAGCCAGAATGGGTTGTAGAGGATCAAATACTTATTTCACTCAATGACATGCAAATCAGTTCATATCTTTTATGTAGCATGTTTTTCCTTGATTTCTGGTTGATATTTTGTCACTTTCCATAAAAATGAAACTACCTTCATTTTTTTTAAGTCAGCAAAATTTCAAATTCAGCAGGAGATCCAATACGTTTTCCCCCCTCTGTGTGTATGTTTAAAGTTCTATTTAAATTTATATTACTCTTGATTTTACAGAGATCTAATATTGTACTCAAACAGGTTTGATTTTTTTAACATCTGCATCAGTTCCCTCCAGCAAATTAACAATAAAAACAGTTTGAGTGTGTCCACAACAAAAGTGCAACTCATCACCCACTTTACTCTGATAAGGTCCATCCAGATGCCTCGTTCTGACCACAGACATTGGTTCAACAGACACATGGTACACAGGAGATGTTCTGAGTGGAAGGTGAGTATCCGTGAGGGTTTCCAAGCTCGATTTCTCTGTAACTCTGCAAGCAGAACCTGTACGTATTCAGTTTGATAGCTGTATGCAAGTCAGTCACTCGTATCTTGTGTTCCTTCGGCCTGGACGGGCCTGTTTATGAGGGACCAGTGTTTGACTAAAGGGCAGGTGTTAGCCGAATGGTTCTAGCTCATTGGAAACTATTTATAAACACATTTTACGAAACACTTACAAAAATAGCTGAAGCATGGCCTGAGCAGGCCCTTCCCTTGGAACACCTACAATTTTCAATGAAAGACTGCTTAGTCAGTGAAGCCCTAGTACTTTCTAGGAGAGGAGGCTGATGCCTAAGAGTTGAGAAGATGAGCAACTCAGGGGGAAAACATACACTGTATATAGACACTCGCCCATCCAACACCACTTCTGAAATCAGGGCTATTAATAGAACGCTTTGCCCCCCTTATACACAGTAACAGCCTCTACTCATCTGGGAAGTTTGTTGGAACATTAAAAGGGTTTGACTGCATTCAGCCTTGAGTGCATTTGTGAGGTTAGGGACTATTATTGGATGATCAGGAACACCAACTTACCCAAAGGTATTGGATGGAGCTCCATCACTCCAGAGAATGCAGCCCTACTGCAGGCCTTTATACCCCTCGAACCAACGCCTGGCATTGGGCATTGTGACCTTAGGCTTGGTGCAGCTGCTCTAGAGTCCAATTCCAAGCGTGTAGGTTTGACTTTGACATTGATGTGGGCACAACAGTGGTAACAACAGTGGTAACTCCAGCCATACTTGTCCATACAGGGAGAACCTACAGGTTGAACTAGCATTCATACAATCAATAACAAATTTTCACCTGACTGGAAATTTGCCATACATTTTAAGACAGGTCTTGTTACCTTTTCAAAACAATGATCTAAAAAACTATTTCCATCCAAACACAAAAAATACAGTTAACTATATCCAAATTATAAATATAAGGATGGGGTATAGCAGTACTTTTCGAGTATCGTAGTATTGTTATACCATGCAACACTAGTCTCCTACTGAATCAACAATATTTTAGAGCACAAAATTGTTCAGCCAATCACATTAACAAGAAACAGAACAGAACTGTTAACTGTTTGTGTTCCAAACACGGACAGAAAGCAGCAGTTTGATTAGAATTTTGTTCATATATATATATTTGCAAATACAAAAACACACATTCAATTTTCCTATTCATAATAGCTGGACAGCACTGGTCACTGATGAAATGGGGCACTGGAAACAAGCAACACATTTTTTTTAGAATCTGGTTCTGCAGTGGCATCAATTAGGTCCAGCTACTGAGTGGGTGTACATTACATTATAATACTCAGCCACCGAGTATTCTGGAGCAAATAAAAGTTGCAGTAATAGAAATAAATGAGATCATGTTGAGATTAACATCAGTTTATTTTGTAAATCATAATTAAGAACAAAACACAGAGTGAGGATCGACACGTATTCAGAACCTTTTGTTGTCATTAATTTTCAGGCAGTTAGAGGTTCTGCACAGGGATGAAAGTGATGCATGTTTTAGAGATCTGGTAACAGATTTCAAGTGAACTTAATAATCTGATGTGACCTTTCCAACTCTTAAGAGGGGAAACTGCTGACTTTGCACTTCTAAATGAGAAAAAAACAAAACACAAAAGCACAGACTGAAGATCTTTACTAGAGCTTGGCAGATATCTATTAGTGTTGCTTAACAACGTTGCCCTTAGTAACTTCAGGAAGCTCCTTCGGCTGATTGCCAATTGTGACAAACCAGCCCAATCAATGACGGTCTTTTATGACAGCAGTTAATTTTGTGATATTTTTATTCTTCTATATTATGCAGAACTTTAAACCAAGTATGAACAGGATACTATCAAATTTGTTAAAGTCAAATATACTTATTCTTATATTTACAAGTAAAATGACTAAATTTAAAGTGGATAAAAGCACTGAAGGTAATTTAAACAGGCTGGATATTTGTTCCCCTCAGTATTTACAGGCCTATGCTATCAACTATTGAAACCAACGTTTATCATTTTGTGAACTAACTTCCTTCATTGAATTCCTTGTGAAATTATTTTCTATTTCAAAAGTTTTAAAGAATTCTTGACTTGACAGCAGTTTTACATCAGAAGTTTGTGCTACACCATGTCTGTGAAAAACCACACCCATCATTTATTCAAGATTCCTGAACAGCATAAGATCAGCTGAGCAAAGTCCTGCACTGTGGTTTTGGAGATCTGAGTGCTGGGAGGTTGATGAAAACTCCTTTTGCAATCAGGAGGTCATTGAGTATATCTGCTTCATAAAAAAACTCAACACAACTGAACAGACTGCATCGTCTGAAATGGCCCAAAGTGCATGAATGGGCAAACAAGACAGTGAATAATATCAATATTGATGAGGTGCCAGCAGTCACCAAGAACCTTTGAGTGTTTCCATGAATAGCAGGAAGTGCACTAGTAATTCCTGCACACTATTTTGTGAGGGGAGTAAGCAAGGTGTTCTGCACGAGCACTTTGAGGAAGAACACACTAGGTTACTATTTTTAGGTAACACCAGGAAGCACTTTTGCATCCCCAATCCTGTCCACCACACTGACCTTGTCTCTGGCCCCTTTATTGGATTTCTACAGTAGAAGGAAGTCCATGGTGCTTCACGACTGACGGCTAACCCTGCATGTTCTACTTCACTCAGCTATTCCTGATATTAACATCTGCCCAAGGCTGTTTGGGAGGGGCTGGACGGGGAGGCTATCTACCAAAACAGCAAAACAGAGACATCTCAAACTTCTTTTTATTACATCTTAAATAACAGTACATTTTAATATAGTATCTATCTTGCATCCAGCTTTCTGTGGTACACCGACAGACTGAAATTAAATACAAAAAAGGTGAGAAGGAGTGCCGAGCTCTACAATTATTAATGATGAGAAAAATAAAGGGGGGGAATCCATTTTAATTGAACTGCAATTAATCTTTACTGGTGGCAGCACACACAAATACATCACAATTATTGTACATTATCGCAGAGAGAGGAAGAAAAAAAACCTTAAAAAAAGTCACAATATTAAAGAAAGTGCATCTGTTTACAGTGCGGGGAGGGGGCCCGGGGGCAGAACAATCCGCCATTTCAGATGCGTTTCTAAAAATTTTGATTCAAGGAAGCCAGAAGGGAGTTCGTTTGGACAAATACCTCTGGTCCATTTGAAGTTTGAGGAAAAAAAAGAAAAGAAAAAGAGAAAGCATTAAACTGCTGTAGAACAGACGTCTTGGTGGTAATTTGCCTTTTAGTTTGGAATCGTTACAGGAGCTCATGGTGATGAGGGGCCGAGCAGGTCTGCAGTACATGTGTAGTCCTTTCTCGTTCAGCTTCTCACTTGGGTGCATAGCTTTGCCAGTAAAAGTAAATGATGTATACACAGCGTGGCAAAAACGACTGGAACTGAGCTTCAACCGTTAAAAGGATTCTCGTTTACCAATTTCACCATCCTAGCAGAAACCAGTGGGACTTATTAAAAAATATTTAAGGAAAATAAAAAGAAAATAAAGAGAAAACAAAAAGCACCTGCTTAAGCATTTCTACAGCATGCGACTATGTTACTCCATGGCAGATGAAATAAAAAGTTAACGCTTAGTTTTAAGAATCATTATTTTCAGACATTTATTTGTACAACATTTCATTCACAGATTATTAACTGGATTTCCAAGCACAAACAGGGATATCTTGTCTGAAAGTGGGTGTTTTTTAATTTAAAAAAAAAAAAAATAGGGAAAAGGGAAAAAAAAAAAAAAGGTAATATCCTTCTGCCCCACATACCAGTTTAATCCAACTTCATAATAAACCAGCCCCTGACTTGTCATAATAATGGTCATAAAAGCCAAATACAAAAAGTAAGACCAGAAGAGAAGCTTTGAGGTTAGTTCAAAATAATGTTAAACTCTACGAAAGGATCGGTTTGAAAATTTTGTGGGTTTGTTTTTTTTCCACTTGGTTAAAATTAGCATTCGATGTGATTAACGGCATGTGCTTGGTTAGTTAACGCGCAAAACATTAGTCAAGTTTCTTATTGTGCAAACGAAGCTGTGACAAGACTGGAAAAGAAAAATTAGCTAGGATATAATGCTGCATTCGCGTGCAAGTCGGATACTCATATTTACAAGCAGCCATTTTCAGGTAAATGACGCGAGTACCTCAGACTCAGAAATGGTAAAATATTTCAAAGATATGGCATTTTTATGGTGTTTTCTCTTTAATGACAAAGGAACGGTGTTCACATCAAAGGTTAACTAATGCACAGATGATTACATTTATAGAAAACTAAGGCTGTTCTTATTACCCAGTAATCGCTGATGGCTCAGCGAGGTGAACAGTTTAGAGTTGAAAGCTGCTTGGGGCCGTCATTCTGTTGCCCAAGTACATGAACCATGGTTTCACAAGTGAGCGCTTTTTTCCTCACATGGCATCTAAAGTTGCGCTCATGAAGACTACTTACACACACATTCGCACACACACTCACTCTCTAGAGGAATCTAGTGCACCATTTACAAAAAAAAAAAGAAGAAAAAAAACAAACAAACAAAAGAACAAAACACAAAAAAAAAACCAATGATTGGCATCTTCAGAAAAAAAGCTGCTCTTCCTTCCTGGTGGAAATTTCAGACTTTTGTCTTATTGTCTAGAACGTCCTTGCACAATTTTACAGGATTAAGATTTTTCTAAACTGGAACAAATCTAAACAGGAAAAAAATATGAAGAAAAAAAATCCAAGAATAACCATCTGTTTGATAAAAGAACTCTTTAAAAGAAACAAAAATGAGTTAAATAATTTGTACAATTACACTCCAACATTTGCTTTCTAGACACATGGTACATAAGCATGGGATGATAGTGGGATGATAGTGTTTGTTTTCTCTTACAGGGTGACACAGAATGGTCCGAAAGGGAATGCACAAAGTTATTCATTTGATACCACAGGAATTCTTCTTTTTCTTTTTTTTAAAGTGGGTGATAAAACAAATTGTGCTCTTCTTTGTGTAGGAAAGGCATTGATTTCCCTTAGAAGTTTTTTTTTTGTGGTGGTGTCTGAGTCAGTTTTATAAGGTGTTTTGTTGACGATGCTGTGAAATTTAACATTCTAAAGTTGGAATGGTCTTCCAGTCAACTTTGGAGTTCAAATGACATCTAAAGAAATACAGAAGAGCAATTCATCAGCTTATTTCATTAACGACATTACATGGTAAGGTCATAATAGTTACACAGAAACGAGGGTAAATTGGACTACTTTCACTACAGGTTTCATTAAAACACAACTGCAGCTTGTACAAGATGCTTTTCCATAAGGCAGTGAAGGTACGGCACGTTACAGCTGTTAACACAGAATCTGCCATACCCTAATCTAGAACAGCGATGCCTGTGAAAGTGGGTGGGGTTCTTTTAAAATATATTTCTCATGTAACACTAGAATACAAAAAAAAGGAACGCCTTCAGACGATAATTCTGTCTGGCTATTTTCCTTTTATTATTTTTTTTATTATTATAAGGCAGTTGTTTACTGCCTCCATGGCATTTACATAGACAGTGTTTAATGAGGGGTAACCTGTATTGCATGGGTTGATAGAAATGTCATCAAAACGTGTGAATGCCAGATTTCTACCCGTACTGCTCTGTCTTATGAAAAAGTGCCCCCACACACACAAGGCTCAGTGCCTTCACATCTATTTTTAACGCACGAGACCAAGCAGTTACCCAACACTAAGTGCTTACATTAAAAACCTAACACTAAATGCTAACTTTAAAATAAATAAATGAATAAATAAATCAAAATACATATTATTCCTGGTTTGCAGCATGTTAAAAGGTTTCTCTAAGGCAAAAACACAAGTTAAGCCATTCTTTCATCAATCTCTCCTTACTGGCTCACTGGGGGTACATGAGTAAAAGCAAATAAAGTCATCTTACTGTGTCGGACATGTTGTGTTGAAAGCACCTTCAGGGTTCAGTTCCAGATCTTGAGGAAGCTGTCCCAGGACCCTGTAGCCACAGCCATGCCATCATCAGTCACACCCAGACAGCTCACGCGGTTGTCATGGCCAGCCAACACACCTGCAGAGTAACATTACTGTTACACTAATGAACTTCCATTCAGGAGGGTCAAGTTAACATGTTGCAATGAATAATAATTTTTTTGGCCAAGATATAGAGACAACGCCTATAACGTGTCTCTGTGGCTATGTACAGCTACATGGAATGCTATGTGGAATAACCTGTTGGATACATTTGAATAATCTTTCATTCATGTGTAACAAATTTAATAAATTAACAACCAACACCAAAAGTTACGTGTTATGGCCAAGATGTGCAAACCAGCATGTAGAATTATATTACAAGTTTTTGTGGTTGCACAGACAACTGCAGTTTCTGTACATAAGTCACTCATGTCCTCTTCAATTTATTTAGACAGACAGTGTTTGCGCATCTTGCCTGCACGGTCAGCCTTCAGGCTGTCCCAAACGTTGCAGTTGAAGTCATCGTAACCAGCCAGCAGAAGGCGGCCGCTCTTTGAGAAGGCCACGGATGTGATGCCACAAATGATGTTGTCGTGGGAGTACACCATCAGCTCCTGGTCGGCACGCAGATCAAACAGGCGGCAAGTGGCATCATCCGAGCCGGTGGCAAATGCATTGCCATTAGGGAAGAACTGAAAAGAAAAGTCAGTCAAGATAACATTAATAATCTGTCATTTTGTGGCCCCATGCTATGAAAAATTAGCCCCCCCCTTAGACAAACAACGTACATATCCTATATAAAGCTAATGTTGCCTTAACAGGGTTGCCAGCTTTTATCAGATGACTGAGGTGAAGCACTGTTACACTGCTTAAAACCCCAAATGTAACTCAAGATCTAATAATTTTATCTGTGTTTCTCAAACCAACTAGGGTACTGCTGAAACCACTGTCTGTATTCCACACCACAGTATTATTAGACTATAAATATACATTGCCATGTATATTTAGATGTAGAATGAATTCCAGCCTTCTACATCCGGCAGGCGATAAGGAGACTAAACCGAACTGGACGGCCTCATAAGCTGAGATGAGGAACTAAACATTATGGCTGAGGAATGGAGTAGTAGTGATCCAAGACCTAGTATAACCTAATTGGATGCAATTACATTTTTGGCAATTTTGTTTGGGTGTATAGGTTGGTTGGCTAGAAATTTCTTTACAGAGCATAATGGCTTGAGAAAAGTAAAAAAGATTTGCAGCCTAATAGTAAATCAACTTTCCCACCTCCCATTCTACGCTTACCCTACCTATTCATCTTGCAAAAAGGCCAAAAAGTAACATGTTACAGATTTAAACTGGTTTGTTTCATTATTCTTTACTGAATGAGAGAAATTGACCCTGTTGCTGCCGAACCAAGTCACCCCTAATGATTGAACACACATCAATTTAATTTAATTACATCCAATTCATTTGCACAGATTACCGACAGAAAACTTTGCTAACTAGATCAGATATGTTTAATAAGCTAGACAATTCTACAAAGGTGCGTCCCAACAGGAACAGAGTTTGACAGTTAAGGTCTGAGGACTGAGTTAAATCTATATAAACGTCTTAAAAAGAACACACCAATGCATTAGCCTAACAAAGCATAATGTTTACCACAATATGCTCAGAAAAGCAGGTTGAAACATCAGGATGTAATGTATCATGATAAACAGTCATTTTGCCAAGCTCTACTTCAGACAACTGCACAGCTAAACAAAAAAGAACATGTGTCACAGTACACTAAAAAAGAATCAATGTAGGTCTTTGTAGGACGCTCCACCCCATGAGTAAAAATCAGTCTGCTGAAAACTCTCTCCATGCAGAGACTGAGTTATTTTCAAAGGGAGCTGTCCTCCAACAAAAGATGCAGCACATCACACTGTACAAATATAAACCACTGTGACTTTATCGTGTTTTACTTTGACTTTAGTAATGCAACACTACTCTGCCAGATTAATGTGATGCTTCAGTAAGCATAAAACAGTAAAATATATCCCAAAAGTAGTAGTGCTACTCACACAAATGGCATTGATGTCAGATTCATGCCCGGTAAAGGTCTGTCTGCACATGCCCTCGCGCACATCCCACAGTTTAGCCGAGGCATCGCAGGCTCCTGACACAAAGGTCCTGGAATCAGGAGCCAGGGACAAGCTCATAACATCTCCAGTGTGGCCTGCAAAAGTGGTCGTCTGTTGACCAGTCTCTATATCCCAAAGGGCGCTGGGGTAAGAGAGAGAAAAGGTTTATTTAAAAAAAACAACAAACAACCAACACAAAAATATTCACACACAATCACAAAAAACAAGGAACTGAATCCACTTCAGGCATCTACGCAAACTTCACCTATTTGGAAAATATACTTTTCTTACAGACACAAAAACAGGCATTATAAGGATCATCAGGGGTATATTAAATATATATACATCAACTGAGAAAGATTCTTTATTACATTACGTGCTACACTGAGAAGACTACTTTTGTGCATTTTGAGTCCTGCATATTCCCACTAGCTTTGTTTCATGTGGAAACTGCAGCTTCTCGCTCTCACCAGGTGGTGTCGCCAGAACTCGTGACAATCTGGTTGTCATCAAGGAAGCGGCAGCAGGACAGGTAACCTGCAGAGACATGGGGTCAAATATTTTAAATCCTACCAGCCGGACTTCGACTGCAACAAGAAACATTGGTGACTAATCCCGAAAACAATCACACCATTACTCTTTCTAGTAGTTAAACAGGTCAAATGAAAGTACGAGCGGTGTGGAGCGCCACATTTACACTTTCATAACAATACAACTCATACAAATACTTGCTAAATAATGTTATGAGGTTCTGTTTATCCTAAAACAACTGGTAAACAACTCTAGCATGGGGTAGACAACCGAATTTTTTAAATCTCAAAATATTTTGAAGTGAGAAAGATTCAAACGTTTAACATCAGTCTTTTCCTTGAGTTTGCACGCAATGGACACGTGGCAAAAAGAGGGTATTGTGCTCACAACGAGCTTGGGTTATGAAAACAAACTATAAAACCTCAGGACAGGATTATAAAAGGACAATTACACTCAGTGGCATCTAACCAAGCACTGCTGTACTGTGGCTGACAGTGGGTGTTAATGCCAATGGACATAGGTGTGCACAAGCATGTCAAGGGTACCTGTATGTCCAGCCAGTTCACGGCTGACGCGCACATTTCCTTCACGAGTCTTCAGACTGTAGATGGAACAGATGTTATCCAGGCCTCCACAGGCCACATAGTTCCCTGAGGGAGCGTAGGCACAGGTCATCACCCAGGATGAGCGCAGAGGAATGGCATGGACCTGTAGGACACGGGGAGTAATTAGACCTCTTTAAATGGGTGATTATTATTTAAAGCATAATGGTTAATGTACTTGATAAAACAACATAGGATGTCTTCATCAGAGACCTCTTCCCTTCCTCTTTACTTACCTTATTTGTGGTATAGCTGTCCCAAATAATGAGTTTTCCATCCTGGGATGCACTGACCAGCAGCCTGTAAAAAGAACACCACAGGGGTGAATGCCAGTCACAGGTAAAAATACTGATATTTAACAAAGACACAATTAGGCATGTTTTAATCATCAAGAATGTAAGATAATGTGGTGGACTATTAAAAGAATATTTCTGCAGCATTGCTGGTGCTGGTTGGGGCTCAATTTAAACCATGACAGTAATAGCAACACCACATGCTTAGTCATAACACCTACACACAGCCATCACTTCACCACCTACATGCATGAACAGAAAGTGATTCACCACTCTGTGTGTGTGTCCACTAGCTGGTGTAAACTACACCCACCCACTCCTACACAGAGAAGGGAAGCCCCTGAAGACAGCTGATGGTAATGAGTGATTGATCCCCATTTGTTTTCCCTTGAATCAGGGTTGTTATTAATGAAAGCTACAATGGAAATCAAACCTATAAAAGTAAATATTTTTACTATAAATAAAAAATGTCCTTGTTAACAGAATACAAATAAAATAGTTATTTTATAAGCAAACATGACCCTAGGACCACTGCAAAAAAAGGTTAGATAGACAAATACTTTGTTTTGTTTTTTTGAGGAATGCATGCTGCTGTGTGTATTGTTATTAAACCATTGACAAAATAAAAAAACTTCAGACAGAAATGACATTTACATTTGGAATTTCAATACACAGATAAATGGCTCAATAAATAAACAACAATTAACCATGTAATGAAACTTATGATCCATTTTTATAAAACATATGCAAAACTAGGTAGACTTAGAAACACTTTATTTATCCCCAAGGGGCAATTAAAAGGCAGGCACACGGAGCAACACCAACAAAACAACAACAACAAATATTATATGTATATATATATATATATATACTCAACAAAAATATAAACGCAACACCTTTGTTTCTGCTCCGATTTTTCATGAGATGGACTTAAAGATCTAAAATTC
>JBBPDC010000109.1:19493587-19510096 GCA_037974485.1 Hemigrammopetersius urotaenia | reverse complement strand
ACATACACACACACACACACACACACACACACACATATATGCATAAATACATACATGCATATATATGCATATAAACAGCAGCTAATATCACAAAATGGAGTACCTGGAGTCAGAGCCCCAGTGCATGGCATAGATTTTAGCCAAGTGCCCCCTCAGCGTTCGCCTTGTACGCATCTGAATTCGGCCAACAGGGTCGATGTTGGCTGTGATCTGAAAACAGACAGACATCTCAATTGATGGCATGCATGTAAAAAAAAATCCTCCCCCCACAGAGTTGAATTAAATAAAAATAGGTACCACTAATTAGCTTGATTTTCTTTAGTGATTAATAATGCCTTACCTGTGATAGCGTGGCATCTGCGCAGGCTTTCCTCGCATCCTAAAAAAAATAGACATGAATATTAAGTCTTTTATTCATTTTCTGAGTTTCTTATCCTGTCTTGCATCTGAAGGGTGCTAGAGCCTATGCCAGATCTCACAGAAGGAAACACACCCTGGACAGATTACCAGTCCATCGCATTAAACACACACCCCTAGCAGTAATCTGGCACCCCCAGGTCACCAGACAAGAGTGGTGGAGGACTAGAGCTAGCAAAAGAACACACACACGAAACCCTATAACAGTTTATATTTTATCCATTTAATAAACTCGTAACACTGTTTGATGACTGAGTCATTACAAATGACAATAACTAGGTTTGTGCTCTCCTGAAGAACTTTTTTAAAAGAGGGGTAGCGTCAGTCACTGATGGAGATAAACTCATTATGGCAAACCTTTACAAATGCTTGTTTTGTAGGAGGACATACAACAGCAAAATTTAGCATCAAAACATTTCTACGCAATGAGGAGGCATGAGTCACACCAGGAAGTGCCTGTAACTCATAACACAGGCATCCTAACAGTATTTGGTAAACTATGCAAAGAGTTGGTTGCCATATGAAAATGCCTCCTCGATATGCAAAGTCTATTCTTATAACCTAGATGAATACATTTCCAGTTAAACAGCAAAAGCAGCCACAAATCCTTTAGTCAACAGGCAGACCTAACAAACAACTAAAAAATGTATGTGTCATCATATCACTTCTAGATAGTGATAATTTGAGTTGTTTTGGTTCTGTTATCCAGAACATTAAAACTGAAGTGAAACAATGACTATGAGATGTGAACAACCTCAGCTTTAAGTCGAGGTTAGTTACATCTGCAATTGGTGAACCACATATAAAACATCAATGCAGCCCCATATTCAGCAAACGGTATTCTGAAACACCCCCCACCCCCAAACAATAAATAAATGCATTAATTGGAGAAAAAAAACAAAAAAAACTACACAGTCCCCACTTCCCACACTCATCTACCTTCTGTCCCTTATGACTGGTTCACTGGTTGTCCTTCCTTGAAGCTCTGATGGCAGGTACTGCCCACTACATACCAATAACACTCGACAAAACCTGCTGTTCCAGTGAAGCTCTGTTCCAGTCGTCTAGCCACCACTAATACCCCTTTGTCAGAGTTGTTCAGATCCTCACTGTTCACTTGCTGCATAATATACCCCGTGACAGGTTTAACAATAGTTATGCCTAGTTTAAAAACATGATTTAAAAAAATATATATTGAGTTAAACTGTTAGTAAAATAAAGGTTAATTTAAAAAGTAAATACAAATATAGCTGGTGGCAAATCCTTAGCAACCAATGACTTCCTAAACTTTGCAACTCGTTGACAGTTCCAGCCACAAAGCATCTTCCCTCCTGACAGTCTGCCAGGCCTGTGATAGTTATTTTCAGTTCCTGCTTGTTTTAAGGGGTTCCATCCTGTCTTCAGCAAGTGAAATGTATACTTAGTAAGGCTGAGATCACATGACTGACTTGGCTGATCAGGAACATTCCACTTCTGGCCCTGAAAAACTTGAAAAGCTGTGCAGTGAAGTACAAACAAGTGTTGTTCACCTCAGCATTCATCTTATCGATGCCATCAGCTGTTGCATGCACTGGCAGCTGGCATTTTTCACAGTTCAGGTGGTGGGCTTTGGATCATGAGCAGGTCATTTTTACCTCTCCATCTTTTCCTCATTCCATCGGTGTGGTTGAGGTTCACAACACATCATCTTGGGTCTCGACAGGCATGTTATGTACTTTAGGTAGTTTTTTTTTCCTCTTTAAGGTCTTATACACAACTAAATCTACCTGCAATCTACCAGGAGCCTTATTTTACAAACATTTCTTGTTTAGCCAGATAACTAAGTTTAGCTTTGTTAGACTGCCATTTGCAAAGGGACTTCATGACAGCGTAGTTTACGTGCAGATACACTGAGCAGCGGAGAACCCAACAGTACGAGCATTATAGCTTGCACTATGGCTTTGAATCCTGGTGAGATTTTATACAGCTTTAACAGACATTAATGGTGATCAGACTAGACTAGATGATCAGACAGTGAATGTTGACTTGGTATACAAAAAGAGTTGTTAAATCTTCTTCCTCCCAAACTATGGGTGTAGCTATAAGAATGAGAACAGACTTCCTTGCATTGCACGCATACTTATTCAACTTGTGTTGCATGTCTAACCTGCCGCAGTGCAGGTTGAAGATCATGAAAGATTATAAACACCACCACTACCAATCAAGGCGAGTTTCTGAATTAGAAAATACTCTGATAGAGGCGGGCCTTTTCAAGGCAAGTTTGTGATGTTTGCAGTGTCAATGAAGTTACCACTTTTCCACTTTTCAGCAAAAGAAACAAAAACACACTACACAAATGTTAAGAATACAATGCATTTTTCCAAATAAGAAGCAGCATGCCAGCAGTGACAGTTTTGCTCCTAGCCTTGCTTTCGCTTTCACTTTGATTTATTATGATTTTACAGTTACATGATGGGGAAAGAAACAAAAAAAAAAAGAAGGAAATTTGGGATTTGGATGTAAACATCATCTCTGGTTGAAAACAAGAGAAAACCCATCGTTAAAATTTCCCGGTGACCTTTCCTGGTAACTGTACATCACTGTTTCATGCAAGCGTATTATTTCCACATGTGGCTGATCATTTGACTGACATTGATTACCGGTCATTTAAATGTCTCCTTCCTGTTAACATATGAGGTTATTGGCCACATTAAGGGACAAAACCCACCAAACCTTCGAGTAAAGATCTACACTGCCATGCCACAGATTTACCCATTTCAGACATTCAGGCAGAAATATACCGGGAATTTCACTAGTTGATCATCGTAACCACTTATGTACTGAAGGTTAATACATTTAAACTAAAGCTGACATTTTGCACATTGGTCTTACAGTAAGTTTCACTATTGTCTCACAGTCCTTATACTGGGCTGCAGCATGTATTTATTTGAAATGACCATTCCGTACGTCATTATAACACCTTTGATGTCACTGCGAGAGCATACTTACTCTGATCTGGTTTTTGAGCTGCTCAGCCTCCTGACGTAACTGGTCCAGTTCACTCATTTTCTTCGTCTAAAGCTCTTCCTCACTCCTGCTGCCGTGACACACTCTGATCTAAGCCAGAGACACAAGACAACATTCAAGAGATAACATTTACATACCAAAGCATGCATTCTGTTCACTAGAAGTATTTTAGAGACTTCAACCTCAGTTTTCAGGACTAAACTGTAGGGAGAAGGTACACAGACACTATACTTGCAATGTTCACTATGCCATGTCAATACAACCATTAAGGGATTTTACTGCACTATCCACCTTGATGCCAAAGTTTCCCCCAACAGTAATACTGCCTATACTAAATCTACTACGACTGCAATCACACCATCAGATTGATGTCATGACACAGATTTGATGTCTTCAGAGCAATGTGAATGTAAAAATATTTTTAACCCTGATCTGTGCCACGTTCACAGCCCTAGTTTGGATGCGTATTAATGAGATCAGTGAGACTGGAATTGGGGGCGGGGAAATCCTGACATTGGTCAGAGGTTCAGATAGGAGTAATACTTCGAACAGTGAACAGTTTGCTAAGCTTTATTCACTACATAAGTTTTATTCACTTCACTACATTTGCAACCTTGCAGAAATTAATGTTTCATATTTGTGTAGTTTTACCCCATTTGTATGTAGCCCAGAGGATACGTACATAAATTACTGGATGAGGGCACTGAGCCACAGCTCTCAGTGTCGATCCCCCACCCAACCAATCAAGCAACATACCCATGCCTTTGGAGCCAGTACCAGTATGGCCTTTTAGAAGTTAGTTTCAGAAATAACTGCAAAACCAGAAATATATCCGTCAATTTTGTGTATCTTCTCTAATCGTGATCTCTGTGATGGTGTGTGCTGCTAATATCTTCATTTGTTGTTGTAGCTGCTGCTCATGATGTATGGTGATCATGCGATTTAACTGATTAAGATTTATGCAAGCGGATCCTTTCAAGTCCGCTCACACTAAAGACATGTGTCACTTACAAACATGAATGTGAACCATCAAGAAAGAATGAACACCTGAGTAAAGAAAACCAAAACTTGGCAGTAAGGCCTGTACTGTATATACTATAGTGGCAGCACTGGTGGATGAATCTGCAGGGTGCAGTTAAAGAGAGGTTAACTTTGCAATGTTATCGAGTAGTGCCTCAAAGGAAGAAAGTTCTTCACTAATCCCATCTGCCCAGAAAGTCTTGCCCCCACACTTTTCCCTAGAGTGCCACAAAAATAAACCAGAGACACACTTGATTGGCCTCTCCAGGTAAAAAGACAGAGCAGGGCCAGAGGCTAGCCTGCTGACCCAAATTTAACACCAACAGAAATGAATTAATGTATGGTATGACCTATGCTCTTATGAGGAGTTATGAGAACAGGCTCAAAATATAGATTGCTCAAAGCAACAATGGCTGTTATAGTGCCATTCACCACTGTCATTATTTCAGTCCATCTCTGGAACCTTTTATTTCATCTTGCTCAAAAACAGAACGAACAAGCAAGCAAGGCCATTCTAGGTTCTTCAAAGTTCAGCTGATCATTTCAAAGGTTCAGACAACGGACATGTCTGCTATAGGTTTATGTGGAAAAAGAAAATGCAATTTTACATTTAATTCATTTTTCAATGTTGCAACCAGGGAAGTTGAACTGTAACCAACTAGTACTCAGACACTCTCACTTCTCAATTCTACACATAGTAAAGTGCTTACATTTCACAATTACATTTTGAAGAATGATAAAATAAAAATTTTGAAAGCTTTTTTAGTCAAATCATCCAAGTTTTCACTTGTAATCAAAGGTTTTACAGAAGTATAAACCCCTTGTTACAACTTTCGTCCCTACTTATTGGTGCTTCTGAATGAATTCTAATTGATAACTCTCAAAAACACATTGTTAAATGATTTTTCCATGTACTGTTCCATTACTGCAATTGTAAATATATCCAGTAAGCAGAAACACTGTATGAACCAGTGTTTCTGTCTCGTCAGCCAGGTGGCCTGTTTTGTTGACTGGTTTTAGTGTTGTGTGTGTGGTGTCGTTAATTTTGATACAGTGCAAATGAGATCAAAATTAACAAGGAAGCCAAGAGCTGAAATGCCAGACCTGAGCCAAGACATGGATCATGATGCAATACAGTACGGCACAATATGTTGTGCAGTTACACTGCTACGGGCAAGCCAGCTGAACTGAATCTGCCTTAGCTGCTAACAAGATTCCTGTAAGTACTTTGTAGAAATTTCTTGGGACTGGGAAAGTTCATTAAAAAGGAAAATGCAGTCAAATTATGAAAATAGAAATGCCTGTGAAATAACACAAAACAGGAATCCTGGTTTATATTTGTCACACTTAATTATACTTTCCTCACAATGCAATGCAAAAATGCACAAAATCAGTAAACAAAAAATATGTTAAAACTAACAATCCAATCTCAAAGGAGAAGTTTAAAACCAGAAAGTACATTCAACTTGCTTATGTTTACAGTGGCAGCAATAACCAGCATAAAATAATTTTGTGGTCACAGCACGAGTTCAGACCTTGTCTTGAGTGCAAATTTAATCCATAGCATCTTCTTGTGTGTTATTGGAACACCCTCTCGTTCTTTCTACAAGCACCTGATTAGAGTCAGCCGACTGAAAGACAAAAAAAGTGCTGTAGCAAATGGCCTAGAGGTGTGGCAGACTGCCTCCTCTCAGGTCACGTCATGGGAGACTCAGTGGCAAAGCTCAGCTTTAGCTGCTGTTAGAAAATATTGAGAGACTCAGGTAAGTGGTCATTAACCAAACACCTTTTTTATGTAATGAGCCTTCATTGTACACTGTTCTTGTCTGTGTTTGTGCAGTCTTAACATAAACAATTTCCTCCAGGATCAAGAGTTTTATTATTCAGATTCTAATTATTACTCAGAAATGCATATCAGATAATGGCCATATAAACAGTCTGTAAATTGTCCATTTGTCATATGTGAACACCACAGCACACAGTGTGAACAACATGAAAGTCATTCTTGCTATTTAACCCATTAACCAAGTAAAGCACTGGGCAGCTGCACCGCAAGTCATGTACTTTCATCAGACACTGGCTGTATTAAATTCTACAGAAGGGACACTGCCAAGAAAATTTGTTTCTGATGAAAAGTTCAAGTTTTTCATTACCATTTACAAGGTCTATGCTGAAGCTGACATTTTAACTATGACAGACTGAGCCCTAACCAGTACAAAGACAATAAGCAAAATAAGAATATCAATAAGTGTTTCTAGGCCAGTTTCCACAACAAGGTATGAATGCATATAAATTAACACTACACTATCTTTCGCATCAGAGCTCATGATTGCGGTTTGTTGTCGCCCCTTTAAACGCTCAGGGCACTAAACTAAAGCTTACAGAGATCAGTATTAGTCTACTTATGAGGACATTCCACTGACTCATGTAATATCCAGCCTAGTTAAACCTAAACCTACCCTCAAACTCAGTAATAAAATAAACTTTCTGGTTTTAGTTTTTCCAGAAAATTGACCCCACTTATATAAATTGCCTGGCATTCCTACGATTATGAGGACATTTGGTAACCACAAAGAGATAAACACGAGGCCACACACATCGTGTGAACACAAGTTGAGTATTTTTATTTTTAAGCTCTGGGCATCTTTTAAAATTATACCCATCACTGTTCCTTTACTTGTTTTCCCATCCTGCTCTATATGTATAAAAAAGAGCATCAGAGAGAAACTTTCATGGCATTTAACTTAGTTTGATTGCATTTTCCCTATGTAGCCAAGCTTAGAACTTGCTGTTGTATTTTAAAAATAAATAAATAAATAAATAAAAATAAAAGCTGCGGACTAAACACTGCGGATCCCAACCATACTACCAACTTTGTGTTTCTACATTTGTACACAGTCCAAAATGTGTCAATATTTTAAAACGCATTGGTTTTCTAAGTGAACATAAGCACCCATTCAATTTGTTTTATTACTGTCCCATTTAGGATTTAAGTTTGGTTCCTGTAGAACATGCACACTTTCATTTATAAAACCTAAGACAATTCGATATAATTAGTAAAACAGTTATTTTAATTTGTAAAAAAAAAAAAAAAAAAGAACAGCTTATGTCACTGGCACATGCAACACATAAAAAAGCAGAAGAAGAAATAGCACAAGGCGACGTTTATCATATACAACTGTGTACATGAAGCACCTTAAACTACGTGCACCTAAAGCACACGTTTGTTAGTTGCAAACTTGAATTAGTTCCACTTTCACCAACATTGTTTAGATTGTGCATATGAGTAGGACTTCAAGTACCAGCTAGAACAATGAGCAACAACTGTGCCACAACGTCAATCTACTAAATTTACACATCTGACATTTTTACACATTAAATTGTCAAACATGCCAAAAAATGTGAAGCAGCTCACTTTACCTTCCAGCTTTACTGCTAAATGCCAAATGACATTTCTGCAGCAGTAGAGCAAGAGATTACGGAAACAGGAAATGCATTATTTGAAATTTTAAACACAATCATTTGTTAAAACACTTACAAAATTTATCTAGAAACTAGTGCTCTTATGTACACAGAGCTTGTATAATCTCTACGGAGAAGCACCATGGACAGAATTGTCAGCTCTGGAGCAGCCGTACAAGCATAAAGTCAAATTTCAGATAGACTAGCGTTTCCTAGCTCTGGTCCCGGAGGCACATTTGAGTGTTATCACTGTTCCCAACACAGCTGATCCAGCTAATTAGCTCAATAACAGCCCCTTACCGATCTGCAGTGGGAGAAATCAAGATGCTACAGTTTTCCGCTAAGACTATGAAACACCAAGATTTGGCGTGATTTAGGTACTAAGCACTTTTTGGGGAACAGCTTACAGAATTGGATTGAGGAGGTGCATGAACAATTTAAACTCATTTAAATAGCGCCATCTAGTAAATAACAAATCTAGCACTTCACTAGCTAATTCCTTGTGACGTAAAGTTTCAACCTTTCAAAATTGAACATGCTGCATCAGAAACACCTAATTCTGTGAAATTCTTTCAACAGGGGGTGGTGACAATTCAACATCCCAAGAACGGCTTGGCTTCCAAGTTTCTTCAACCATGTCACTGAAGCAAGCTAAAACATGAACGTTTCTCTGACACGGATTGGTCTATCTTCAAAATTCATTTCCTCCTCCTCATCCAACATTTATAGTATTCACATTTTCATTAAACTTCAGTCAATCATTACTGCAAACATCAATTAATATACATTACAGAAAACACAAAAGACTACTACTTCATTAAATTCTTAATCATTTTCTAAACTTTTGTGGTGGTCCAGTTTGATGTGGTTTTTTTTTTTTTTTTTTAAGAATGGCTCGTTTATGTTCTCCCTTTATCAATTCATTGGTTTGTAAGTGTTCTGAGAATAACAAGAAATTACATCACAAGTACTCTAAATGATAATGAAAATAGTTGCCAGCTTACTGTAGATGTGCAACTGCTTATCCAGACCAATCCTGTCTGTACTTTCAACTCACACAGACGCACTCACTTCTATAAGTCCCCTGAGCCGGAAAAGTTTGTGTGCATTTCCTTATGGAGTCAAATCAGGGTCGGACTGTCAGAGGTTACTGAACAGACAGAAAAGACAGGCTGGAGGAAAAAGGATGTGTGCATGCAGTTGAAATTCTCCATCCAGTTGTATTTTTCCAATATCGGTATATTGGCTAAAGGTCCCATGACATGAAAATTTCACTTTGAGATTTTTTAACATTAATACAAGTTCCCCTAGCCTCCATATGGTCCTGTAGTGGTTAGAAATGGCAATTGGTGTAAAGAGTGCCTTGATCATTCTGCTCCGCCGTTGAGAGAACGACAGCTCAGACGGCCCAAGCTGGAATTTTCCCCGTATGTTGTCATTAGGGGAAAGGTTACCACCCTTTTCTTATGCTTTGCCCACACAGAGAATTTCACCACCCTCCCCTAAAAACATTAGCTCCACCGACTGTCAATATAATCATGTGAGGGAACATTTAGTTCACTTGGTGAATGGGTTAAGTGCAAAGAAAATTTCTAGTGTTCACGTATGACAACTGTCACTTTACATTATAGGAATGCTTCACTAGAAATACAACAAAGTTTACTATTAGCCAGGCATTAACTGAAGAGAAAAATACCACCAGAGCTGGATCATCAGAAGTGGAAGAAGAGATAATCGGCACGATCATTAACCACGCCAGTAATCCTAAAAGCTGAAACCCACAGACAGTAAGTCCATAATCTCATTTAGTGCCATTAAACAGTCGCCTAACATAAGCCCTGGAGCCAGAAATCTGTCACTGCCACTGCAGCTGTGTTTCTCATTTTACATTTGAATACTTTGCAGCCAAATTTGCTTTGGTAGAAAGCACAGAGCCACATCACAACCAGCAATATCTAGTCCACGAATGTTAAACTAGATTCCTTCTGTGCCACAGCTCTGCAGAGTTTAGCATTCCTCCTCACATAGATGATTCATCTAATCAGCTAGTTAGGAATTCAATTACTGAATTCAGAGGCAGCAAAACCACAGCCCAAAAGAAAACCAGTCTGATTACATCTCGTCACTTGATGTGACTAATATCTGGATTGCATCCTAATAAAATTTTTGCCACATGCATGGTCATTTGTAGCCAGAATGAAATCTGCTATTTTGATAAATCTGATACAAAAGACACCTGAAGTGACAAAGGTATAACCGTGGTGGGTGTGTGTGTGTGTGTTATTGTGGGAACTCTCATGAGGGCAAAATGTCAGGAAACCATAAAGTAGTAAGTAATTTTCTGTTCACAATTCTCACTCAACTAGGAAATACTCTGTTCCAGCATCTAGAATAACATTTTAAACGCAACACTTAGAACAAAATATAGTTGAGTTGTGAAATTATAATCAATAGATAACAATTGCTAATTTCTATATACGTTTAGCTATGTGCATGAAAGAATTATATTGGAGAAATGAGCATCGCACTTTGGTCCCATTTGAGAGCTGACCAATCTATTCAATAGAAACTAAGCTCTTTGTTCATAATTTTATCGTATGTGTTCTTGATTACTGTTAATTGTGTACTAAAGTTTCACTTACACAGATGTGATTTATAGAATGTAGTTTGCAGTTGTAGTGTGTTAATAGTAGGGATGCACCTAATATTCGGCCACCGAAAATAAAAAATTTTGATTGGATTAGAGTCAGCGTCTGCCGCGTGGGTACATTTCGATATATCTAAGACAGACATGCAGAAAGCCTTTTGTAAAGCGCGCAATGCCGACATTTCTAGAGGGGGTGCATCCGCAAAGACGTCGGGATTAATTTATCATATAAAATCAAAACATCGTGATCACCAGAGTATGAAGCACAGAAAAGGCAAGACCCTTCAAGCACACCCACTCTGAGTTTTTGTACAGGCAAGAAAGTTTTCCAGTGTTTACAGTTAATGTATGGGCTATGCCAGTCTTTGTTTTAATACACTATTTTGTTAAAGGCCTACAGAGAATGTTTTATTTTTCAACAGATTTTAAAGCACTTGTTCTGAATGCACTTTGTTCATGCACTTCGTTCAGAATATTAAAATGCACTTGAATTCACTTGTTTTATGAGAAAATATTTAATTGTATAATATTTCAGCTCTTTTAGGCTAAAGTAAAATATTTTATTTCAAATTTTATTTTATTGTGCATTGTTTGAATGCTAAATAAATGTTTATTGTTTTGTAACAGATTTTTTGTTTTAATTTAATAATTTTTCTGCGTTTCGGTTTTTGGCCAAGTGTTTCCTCATTTTTGTTTTGGCCACAAAAAAATAAATTCATTTCGGTGCATCCCTAGTTAATAGTTTATATTCTTCTGTGATTAACATTTCACTGTCAGCATTTTGGTAACAGCACTGCTTTGTGTAGCATGGCTAAAACTAAATCAGGGGTCACCAACCTTTTTGAAACTAAGGGTTACTTCACAGGTACTGAGCCATATGAAGGGCTGCTAGTTTGATGCAACCTTATCTAAACTTCATGTATAATGAACATGTTTTAAACACTTAAGTCATTTTCTCAAATCTATATCAATTCAAATGTGATTAAAGAATAATAACAGGATACAATAAAATTTTAGACACTGCTCACTGGTAAGTTATGGTTTTTATATGTGGTCCTTGGGGCACCATGTTGGTGACCCCTGAACCAAATAGATGCTCCGGAGTGGCAATACGGTCTAAGCACTGCTTCCATCATTGGGCAAATGTGACTTGTGTGTTCCCAGCTTGTGTGTAAGCCAAAACAAAGTGTCTCCACAAAGATGAAATTCACTTAATAGCCTTGTTCAATAAACCATACAGACAAGAATGGATGTACATGATTCTCAGTTTGAGTCCTTAGTACGTAGCCCAAGTGAAGTTCGACTATTCCAGCATCACCAGGTTAGCCTATAGGGCTTCATTATCCAATTTGTTGCCATGATAAAGTAAGTGACTGATAGTAGACAACTACATAGTGAAAGTCATATGTAGGCTAATAGAACATCACACCTCCCTCTCCTCGTTTTTGTCCTCTTAAATTTACCAGGTCTATCTGGAATCTAATTGGCAGGAACAATGCAATTAGTCAACAGTGTGGGGGGTGTTGGATTACAGCTCTGCTTCTGAATGGACAGATATGCGATGCTAACAGAAATCTGTCACAGCAACACACTAAACAAAAATACCATTTCACCTTCCCATCCCAACAGTTATCGCAAATGTAGAAACCCTACTTTTGACCCATACACATACATACACATTATGGTTTAGTGTTGACATTAAGACTTACAAAACAATGTCTTACAAAAGCTGACGATTGTTTTTCTTCTCTACAGTGCATCTACTGTACATCTCTTCAGAACATCTACTGTAGATATTAATTAAAAATCAAACAAACATGATAGTATTTTAAATGTTTTTAAACTATTTCCAAACAACCTGATATATACAGTAACAACTTTTTTTCTAAGCTTTCTTTACATTTTTGTGTGAGGTCCTGAAGTGTGTCCATACTGGTCGCAACAGCTTAGAGACTAATAAAGAACTTTGGAACAAACATGTCTATTGGCTAAAATATTAGACTGATAAGACCGACTACAGAACACAAATAATGTAATTTTCTCAGATACGCAATAATTAAGTAATTTTGTCTGGATGAGAAGAACTGAATGTTGATAGTAATTTCAGTTGATTGGACAAACAATATGTTAGTATTACCAGCACGATCTTACAATCTGGGAACCAGTAACAACCTGCTGTACCTCAGTGGCCCTGACATTGGGCCCAGTCTATGTGTAAAGCAGTGCAGAAGTCTTATAAAAACAATGTTGTCTGTACTGAACAGTGCTCTCCAAATACACAATCAATGTAATTTACTGTGAATAGAAAATCCTTAATAAGGTTAAAAAAGTGAATACATTGGGTGGAATGCACTCATGTCTAGCATTAAATGAACTGCACATCTGAATGCTGCTTCTTCTGTAAAAAGAAATGCAAAATAAGTGACAGATATTTATATAGCAAAAACAAAAAAGGCACATGAAAGAATGAAAGGAACAAGCCTCTCTCTCCATGGCCCTTCCTGTGGGCTGAATCAATGGCATGCTAATATCTTGCAGAGAGGGAAGCCAACGAGAAAGAGCTCCCAACGCCATCTTGTTCACAGGAGCTCCTTGGGCCCTGTAGAGAGCAATCCATTAGTTTCACTGGTTTCATTTCTTCTCGAAAGAGGGTTACGGACTCCAAAAGCAGGAGGAGGCCCATGCACAGAGACGGGTCTGCCTATAAGACCATTAACCACCCCCGCCCCCCTTTATCCCAAATAAATCCCGATTTCTGACCCAAGAGAGGGCTGGGTCTTTATTTCAAGCACGTATACAGACGATTATGACCATCGAAATCTGTTTCTTGGAGACACTGACACTTATTTAATCCACTTTTCATGTAGAAGGCTGAAAACCTAGTTTTAAATGTTATCCAGAGCAGTGGGGCGGTGGCATAATCTAAAATATCGAAAATGACATCCGTGCTTCAACAACCAGGCTGTGGCTAAGGTTAACTGCATTCAAAGAGAGGCCCTTATGACATTTAATTTGAAAAATAAGATCAGAATGAGAGGTTGTCCAGGAAAATCCAATTATTTCGTTCCAGTGCAGTTAAAAGGTTGGGGTACTCGTTTAATTCGATAAGGATTACGCCTCGTCTGCTAATAGCCGAGCTAACGGGCTTTACAGAAGCAATTCTGCAGTGGGATCAGGCTTAAAACTGCACCAGTCTGATATAATACAAAGATATAATCATCATCTTAACTAGTAAAGTGAACTAAATGTCTGCCCGAGACTTTACTCACCGAAGTAAAAATTGATTTTGACCGCTAGCCAGGCTAACGAGTTAGCTGAAATAACTTAGGGTTGGAGTTTAAAATACTGACTCAAAACAAAAATAAAAGCAGACGTAATGGATCAAATTAACGTGTGAAGGTTTAAAACTGAATTTCAGACCACAAACTGACCAGACCTGTATCTATTTGTGGTGGAAAACAAAGAAAAACCTTAGCCGACTCCGTAGCCACCTTAAAGTGGCTAATTAGCCAGCTAGCTGACTTCCCAAGTCTCACATCTTACAGTCAAAGCAGAATAAATATTACATTAAATAGCAAACACGGTCATATTTTGATTTCTTTCTCGTATAAAGAGATTAAGCTACCCATTTTTTCATTAGGTGTTCATCGTAATTTATAAATGAAAATTAAAAAACAACCAAGGAGCCAAGGCCCGAAAAATCTTCATTTTTTCGAGTATCTGTTGGGAGCTATGTGACTGAGAGCTAATATCCAGCTTTGTTTAGGAAAAAGAAAGAAAATATAACTTACCTGGGTTAGGTAGGGGACCGCTGGTACGTTAAAGCCCTAGAGTGATTTGTTTGGAACGGTACTTGTGCATTTTCATGTCGTTTTGTCTGTATGTAAATCGTTTGGCTACCAGCTAAGCTAACGTTTCCCCACCATACCCCCCTCACCCCCCTCTTACTCTCCTCCAGCCCCACCGTTCATCACACAACAACCCAGTCATTATTACAGACAAAAATCCCTTTCAGATGACAAATACTTAATCCCAGATACTTAATATCACCACCTACCTGTTCTCAGTCGTTTCTGTTCTTGTTTTATAGGGCATTGACCGAAAAAACGCGACTGTGCAGCTGTCAAATCCACGCATCAACGGACAAGACGAGCTAGCCAGCTAACTAGCTTAGGTCGGAGGAGCGGAGGGAGCCACCAGATTTATTTTTTAATAATAAAAAAAAATAACTCGCTCCGGAGGAACCGGGGTACGGGCCGCTAGAAAGCTCTGGAGCAGATGTTTCAGCTGCGATGCAGAATGACAGACATTTGAGTCCGTAAGCAAGGTTTTCGGCACCGTTTTAGTCCTCCGCTCGCCACTTCCCGTCGCCTTCCTCGAAGGAGCGCTCCCTCCAGCCCGCCTCAGCCGCCTCTCAGCCCGGACTCAGCCACTCCTCAGCCGGCCATCACACGGAGAGGGGCGCGGTGACCCTGCGAAGCGCCTCGGGAAACCCCACACCGCAGCGCGCAGATTACACACCAACCCCTTAACAGACCCTCAGCAACCTGAAGGAACAAAATAGAAATAGAAATAAATATAATTATTTACATTATACAACCTGGAGGAACAATTCATACTAATAGATAATATAAATATATACATTATCATGGAACAGTATGCACATACATAAAATACCAAACAAACCTCACCCAAACTGGAGGAACAATTAATGTTTAGAAAAGAAAATATATACATTATCTATAACAATACATACTTATAAAAAGAAATATATACATTATCCAACAATTAACACATACAAAATAAACTTCTATTAATCATCTTTAAACCTTAGTGAGGAACAATGCATGAATAAAATATCGATATTATCCAACCTGGAGAAACAATTAATACATAAACATAAATAACAAAATATCCATTATCCAACCTGTAGGGACAATTAATACACATAAAACTATTTACATTATCCAGAACAAAACATACATATAAATACAAACATGTACATTATCCAACCTGGAGGAACAATTAATACACATAAAACTATTTACATTATCCAGAACAAAACATACATATAAATACAAACATGTACAGTACATTATCCAACCTGGAGGAACAATTAATACATAAAAATCTTTAGATCAAATAAATTCTTAGTGAGGAACAATATATACTGATAAATAAAACTCTCTAGATCATACACACAGGAGGAACAATACAAAAAAAACTGTCCAAACAAACTTTGCGATGAACATAGTATGATTCATGTATTTGATCTGTAAAATGGTCTGTATAAATATAATAAATCATTTAAATTCTGAAATAAAGAAGGCAAATAAATAAATCAAAATGTCTAGATTATCCAAAAACCTTTGTGCAGAACATTTGTAACTGAATCATATTGATTCATGCGAGGTACTTATTTTTTGCTCAGGAAAAAAATGGAGCGATGGAACTGTGGTCTTTGAAGTGTTGAAGCTCCATCCTGCACCTCTGGAGTTTGTGATCCAGAATGAGCCATCCAGCATCAGTAACCATACCTCACTAATGCACTTGTGCCTGCAACCAAATCCTCACAGCAATAACATCTATTTCAAAGCCTTACTGGATATGAAGGTGTCTACAAACTTTTGGACATGTTTTCTACATACATACATGCATACATACATACATACATGTATGTATGGCCAGTATAAATAAAATGAATCAATAATGTAAAAGGATGAACTAAACAAAGACATAATAAACCAGTTTGTTTTGGGAAGCGGAATCATCTGCAGTGTTATTAGACTGACAAAACCCAGAAAGAAGACCAAGGATGGAATGGAGGCACTAAACAAGAGCTTATGTCACGCTTATGTCAAGTCAATGAAGAGAAAGCGACTCTCTCTCTCTCTCTCTCTCTCTCTCTCTCTCTCTCTCTCTCTCTCTCTCTCTCCCCCACACACACACACACACAC
>JBBPDC010000109.1:19481231-19493487 GCA_037974485.1 Hemigrammopetersius urotaenia | reverse complement strand
CATCCATCCATCCATCCATCCATCCATCCATCCATCCATCCATCCATCCATCCATCCATCCATCCATCCATCCAATTTCTGACTGCTCTGAAACTGAACTTACTTAGTCTGATGTGGTGTGTTGGCGCTCCAATTTTGACAGACAATGCCTTTTCGGGTTTTGCGGACAACACCTCTGTAGTTTTTACCATTTTCATGATAGCAATCTGGAAAAAAAAACCAGTAACAGGTTATTAGCTAGTCAGAGAAACATTCAAAATTTCTACTTGTCCATTATATTATCTAATGCTGTAAGTGTTCTAGAAAAGGTTAAAGTATCACAATCGCTGGAGGAACACTTTAACCTTATATACACTAACTGGCTCCATTAAACACAAATTTATGCACTAATATCATATACAATGTGGATTAAATATTACAAACGATTTACCAAAATGTGTTCTGCATGTTTTATTTAATAGTCCAAGAATTCTGCAAACAACAACTGAGTAAAATGATAAATAATATACTTATTTTTTTATTTATACTAATTTGTCAAGATTTGATCTATATATAAATATCTATATATCTATATCTATATCTATATATATATATATATATATATATATATCTATTTGTGAAGATTTGACAAATCTGGATAGTACTCAGTTTATCTACAGATTCTTTCATTTTCATTTGCTGCTTTCTAGTGACCTGCTATTGATTTGAAAGCTGTGAGGTTGTACAGGACTAGAATATCAGAATTATTTTATACATTATTTAGCCAAATTGGTTTAAAGATACTGAAAATACTGATTACAGACTTTTGAACTGTATTGTTTATACTTAATTCTACTGATGCCTGTTGTCTAGTAGCTTTAAATTCCTGTGAAGTGCATCAGATGTTCATTTAGGCTAAAGTAGTCCTTCAAGAGCACTTTGAGCCACCAGGGGGCACTAAAGTGATACAGCACCCTCAGCTTCAATGTCGTCAGCACATCGTTTGATCTGTAGACAGAGAGCCGTCCTCATCTCAGGTACTGATGTGAAGCACCACGGAGCCTCGGAACCGTCTGGGTTGCGGCAATAGTTCTCCTCCAGTCCTCTGACGATGAGGCATAAGGAGAGAATGAGAGAATGAGACTCGCAGTTAAAGCTCTTAACCAAGGAAGTTGTTGTACAGTCTCAGACCCACCAAAAATTAAGCTCAGTTTTAAAATAAGTGTAAAATGTCCATTTTTCATACATGAACACATAGTGTGAACAGCAAGAAATTCTTCTCTGTATTTAACCCATTCACCCAAGAAGCAGCGAGCAGCCAGGAACACCCAGGGAGCAGTGTGTGGGGAGGGTATCTTGCTCAAGGGTACCTCAGTGGTGATAATAGCAGTGCTGGGATTCAAACCCATGAACTTCTGATCGAGGACCATGATTCCAGGGTTGTGTGAATGTAAAAACATGATCCCTTCAAATCAGATCTGAGCCATTTTCATATGTAGTTCCTATCCAACAGTCAGACTGGAAATCATCCAATCAGCCATTTTCACCTCCTCTGATTATAAACACAGCAAAAATGCTTGTTGTTCATATGGATGTTATTGTTTTGTGCATGCAGACAGATACTTGCCATTTATACCAGTCTTACCTGACCTGATCCAACTAATCAGCTCATTACCAGTACTTGACTGGCCAGTGGGCCCCCAGGACCAAGGTTGGGAACCACTGACTCACACACACAAATCAATAAGAAGGTAGAACGAGTGAACATGAGCCAAAACATCAGAACTGCGTGATAAGGACTGTAATGTGTTTGTAGCTCTAGTTAAAGCAATTTTCATTCCAAACAATCAAGAGCACCGTTGATTCCACTTGGACCAAGTCTTCAGTCCTGCTTGTTTGGAATCAAACTCTGCAGCCACACCAGGCCCCCAGTGGATAGAATTTGACACCAAATCCAGCATTTTCCATAGTTCTTTGGAGTGATTTTGTTCTATTTTATGTAACGCATGCTTGTAAAAATCATTTAGTGTTGTCCTCCACGCATGTTAAGCCATCAAATGATTAGTGGAAGTTTGCAAACTATGGTGTGTTTTAAATTATGTGTATAAATATTTTTCAATAAAGTTGAATAGTCATAGCTATTAGCACTATGTTGGTACTTGATTCTGAAAGCAGTTCTACTATCTCTATGGCCTGAAGAATCCTACAGATAGTAATACTTCATCCACTTTATAAACACTCCCCAACCATAATTGGTTCATCTGAATTATTTTGGTATATCTTAAGTAATTCATGCTTGTAAAATATAGCTCAAACTTTTAAGGCTCTCCTCCAAGTGTGTTAAGCTATCCAATGATGCTATGTTCATGAAAGTCGGAAAAAAAATCGTAGTGGGATATACATGTTGAACTTATTCATCTAATTACTGTGGTTATAAATATAGCCTGCAGTTTTTCAGTCTCTATGACCTGAGGAAGCCTAAAGACCCCTCACCCATACAACCACCAGCAGTTTGCACCTCATACTCAATATGAACTGAGCTGAAAACACAAATTCTAACCATGCTGCACTAACACAGCCGACTCTCAACCCAGAACTCACTTGCACTCATAGATGTGGGGGTAAAATGGGTGCTCGTGGGGGTACTGTGCGTCCCAGCGCTGGCAGGGGATTCCTGAGGTGGTCTCGTTGACTTTTCCTCTGTAATCCTCCCCTCGGCCTCGGAAACAGTTGGTGGTGTAGCTGGAGCGCTGGCGGTGAGTTGGGGCGTTCGCTGTAGGAAGCAGGGAATTGAGCTAAATGAGAGTTACATGGTACTGAATGTATAGGATGAGGCAATAGAGTCACTGGAATAGTCACATACATTTACTCATTTAAATAAACTGGAACATATTGACAGATTTACATTGTCCTGGATATTTTAAACAATGCATTTACTTTTACTCATAGATTTGTGGTCAAATGTAAATGCAAAACTAACATTTAGTTTTTCATTCATTTTTTGTGTTATTTAATGCAATTTAATGTCCGTCTCTTGTGTTTGTTCCAATTTGTTATGGTCTGTTATTGTCAGTGTTCTTCTATTGCTGACAGATGCTGGATGGACAGATAGGCTGCACTGCACTTCTATAAATAACTGAATATTTAAGAACTCTTGGCCATCATATAGCAAAACAACTCCTTATATGGAAGTTCCTGGTTTATGTCGAGGTGTCAGATGTCATGCTGAGGTATGTTTGGTGTTACTATGTCACGTGGCACCGAAGTTATTTAAAAAACATGCAATAATAACAACCACTACTTTAAAAATGGCATCACACACAAATGACCATAAAGACTCAGTTTCTCTCTGTCCAAATACATGCGCATTTACTGAAAATGACTTGTTCACTTCAAGAATGATAATATTCTGACATTAGTGGTCAGTCAGTAGTCAGTTGTCTGATGTCTTTTCTTGGGGAATTTTTTATTTAATAATACAAATAATAATCATGGTGTGAGGTCAGTCTGAATTACTCTCAATGTTCATCAACAGTGTTGAAGTAGTTGTGTTAAAAGCACCATTAAAAATGACTAGCCTGAAAATGAATGGAGAAACGCTACTCATCACTGGCTGGCTGGGCTCATATAACACAAGACATATAAATGTAATGCCATGTTGAGGCTGTGTGTTTGGGGAGCGTTTTGGGGAGCATGGGTGTGTGTGTTTCAGAATCTCAGGTTGCATCAGTGTTAACAGACTCACAGCACTTGCGGATGTCGCAGCTCTGTCTCTCCACCTCCGGGTCGGTGGTGTAACACCATGGTACAGGAGAGGCATCAGGATTCCGGCAGTAATTATCATCCAGGCTCTTATCAGGGTATCTGCAGAACAGCCATCAGAATCCGTCACTCCTATGACCGCTTAGTGCAGTCTGATATGATAAATGAATGCGGTCGGAGCATTAGAGAGCTGAGTCACCATCAGAACTGTTTCCAGAAATGGTGAACGGAACCAAACGTCTGAAGAGGTTTGTTGCCTCTACAAGCTCCTTCGCAGAAAGTCATTAAATGAAATTGATCTGAATACACTGCCTGATGTCTGAGGAAGTGTTTACTTAATTGCAGCAAAATGATTGTGTTAAAATCTAACTTTAACTCACTACACTGACCGTCAATCTCCCAAGCGACGGTGGGCTGTGGTATTTTCCTAAAATGTTCATTCAAAATATTTGGTTCTTCTGATAGTGGTTTGCTGTTTTGAGTCAAATCTTGGAACGCACATCTGCAGTGAAACCCTGCACAGGTCTGACATGAGATTTTTACATTATATTACACTACACTCATTAAGGCAGATGCACTTAAGGAAACACTTAAGTTCCAGGACAGTGTGGGAAGCAGAGGAGAGTACTCATGTAGGAGTAGTGAAAGAAGATTGGTAGAGCATTAGGAGAGGAGATGCTCTCTGAATAGACGAGTCTTCAGGAGGATAAAAAGAGATTCTGCAGCTGTGTTTGCCTTAGGCAGCTCATTCTTCCAGCGGGGAACCAGAATTAGACCTGTCTGAACTAGATTTACCTTGTGTGTAGGGATGGCAAAGCCAGATGATGTTAACTGGAGGAGCAGAGGGAGTATATAACATACTTTTTAAAATCTGCTTTTTTCCCAATTCACCATTTTTACAAATAGCTCAGAGGACACATGTAGACTAGTGGTTTAGGTGCGCAGTGCAACACTGGGTTCCATTCACTACCACTGTAAAGTTTCTCTACAACAGAGGTCCCCCCCCTCGGGCCTGAAAGTATTATATATGTTTTTCTGGTCTTGCACATTAACAGGAAAGGCCTGTTAATTAGTTGATTAAACTGATTAGTTGGTTAGTGCATTTATTAAGGGGCCGCCGGGGTTAAGAAACACTGCTCTACAATGACCCATCTTACACCTACAGTGTTTATCCACTATGCTGTTCACTGCTGGAAGCAACGGCACATCAGTATCAGATCTGCACCACCTGTACCTTTAAAGAGATTCTGAAACCTGCACTAACCCTCTTTCCGCCTTCTTATAAATATCTGCACTTCTATCACACTTTCAGTGCTCTTTTATTGATTCTCTATTTCTTTTAGTTTTCAGTTCTTACTATTCTTTGTGCTAAATATTTTTAATTCTATTCTTGTTCAAGCACACTGAATACAATTTGATAATGGGCTACATAAACAAACCTTACTTGACCAAAAGACCCTGAAACACTTGAAACTGACTTTGTTGAAATTTGAAATATAAAAAAATCCTTTCAACTCACTGTTCTTTACAGTTTGTGATAATTTTGTGAAAATTTGAAAAGAAAAGAATCAGGTGTTATTTCTCATCTCCGAATATAAAGACACAAGTTTTTCTTATAACAGTGATGATATAAGAGCATGGAGTTCAGTGAGGTGTTATGTACTTCTCTGGTTGGTAGATGTGCTGGTGTGGATACTGCTGGTCCCACCTCTGGCACTCCCGTCCACTTACTGTGTGGTCAACCTGACCCCTGTAGTCCTCTCCATTACAGGTGATACACACCTCTTACAAAAAAGAAACACACATAAGCACACACACATGCACTTCTTACTTATATCTTATCTCATTATATCACTTAAATGACCTGTGGACTGTACCATCTTTGCAGTGGGGGATATTACAGCTCTCATATCTGCGCTCTGGGTCTGTAGTGTAGCACCAGGGTCCGATCCGGTCCCCATCTGGGTTACGGCAGTAGTTCAGCTCCAGGCCATTAGTGGAGGCAGGAGTCCATCTGTTCCCAAAATCACATCATTCATAGTCTGTCAATAACAAACACTTCTTTCTATAAAATGTCCAAACATTAACTGTCTCTTTAACCGGAAAAAGAAATAGACCTTTTCATCTTGTAGGATCATGTATCTAGTCATAATTTGCATGGATTATCATATTTTATCATTTGAAAAACAAAGTACTTCCAGTAATATTCCATTAAAATGCATAGACATTTTCCCACCTCTAAAACGTGTTCAGTCGCTCTGTTCCAGTGGATGGGAAAAAGTAATATTAATAAATGTGAACTATGGCAGTTAGAACTAGGCCATGAATGTCTGAATCTTGGTCAAATACGAGGCACAAAACACCTCGATGATATCACTAATATGTGCAGTTTTGGACACAAAGCTAATGGTGATTGTACATAAATCACACATATTAACATAGATTTGACCTTGCAGCAGATTTACAGTGACTTCTTCAGAGCCCTGCCACAGAGCTGCCTTCTATTTCTAACAACCAACTAAAGCCCATTGATCAGGCTACAACTTGAATTCACAGTGAGTGATGGTTTGAGGACCTCCAAAAGGTCTAGAGTGGCCTTTAACTCCCTAAACTGGTCCCACCTATTGTAAATCGAATGTGATGGGTGACGAGCTGACCAGCAGTGCCTAAAGGCCTAACCAATGGGAGAGCTCACTTGGTTGTATCTTCCTAGATGCCAAAGAATGTTCTTGTATAATTTTGGTTTGGTTTTAATTGGATTATTTTCTTTTAGTGTTTAACCCTTTTGTTTTCAACCGAAACAAAACAACTTAAAAGTATTTCTACAATACCAGCAGAATTTGTACTTGTGGTGCTTGTAGGAGTGCTTCAGAAGTCTTAGGCACCTATGCAAACTGTGCACCTACGCAAACACCATTTTCTCAGCGTGTGATAAAGCATCTTTCTTTTAGCAAAGTTAACATTAAAATAAATACAAACAAGAAATTAGTAGGTAAAAAAAAGTAATTGATATTTTGTGACCACAGGTTCGGTTCCAGATTCCTCCTTGGTTCCTCCAGCCGTTGGTTGGATTGTGAAACTCAGCAGCTCCTGATTTAATTTAATGAAGTCAAACCAGGTTTCTGATGTAAACTATAGTAACACTGGACTTCCACAAGGAACGCATTCATATACTGTATTTAAAATCCCTTTATTTATGTTATGTTATTTGTACTTTTAAATTTGTATTTAGTATATTTAGCAATATTAATTAAAAAATCTCTAATCTATACCGTTTTTAAATATCATTTTCACACGTGACTCTGTATATAGGGGCAGTTGGGTGGCCTAGTAGTTAAGGCATCCGCCCTGCGACCAGAAAGTCCGGGTTCGATCCCCAAGACTGCTAGGCACCGCTGAGGTACCCTGAGCAAGGTACCGTCCCCACACACTGCTCCCTGGGCACCGTGTTCCTGGTTGAATTTCGTGCTGTGGTGTGTTCACGTATGACAAATGGTCACTCTCACTATATTTTAAGAAATGAACTAAAATTTAAATATATGTATTTTTTATTTCACAGAAATAATGCTGCATAATTTCATGTTTCACCTCCATCTCAACACCACTCACCCTGTCATAGACAGAAAACACCCAGCGAGTTCAGTGACCCTCCCTGATGCTGTATTTCCATCAGAAATGTAAACTGATTTTAAACAAATCTGTCTTATTTGAATTACTTTTTTGCATTACTTTTAGTGCCTTTAATGTTAGCAGTGTTTTCCTACCTGTGGTCATGAGGGAACTTTGACCACCACTGCTGACACGTTCGGCCACTCTGGGTCTTCGACACCTTCCCCCGATAGTCCTCTCCTTTACCCACGATGCACTTCCTCACGTAGACTGGACAGGGGAGGACACCTCAGTAACACAAGACTTCCTGAACATACACTGCTCAACACTTTTTATTCATCATTTTTATTTTATATACTGTAATAACTTCCACAATACAGGTTTAGTAATACTAAAAATATACCAAAATGTAAGTTAGATATTAACTTCGTTAAAGGGGAACTCCACTTAATCTTTTCTGCAGAATTCAATCATCAAGCGTGTTTGATGTAAAACGGCCCAGAAAAGGTTAGACTGACTGATGACTGAGGCACTGTTTCATGATGATTTTGAGTAGATTTTGATAAGAAATGTATTTTTATGGTCGGTTCATGGCGGAGAGGTACATGTAGGGCAGTGTAAATCAAAACAGTCCAAAACAGACTTATTCACATTAAAGACCAATGTACCACCATCAACATTACATATAAGAATATGAAGGCTCATTTGTTGGGTCTGGATTGTAAATAACATACTATAAATAAAATGACTATATTTGCAATGTAGACATGATGACTCTTGGTTCCCATCACCAACACTAAAAACAACACAGAAAATCTTTAACCTGATTTTAACAATCAAAAACAAATAGTGGAATTCCCCTTTAATAGACCAAAGTTTTGAAGAAACATTTCATTCTATGACTTGCAATAATGTATCATACACTCAAATTATCTCTGTACAATCACTTATCTGATATCAAATTATAATGTCGTTCTTGATGTTCTAAAGCTTTCTTTTATTTATTACACAGTCCTCTCCACTCGTCACTCTGGATTCTACTAATGATAAAAAAAAACCAAAAACCTTTAAGATCGCACTGATCTGGATCCAGACTGACATTTCCGGAATGAAAATATTAATTCCTGTAAAAACTGTAACGTGTTGTGAATCAACAGCTTGGTGTTTGAGCTCACCTTTCATCTCATACAGATCGCAGTTGACGTTTCTCTTCACCTCTGCATTGTCTCCATCGTCCACCCAGGGCAGGTGTTTGCAGATGACAGATGGACGAAACTCATAGTTGAAGGCTCTGGAAATGAAAGCCGAGATAAACCAATGAAGCTACAGTAACTGCATGCTGTAATACTTAGTAAACCTACTGTACTGAGTTAAAAGTGTCTATAGAGTACAGTAGTGACAATATATGATCATGTGTTTTATATTATATTTCATTTACCAGTTCAAGTTTAATTATTGCTCATTTTGTTCGTGGATTTGGGAGATACCACATAAGTCCCTTGCTGGTATACTAAATGACCAAAAGTATTCAGACACCTGCCAGGCCTACATTTCATCTTCTGTGTACTTAGAAAACATTTGTGTGGATGTGTTTTAACTATTTACAACTATACTGTATGTCCATCATTTAAACTTAGTATAATAAGGAAAAGCATGCATAGTTACACCTTCGACACATTTTATTACAATCAAATTAGGATTTTGTTGTAAACTGTAAAGTCCCATGTGACCAAAAGACTTGATAAAAGAATATTTAGACCAAAGAAATGTTTTACATCTCGCATACAGACATTAAGTGCATGTAGTTCACTGTTGTGGACCTTTCTTTAACTTCAAGAAAAAAATCAAATTTTAAAAAATTGAATTTTTTTTCATGCCGTGAGAAGAGTACAAACATTGTCTCAGGATTTCATAATTCCTGCATCAGAGGGTTAATGGGGCAATAGGGAGTTGGGCCCCTGTGCAGGAACCTGCTGTTCTGGGGAAACTTTCCACTCATGGCTGGAAAATCGCTGCAGGGTTTCCACAGGAGTGTTAGTGAGGTCGGGTAATGATGCTGGGCAATATGGCCTGGATTACAAACAATGTTCCAATTCAACCCAAAGGTGTTCATTGCTTCAGTGAACATGCTTCCGCTGCTCCGAAGTTTAGCGGTGGGTAGCTTTACGTCCCTTTAGCTGATGCTTAGTATTCCACACAGATCTGTGTGTGTGTGTGTGTGTGTGTGTGTGTGGCTGCTCCCATTCTATTGGCAAAGTTCTTTTATTGTGATTACATGGCTGTGAATTTGAATTAAAGGGCCCATATCCTTCACTGATAATGTATTTTTTTCATGCATTATATTGTTTTTTACTGATATATCTTAATGATACTTGCCTGCCCTGTATCATTCTAAAAGCAGCACAGACTGAAACACTCCTTTTCATCTGCAAATAGGTGGGGCTACACTGCTTGTGATACTTTTGTGACCAAAAAGAACCATATGTCCAAAAGAAGGAACCATGTTGGATTTAGCGGCAGCGTGTTATAAGGTGAAGTGTGTGTCGAGAGCACTACACAGCTTGTGTCAGTTCATTGGTCTGGATAGTCAATAAATTAACTATATTTTGACAATAGGTTTCTCTGCTGTTATTTGTACCAGAAAACCTTTTCTTTCACATAATTTTGACAATTTTGACACAATGAAAATTTGAAAATGGGTGGAATTCATTGTTAATTCATTGTTTGTAATTCCCAACTGATAGATAAAATGCTTTGTCTATAATATACTATAATATGTATTTATAATATGATCTCTGGACAGTCATTTATGTGAGCTTGCTGTGAGAAGGGGGGAGGACTGTGGTACCTGCAGTCCAGGCTTTGTGAGCAGCGCTTGGCGCACTCCTCGAGAGTGATGCCCGGCAGCAGCGTCAGACGATCTGCATTCCATGACTTTGGAACCAGCTCTCTCCCCTCTGAGCGCTGAAAATCATTGAGCGCACTGCGATGGACTGCTGACACAAGCCCACAGACACACACACACACACACATTCAAGTTGATGATAATATGCAAAAAATTATTTACTATATTGCCAATCAACCCACCCTACTCCACCTGCCCACTCCCTATCACAGGGTCCACTCCAGCCTAGACCTACACTGTATGAGCAAAAGTATTGGGACGTCTGACTGAACCAACGGGGACTTTATCATGGAGTTGGTCCCCCTTTCCCTCTTTTTGGAAAACTTTCCATAAGATTTTGAAGTTTCTTAGGGATTTGTGTCCATTCATTCTGTAGAGCATTTATCAGACTGATGTTGGACGAGAAGGTCTGGCTCACAATCTCTGTTCCAGCTCATCCCAAAGATGTTGGATGGGGTTGAGGCCAGGGCTCTGTGTGACCAACCAAGTTCTTTCACACTGAACCAGTCACGTCTTTATGGGCCTCATTTTGTGCACTGGGACACAGTCATGCTGGAATAGAAAAGGTTCTTCCCCAAACTGTGTCCACAAGCAATGCTGAAGCATTAACAGTCTCCTTCAAGTTATGGCTAAGTCCAAGCCCTGTCCCAATACTTTTGTCCATATCATATATTTCCTCTGCCATGTTTAATGTAATGTTGCAGAGTTGCAGAGTTTGTCCTGCTCACAACATGTGCAATTAAATAGCAAAAAAGGATCAAACTAAGGTTAACGATGTTGTTGCTTGTGTGGACATCTGTACACAAACACAGCTGCATGCTCGAGCCTCGGCAGTGGGCTTCCCCTCGCCGGGTCTGCTGGAGATAACGCTGACTGTGCTCACAGGGGGCTTAGACACACAAGACCTTTGGATCTGCAAACTCTGCTCTTGTACATGTGAAGTCATGGCAGGATTGCATGATGCGCTCCAGCCCACACACAAACAACATATGCCAACACAGTTTACACTTAAAAAATCACTGGATTAAGAGTAAACTTTCCAAAACTACACTTCAACAAAATCCTCATATATCCCGTTTGGTACAATATAGTAAAAGTGACCACTATCCATGTACATAGGTCTGTATAATGTCCTGTTATAGCTTACACTTTTCTAAACCGTGTCTGTCATGTGTTTTGTCTCAACATTCAACCCAGATTTTGTATGGTTTCTGTAATTTGACCCAAACTATGAGGAAATGAAATGAAATAATGATAAACTAATGGATCTGACATCTTTAGTTATTATATTTTGGACTGTGATGAACTCTGCATGCACCAAATATAACAGCAGGACTCTTTCTGTAAAACTGCTCAGTCTGTTTAGAGTCTTAGGAGGCCAGATTCCCATTAAAGAATGGAAGGAGAAAAAGAAGAGCCTGATAGACAGGTTGGAAAGTGAAGATCTGAGGAAGGTCTGAGGTAAAGAGCTTACCTTGAAGGGCAGGACTCCATAGCCCCAGTGTTATAAGAGAGAAGCAGAGCAGCCTCATGGTTTCTGGCCGGGTTTGCTGGTTTTTGGTTTGGGAGTAGAGTGTGTGTGTCTGTGGGTCCGAGGCTGAGAGCTGGGCAGGAGGGTGCTGTGTAGTTCACAGTCTCACCGCTGGGTGGCGCTGGGTCCCTCTCTCCTCTGATGGAGACCCTGATAGTGAGGATTAGTACGTCCCACAGTGTCCACAGCTCGCGACGTCTTATCAGAGACAAACATGCAAATCAGCGTAAACAATCAATGGGTGTTAATTAAATTATTTACTGAGTGTATTAAAAACAATGCAAAAATCTACTATAAATGATAAGCATAAAAGATATGGAACATCAAACCTTATTTAAATGTAACTAGAGTTCATCTATCTATCTATCCATTGTAATGGAGATTAATGAAACATCTCTTTCTTTCTCTCTCTCTCTCTCTCTCTCTCTCTCTCTCTCTCTCTCTCTCTCTCTCTCTCTCTCTCTCTCTCT
>JBBPDC010000109.1:19470093-19481131 GCA_037974485.1 Hemigrammopetersius urotaenia | reverse complement strand
TTTTTCTCTCTCTCTCTCTCTCTCTCTCTCTCTCTCTCTCTCTCTCTCTCTCTCTCTCTCTCTCTCTCTCTCTCATATACGTTTAATAAAGCCGAGTATTTTCAAGTAATGGTATACTTTACTTTTACTGCTCTTCAGGTAAATAAATCAGGAACCTTTTTACTCGGTTTCTGAGTAAAACGTTCTGCAAGATTCAATAGCTGAGATGCAAACTAAGGCAGAAAAATTATGCTTGATGACAGTCTACTCAATATGCCAAAGATACGCCTTTAAAATAGTGTTTTTGCTGCGAGAAGGAATTTAAAGAAAGTAGTGGGTCAAGACATTTACACTGTACTAAATGTACAATATCAAATATTCTTATTTTTGTTATATCTATACTGGCTGCAGTGTATTCATGACTTGATGTAACAGCTTTCTGTAAGATAGTTTTTAGGTATTCTTTTCAGACGTCTGCACTCACCACTCTGAAGGACAATGTTTACAGCTCACAAATTTGAAAAAGCGGTGTAGTTCCCCTTCCAGCGCTTTACGTGTTTCTTTCCTCCACCTGTTTTCTGACAAGCTCCGCCCCCTGGAACTTCAAGCCAATCCGGGCAGGGGGTGGGGCATGGCGGAATACGGGTGGAAGGTAGTAAGTTCTGATGCCTTCCTGTTCTGGTGAGGGCTGTCTGGTTTTCTGACTGGATTTTTGTTATTTTTCACGGTTGTAGAGTTTGAGAAGAATTTTGAGTCTCTAACGTCAGTTCAAACGGTTCCTTGGAAAAACGAGCTATTTTCTGCCTTATCCTGCAGCACGTGCGGTTACGGACCGAGACAGCTTGTCTGACAGGTCTTGACTGAACCTTGCCCCCAGCAGGCCCGACCATGTCCTCAGTGGAGGTGACGGAGGGAACGGTGATGGTGGAAATGTGTGGACAACCCCTCTTCTACAGACAGGCTGTTCTCCCCGCGGGAGCCCCGAGACTCTGTGTGCTGCTGCTGCACGGGATCCGCTTCTCGTCCGAGAACTGGCGCTCTATCGGGACCCTGCAGGCTCTGGCCGTGGGGGGATACCGGGCCCTGGCTCTGGACCTGCCAGGTAAAGAACCGATACGCTGCAGTCTAAATGCATTTCATTTTACTCCACCTAAACCTTCACTTCCGATGTTTCTGTGGGCCAAAGGCATACAGGCTTGATATGATATATAATATAAAATAAGGTAACCCATTATTAGCGAACACATCACACAGTATAAACAGTGTGAAATTCTTTCTCTGCATTTAACCAATTCACCAAGTTAAGCAGGAGGCTGCCACCAATGGCGCAGTGTGGGGAGGGTATCTTGCTGAAGAGTACCTCAGTGATGACACTTGCAGTGTTGGGATTCAAACCCACAACCTTCTGATTGCAGGGGCCACTAAGCCACCAGCTAAATGTCTATTTAGTGTTAATATGTTCCAAAAAGCTCATAAAGGTAAACCTGTATCTGTACTGTACACCAAACTTCCCAGTACTAGAATGTAAAATACTGATATTACCCCTGTATAGACTGTACTGTAATTTATGCACGTACGTTTTCTTTGGTATTTAAGCAGGGTAAATATCGCAATACAGTAACCCTCTGCTTTTCTCGGGGGTTACGTTCCAAGAGCACCCGCGCATAGTGAAAAACTTGCCTTATAAAAGCCTATTTTCATAGTGTAAACCGTAAATATGCCCCCAAAACACTGTAATTTCATTTCAAACAAAGTTTCATTTTCATTTCATTTAAAGTTTAATACTTTACCCTCAAAGAAAATGTAAAGGAAAACCCGTATTTGTACTGTACAGTTTACACTGAACTCCTGCAGTGCTGGAATGTAAGTACTGATGTTACCCCTGTTTAGACTGTACTGTAATTTATGCAGGGACACTTTCTTTGGTATGTGCTGTCAATTTCTTTGGTGTAAGCCGGAAAATTCAGTAATAAATTGTCATTTTTAGTAATAAAAATAAAGTAAAATGTACAGGAAATCACCAATATTTTTTGCAGTTCAATAATTCACTGTTCATCAGGCAGAGCATTAGAGAAGTCAAAATGAGAGAAGTTAGAGAAACACTTAAGACGCACCATAGGGGAAATTCTGGACTGTAGCTGCCACAGGTGCATCAAACTGCAGCAGCCCATCAGCAACAAGGAGAAACCTCCCTCCTCTGCGTACAGCGGTATTAACCATCCCAGGACATGCTTTCTTTGTGTTCTTTGTGTTCTCATGCATGAAGATGCTTGAAGAATTATATATTGCCGCAAATAAATATAAGAATATCTGCGGTTTCCACAAATTTGATGGAGCTTTCATCAACAATTATTAGTTCGGTTCTTAGAAAACATGACTGAATCCGAAACATTTAAATTTCATTTTAAACACAGATTAATATATTACCCTTAAAATTTAAAGGTAAACCTGTATATGCACTGGACACTTTACACTGAACTGCTGTCTCCCACAATTAATTCATGAAAGTTTTCTTTGGTATGCGCAGCCGTTTTCTTATAAGCAAGTAAATACAGTAATAATGTAATTAATTTTTTTAGTAATAAAAATACAGTAAAATGTACAGGTAATCACCAAACATTTTTACAGTTCAATAATTTACGGTTCATAATGGTGTGCTACAGCGGCATACCTTTTTTCTTTCCCGAAGCATATCCAGTTCAATCTTCTCCTGGAGTGTCTTACAGGGGGGTTACTGTCATTTAATGTAATTAACAGTATTAAAAATACAGGGCTTTAAAAAGAAAAAACAAAAAACACTTGAGAAATGATGTTAATATTTATGTTACAAAATTAGTAAATTATATTTTTCTTTCTAATTTTGCCCTGAAATGCATGACAAATTATATTTTGCCACGAGGACAAGGAGCCGTGGTGGATGAGGCCTGGTGTCTGAAGTCTATGTATCTAAATGCAGTTTCATTAAAGTCCCTGTCAGGTGTCCGATTACTTTTGTCCATATAGTGTATATTGACTTGTGGGCATTTGTATTGTCCATCATAAGAAATTACAGGTTTTAGCCACAACAGTAGGTGCTGATGTTGGGGACGGAACCATTATAGTCCCTGCAAAGGGAGACCAACTCCATATGAAAGTCTATGTATCCAAATGCAGTGACATTGTTGGTGTAATGGTCAGGCGTCTCAATACTTTTGGTCATACAATATAGATAAAAGTAATGGGACACCTGACGCTCGCAAAAACCAGCTGAGACATAGAGCTGCATTCTCTGAGCACAAAATGAGCACAAAAAAAACAAAAAAGCAACTTTCAAAAGTTTTTAAAAACCTGCATTAACACACGCTAAAATAATTGTTGGTGTTAAGTAAATAGTGCAAAGTGGCGCTCGATATCTGCAGTCCAAAATGCATAAACGTCATTGTAAATTCAAATTTTGTAAATTTTATTTGCAAAAAAATACACGTACTGTCATTATACTATAGTCAGTGTTCGGACAGGAGTACTAATGGTCTACAAATAAGTCTAATTGTCTCAACCCTGGTCCAGGTGGAGTTCAGCTTTGCATATTGAGGTGTTTTCCCCACACCTGATCCCCTAACCAACTCTTTAACCCCTTAAGCCCCTTCTATGCTGAAGTGGTTTCTTAAAGAAGCGAAAGAGCTTAAACGTGCAGGGCAGATTGGCCTCCAGGACCAAGGCTGGGAAATACTGGAATATCTTAATCTTCTCCGTCTTATTGCTGGAGCACTACTGCCTTCCAGATAGTGGTGTTTCCTTCTCTAACATGGTTTCCTGGTCCTGGATGCCAGTGCCCTACTTATTTGAGTGCTTTCCCTTATTTAAGAAACGAACTTAAACACAGTAAGGGCGTGTTAAGGAGCTGATTATTTGGATCAGGTGTTGGGGGAGCAGTGAAAACAGGAGCAGGAACAGGGTCCTGTTCCATTAAACAGGATTAAGGGAAAGTCTGGCTTATTTCAAGGGAAAGTAAGCCAGACTTTCCCTTAATCCTTTTTCATGGAAAAGGACCCAGGACTTGAAAACACTTCTAAAAAACCTATTTCCCCTTAATAGCTTGGTGACTAGTTATGTGTTGGAAGCAGTTCTGCTGTAACACCAGGTGGTCATCAACTCTCCTCCTGGAGATCCACTATCTACCACACAAGTGAATCTAACCAAACCAATCAATCAACTGTGACAGGTGCATCAGGTTGTCCACTGGATTGCTGAGCTTCCAAGACTGCTCTAAAACAATTCAAGGTTATTTCTCCATGGACCACGGTGCAACACATATCAATATTCAAACAGTATTTTCCAGTTCCTGAGGTACACTGAGCATGTTCACTGCTACCAACACGTGTGATCCAACCAATCAGCTGGTTAGTATTAAGCTGAAGGCAGTTGAAGAAGGGAAGGCACTAATTCAGTTCAGTTACACTGCTTCAGAATTAAAGAAAAAGAAAAGTATTAAAGAAAAAATACAGATTCACACAAGCAACTCTTTACCACACTATTAATAAAAAATATCAGAAATAAAAAATATATACTGCATGACCCTTCATAAATGCACTACTGTGCGCCATAGGAAATCCTACTACTGAAAGCACTCTTGTGTCCAATCAGTGTGTTGTACAGCAGGTGGTACTTAACTTGAACAGTGTCCTCCTCTCCAACACCACCGTCAATGAGTCCAAAGGTTTACCCGCATTATTGGAGCGACTCAATTGAATTTTTTCTTTCTGATCAAACAGGCTTGTAAATGTGACGTGTAAAGAACCGTTTAAAGGCCACTGTGGACGAATTAGTTCCCCCCTTCTTAGGAATTGCTGTTTGTTGGGACCCCACCTCAGGATTTGAACCCATGACCACCTAATCTTCGAGGCATCGCTCTTACCTTTTGTTATAAGGCCAACTCCCTAACCACTAGGCCACCAGCTTTACTATTTAGAGCTAGTATTTACTTCAGTCATATGTGTATACTGTAGAAAACTAGTGTCTAAGCTTTGCAGTTTGCAGTTGGGTTATGGTAAGCGGTTTTGTAGAGCATTTTTAAACGTTTTCCCTGTTCCTCCAGGTCTGGGTCAGTCTAAAGCCGCAGAGGCGCCTGCTGCAGTCGGTGTCCCGGTCCCTGGTGAGTTTTTGAAGCAGGTGTGTGAGGGTCTGAAGACGGGACCCGTGGTGGTGATTAGCCCCTCTCTCAGCGGCATGTACTCCCTGCCTTTCCTCTTCCAGCACACACAGCTGGTGAAGGCCTACATTCCTGTAGCCCCCATCTGCACTGACAAGTTCACGGCAGAGCAGTACAACGCCATACAGGTGAGTAAGTGTGTTAGGGTGATTTATTCTAACTGGTAATAAAACAAGAGTCCTGTATGTATGTATGTGTGTGTGTGTGTGTGTGTGTGTGTGTGTTTGTGTGTGCTCTGAATTAACTCTGAATTAAACACCAATAAAATCTAATCAACAAATTCATCACTTCTCCAAAAAGCAACATATATACAGTAAATTATGACACAAATATCATATCTGTACACTCCAAGCAGCCACAGCATTAAAAGCTTATGGTGATCTTATGCAGTGTTCCTGGTATACAGTGGTCAGTGGTCAGTCCAAAGAATCAAGTACTCTGGGAGTGAAAGGCAAGCATGTCTGATCTGATCCTGCAGAAGAGCTACTTTATCACAAAGTATTGAAGAAGGTGGTCTGGTCTGAGGAATGGGTGGGTGTCCATCTCTCACCTGTAGGAGAGATGGCACCAGGATGCACTGTGAGAAGAAGGGAAGCCAGCAAAAGTAGTGTGATGCTCTGGGCAACGATCTGCTGGGAAAGCTTGTGGTCTGGAATTCGTGTGGATGTTCCTTTGAAATGTATCACCTAGCTTAACATTGTTGTAGACCAAGTTCGCCCCTTCATGGAAGCAGTGTTCCCTAATGGCAGTGGCTTCTTTCAGCAAAGTATTCAGGTATTGTTTGAGGAACATGACGATGAGTTCACCTCCAGATCTCAACATGCATCTGTGGGATGTGCTGGAGGACCAATGGAGGACCCATCTCGAAACTTATAAGATCTGACGTTACTGTCTTGGTGTCGAATACCACAACACAACTTCAGAGAACTTGTAGAGTCCAAATCTGGACAGGTCAGAACTGTTTTGGTGGCACAAGAGTAGGGTTGCAATGATTAGAAATTTGGTGGTACGATTATAGTCTGAGAAATAATCATGGTTTCACGATTATCGTGGTTATTTTATGTGAATTAATTTCACAACAACTGTTTTAACATATATCCTCCTGAGAACTGAAGAAAAAAAGTGCCTTGCAAATTCTTTTTTGTGTGATTTCCTATCTATTTGGGCCTAAAAAAACACATTCTTTGAATATATTTTTTATTTTAATTGCCCTGCATGTCCACTGTAGAGGACAACAGGACGATTTCCGTGTGAAAATAGAACTGAATTTCGAAAATAAAAAACGTGATATTTACTCAAGAACACATTCAATTTGATCAAAACAATAAAATACTGTATCATCCTTCTGTTGCTTGTTGTAGGTCAATAGTGAATCATAAGTCATAGTATTTTAGGTGTGATAGTCTTGGAAGCATGTTTTATTTTTGGTTTTAAAGAGGAATTTGGTGCCCCTCATGTATGTCTTGCCATTGCAGTCTTTGTTCCCAGCATGCAAACCCCTCACATGACGCATCACTGGAAGGCCCAGGATGTTCTCTACAGAATACTATAGGGTTTGCTAGGGTCTCTCCAAATACTTAAGGGAGATACAGGTGAACAAAATGTCCATTATAAAGGACATAAAGAAATGGGCCGGGTCTCAGGAGGATAAAAATCACAAACGCATTCTATAAAGGTTTCTATAAACTTCAGAAGTTATTTATTGCTGCTTTTCAGGCATACTGCTTTGAAAAATGAATTTGTAAATTATAAGTAAACTAACCATCTGTAAGACTCAAATCTGTAAGCTGCACAGAGCGAGGTTACTGCTACAGTCAAAAAAGTTAAAGTAAAAAAAAAATCAAGTAATCTCTGGGCAAACCGATGTATTAAGCTGTATTTTAACACACTCATGAAATTTGTAATTAAATTCAAGTAAACTTGCTCTGTAAACACATCCAGCTCCTTTGACGAACTACACATGCTTTATCTTTTCAGTTTATTTGCCTTTTTTTTTTTTTTAGCAAGAGAGATGAATGACTTGGACATAAATTGTACTGTTTAACTTAAAAATTCAGTTAAAATTTCTGCTTTTTAAAGATGCTGCATAGTTAGAAAAATAAAATGTGTAAATAAATGTAATATCTTAACATCTATAGGCAGCACAGAGGGAATTTGTTGCTGCTTTAAAAGAAAAACAAGAAAATAATGTAAAACCTGTCTACATTATAGCTTTAACAGTTCACAACTGTTGGAACACTCTCAGAGGGGACGCTAGTAGCTTTTTGTAGTAGCTACTAGCTTTAGCATCTCTAGGGTATATAAAATATTCCCACACAGGAGACTTCAAGCACTTCTTAGTTGGGTATGGAGTAGTCCCTGTGGTGGTTGTCTCTTGTTCTGCTTCTGCCATGATCTGTGTGTGTATTGTCTTCGTCTGTATGGGTTGCACTATTATATGTCTTTGGGTCCGGACTTCTTTTTGCCGGAGTCTTAACGGTGGATTACCCGCAATGTTTCACACCGCGGTTAATAGTGAAACTAGTTAATCCCTGCAACCCTACACCAGAGGGACCTACACAATATTAGGCAGGTTAATGTTATGGCTGTTTGGGTGTATTTCATTTAGTGTTCCTACTGGCAAAATAAGTAGATAAGTACTTTTAAACACACCTAAGGCCAGGGGTGCTCAACTCCTGTCCTAGAAGGCCAGTGTCCAGCACAGTTTGGTGATTTATTTCCAGCTTTGAGGAGAGCTACCTGTTAGTTAGCACTAATTAGTTACCTAGCACTAACTGTGTTGGACCCTGACCCTCCAAGACCAGAGTTGGGTGACTTTTGCTCAGAACGCTGTGCATGAGAGGAATTTTGCTGTTTTTCTCCACAGGTTCCAACTCTTATTGTTTATGGAGACCAGGACACACAGTTGGGTGAAGTGTCTCTACAGAATCTGAGTAAGCTGCCCAATCACAAAGTGGTGGTAATGAAGGGCGCAGGGCACCCCTGTTACCTTGATGACCCAGAGACCTGGCATAAATCCATTCTTCAGTTCCTGCAGACCCTGTCATAATCTAATACTCTACTCTAATACTCTAATCTAATACTACCAAATCAGCAAAACACACTCTGGAGCCTTAACTCTTAAATCAGAGCCACAGTGAATTATGTTCAGCTTCTAATGTCATCGTTCAATCATTTATGTTCAATCATTCCGTCCCGTTATTTTGTAAGGGAACTTTTTTACAGCAGGGTGAAGGTCTTGGACTATATAATCGCTAAACCCAGTGTAAACATAATAATACAGTACACAAATATGATCAAAGTAATCCTCACTGTAAATATTAATAACCAACTCTAATGTACATACAGTATGTTAGTGGTCACACATCTGATTCTTAGGTAATGTGTGATATTTGGTCATTTCTATGTTAAAATGTTGATCACCAGTGTTCATGTGATTCGAATTATATAGCATATAATGTGAATCAGAAGAGTTCAAAGGGAATTCCACTTTTTTCTGCATAATTCATTCATTAAGATGTAAACAAAGTTGTTCAGAGTGTTTTGATGTGAAATGATATACTGTAGAGAGTCTTACAAAATTGTTTACTGTGGTGGTGGTGAATGGAACCAGACGAATGAGGAGTTTAATGCCTCTATAAGCTCCTTCACAGAAAGTTATTACACTTGGTGGTGACCGACGTGTTGCCTGATGTCTGAGTTTTGTGATAAAATTAAGAGGTTTTGGCATAAAATTTAAATTTGAAAGCCATTTATAGCGAAGATGTGCACGTACAATAGGGCAAACACTAACCAATTCTATATATATATATATATGTGTGTGTATATATGTTTAACCTCCCGCGACCCGGCCCATTCCTTTATGTTCTTTATAATGGACCTTTTTTTCACCTGTATCTTCCTTAAGTATTTGCAGATACCCCATCAGGCCCTATAGTATTCTGTAGAGAACATCCTGGGCTTTCCAGTGATGTGTCATGTGAGGGGTTTGCTATCACACCTAAAATACCCAGAGGATGACTTCTAATTCACTGTTGAACTAAAATACATGTTTCATTGTCATTGCAAGCAACAAGCAACAGAAGAGTGATACAGAATTGTAATGTTTTGTTCAAATTGAAAGTGTTCTTGGGTTAATATAACTTATTCATTTTCTAAATTCAGCTCTATTTTCACACGGAAATCGTCCTGTTGTCCTCTACAGTGGACATGCTGGGAAATTAAAATAAAAAATATATTCAAAGAAATTTTAATTGTAAGGTTTTTTGGCCCAAATAGATAGGAAAAGATAGGAAAAACTGTTTTTTCTTTGATTCTCAGGAGGTTATGTATACAACCTGTTTATGTTCACTAGTTGTTTTGGAGAGTGAATAAAATTGCTATATTTGTGTTGTCGACATTTGATGATGTCTGGTTCTGTTCACCACCACTGTAAAAAATAAATTTATTTTTTAAAAAGGTCAGTTAAGAAGAGTTGGGAAGTTTCTGTATAATGACCAATGCAACACCAAACCACTCAAGAGATTGTTTTCTACTGCATTAAATGGGAGAAATTTGTAAAATTAAAAACCCTTAATGATGATGTGTATGTATGTTTATGTATCGTGTATTGATTTTGCATTCAAAAAATAAACACTACACACTGGACTGAAGTGAAAAATATGAACATTATTTAATAACTGATTCTCTGTAATAAACAATTTGAAAATATTTTACAAGGAGTCACAGACACAATATTTTACAAATGTTTTCCCTCATCTTTTTTTTTCGTTAGTTTACTGTACAAAAGAATGGAGCAACATAGACCCAGTGTCCAAAGAACCGGAGCATTTCGCTCCCCACACACGATCCAACAAACGAACCAAATAAACTCTCACTTTGATATCAGACCTCGGACTCATGATGATTATCAGCAGTACTGTAATCCTATTTTTTTTTTTTTTTTCTTGAAGTCGGTAATGTTTATTATTTTTTTAAAACCTCAATGTTAAATTGAGTTTCACCTTTTAACGGATTTCTTTTCATTTTTATTATTTTTTTTCCACACATTTGTCACGGAGCACCAGACTAAGGACTACAGAATCACATACACACACGTCTCTCCCGTGGAAACGCACCTACTCCGCTGTTGCTAAGGAAGGGGAAAAGGCCTCCCACTTCCCGAACTACCTCCTCCTTCTATCTCGTCTTTTATTATTATTTTTTAGTACATCTTTATTTTTTGGACGAAAAGAAACAAAAAGAATCGAACCACTGAAATAAAGAGCACCTCTGATCCAGTGTTACTTAGAATAGTGACAAAGACAGACACACTCATTTTTTAAACTCAGTGTCTTGCCAAAATGTGTTACCATCACTGAAACAGTTTTTAAGGCTGCCCTGCACTCTTTTCCCACTTAGCAGTCTCTTCTCTGAAAAAGAACCAGGAGGCAAATGATTGAAGCTGGTTTTCCATTCCACTTTAAATGTGATTTACCACCTTCTTGCTTTGTTTTTGTCTCTCCTTATATATATATCTACCTTTTTCAAAGTGACTGAGTATCTAGCATTGTGTCCTTGAGCAAGACACTTAACCCTCAGTTACTTCAGAGGGACTGTCCCTGTATCTACTGGCAGTAAGACTGTCCCTGTAACTAATGACTGTCAGACAGTCTCTGTGATTAATGACTGTAAGACTGTCCCTGTAACTAATGACTGTAAGACAGTCTCTGTGACTAATGACTGTAAGACAGTCTCTGTGACTAATGACTGTAAGACAGTCTCTGTGACTAATGACTGTAAGATGGTCTCTGTGACTAATGACTGTAAGACTGTCTCTGTAACTAATGACTGTAAGACTGTCCCTGTGACTAATGACTGTAAGACTGTCTC
>JBBPDC010000109.1:19455092-19469781 GCA_037974485.1 Hemigrammopetersius urotaenia | reverse complement strand
TCCCTATAACTAATGACTGTAAGACTGTCCCTATAACTAATGACTGTAAGACTGTCCCTGTAACTAATGACTGTAAGTCGCTCTGGATCCTTAAATGAATGTATTATTATTAAGTGATGATGCCTTTGGCGAGACTGAGGAGCCAGAATGGGAGTCCAACATCATCTAAGGCTGAAAGGAAATTTCAAGAGTCACATTTCAGCTTCATGAAAAGTTTTAGACTCCAGTTGCTTGAGACGAGAGAGGATAAGGCATTGCTTCTTTCTAGACTCGTCAGAGTTCTGCCTTGGCTCTGACAAGAAAAAAAAGATAGCATGTTGTCCCTAAAGCAGAATGAGAGGTAACGCGTCTGGTTAGGTAACAGATTTTGACATGACATTCGTGAGTTCACTGTTCACACAACATGGACACTCTGTTTTCTTTACTAACGGGCAAAAGCCAGGGAAACAGTCCGTGTCCTTGGCTTACATAGTGAAAAACATCTCTCTCGCCTGTGTATGTGTTGGTGGGTTGGACTGCTGTTTAAGGATGTGGGCATTTTTTCAAATTATATTTAAAGGGTGACTGAAATGACCACCTTCAGTCGTGACTTGCGCTGAGTACTGTGTGGTGCGAAAGGACAGCAGGTTATTGGGGGCACATTAACAGTATACGTGCACCGCGGCTGGTGGGATATGGTGTGTATTCATGCTCACATCCCAGTGATAATGTACATGGATCATCTATCAGCTATGGAAGGGTTGCCAACTTTGTTGAGGTGAGAAGAGTTAGATTTAGAAGAGTCAGTTCTGCAGGCTCAAGTGCATTTCACCTGTGACACCTTATAAACACACAGCTCATAGTCCTTAGCAAGGGGACCTGTGGCATTCAGACTAGCCCAGGGGTCTCTACTGGTGCTATAACCCAATTCCAAACACACCCTAAGCAAGATTAGATGCAGTTAATTTGTTTATAATTAAGTTCAGTTGTTTATAATTGCTTATAAGATGCGGTTTGGGTCCTAAATATAGATGTTTGATGAATTTCAGGAGGATCTCTAGATCAGCAGGAGCTGGTCATCCAGTGGTGCCAAGATCAGATGGTAAACCGGGTGAAACAGCATTTTGTCATTATTCTGCCCCCTGCTGGAACCAGCTCCCCTTGCAGATCAGACCTGCACTGACTGTTGTCAATTTTAGAGGAACTTAAAACTTAATTGCTTACAGTTTACCAGTAAGATCTCAAAAATGTGTGCACTTTATGTAGTTGTTTATATTGCTTTATTTACCTTTATTTACCTTTATTTATTATATTACTTTTATGGTTACTTCATTGCTTACTTTTCCTTTTTAGACTTTTATTCTTCTTATCATATATAATATAGTGTATAATAGTGCTATATAAATGCCTATACCTAGTATCATAAGGCTGTAAGCTGGGTTAGAGCTGTTTCTGGCTCTTCTACAGGCCACTTTCAGATTTTTCCTAATTTGAATCAAGCATAAGTAACTGAAACGCTTATAAGTTTATACTAAGTGTGTAGATTTGTTGGTGATTTCTTAAGGAGTTAAATTTGGCAACCCTCGCTGATATTTTGGCAAATGAAATAATCTTAAATCAAGAGTAAATATCTTTTGATCATCATGACACTGCTGTGAGATATTGTAAGATTATTACATTTATGTGTGGTACATTATTTGTATTAAAGGAAGTAATGATTCAATAATGACTGTTATGCAGTTCATGAAAGAATTATGATAATTGTTTAGGCGTTACATTCTTAATAAGAATAATAATTATAGAAATAAAATAAAAAAAATACACCATCAACCACTTTCAGTAGATTTAAATACTTCCGATGTAGTTAGTTCAACCTCAAAAAGAGAATAATGGCTTGATTTAAGATTATTTCACTTGTCAATAGATCATTTTCTGTAGCTCTGACAACAGTAGTCCATATACCAGACATTCTGTGTGGTGGTGGAATCGATGGGTGTGAACGATGATGTGATATCAATGTTTCCACAAGACCAGGGGACAAAAAACAGCCTGAAACTGTTGTGACAGCACATAGCATTAGCATCAATGATAAACATGCACAATGTTACCCTTGGGATGTCCACAGTCGAAGGAAAACGTGGTATGTGATTCATAAGAAGCTGTGCTGGGTAAATTGAGGGGCAGGTCATGTACACGTTGTCCCTCAAGTGTGTACATCCCACGGTCCACCCATGCAGAACACTGCTTAACTTCTCCAATCACACGTCTCTTAGGAAAAAAATACAAAAAGTCCCCTGTTCTGAAAATGGAGGGCGTGATGGGAGACGAAGGAGGAGAGAGAAAGAGGCAGAAAGGAGAGAAGCAGACCAATGGAGAGAAGAGAGCAATTACAGGGGAAAATGGTGGGATGGGAAAAGGTGCAGGGGGAATTTCAAGCGTGACCGCTTTATAGTACTAAGGCAAAAAAGAAGCTGAACTGGGGACAAACACATGTAGAACATTCTTCTCACACCTGCAAAACGGGACACTTTACTCCTTCATACTGACAATGACAATACACCCAGATACACACCAAATTTCCAGCGGATTACAGCAAACACTGCTGCATTGTAAGCAGACAATACATACAAAGTGTGCACACACACACACACACACACACACGCTCTCATATTCACATACACACACAGAGCATTATGACCTGCAAAGCTCATTACAGAAGCCTGCGATGGATGCTGGCCATCAAGAGTGGCCAATTTAGCCACTCCACATCGTAACTGTAAAAATGTAATAAAAAAAAAAAACTCAACCTCCAGATGTCCTAAACAGTCACAGCATCGTGAAGAGAGTTAAAGAGAAGACTCCACAGTGAATTACATTACTTTCACCAGTGCGTAGTATAATTGCTTGCCCCCTGGGGTGAGTCTAAAGGAATGGACACCAGATGCCCTTTAAGATTGAGGAAAGTTCCTCGTACTAAATCATACAAACCGAATCATTTGTGACAAGATCTCCAATAACTGACCTCCCCTTAACTTTACAGGCGGTCCGAAAGGCCCTACAGGCAATGTGGAGGCTTTTAAAAAAAAAAAAAGGCCCAACAAAAAGGCTCAGTGGATACACCTTCACAGAGTGGATCTGTAATGATACTGCAGCCCAATGGCCAACGTTATCCAACACAAAAGTGCATAAAGGCACAATAAACAGAAGGGGGGGGGGGGGAGTGTACATGGGACGAGTTGGGCCCTGGCTTACGTTACTACGTCTAACTATGAGTTCATTGTGATATCAGTATAACAGAACTTCCACCCCGAAACTGAAAACTGAGGAAAACTGAAGTCCCTTCCCAACTGAATATACGTGCATCAAATGACAAGACTAACACTGAATGGCAAATGGTGATCTCTTCATCGCATTAAAATTCACCGACGGATCGTCAGTGCTCATCAGGAGAACTGACCGCTGTTGAGCATTGGGATTTAGACTCAGATCTGTAGGTTGACAGTATAAAAACGGCCACCTTTTACACGCAGAACACAAGCATGGGGAATTCAGACTGATGAAGTCAGAGCCCAGGTGGGCCATATTCCAATTCGTCTCAAAACACTGGAGAGTCAAGAGGATCACACCTAAACTAAAGTTCTTCATGACTGAAACCATAAACACCAGCTTGTCTACTTAAACTGACCATTCAAACTGAAAGATGTGCCTAATGAAGCCCTTATGACTAAAGAGGAGAAAATGAGCCGAATTGAAATACAGGCCTGGTCTCTTCGAGGTCCTCCATTCCTCCGTACTGTAACTACGCGGTCCTTTCTTCCCGTTTATTTTTTTCTCTGCTCGTCCTAATTTGGCTAGAAAAATAAGACCACGCAACAAGTCTATCTCATTTTGGCAAGAAGTAGATATAGTGCATAAATAAACAAATGATATTTTTCATAAGTAACATCTATCATCTTCCCTCTTGGTTATATCCTAACGAATGATGGAGGTATGCTTTAAATACTCACAGGTTGTTACTCGTTATTTTTTTTTTGTTTGTTTGATTAAAGTTCTATGATCTCGTTACTGATTGCTATAAAATGGCAGATGGTTCTGTAGCCCCATGTAGCCCCTGTAAGGGATGAAGATGAGGATGAGGAGGATGACTTGAACCGCAAAGGCAGAGTCTGACAAAAAAAACGCACCCCCCCCCCTTGCGTCCGTAAGGGCAGGTGAGGGAACATTCCATTTCCGCTTCTTCTGCTGGTCCTAGACGGCCGTCTTTGTTATCACCGCGACTTCTGCGCCGCACGCCGGCCCGGATTCGTCATTGACTTCCTCAGCTTCGTCTTCCTCAAACAAACTTCTAGCTCCTCCCACAAAAATAAAAGCTGCTGATTGGCAGGAGACGATAAAAGTTCTGCGACGGTCACTAAGCAACAACCTGTGAAGCTAAGTGGATGAAGCAGTATACTGGGCTTCCATATCGAGGGCAGCGGGAAGTCCCTTTAATACCTATGACTAGAGCGAGGGGGGATAAAGGAGGAATGCAGAATTACAGAGAGGAGAGGGAGATCGGCGGAGGGGGAGTTAAAGGGTAAAAGGCAAAATGTGGGGGTGGGCCACCAGTAACAGGAGAGGGAGCTGCAGGAGGAGTAAAGTGTGGATGGACGGGCGGAAGGAGAATCCTCGCCCACAATCCGTTGTGTTTTCCTGTAAAAGAGAAAGAGGGAAGAGCTTTAGAGCATAATCAACCTCTAACAGCTTAGTTGTGCCCATTTACTCTAGAGTTTGAGGAGTGTTTTATCCAGGTCTGCTTCCTGAATGAGGCACAACACTGGCCAGCCCATGAGGCATCAGAACAAAAACAGCATATTTAATTCTAAAGGACACAAAGAGTCAAATTAATTATGACTGTGGAGTCTTCTAATTATATTTTAGTACATTAATGCAAAAAATATCAAGTAGAAGTAGTAGTAGAAAATAAAAGTCAATAAAAATGTAAGATAAGGACCTTAAAGATACGTTCTCAACATTAATTCGCACTGGATCTAATGTCTGCACATTAGGCTGGAGCTGCTTTCACCTATGCACAGTTTCCAATTTTATCAATCACAGCTTAAATGTGAATTTTCATATATATTCATTTTTCATGTACATATGCATCTTTTATAAAATTAAGTCCCAGAACTGGAAACCACTCCTTAAAAACATTGAGGTCTGCAGGGAGTCAACATTTTGGTTCCAAACCAACTGGCAACACATTTAAACAAGAGAAAAATCCAGACCAGCTTGTGTTTGTGTGGGTGCGTGTGCAAGCATACGTACTGCAGTGTTGTAATCAAAACAGGTGGAGGGTCCTTTTCTATACCGTGATGGTGGCAAGTCCTCACAGGGATCTTCCTGCTTGACTGAATGGCAGGTGTTAAAGAAGGTCTAATGAATCCTTATAAAGAACTAAGTTCCAGTTCAGTTTACTGAAGAAAGATCTGAAGAGCTTTATAACATTTACATTTAAGATAAGATAAACCTTCATTATTGCATTTGGACAATACAGAGTGACACACACCTGTGCTTTGTGGACTACAAGAGAACACCTCCCTTATAGTACTAAACCTTGACTTAAAATTATGACTAAAATTCTTGCAGCAGAAGAAAATCCACCAGGGATCTACCAGATCACACACACAGAAGACATTAGAAGAATAGAAATAAGAACAAAAAATAAACTGAATTGTGTGATTTGTGGAAGGATACATTTGACCTCCACCTGAGTTAGTGTCTCTGTGTCACAGGTATCACAGGGCAGCTTCTCAGCCACCACAAACAGCAAATTGGTGTTGTTTATTCTCTTGGCATGGATCAACCTGTGGATCACAAACACTCTATTTTACAAACAGCTTTTTACAAGATCACTGTCCTCTAAGAACCATTACTCCTCTGTGGAAGGACTGTGTTTACAATGCGGCAAGTGAAGACAAACTGAACAACAACTGAATGCTCCTCAATACGTATGAAATCCGCTTTTAAGATCATTTTTTTTCTGGTTATTGCTTTTGTAATTTGTGGGAGTGTGTCTATGTAAAATGTGCATGCCACTATTGTTTTATACACTATTTATGCTTGATTTAAAATTCCAAACATAAAAAGTGTTTGGAGAAATGTAAAAATACATCTAAATCATTGATTGTACCTATATGTGGAGGTGCTTCTTATTTTTACACACAGACACTGCAATAGTTCAGAAAAGAATACACGCCTGTGCATTTCACATGCAAAAACTGTACAAACAGTGAACAGAAAAAAGGGAATAGTAGTCTCTTAATTTTTTCATGGCTGTACTTTTACAATCACAGATCACAGTCCCTTATTAGTCTACATCATGTGTTAGCCCCTTTAGGCCATACACCAGTGACCAGTAGATTCTCAGCACAGCAGTGTTAGTATTGAGACACACCTCTTAACACAGGGTTTGGAATAGGCCCCTTGGTACCAGTGTCATTAAAGTCCCTGCTGGTGTAATGGTCAGGCGTCCCAATACTTTTATCCATATAGTGTATTTTGCTGGGCTTTTTGATCCCTTCAGTGTTGGGTTGAGAATAGTCCAACAACCAAACCTATCCTGATAAAATGCGAGTATAGATTCAGGGCAGGTAAACCGAATAATGTGGCTCATAAGTAAAAGTATGGGTCGGATTCCTGGACAAGGATTAAGCTTAGTCATAACTACTCATTTTCTTTCAATGGAGAATTTCCATTCCCAATGCTGTAGTGCCACCATCACCAAAGGCACCGAATGATCCCACGTAATTTAGATACAATAACCTTTGAAGTGAGAAAATAAACCCTCATGTCTAACCTGGAGCAGTTGTCACAGTCTTGCACTAAGCTGTAGCGTTCAGTGGTGTTTCCAAAGTAGTACTGTGTCTGCATGGTCACACAACTGGTTTCTCTGGAGTCCATGCTCTCTGCTTCAACTTCATCTACACACACATTAAAAGAACATGATGGAGAGTAAAGAGGTGTACAGACACTTGTTTGTAGATCCAGTTTGTGTCCATCATCCATTGTACATACCTGTGATGAACCAGCTGTGGTAGGCAAACCCATAAAGCATCTGCTGGAAGATGGACCTTCAGGAGAAAAGACAAGAATGCACAGTTAGTTATAAGGTAAAGAGTAAAATCTCTCAGAGTTAATGACATACGAAAGAGTGGTGCAAAACCTAATGCAGTTTTGAGGGTAAAGAGTTGCTAAATATAATTTCATTTTATTATATAATTATACACATAGTTTTTACTTTCCATGCAAACAATCAAAAACAAAACTATAATTGGGGAGCTGATGAAGTACAAGCACTACTATCTAAATAGATACATTTTAGTTTTTAGTGCCCTCAGAAATGTGAAGGTGTAAATAATGCAGAGGAAAAAACAAGAACAAAAAAGATAATAAATAATAACAGGCCACAATAACAAAAGCAGCTTTGACGGAAAACCTGCTGGTTCGACAGATGTGGGACGACAATAAACAGTGTTTATGGAATTGCACTTCTAACGTCTGAAAATCTGTAACCAGGCTGCGATACACTGGGAGATCAAACTACCGTGATATCGCAGTACATTAAAGAACAGCATGGTTCCTGTATGAAAAGTGCCTGTAGAGTGACACTACGCTTGTGGACTGTACAGCACAATGTGCTGTAGCATGATTAAGAGGTTTTCACTCACCAGGCAGCTGTTGATGTCCACCAGGCCACATTCAATAGGTCTGCAATAGTGGGCTGGAACACAAGAAAACAGCAGGAGAGTAAAACCACCGTAAAGAAACATCACACAGATGGTCACTTGCATATTTGTCCACACATCTTTATCTGCCCACAGGTTAAACTCACCACAAATACCCCTCTTGGAGCCGCCCCGGTGTTGCTGCTAGCAACAGGTTCACACACAGACTGGAAGTCCAGCGACTGCTTGCGGAAGTAGAAGGAGTTGTTGTAGAGCGCGTACATCAGCTCAGGGTCCACCTCACTGAAGAACATGCCAATCTGTGAGGAGAACGAGAACACAGTATAGGTTTGCACAATTTTTGAATGTTTAAAATTTACCTTGTACTAAATTGAATTTTTTTTTTTTTTACTAGTTTATAGTTTTTTATACAAGGGGTCCTCGCCTAAGTCACTAACCGATCCTAAAAGTTAAAAACACATCCTAACAGTTAAAATCATACAAACACAACTAAGCCAGAGAAAAAGGAAAAGTCCCTCACTCATGCGCCGCGTTACTGCATATTCTTCCACCGCATGCAATCAAACTAGTTCACCCACGTAGTCTGTAAGTATGAGACTAACGGTGTAAGCCAAGTGGGAGTGGGAGTGAGTGTAAACACTAAACGTTGTATATCGAGACTGTTGTAACCTGAGGACTCTTGTGTACTTTGCACAAGCCACGCCGTCTCGTCTCACATGGATGTAGCTGAGATGACAAAGTTTACTTTGACTTTTGACCTGACTTTGTTTCTGAACCGCAAGCAAATCTTAAAATAAATTTGGCAATAATTTACAATAACACTACCTTTACAAAGAAGGTATACATGGTTTATAAATGTGTATAAATCTGTGTATGAACAGTTAATGATTAGGTCATACAGTTCTTAAAAATCATTAGTTAATGGCTATAAATAAAAAGGGTAACAGGGACTGGTTGTCTTCTTCAATGCCTGTTCATGTAGTAAGTGCTTATTAATTATTAATTATTATTAATTATTATTATTAGGGGTCCAATAATAAAATAATTTGGACCCCTACAGAAGGACAGTCTTGCTGTAAAGAAGTGCAGTGTGTTCCTTTAGAGAGTTAAATGGGTCTCCTTCTCACCTTTCTCACATCGTTAATCTGATTGGACATGATGAGGAAGCCACCGTCATCTATTAGGTAACACAACAAGTCCTGCTCAGGCAGAGAAAGAGAACATGAAAGTTTTAGGACCACAGCAATTGTACATATAGGACATCTATTATACATCCACGAGTGGGACACAACACCATGACCTACGTCTGTAAAACACTCAAAATGCATGGATCTGCATGGATTTGGATGCTGTGATGAAACTACTCTTTTAAAGAGCATTTCAATAATATACAATGAATTTGGCTGCAGACAAACGCATAAAACATTCTTTATTACACAGGAGATCAGGAAGCTGTGAGAAATAGTGAAGAAATTTTATATATGTCCGGAGTATTGAACAGAGCTGTAGAACATCAAGCAGAACTGTAGAACACATTCTAATAGAATTAATATCCAACATTCATTTTTCACAAGCAGAGATAAAGTCTCAAGACTGATAAGCCATGACAACCATATTAAGATAAATGAATTTAGTATATTATTTACTATTGAAACTGTTTTCATGCAGAGAATTCAGAATTTACAATTCAATTTTGGTAAATCTGCCTACAGTCATATAAGTATGACTATACAATAACATACTTCTGAATATATTAATGCCCAGTTTCTGTTCATGTGTTGAATTATCATACTGAGATTAAAAACATAAAATGTAGCCTGGGCACAATATATGACATATTTTATAAGTTTTAGTTATCCAGGATGTTAAAATGAGCAAATACATACAGATTGCACACTAAAGTTTACAGAAAATGCCGCCTTTAGGTTTGTTCCCTGCAAAGCACAATAAAATGCAAGAATACTCGATGCTTAAGAGTCTCTAACACACTTGTTAGCCGAAAGGTGCATCACAGTGAACTCTTTTTGTTCTCTCCCCTCTTGTCTGGTCAGATTCAACATTATACTGTGTTCTGGGACTTTAGTGCGCAGTCATTTACAGGAAAAAAATTGATGTGTTAACTAGGCTCTTTAGCATCGAACATTCTTTTAAAAACTCTCCCAAAATTGGGATTTATCAATCAGTTTAAATCTAAGAACAAAACATTCCACTAAAATAATAACAAAAATAATAAGATGAAGAAAAAGGCCCATTTTCACCATTTCTTCTTGAACTATACTGACTTAGTAGCACTGACTGAGACCTTTGTGCAAATGAGAAAATCCTAATGGAGATAAGTGTGATGAAACAGAGTGAATTATGTTAAGAATTGAATAGAGGGAGAAATTTGTTTTACCTCATGGGCCTCACAGTCCATCTCACAGCCACTGGTTGGTCCACACTGCGGGAACAGGAGACCAGATCATATGCATTACTGAAATAACATTCACGAAAGGAACCTGAGTTTTGACATGTAAACTTAATCAACAACATGTTCTCAGCAGCGCGGGTGGTCTTCAACCAACCCAAAAGGTTGACCTACACTAACTCTCACCTGGTACCTGGCTCACCACCCAGCTACCTTAAATCTATCATTCAGCCTTCTGTTCCTACTCACTCCCTCCGTAACTACCAAGGAACATCCTCTGCCACCCCTACACACAAGGTAAACTCGATTCAGACTGCTCTCATTCTGGATCGCTGCTCCTGGAATGAGCAGCCAAAGGAGACGAGAGCAGCAGAATCCCTCTCTAGCTTCCAAAATCTCCTGAGGACTCATCTGTTCATAGTGCACCACTTCTCCTGATGCATTAAATTTACATTTTACATTTACAGCATTTTATCCAAAGCAACTTCCATTCCCTACAGTCACCCTGGAGCAACCTGGGGTTAAAGGTCTTACTCAGGAACCCAGTGGTGGTGCTGAAGGTAGGATTCAAACCCACACTAGGCCACCACCACCCCACTATCTATCTATGCATTATCGATCTTCTTGCTGTACTCCCACATTAAGATGTTGCACTTAGGACTCTCCTCTGGTTCTCACACTGTCCTGAAACTTAAGTATGTCCTTGTTTTGTAAGTCACTTCAGATAAAAGCATCTGACATATGAGTGTGATGTAATGTAACTATCATTCGTATAACATTATCAGGGACGGACTGATAAGGATTGCATCCCCAGTTGAGTGTAATGGTCAAAGAGATGAAGAGGTGGGAGAACATGGTGGGAGGCGTACAAGGGTTTTATTTCTCTGCTGGCAATTAGAACCTTAAGAGCTTCTAAGCCCACTTAACAATTTGTCATCAGAAAGTAACCCACGGTCCGTCTGTGCACATATGTCCTCTTATATGTGCTGAGGAATGTGTGGGCACGTGTGTTTTACCATTTGAGAGCCCTGTCGACTGCTGTCGGTGTAGTTGCTGGCAAGAATCTTGAATTTTGAAGTCCAGGCCTCTAGGTCCAACTTTATACCCACCACTGAGAGAGAGACACAGAGAGACACACACACAGAGGGAGAGAGAGAGAGAGCGAGAGAAGTGGGAATTAGAGATCAAGAAAGCTATCATAAAGTAACTAAACTTGACAAGATTATTACAAGGCCTTTCTTTCTGAGATAACACTTTAACCCCAGCACAAGGATTAAGCATTCACACACCATACTAATGGTGTCTAAATAAAGAATATCCCACCTGGTAGTGGTCTGTCATTTTCAAAACAAGACTAAAGGGTCAAGCTGAAGGTGGATAAACAAAATATAAATATTTTGTACACTTTATTCATATCATCCAAATCTATAAAATATCTAAATGAATAAAACTCAATTCCTTGCAACAAAACAACCTGGTCAAAAGATCTCATGGCCGCTTTATAAAACAAGATACAGTAGCAATACTCAGAATATATATGATTAAATGTATTAATGCAGTTTGTTTATATTTACATTTTGTATTTAGAGTTATATTGCACTTATGTTTAAATTATCGTATTGTTGTTGCACACACAGTGCTTAATTTGATATGAGTATGTAGATCTGCTTGTTGGTATGTATATAATTACACACTGCTGTCTGAACCTCATAGAATGTCTAATTCTCCAGGGATAGAAAACACGAATTATTTCACGTTGTTTCACTATTTCTTGCAGGATTTGTACTTTTGTTGAGTTTTACTATAGTTCATCACTTCAGTACTTTCACTAAAATACACACTTTTTACTCCTTCAAGGTACGAGTGATGAAATTACCGGCTGGTTTGATGGTTCTGGACCCGACTGTGATCTCCACCGCTGTACTGACCAGGATGCCAAGGGTGTCATTCTCCTGGTCCACTGGGGGATCATTGGCTACACAAACACAACAGAAGTTTATTTAGTGCACAAAAAGAAATATTTATTGGGACAACAGATGGACCTTGAAATCCAGGCGTCACTGATATCGGAAACTATTGCAAAATGTGGGGTTTTTACATGGTTCAACACATGGCTTGGGATGTCGCCAAGAGTGTAAAAAAAAGGTTGTGTGTGTTTGCTAAAGGACAAACAGAGACTCACGCCTACGATAGGGTGCTCTGAAGATGTAACCCTTGTTGTCCAGACTGCGGCGGTAATAACTGGCATTAAATGGCTCAGGATCCTCCTCCCAGGTTTCAGCAGCCCTGATACACACACACACACACACACACACACACACACACACACACACACACACACACAGAGTGAACTGCTGAACCGATTACCTAACATAAGGTAACACACTATATATAGCGTACACTATATAAGTTCACAGGTCCAACATTTTGTAGTATCTTTTTTGTGACCATGCCCTAAAAGCAGTCATAATTCATTTTACATTTTTCAACCTCAATTAATTCCTTAGAATGAAACAGATTCTTTATTGTACATGTAACACTGCTATATGTACATGAGTTCTGTTATGAATGGCTGCACTGAACTGCACCTCATTAAATAAGTCCAAACACATCGCATAACTTCAGCATGTATGGGAATGTCTAAACTGCTATAGGTTGAATATTCAGATACATGCAAATTTCCATATCTGTTATACATTGCCTCTTATTTTGGAAGGTGAGGAAAATTAAAGGCAAAAAAAAAAACCACAACACTTTCAAACAAAGTCAGACTCACTTATTTGGAAAGATACGAGTGATGCCACCATCTGTAGCTGCAAAGACGGCCAAAAATCCATACCTATATTTAGAGTAGAGAAAGTGCACACACAAATCATGTTTAAAATTACAAATAGACAAACCATGACTTTGAAGACGCATTTTGCCTTTAAACTCTGCAGCTATGTAACAAAAAATCCGCATTTCATAAAGTCTTTCTAGTCAGTCTAGTCTTTTCTAGATACACACAGTATATCCAAAGTGCATTAGTGAGGTCAGGTACTGATGTTGGATCACAAATGCCATTCTAGCTCATCCCAGAGATACTGGATGGAGCTCCATCACTCTAGAGAACACAGTTTACTGTTCTACAGCCCAGTGTTACAGGCGTTACACCCCTTTAGTGGACACTTGGAATTGGGCATGGCCTTTTTATTGGTGGTGCTACTCAACCATTTTATGTGCAACTGAATGTGTCAGCAATGGAAACATACAGTCATTTGTGCCTAAAATGGACCCATGTGTTATGAAACCACTGCAAGGGCCCAAATCCAGTTCATATGTGCTTTGTGAAATGCAAACTGTGCTTATGTTGTTGTTGGAGCAGTGCACAGATAATGTGTGGCTGAATACAATTCCACTCGATTTACTAAAGTTCTTTGTGTTACTCAAAAGATGTGTTGTTGACAGACTTCTTTTAACAATGGCAGCAGATACTGCAGCTAGATGGAGGCAAAATCTTTGGGCAACTGTGTGTATTCATCTCTGACTTTTTTTCTTTCTGACAGGGTTTGTTAAGGTGTGTAACTTAGCTGGCAGTATCTTGATTAAAATCAGGTGTTGATTGGAGTCTAGCTTTTCGGGTTTGGAGTACAGATGTGGACTATCTAAGCACTGATGTATGTCGTTCTGGATAAGAGCATTTCCTAAATGCTGTAAACATAATCATAACCAAGCCCAACTACATGCTTAAAGAACAGGCATCAGTGCAACACTATTTAAACTCTCAGAATCATTTGTCAAGTTTGAGGAGACACAATTTGAATACATAGTTTGTGCTGTCCTTTCACAGACTCTCTATTCTTGCCTGGATTGGAATTATAAAATGTTTTGGTGGGAAAGAACATAATCGATTAACACCTCTATCTCTTCATCATTGAACTTTCCATTTATATTTATCAAGCCAATTGAAAACTCTATTGTTTCTATGCCTTTCAAACACTGAGAGTGCACAGTTAATGGGCAGGGTTTGTGCAATGATGTCTTAGTACATTCAGGAGCATTATTAGCACATATTGCACCCCCTTTCTTTGTGTTTTGGTCTGGGCCTGCACTTGTCCATACATCTGGCCTATAGAGCATCAGTGTCTGAAGTGGGATGTGTACTGACGTGTTGAGGTCTTTTGTTTTCCACACTTTCTCCACCAGTTGTCTGATGATGCCTGTGTCCAGGATCAGGTTGTGCAGCAAGAAGTTGTCACCTGGCATTTACAGAAAACACAATTAAAATGAATTTAACTTAACAGCATAAATTTGATTGCAATATAAAGTAATGCAGCACAAAGAGGATGTGAGTTTGTAGAATTATTCTAAATGTTGGAGGTGTTTTAGAGGTCTCACATTGCTTGGAGTCAGGTGTGACTTTCTCCATCAGAGCAATGAAGTTGAGCAGGAACTCAGTATTGTTGCTGGACAGTTCCAGGTCCTTGCAGTATTCCCTAAGAAGCACACAGGTTGTTTTACAGTAAGAACACACACACACACACACACACACACACACACACACACACACACACACACACACACACACACACACACA
>JBBPDC010000109.1:19434492-19454970 GCA_037974485.1 Hemigrammopetersius urotaenia | reverse complement strand
CACACACACACACACACACACACACACACACACACACACACACACACACACACACACACACACACACACACAGCTTTTTCAAAGACTGAAACAGGTCAGAGACCATTTTATTTAAAGAGTCTGTATCAATACATGTTTCTTTTTTGTTTGTTTTTGTTTTTTTGTCCACTTACAACACATGGGACACCTTTTGAAGCTGAATGTCTCAAAGGACAAATATTTATTATTTATTTTTAATAAACAATTCTACAGTCCTTCTACTTTGTGTCTTAAAGATATATATATATATACACACACACACACATATATGCCCTCTATTCTGCATCATTTAAAAACCAGCCCAGGCCAAAACACTCGTTCTAGGGAGGACTAAATGGAACAGGCTCATATGTTTGTGACATCACGAAAATGACAACTTTCAAATCAGCCATTTTTGCAGGGCTGTTTTCGCTATGGATTTGACAATACATTTTGAAACTTCAAATGTTTCCCCGTTATATTATACATAACTAAAAAATGTAATGGAAATCTGTTTTACCATGATATGGGTCCTTTAACTTGTTGAGTGAAACCAAACTATACCATCTAACAGTGCATGCTAGCCATTTTAAGTGACATATTCTAAAACACTTAACATATGTGACCATAGTAATCAGTGTTTCTTAAATGCATAACAAGTACAATCAGATAGCTTTAGAATCAAACACAACTCAGCACACAATCACAGAAAAATGCAGGCATGAAAACATGACTCCCAGTGTAAATAGAGGAAATGAGTAAAGAGTTTCATGCAGAAACAGAAAGTTATGGAAAGGTGGCACTTCAGGACAGAGATGATCTGAAAGGTAAATAAAGCTCAATTTTATTGTCTAGTTCTGTTTCGAAGACGATAAAGAGTGAAACAAGGGACTTGAGACAGATACAATATAGCGAATAAAACACAAATGCATTACCTGGAACTCAAGAAACACACACACACACACACACACACACACACACACACTGAGTGATGACCAACACATTAAGGGTGTCTACACTCTTAGAAAATATAAAGTCATAAAGGTTTCTTTGAGCGACGCCATAGAAGAAAACACTTGTGGTTCCCTAAACATTTGTAAATGAGAGGTTGTGAGATTGGAAGAAGCTTTTAAAGGTTCATATTATGTACCAATTTCAAGGTTCTTTCAAGGACCTTTGCTTTATGTAAAGCTTCTTTAAACTTTAAACAGGCTATTCAACAATTAAAAGGTTCTTTCAAGGATCTCTACTTTATGTGGAGTTTTTTAAACTTTCTGAAGGTCTTCCCCCTCACAGATCTCTTTTGCAAAAATGGTTCTCTAAAGAACATGATCCACAGGAACCTCCAGATGGTCCACCTTTTTTTTCTCAACAAGGATGTATAGAGCAAGGACCGCTAAGAAATAAAAGTGGATCTTCTCCGGCAATGTGCAAAGAACCCTTTTGGCATCGTTATTTTTAAGACTGTAATTCAGGTCCTGGAAGGCTGGAGCCCAGCAGAGTTTTGGTAGCTTCTCTGCTTAAACACACTTAAACCCACTGATGAACTGCCTATCCAGGCCATCCAGGACCAGAGTCGGACACCCCGGAAACGAAAAAAGGTCAGTTAAAAGATGAAGGTGGACACAAACAGTCACGCAGAACTACCTGGGGGCTATCAACACATGTCCCTCTGATTCAAAAGTGTGTGGCAGCAGAGATTCAAAATCTGCAACAGAAAGGGGGCAAGATTATCCAGGGAAGCGGCTGGCGGAGTAGAGGGAGGACTCTGGGGAAGAGAAAACAGCAGCTGCTCTTCAAGAAGGTGCGGGGACGCAGTGGGGGAACGTTTACCATAGCAACATTGAGGAGTCATCGGGGAAGACTAGCGTTAGCCAATATGGTGCCTTAAAATGGACTGCCAAAGAATGCACCTTTTTGTTTGGTTTTCACTTATTTACAAAGCTTTCATGCTGATTTGTGCTTTTCCTGATGCTTTTGGACGTCGGAGAACTGGCTCAAACCTCGCAGCTCAGGCAGGAACGACACGAGTTCTCGGACGAAGTGCCCGCAAAGTGGGGAGAGTGGCTTGTTTTTCCTGTCATTCGACAAGCAGGCATCAACATGGCCAACTGATTTGCAAGGATGTGAGTGAGGCAGGGGTCCTGATGGAGGCGATCACCCCTCAGACCGGCACGGTGTGGAGCAACAACAAAGAGACGCAATCAAAGGAGGTGCACTGCATTGTGAAGGGCAAGAGACAGGGCAACTCAAACCATCCAGTATTGACAGTAAGTCTCAATATGTTTGGGTTCTAGCTTTGCACTACAATACTTCAGTATCATTTCAGTACTTTCCAAGCTACTACAAGTGGCTGTGATGTATAAACATGTAAAACTAAACCTAAATGTCTGGAATCTTCGACATCAACTGGATTTCTAACCACAGTGGTGCCCAGGTAGTGTTCCGCCCACAATGCCTTGCACGTCCTGGTCAAAGGTTTTGAGGAACTACTGGAGCCGTCGCCGTGTCTGGGGGGTGATGGGCAGAAGGAATCAAGCTGATGGAAACACAGGGGATCACAGGAGGACGACAAACGAATCAGGTGCCATCACACGCTCCATCACCAAGACATAAAGAGAGAGGACCTGAGGGACACCATGAGGACTTCAGCTACCTGGACAGACCAAGTACCTACTCTCAACTATTGGAAATCCAGATCTGCTTCAGGAGATTATGACCTAACAGTATATTAAATATAACTAAACTAATTGGCTAAAAGGCAAATGGCCAAAGAACCTAAAATAGCCAAAAACAAAGTTCATTTCTATTTAGTCTTAAATAACAATGACATCTCATATTTGTGCGGTGGTCTGCAGAAACCCATCAGATGTAGCTGATGCTGATGGTAGAAAAATGCAGCCTATGTATTTTCTGTTGAAAGCTGTTTGGCATTTTTATCTATTTAGATATACAGATGTTTGCTGTGAATCACATGAAGCTCTGAATTGTAACACAAGAGAACACTTATTCTATTACATCAGTTAACAAACGTTGCTGGCTGGTGTCTTCTGAGTGACCGAGGAAGAGCGTCAACACCAGGGCTTAAACTCGCAATCTCCGAATTATACGTTTTTATGCTCATTTTTTAACCGTATACCAGGTACTGTTGCTACTGTAATTTGTCTTATTCGTGCGAGTAAATCTAGCTATGTGAATAAGAGGAGACCAGTGTGTGTTTTTGGAAAACTCTCCAAAACAGCACAAATACTGTCAGTATATTTCATCAATTTACATGTTTGGGATTATATTGGTTATTTCCTTTTACTATAATATCCCTTATATTATATTGGTGATTATATTGGTTATCCCAGTGAATATTTTCAATTGCTCCAGAAAACTAAAGTGACAGGGCTGTAGCAGGGATAACATTCATTTTTATAAGCTTATATAAGTTTAAAAGTGATTTATGTTCTGTATAGGAGTTTATATGCGGCAAAAAGCAGAGGAATCTTTGAATGGATTTTTTTTTAATGCTCTTTAAAATCTTTACTTTAAAATCTCATAACTTGGTGGCTCTTAAATGTTACCAAATTATGTTTGGTCAGAGCTTCACCGTGTGAAGGGTTTCTGCAATCCTCCACACAAACACACTTTAGCTCAATGCAAGTCTCAGAAAAGCAGCTTCTAAAGAATGAATCACCACTGAGTATAAATCACACTCAAACAATACTATCCCAGCTTCTACTCTGAGTAAAATCACAGACTGGAGAAACTTGGGGTGAGGGTGGCTGGGGGGGGGGTTATAACACTGTCACAGAGACGGAGAGAGAAAGAGGAAGAAAAAGGACAGTAAAAGAAGGAAATATACCCAAGGGGCAGACATTGGAATTAAAAATATTTCATCTTTCATTTTCTGCAGGATACAAGTGACAGAAACCCGAATGTGGCTTATCCACCCAAGCCGAGAGAGACAGAGAGAGAGAAAGAGAAAAAGAGAGAGAGAGAGAGGGGAAAGAGATACACAGAGGAAAGAAAGGAGGAATAAAGGGACAGTAAGAGCATTACCAAGAGAGAGAGTAAGAGAGCAAGAGAGAGAGAACGTGAGAGATGTGTGTGGGCTGCAGCAGTAGGGTGGGTGAGTGGAGAGTAGGAAGAGTAGGGTCTTGAAGGCAAGGCCGGCAGGGGAACAGAGGAGGCAAGCAGGCTGGAACAGGTGAAGGTGGGGGTCAGCAGGGAGGTCAGGACGAGGGAACGAGGGAAGAGGGAGAGAGGGAAGAGGAGGTGGACCAATATGGAGTATACTTGCCCGTGGTGTCTTTTACTGTGTGGATCCGTCAGAGAAGGAGTGAGCAAGAAAAGAAACAGGGGGGATCGGGTAGGGGAGGAGGGGGGTCACAGACAATATTTTATTCAATGACTGTTTGAATAAAAATATTGTTTTTCTTAAAAGAAGGAAAACAAATCAAGTCAGTCAAACAGAGATGAGTATGGAACAGAACGCAACAGATAGCGACAGAGCGAACGACAAACCCTCAAAAAAAAGAGAGCTAATGGAACAAATCTCAGCTGTGATTTTAGGTCCCGGGGAGGCTGAGAGTTTCACTGGAACACAAGAAGTAAAAAACAAAAGGAAAAATAACACAAATGCACACAAGCTGAAGGAGGAGCAAGTGGGTCAGGAGAAAAAACGAGAAATTAACAGAGTAAAAATAATACAAGAAGGAAAAGAACACAGAGAAAGAATGGAAAATATAAAGCAAATAAATCAGAAAGAAAGAAAGAAAGAAAGAAAGAAAGAAAGAAAGAAAGAAAGAAAAGAAAATGAAAGGACAGATGGGTAGTGTGAAAAAAACAGCACAAAAGAGAAAAAGAAAGAAATGGTCATAGCGAGAAAAAATTAACAAAAATATGAGTTAAAAACATAAGATATAAAGTAAGAAAAAAGACAGAAGGGGGACAAAAAGAGACTTGAAAGAAAGAGAAACAAGCAAAAAATGGGGAAGTATGAAAGAACAAAGAAAAAATAAGAAATAATGAAAGAAAGAAAGAGAAATATGACCCACAATTTTTTTCCATCTCCAGCTCCCATCGGAGGGTGCTTTGATTCCAAAGCTGATTATAATAAACACACAGTGAGCATTCAGAGACCTGACAAACCAAACACAACACAAACCAGAAACAACTGAGGAACATTAAGGAACGGAAAAGTGGGGGAAATGAAAAGCATGCGTCTTTTCACACGTCCCCAACAGAAAGATCAAAAAGCCCAAATGACAAGGTGCTTCAGAATCATCATCATGAGAGAGAAGAAGAGGCGAGAGCACTTTTGCTGGCAAAAAATAATAATAAAAAAGAAAAATAATAGCACATGATCACCATTATTTTCAACTCAATAAACACAGTAAAACCACAGCTTTCACCTTTCTGTTGTATTTTTTTTTTGGTTAAGGGGTTTTTCTTTTCTTCCACATGGGGAAAGAAAAATCCCCTCTGTACAGAACAGCATGAGGACAGGAAAAAGGGGGAGGAGGATGGGAGGAGGGGGGGCGACAGAAGAATACATCCATTCTTTTTTTGTGCCCCCCATGTGTCAATGGAGGGAAAGGAGGAAAACTTGTGGCCTTCGATTTTTTGGAGTCCACGTTGGTGCTGGTCACCGTGAGCGTGTCGGCGACGAACTGGCTGGGCTCGGCGGGGTCCAGTCTGATAGGGGATTGGGGTTAAGGGGGGAGGAGGTAGGAGGTTTTCCTGTGGAAAAGAGGGGACAGAGCCTGGGCTGTCCTGATGCTCAGTACTTACACTGGACCTGCAGAATCTGATCACTGAGGTTGGCCCTGATGTGGTTCTCACTGTAGGTGGGCAGAACCAAACCGAGACTGCAGGACAGAGAGAGCAAGTCATATGAGGACCAGTATTACACACCATCAACACTGAATGAATGAGGTGGGCAGTGAGTTAGGGATAACTGGACATATCAAATGGAAACTTTTCTGAAGAAAATGACTAATGTGCATCTCAAGTTTTCCAGGCATATTGCAGGGTCGGACTGGCCATCTGGCGTATTGGGCATTTTCCCGGTGGGCCGACGTGCTATTTGGGCCGACCTTTTCTTCATTTATTTATTTGTTTATTGGTCGGTGGCCCAACTGACACTGGGCTGGTTCAGTCAACTTTTTAATCAGGTTTCCGCGCCGGCCCAAATTTACCATCGGCCCACCAGGCACCCATTATGCCTGATGGCCAGTTGAGCACTGTGTCAAAAATAGCCGTTTTAACGCCGTCCGGTTCTAAACGAGAACTCTGACCGAAAAGTCATTAGAACATACACTGAGCTAAAACTACAAAGGTTTTCCTCTCGCTGTGTGTGTGTGTGTGTGTGTGTGTGTGTGTGTGTGTGTGTGTGTGGGTGTGAGATTGGATTCTCTTCATCTTTCGTTACTGCCAACCTGTTACAGTCTGCTTTTTTTAACACACCCATTTTCTGACAAATCCCTTTCGGCTGCGATTGGCTAATAATACGTCAACTTCTGTGCTTGGATTGGTAATTTTATACAACACAGCAGATGACCAATCTTGGCGAAAGTAGTGGGGGACTACCAGCCAATCATGATCCAAAACCCATCATTTTATCACAGTCTTGTGGGCCGCTAGTAGAAAATTTAAAAAAGGCTGGATCTGGCCCGCGGGCCGCTACTAGAATAGTCCTTGTCTAGATTGTTGGTAGGGTGTTTCTATATGTTTTATGGTCTCCCAGGTGCTTGCTAGGCTGTTGCTATTTAGGTGGTTGGGAGGGTTTTGTTGGTGGCTGCTCGAGTGTTGCTAGGTTTACATCCACCTCTGTTACTGAACACAGCATTTTTTGTGTATACAGCTTAGCGTGTTCAACACAGAACATTTTCAGAGTTTTAACTTTCTATCATGTTTTATATTGTGCTTGTCTTTGTGTCTCTGTGTGTCTGTGAAGTTGCTGCATAAGCAGTTTCTTTCAGGATAAAGTTTTCTGATTTAGTCAAGAGGCTTGCATGATGCTACTAGGAGCAAATCTGTCTCGGCAGGTTGAGTAAAAATGTTCACATTTATGATATTGAAATAGACGTGATTGCAGAGGTCACACACACACAATGAAAACATTTGGGTGATGGTGGGTGTGCTTGTCACCTGTAGTCTGTGCCGTCCACTGGAGTCCATATGTATGTCCTTGTAGATTCATCAATGTAGCGCTAAAGGATACAGAAGCATGGTGTCATGGTCCAAAAGACTATAACACACTTTATTAACCCAGTAAATTATATGAAAAATTATTTAAAGCCTTTGTGGCCGTTTTATCCTAAACAAATTTTTTTTTAAAAATTACAACTTTGGTTCTATGTGACATAGGAGCAACAAAGTTCAGCATGACGCCTGACACCTCGAGCATCAACACAAACCGGGGAAACTTCCATAAGGAGCCATTTTTGCTACATAAAAAAAGACAATTGGTTGCTCTGCTGGCAAGGATGCCTATCACTCATATTCTAAAGGGCTAATATTATAGAATCAAGAATTTTAACACTAATTACAATTAAAATGAAATTCCAGTATTTCCACATATTAAATTATTAATTAATTAATTATTAATTAAATGGACCTTGGATGGACCTTCTGAACGCTGCAAAACTAATTTCTGTAGTTACTGTGAAACAGGGGTCAATCAGCTGATCTCTTGCAGCTCTGTACAGATGTTGCTCATAATCCTAATCAATGTGAGGTTTTTCCTCAGTTCAAAGTGAGTTTACGTGTCATACCTTGTCAACAGACTTAACTAACGTCTTGATTTTCTTCTGTCCGGGCCTGCCGTCAATCATCTGCCGCCGAATCTGTCAGAACGAGAGAGAGAAAGCGAGAGAGAGGCAAGAAAGGAAGCCTGAGTCACTTCATTTTATCATTTCTTTTATTCAGTTTACAACCGCCTAATCGGTTTGACTGATTGATGGACAGAAAGGCTCTGCTGGAACACTGTGAGGATTGGGCTGACACGGTGCGCCGGTGTTTACCTCCTCCTTGTTGCTGTCTGCCAGCTCCGCATCCAGAAAGTCAAGCGTGACTGGCTCTCTGAAGTTAATGATCTGTGGGAGCCAATCAGACAACAGACAGGTTACCAAAAGGGGCGGAGATCAGAGGGCCAATCAGAGTAGGCCGGTCGATAAAAATAAAAATGAGCTGCCAAGGTCAGAGACCTTTAGATAAGACAAACGTTCACAGACCCCACAGATGTAAAGCATCTATTTTTAATGCCTGCTTTGTCCTTTCCTCACCTTAGGCTGCAGGTTTGGGTGCAGCAGAACGTAGCCGTTGGGGTCGATGGCGAACGTGTAACCGTTGGCTCCGAGCTGTGTGGAGAGAAAACCAAACGAAACAGTGAGATAAATCATGAGGCACTGTGTGGCGTGTGCACGTGCATTGTGTCAATGTTAGTGCTGACAAAAAATACTACAAGAATGAAAAGAAGCAGGGGAAAACCTACATAGAATAAAAATAAGAACAAAAAACTTGAAATAAAAGTAGAATGTCCACTGATAAATGAAAACCAGGCACTAATATATGAAAGTCTGAAAGATCTTTTCTGTGCTGAACCTAAACAGTATAGACTACTGTGCTAATGCAGCACTGCTGAACCAGAAAAAACTAATGGAAAGCAAAGAACAACAAATCTTATACAAAAATATCAATTTGCAAAACTAAATAATTCTAAAGCCAAGTGTTTAGAACGAAATGTGTGTGTGTGTGTGTGTGTGTGTGTGTGTGTGTGTGTGTGTAATAGGCCTAATCTGTGCCAGAACAAGCTGGATCTGGATCCAGTACATGGATGAATTACTGTCTAGGCCAGTGGACCTCTGCCTGGCGGAGTCTTACGGTTGGGGGGGGGGGGGTTCTTGGACTACAAGGCCTGAAAAGGCTCCAAGACAGGACAGTCTGATGCAGATGCAAATACTGAAGAGTGAATAGACTATGATTATATCACTAAGCCAAACTATGATCTGTCCATGATTTGATCAAGATCAGTTTTCACTTTCATCTCCAACACAGTTCTCACTCACAAATTCTACAAACTGCTCTGAGAACTCATCAACTCAAAGGACTCAGTAACTCTGAACTGTGATGACACACCTTTTTAAGACAAATTTTTAAAAATTATTATTAATTTATTTATTTACAGGACATTCCACGGGACCTTTTTACACTGGCCTGCCTGACCCATCATTTCTCCTGTATTCCAGGACCTTGTCATTTGAAAACTGTGTCTGTGTGTATGTGTGTGTGTATTTGGATGAGGCGTCACTTGCCTTATACCGTGGTGTGAGCTGTTTAATTTCGCTAAGGGCGATATCTACACCCATGACTCCCAGGATGAGCTGATTCTGCAAAACATAGTCAGATGGAGAAAGAAGGCTTTCAGGCCATCTGGCCACAAGGGGGCAGGATGACTATGTGAAACAACCCGCACATAAAATACAAGAGCCAGGCAGCATGTGTCAAATGCCCTTTCGTCTTCAATGTCATGTTATAATCAACCAATTCTTAGTATTTCACATCCAAAAATGGATCATTCCGTGTAAATGTTTGATATTCTAGGATGAGAAACATTCAGTTAAGAGAAAAGGCTGGAATGGCAATGAGCCTGGCCAAAGCATTGGAAATAAATCATGTTTCTCTTTTTAATTCCAGAGCACCATTCAAGTCAGGGTATACTTCTTATCACCCTATGAATACATATGAACATTTCATGGTTCTTAAAATATGGTAATCAGTGAACGTGTGGTCCCTCGCTGAGTGATTGGTGTGAGAGTTGGGAAATAACCTTTGAGTCCCCATCAACGGTAAGATTGAAGACTGGCATCGTCCCAGTAATGACCAGACCCAAACCCTGGAGAACAAAACAAGACATACAGGCAATAAATTTGGTTTTCAGTGTCCCCTGAACAACGGTAAAGGAAAATGCTGCAACCAATTGTAATGAAATTGACCTTCCATAAATGAGTTTATCTATTTTTCACACAGCTTGACTAAACGCACAAACACATCACAAAGGAATGGAAGCTGATGCACAAAGCAGACAATGCCAAATGGAAAGATAAATACTCGTACTAAGCAAAAAAGTGCATGTAACAAAGAAAAAATGGAGAGGTGAAAACAGAACTGAGAGAGCAGGCAACAAAAGGAAACGGCACAAACGCAGCTGCCTGTGGTTCTGTCGCTCACAAAGATGCTGAGTTCCATTATGATGGGAATAAAATCTGAGATTTTAGCATTTCAGTCCGAACAAACAAACAAAGCAGTGTGAAATGTGTTTTGTTAGTGATATGTACTTACCATGCCAAACAAAAGGCTTAAAGTCTAGGCCTGGGTGATTCGGCTCAAAAAGCGTATTGATATTTTTTCAGAACTTTTGGTGCTAAACTTTGTGTTTCTTATTTTTCATGTGCTATCTCTGAGGGATTTTTACATTGTAGAAGATGTAAAAAGTCCTTTTAATTGCAATGGCATATAAAATTTGGATACAAATATGTACTGAAATAAGGCCTAAAATGCATTAAAAATATCTCTTTTTATTGCTGACTAATTTTTTTGGAGGATCTATCAGAGTTAATTAATGGAAACATCAGTGGAATCTAACATGGGGCTTCCTATCACATATTGCCAGCAAGGGTAACACTATCACCAGCTAAAGCTCAGTTTTCTAAGTTAATATCTCAGGAACACCATTCAGATTAATTCTGTCATATTTCTGGACAGCTGAAGTCACTCTCACACACACTGGTAACCCAATGTAAACGTTAATCATTAGTTCAAAGGTAATCTTTCAAAGATAAAGTCTAATTTAACTGTTTTTCTCTTTAATGCATATAGTGTCTCCTGTTTTTAAATCAGCAACATGCATTAACATGCTCACAATCAGAATACTTTGTTGATCCTGGAGGGAATTGCTTATGTTACGACTACACAGACACGATAAAAGTTAAAATAGTAAATAAAACCTGAAAAATCCTCTATGCTATATATACAAGATGCTGGGCTCAGTAAGAGAGGTGGATATACACACTATATCCAAATAAATTACTGCTAATTACTCAACTACTAACACAAATAGTGGTTGGGAGTGTGTTACACCAAGTGATGTAGATCAGTAGTAGATTAGTAATATTGACACAAGAGTGATATTTCACATGGTATGATCATTGCACATAATAATATGATATTGAAGATAATGAAAATGTTTTGGCATCCATAAAGAGACGATAGAGATTGTGCATGATATTGCATGTGTAAGATTTTTGAGATATTTTTGAAAATACTATCCTGCACTAATAGTACTAATGACAAGTGAGATGTCCATCAAACCATGCGGAGCATGCTCCAATATTAGAAAGTGCTGGATTGGCTTAGAAATGTGGTCCCATATTTAGAAACTAACACCCATCTTTCGCCCAGATTCCTGCATGATTATTTCATGCATTCTGCATAACGGCCATCCAGAACCAAGGTCAGGAACCAGAGCTATAGCCACTGTAACATCCCAGACCACCATAAGAGCATCAGTGTCTTTAGAGAGGCGTACCAGAAAGTAAATGCAGCAACCCGGTTCTTCTAGTAGGTGAACAGGGCAACTAACTCAAATACAGTCCAAATCTGATTCTCTCATTTCCCCAGAGGTTCCTTCACCTCCCTGCAAGGCCCTGATAAGCCGTTTTTGGCTGTTCTGTTTCTGAGCGAACCGACCTGATATGCATTCTGCATCAGGTTATCACTCTAAGCTGCAGAACTAAAGCCAGGGAATATCTCTGGAATACTGAACATGCAAAATACTGAACCTTTAGCATTTCAACATTGGCTCGGGCGATCAGGGCGAGTCAAGATTATGTGTAAACTCTGCGTCTCTGTCTTAGGGTTTTCTTATCTACAACTCAGCAATACAATGCAATAGATGGACCACCCATGCTGATGAAGTTACACTGATTTGGATGAAGATGCACATAGTCCTCCTCACCAGAGCATCCTGGTAGACGTTGGTCCACAGCACCTGTTTGGCCCGGTTGCCAGCTAACACCATGGGCCTGCCCAGAACATCTAGATATTCCTAAAAAGGGAAAAAAAGAAATGCATGAAAAACAGAATAACTCACATATGGGGGCAATGTCAGTTACAGCAATTACTTACAGGAACTTCCATTCATGCAAAAATGCAATGTGAATTTTGTTTATACAGTTGTGTGCAAATGTTTAAGCACCCCAGTCAAGTTCTGTTGACTGTCCAAGGTAAAAGAAATGAACAAATTTAAATTTAAATTAAGCTTAAACTTAAACTGGTGTTTGTGCACAGTTTCGATGTATTTGCTAACTTTAACACACTGGAAAAGAAACATAAAAGATACAGGGCACATTTAACGTTGTATTTTTAAGGATACTTGTTAGATATTTTAAACAAAATGCCTCATTACCACACAAAATTAGGCACAGCCTTACTTTAAAACCTCTAAGACTCTAACACTGCACAAGCTAGCTTGTATATTCAAGTAATCGACCTCAATACATAGCAGGCCTGGTGTCTCACCTTTTTCTTTCATAAACCAACCAAACAACTCTGACTGGCAGCTTACCCATTATATAAAACACTCTGTTAAGTGCGGCTGCCCCGGGGGCCAGTAAAGCCGACCACACGGAGCTACTCACAACCGTAACAAATCATCATAAAACAGTCATTAAAGCATATTACAGCAGCCAAAGCACAAGCCTGGAGCGAAGGGGAGGTGGAGCGGGGGTCTGACGAGAGACAAGCCTTGTTGAGTCGAGAGAAGCAGTTATAAACGGTGTTGTGTACCTAGATTGCATCCAAAACCAGATTCTATAATCCACATAACATATTGTTTTGAGTGAGGGGGGAGAAATTGATCAGACATAACATTAAAACCGTCTGTCTAACATTGCTGAGTGGTGGTGGCCTATTGGGTAGGATACTTGCGTAGAGGTCATGGGTTTGAATCCTACCAGCATACCACCACTGGGTTCCTGAGCAAGACTCTTAATCCCAATTGCTCCAGGGAGAGACTGCCCGCTGTAGTAAGGGAACGGAAGTCGCTTTGGATAAAAGTGTCTGCTAAACACTGTAAATGTAAATTATGTAGGTCACCCTGTCAAGGTCCACTTCTGAAGGTGAGCTGTGGTATCTGCACAGTCTCATAAGTTGTGAGATGGGGTCACTGTGGAGTAATGTGGTTAGTTAACAGGTTGGTTATGCAGCTGTGATGAATAGTTTGACACCTTTCCATCAGAGCCAGCATGAACTTATTGAGCAGTTTGTGCTACAGAAGCAGTTCTATGCGATTGCTCCAGACAGACTAGACTTCGCTCCCCACACGTAATAAGCCTTCAGTGTCCACGATACTGTCACTGGTTCTCTAGTTGCTTGTCCTAGGACCACGTTTGGTAGGCAGTGACCACCGTATACCGGGACACCCCCATTTTGGAAATGTCTGATCCAGTTGGCTAGGCGCTACAATTTTGCCCTATGTCAAATGGTGCTTTTCCACTGGAACTACGCCGCACCACCAACACAGATGTTTTTCCGTTACTAATAAAGCGACCTGCACCTGAGCCGTACCCTAGCTGCCAGATGTGGCAGGGTCACAAGCAGGCTGCAGCCAACCTGACTGTATCACTGCCTTCTGATTGGTCAAACAATGTTATGACAACAGATAAACTTTGAAAGAAGCCACTGTCATGCAAATGCAGATACAAACTAAAAATGTGGAAGCTGACAAAAATGGGGAAGTACACTACTATCTATCTGGACTGATGATAAATTTCAGTGGAAGTTTTTAAAAATGTAAAGGTGCACCAGGACATCGATAACATGTTAGCTGGGGTCATTGCACGACTAAACAATAAACAAAAATAAAACAAGGCTAGAAAACACAAAAGACCACAATAGCAAAAGCGGCGTTGACAGAAAAAACGTTCTGCTGGTTCGACTCAAAGGACTCGGTTTTGGGAAAAAACTGTGTGGAGAGAATTTTGTCAGAAACACTGTTACCAGGCAGAGATACACTGGAAGATCAAAATGTGCTGCGACTTTCAGATCATCGCAGTACAGTTTAGCTATAGCAAGGTTCCTGTACACCAGTAGAAAAGTGTCTAAAGTCACACAGATCTACATGCTCACCCATTTTTCCTGCTTCTAACACATCAACTTCAAGAACTGACTGTTCATTTACTGCCTAATATCCCACCCTCTGACAGGTGCCACTGTAACGAGATAATCAGTGTTATTCACTTCACCTGTCAGTGGTTTCAATGTGCTGATGGCTATATCTGACATACATTGTAACATGATACGCCTTCTTATTTCATTTTTTGGGAGCAAATTTACATTAAATCGAATGTTGTAGCATGCTAGAATGTGACAAGAAACAACATGTAACTGCCACATCAAACCACTGATGCATAAGCAGGAGATGGTTTAGAAAGAAAATCTATTTTAAACATGGAGTAGTGTCACTGTAGCTTAACATGTTGTATTTAAACCAATATTAGGTCACTCTGGGAAGCTTAACAAGCCCACAACTGCATTTACATTTAATTTCAACATATAAACCTGCAGTTTAGAGCACAAAGCGGCTGTGATGATGGAAGCGATTTGGTCCACACGGCAAAAAATGAAATTCTAACAAGCCTGAAAATCTTTAAAAGGAAGAAGAAATCTTGTTTTATTAAGATAACTGACTTGACTATGAAACAAAAATTTAGAAACGTATTATTTGGGATTTTTTTTCAGTATTTTAGCAGATAATATCGATTCTAGTACCTCGTTTTGTTTTTATTTAACTTATTCTTTTTCACAATTTAGTCCAGCGTCGGCATACTAAAAATGCAGTGCTGAAATGCAGCATTTGACATATAGATAAAATCGTTTTTTGATATATAAATAAAAATATATTAATAAAAAATTTGTCTACCTAATAAAAATAAAAGTCTACCTCAAATCACGTCTTCACAATGCTCACATTCTTGTCCTTTAGCAATTACAGACAAGCAATCCTGAAATCTTACATATAAAACAAACTATGGTTATGAATATGCTGGTAATATGTGGCCCAAATATAATATATTTCCTTTAAAATTACTTTTAATAAAGAGGTCTATGAGGACCAGCCTGTCTTCAGCAGAAGTTGTTATTGTTTATTTTTTGTTTACTGCTTCTACAAAAGAGAAAAAGAATTTCTGACATTGGACGTAAAGAGCTGACGAGTAAAGATATTAAGCACAGGGTGCAGAGCTGACAGTCGTATTGCCGTATCTGCTCACAGTTGCGAGAGATGGCATGACCCTCACAGGAACGGCAAATATTAGTATCTCGCACACGTGAAAAAAAAGGCTCTTCAGCAACGGCGGCTTTTATTTTCTTATTCATCGCCGTGACACAGAGATGCTGACAAGCGTAACCCATTCTATTATTAGCTCGCTAAAAGTCCGTTTAACGCGCCACAGGGAGATCTTTCATCAGAGTCGATGACAGGCAGGCCTTTTCACGCGGGAGAGAAGAGGAAATTTTACGCCTGACGGGGAGAGAGGCTACAAAAAACAGGGTCACCCGCAGACTGCGCTGATGGGTAAAAGGTGAGGGCTTGATGATTTGCTGCATCCAGAGGTGGGCAGTAACTACTTTTATGCAGCCTCAAATATATTTCGGATGGATAACTAAGTATATTCACAGGGTAATGCTTTTACCTCTACTCGAGAATTACATTTGTTCCAGTCATGCATTTAGTCACTGGTTTACCTCCACTTTTGCCAAGAAAAAGCAGCAAAACACTGTGATTCAACCAAACCCAGGTGAGACGCAACCATAAATAATAACAAAAAATTTCATCCAAACAAAACATAGTTACTCTGTATTATAAGACATAATAAAATGTTGACTTTACTAAAGTAGCAGTTCAGCAAAAACATCCACACATGACATTTCCATTTCAGCGTGGCATGCTTGTGGATGTGATTTAGGACTTTAAAATAGCAGATAACCTTATATGGTCTATAAAAATGAACATACTTTACAGCTACACGCAGCCAGTTCAGACAACTGGTGTTCATAAAGCAGGTGAAAAGTAGAAGACTGGATCCTAAACCAAGTCTGTAATGACTTAATAAAGAGCTACATACAGTTTGAGCAAGCTGAGAAATGTTTTGGTGTATTTTGAAGGAATTGGATTATTTGGGTGACTACTGACTACTAGTGTTTGTTTTCAACAATATACACAGTCATACAGCTTATCCACAAGTCTGTTCCGCCTACATGGGGAGCAAGAAGTGGTTTGAGCAAGTTGAGAGAAGTTTCAGTGATTCACTTTTTAAGGAAACGATCGGGACTATTAGGTTGACTTTTGAGATCTAGTGGTTGTTAGCATCATTAGCCTCACGGGTGCAGAATTTGGACACTAAAAATGTCTTTGCTAAGTGACTACATCTGGGGTAAGTGGTCATTTTGATTACTTCTGTATTACCAGGTATGAATGGAGTTTAATGTGCAAAAGTATTTTGCATTTTATGCAGTTTTGCATGGTTTAGTGGTAAGTTATGCATAAACTGCTTCAGTCTGGGACCGAAGTTTTTCAGAGTTGGTTAGTTTACTTGGACACTGATAACAGAGGCACTACATCCTCTGAAATGGCTGCAAAACTACAGCCGATAATTTAATATTAGGCTACTGTTATGTCCTACAGCAGTTATAATATGCAATAAAGCATGAGAACAGCACAGCGGCCCTTGTTTGCCTGAGGTAGTCCGTGTGTTTTCAAAGAAAAGAATCAATATAGCTCTCTTACAGCGCCTACAACAGCGTCCTGCCACGGGCTAGCACAGGAGTCTGTCACTTATCAGTGGGAATGAAGTACCTCGCCATGAATAATATACTCACAAGCACATGGGAAATTACATTAGAGAGGAGAGGAGAGGAGAGGAGAAGAAGAGGGCAAGAGAAGAGAGACCACAAAGGAGGAGGAGAAGTAGAGAGAAGAGGACAAAGTGAGACAGAGAAAAGACCAAAACACTTTCCAACATCCAGACACTGACTACACCACAAAAAGGAGGTCTTAGCACAGGAACACACTAAATCCCATTTAAATATCCATTTCTTTTCCCTTCATGCGATTGTTGAAAGAATATGAATATCACAAGATAATTCAACCCATTTTTATCTTTCCTTGCTTTATGTATCTTTCTGTAGTGTAATGATCTCTGAATGGCAGATAATTCTGAAATTTCTTTGTACGATTTTTCTACCTGTCTGTTTGTTGTAATTTCCTCACCACATATCTTTCCGAATGTGAGATGTGGCTTGATGTGAAAGGATTTATTCCAGGAACTCTTGCTGAGGCAGAAGAGTTCACTATGGTTTTCAATGGAACCAGACTTGAGTTGACTCAGAGTGCCTCTAAAAGCTCACGCACAGTATGGTATGGCCTAAACTGGCAATGAAAACACTACCCATGTCTGAGATACAATAGTTTAGAAAAGGTTTTATAAAATGTGTTATTTAAAGCCATTTACTGTTTACAGTGTCACTGTGAGGTAAAATAATCTCTGAAGAACATTTTTTTTATTAGATTTATTGGTATTTTACCATAATCAAATGGGTCATTTCTGGAGAGCTATTTTATTTATGCCCCATGTATCAGTCCTATAGTGATCTTGAAGCAGACCTCTCTGGTGCTTGAGAAGTCCAGCCATCTCATCCAGTTAATTGTGCCTCACCAAAGTTTTCTCAAATTTTTCATTAATCTGCAGTCCACTAGGAATTAACATGGGTGCTATACATCGAACATATTTAACCTTGACTGGAATCATGACGCTCCAGCATATTTGACCTTGACTAGAATCTAGTGTACATTTGACAGTGACTGGAATCCCATGATGCATGTCACATCTAGGCTTGATGGCTCAAGCACATTTAATCTTGTCTAGAATCCTGGGGCTCAAGCACATTTAACCTTTATTGGTATTCCAATCTTTGTGCATTTTTAACCTTGACTGGAATCTCATAGCTCGAGCATGTATAGCCTTGTTGGAATCTCATCTATGGATCATAGTGAACAGTGATTGTAATCCCACGGCTCAAACACAGGACTCTCATTTGTTTTCCCTTTATTTGCCCACTAGTAAATAAAGCTGAATAGCTGTATTTGTGCAATCTCAGATTGCAATCACAGTGGGTATGTATCTTTACATTGCACCTTTTCACATCAAACCACAAGCCATTTCACATGGCAAGCTATTATCATAGTAGATTTAGCAGGGTAGTGATGTCTGCAGTCCAGAGACAAAAACAAAAAGTACATCAAACTTGTCTAGGATACTGTGGCTGAAGTACATTTAACTTTAATTAGAATTTCTTTGAATACTTTTAACCTTGATTGGAATCTCATGGCTTGAGCACATTTAACCTAAATCGGAATCCTATTCCTCCAGCACATATAACCTTGAACAAAATCCCATATTTAGCATAGATTTTGGAATCCTGTGACTCGTGCATATTGAAACGCACAGAGTTGTACTTATTGAGTTCCTGCCTTTCTCTTACTGAGCCAAAAAACTGGGATTTTGGTTTCCGTTTAGAACCATTAGTAAATAAAATGCCTATCTTTGTGCAATCTCAGGTTTTCCCATTGACACACCTTTCACATGAAACCACGATCCATTTCAGATGGCAAGATATTAGGTTTAGCAGATGTCTTTTTTGTGATGTCTGCAGTCCACAGATGTAACAAAAAGTGACAGTGAGGAAGGCAGTGGTGAGGTGCACAGGTGTGGCACACACACACACACACACACACACACACACACACACACACACACACACACACACGTGCACGCGCGCACACACCCACGTGCTCACACCTGCCTCAGCAAGGCTATTAGAATAAGTGACAGGTCTTCGAATAAAATTACACTCAGTCTAATGAAACAGCTGACAGTCTATTCATGATCCTGATCGCTTCGCCCGTGGGGAGGCTCGCTCGCCAGGGGGGAGAGGAGCATGCAGACAGACATATGAGAGCAGGGGAGAGATAGTATAAGGGCCAAAAGGAGGAGAAGTAGCATAATGAGAGTATTCGATTGTAAAAGAGGGGGTATAAAAAAAAGAAACTGCTGAGTATAGGGGGTGCTGCTTAAAGAGGAGTGAGATAACGTTCTCCCTTCGGGTTTGGGAGCCGTATATATTTCATACTAACTTGGACTGGTGTAAGAATAATGGAGACTGGACGAGAGCAGGATTAAGAGCGAGGGCTCGACTGATTTGCTTTAAATCACTGATCCTACCAAGACTAAATATAGAAGGAAAAAGACGAGGACTTCCAAGGCATGTTTATCTCTGTCTCCATCTCTTTATAGTCTCTTTATAGTGCAGCCTGCTGATGTGGGTGTTCATATTCAGAGATAAAATCACCAGAAATATCTTCAAAGAACGCAAACGACAATGAACGCAGAATGAACTGGAATAATGAACACTGGAACGCTCAAGTTGTGCTGGTAATAAACACACACACACACACACACACACACACACACAAAACACATGCAAAAATATTGTAATTGCCGACCTGCGTGTTGATTCTGATTGCTCCGATGGATGGGATCTCAAAGTAGTATCCTGTTGAGCAAAGACAATGAGGAAAGACGATGAGCGGCAATAAAAAAGCAATAATATGAGCAGGTTGATTAGAGATAACTGTTTTTGTGATGTCAGGAGCCATGAGGAGGTAGAGGAGGTACCATGCCAAAGCAGTCATTCTTTCACTATAACAAAATGATCAGGCTACTTAGAATAAGACACTTTCACCACATACATTATTTAAATCTGCATGTAAAATAAATGTCAAATCAATTACAATATCAAAATCTTGGATATAGATAGTTCATATATTCACTAGATATAAGACAATTTCACTTGCCAAGATATCATCTTTTACACCTTATTTTATTACAGTTTTTCTTTCTGTTCCTAGTTAAATGCTTCCTTTTCTAATATTTTCTCAAATGTTAAATAAAAAAACCCCAAGAATAATTAACGAAACCGAGGATCAGAAGTAGAAGAGCAGCTCTGATCCAGATTCTATGGAAGGGATCTTGACATCAGTAACAGAATCACTTAATAGTTTTAGACTTTTTCACTAGAAAAATGGTTAATAATCATCTTTCTTTTAATATATTCTCATGTATTGTGAAGTAGTTTTTGTTTTCTGCTGAAAAAAAAAAGCTAAATAAAACCAAAATCATTGTATTCAGTCTCTCAGCCTATTTTTAAATCAGTCACAGGTGCATTTTGTGTTCTGTTCTTCAGTGTGACCGCTTTTGAGTCTCTACCACCGCCTTTCTGTGTGTGTGTGTGTGTGTGGGGGGGGGGGGGGGGGGGGGGGGTAATTGAACCTCCTAAACCCCAACCCTCAAC
>JBBPDC010000109.1:19400539-19413039 GCA_037974485.1 Hemigrammopetersius urotaenia | reverse complement strand
TGATTAGAGAAGAAACAGAAGAGGACAGAGAGAAGAACAAGAAGAAGAAGAGAGAGAGAGAAATTTCTCAGTTCTTCTCTGATTTAATTGGTGAGGTAGCAGGGTTAGATAAGGCGGCCCGAAAGCGGCACACTCGCGCCAGACTTTTCTCCCTGCTGCAGCCGCTTGAACCACTAAATAAATGATCATTATCAATTTCACTTGTGCTTTTCAATTAGGCCCGGGCCGCGAGGGCCTATGAGCTGTCTGAAAGAATGTACAGAGGAGCACAGAGGAAACAGGACATACAGTCACTTTTAAAGACCCGTGGAAACACAGGTGAAGATGCTGTAGGAGAGACAAGTTGATAGGACTTTTTTTGTAGGACTGATAAAATGAACTGTAATAACACGCATTAGCTTTTTTAAAGTAAAGAGATTACAACGTTCTCTTAATCAACCGGATATTAGTCTGAACATTAAACAGAAATTGCTTAAGTGCAAATCAGTAAAATGGTTCCATTTGGTGGAACCCTACTGTACTATATAGAATCAAAAACAGTTTTTGTCCATCATAGAAAAGAAATATATAACCATGTCATGGTTCAATATTTACTTACTGTCTTTTTAAAGAATTACTGAAACCCCTTCCTTTTAAAGTGTGTAGTTGTGCCCAAGCCTTTGACTGCTACAGTACATCACTGACTATAGATTATATTTAGTAACAACACACACACACACACACACACACACATAAAAGAGGAATCCTTATCAGCTTAAGTTGTGCTGGCTGGTGGCAAGGACAGCAGGAGAGAGCAGGGGACCCTCACTGCGCTGCATGCATCAACATGCACATCACACACGTCCGGATGACAGAACACTGACCTACACCAGACACACATGCTGGCTTTAGCGTTAAAGTCCACAAGCAAAACCTTAATGGTAAAGATGTATGCTCAGGCTGTTATCGTTGTTAGATTTATTTAGGCGTGGATAATATGGTTATACTGTTGTCATTATAGTACACTATTTGCTCATCCAGCATTTTTGTCTCCCTTGTTCTCTTATAAAATGGCTTTATACTAGGTTCGTGAACATTGTTGTGAGGTTATGTTTGCACACCAAGGCATTAGTGAGGTCAGCTACTGATGTTGGATGCTGAGTTCTGGATCACAAATGCTTACTAGAGAAAAAGTATAGCCATTCACTCACAGCAGCACAAACCAGCTGGACCATTTTAGCCTATTTAATGGGTATAACAGAGATAGAATCCTTTGAGTGGGACTGAGCATCCCAAATATTCTACATCCCACCCCAAGGAATTGCGTGTAACGCATATTATGAGTACTGAATTAGTACTGAATGCTTTGCTGCTGGCTATGGGATATATGTTACTGCAGTAATGATTATACTTAAAAATATAGTTAATAATAGAATATTATTATTTTTCAGGCTGATTTTGAGAACAGGTATTTGGGTAATTGTATGGGAATTCAAAGACTGTAAAATGCCGTACAGGCAAGGACCACAGTTTAGTGAAAAAGAGGACAGTATGAGACCAAAACATTGCTGGATTTGAGTTCATAGAGAGCAGTGATGGGTTTAGTAAAGGCAGCAATGCTTTGAAGTTACCTCTCCTGTGCATGTGTGTGTGTGTGTGTCTGTGTGTCTGTGTGTGTGTGTGTGTGTGTGTGTGTGTGTGTGTCTTTGATTCAAGGATACTACGACAGATGCTGGACACATGCGGAGTGTATGGATACACTGGCCTCTATACTGCCAGTGGACAATGGACCCCATCCACCCACCGACACACACACACACACACACACACACACACACACACACATAGGCAAAAGAGTTCTGGCAGGTCATCTGTGCAGAAATATGAGTCCAGAGTAGATAAGAAAACAGGGGGCAAACTGTGCTGATTTATTCGTCGAGGACACGTTGCGACTTTCTCCGGACAGTTGATAAAAAGAAAAATGTTCCACAACGGGAAATTTGTGGGGGGCACAAAGCCTTTCTTGAAGAATGGGCCCTGGACTCATCCTTCAAAGACAGAGAGAGAGAGAGTGAGAGAGACAGAGAGAGCGAGAGACACCTGTGATAGCTTTAAAAGCTAATCCATCAGACACACTCCCTTTGACGCGTTTAGTAGCCCGTTCGCGCTAAATGCTGGGCCCGTTACGGAACAGGTCCTGTCGCACGGAGAGGCGCAGGTTATACAGGCGATTTATGGGCTGTGGAGCGGGCCGGGAATCGCTCACAGTGCCCCCCTCTACCCCCATTACTCACGGCGGGACGGCTCGCCGCTCTCCAGGGTCCTGATGAGGAGCGCTCTGAACGGATCGATGCTTCATGAGCACATTAATCTATAGACGTGCAAGGATTTTTAGCACACAGATACTCTCACTCTTCAAACGAGGCTCAGTGTTGGCCCTGATGAAGCTCAGGGTGAATTTCTGATCAGTTCTACAGACTCAGCATGGATTTTTAATGAGATTTTCAGACTTCGTATGAGATTTTGCTCGGTTCTACAGGCACATTGTGAATTTTTGCTCAGCTCTCCAGACTCTTTGAACTTTTTTGATCAGTTCTACGGGTTCAGTGTGGAGTTTGCCAAATTCTACAGGCTCAGTTTGAGTTTTTGGCCAGTTCTACTTGCTCACTTTGATTTTTTTATCAGTGAGGCAGGCTCAGTGTGAATTCCTGCTCAGTTCAACCAGCTCAGTCAGAATTATCTTTCAGATCTATGGGTTCAGTTAAATTTTTTGCACCCCCAGCTGAGCCTTGAGAAGAATGGATTCGGACAATTAACTTAATAACTAAAGTGGTTCCTAAATGGTTGGAGAGTAGTTCTAAATTGTGCTGAGCAGGACAGAGGTGGCATTTACAAACAGTGTGGAATTTTAAATGTTACTGGTATGTTAGTGTTGGCCCTGCCACAGGGAGATATGAGTTAAACCTCTGGCCATGCCACATGCCGCATTTTTGTGTGTTCTATTACTAATTAAATAAAGTCACTATACCCACCCATTCATTAAAATGAGATGAAAGTGAATTAAAATATGAAATGAAATATACAATACATTAAAATATAGAATATGGGAGTATTGGTGTTAGTGACGCTATTAGCTCTTGAGCTACAAACACATGTCACTTTGCATCAAGTATAACCTGTAGCAATATAATCTTTCCAATTCTACAATAATGTGGTATACTTTTAGTTTCTTATTTTGCACTTTTAGCTGATCATTTTGTGTTGCTTAACAAAGCAATTGTGTGAGGTATTGCATGTAATTATTACTGATTTCAACATAATTATCTACAAATATAGATGATAATGCATAAAGCTTAATGCATTAAGAATAAACAATATTGAATTATTTTAAAACTAGGCAGGACTTTAATAATCAATCAATATGTGTTTTTACATCATTATCATTCTCAGTAATAATAAAAAATAATGTGCATATTCCTATTTGTTTGCCAGCTTGGAATGGAAGCAATAAGATGTTATCTGACCTATCAAGGATTAACAGCTAGTGTTCTCCTTCAAGCGTGTTGAGGTGACCAGTGATGGTGCAATAGTGGCAGTTTGAAAAAAAAAAAGCATTTGAGGGAGACCTTTTGCACTCTGTGTATTTAAACTCAACTAAATTAGGGGAAAATTGGCAAAAATACAAATAAAGTGAAATTTTAATAAAATGTGTATCCATGTACAGCATGACAGTGATTGACACACATATACTACCTACATGTTTACCAACACCAAGGACATGGAAAAGCAGACATACTGTACCGACACACAAATCACGCCACCCCCCAGCCCCCCTGCACTTATCACACATCAAACACGCAGACACACGATGACGATCTGTCATAACAGCCCATCCGCCAGAGATGATGGAGAACGTGCTATTATCTCGACATGCAACGGGCAGTCAGGAGAGCAATGGCCTCTTTCTAATGCTCGCGGTTCATTCTTCCCCTGCCAAGAGCGGCCAAGAAATTCTAACCAGCCCTGCCAGCCCTGCCAGCCCTCAAATTCACACACTCACATGTAAACACGGCCATGAAATGGCAGTTCTTCATCGTGTCAAACACTGAGAAGCTCTGGCAAGAAGCATGCTACACACACACACACACACACACACACACACACACACACACACACACACACACACACACGCATCATGATGCTTTGTGACCTGAAAATGCTTATAAAATAATTGTATAATGTAAACGTGGTTAAAGTCTTTAGTTTGCCCTCCTACACTTCTATTCTATTCTAGCAGCATTGTGGCTTTTTGGCCTCAGTATTAATAGAATTTCAGGAGCATCTCTAGTTCTCCAGATCTCTGACTTTTCAGCAGTACTATTTAAAAAGGGGTGGTGGTGGTCATGGGTTTGAATCCTACCCTCAGCATACCACTACTCCTGAGCAAGACCCTTAATGCCAAGTTGCACCAGGGAGACTGTCCCCTGTAGTTAGGGGTCTGATAAATGTAAACAACTGTCAGTTTTGGGGAGTGTTCCTCTGTAAGTGTTTCTTGGTATTGAAGGTGTATAGATGATATGAAGGTGTTTAGATGTATGAAGGTGTGTATCGTAAGACACAAGTTGGTATTGAAGTGTGAAATGTCTTCAGTCGGCGTACCAGTGTTCCTTCACGTCTCCTCCACACTATTAGAATTTTTTTAGAATTAGCATTTTTATTGACTGGTCAGTAAACAGAGGTCGTAGGAACACACTGTGAGATCATATGACGTAGGACTACTGTTCGGCACAAGTTTAATTGTTGTCACTTTTGTCTGTGAACAGCCCAGAATTGCACAATGTACACTGGGCAGAAGGATGGCATCTGTTACAGAAAGCGGGTGGGTAAGGCTGCACTGAACAGAACTGAACTGAATGTCCATATAATGAACTAATAATTAGTCACCCACCAAGCAAATGCCCAGAACAAGAGCAAACTCTTTGAAAGGTCTGCAAAAAGTCCTCTCACAGCTTTTCGGCTTAATTTCAAGGCGATATAATATCAAAGTGTGCATAAATACAACCAATGTCAGAGTTAACTCCCAACAGTTTCTACAATCTTCTTCTCCAGCTAATTCATCCCTTTTTAAAACAGTAAATGAAGAGAAGAAAAAAAACAGGATGGGTGTGGAGGATGATCATGAAACAGTCTAGCGCTAGAAAAAAAGAAGAAGAAGGCGAAGAAGGAGAAAGAGTTTTAATTAAAACGATACAGTAACCAGTAAACAATTGAAATATAATTTGCTAGCTTGGCGGTGAGTGAAGGAGGGCGTCATCGGCGTTGGCGTTTTTAATTAGCGTGGGTGAGGGCGATAGTGCTACTTCACTGGGTTTGGTGAGGAGTGAGAGAAAGACAAAATAGGGGGATGGGAGGAGGGATGGAAACCAAGCTCTCCACTCTCCTTGACTATAAACAGATTTGAAGCCACTCTGTTCTCTCCTTTTCCGCCTGCTTTTTAAAGCAGATTACCATTCCATCGTTGTTGGCTTGGGAAAATTCTAATTTGAATGTTTTTCACAACTAGGACTCAATAACAGAACTGATTGGTTGCTCGGCCTGCTTTAACAGTGACTTCCCACTGATGTGATCCCTCCTGACAGAGAGATGGCAGAGCAGCGATGCTTCAGTAAGTCCAGTCAGGCACACACTCCGATTTTAACCTGTTTTCAAAGCTTTTTGACCGAACTTCAGAACTGGACAGAATTTTTGCCTCCGTCAATAAGAGAGGGGCTGTGAAAGGGCTGCGATGTCTGATTAACTCTAAAACGAAATATGATTGGATGGATGATTGAATGTATATGACATCTCAGAAATGTTGGTTTCATGAATTGATGTCATTGACCCCCACCCCCTGTATATGATCACCACTGATCATATACAGGTGGTTGGAGGACAACTCTAACTCTGTTACCACAACTAACAAATGCCTGAGCCGACTAACATCAGACTGACTAGTGAGGGAGAGGAAAGAGACAATTATTCTGTGCTATGCCACCGATGGCTGTGGCATCAGCAGGGATCAAAATCATGATCTTCACATGGAAGATCTGACACTTTGAAGATGGTTGTGTCACTTTGGAAGTCCAAAAACCAACAAAGTGTGTATATGTGCACATTTAATATCTCTGCACATTTTAGATCTTTCTCTGGCTTAACAGACCAGTGGGCGTCAGGCGTTCCTTCGCCTTCAGTCAGTCCTTCATTCTCCTGTATAGTAAGAGCAGTTTTGCTGTTGCATTTTATGTCCTGCTGTTTATATTGTCGTTTCAACCATATACACAGTACACAGTGAAATGAAACAATGTTCCTCTAGGACCACGGTGCAACATACAGACCCACAAAGAACAAACACCTTAAGACTACACAAATGCTGGTTAGAACTAAGGAGAAGAGTGCAAACAACACACGATCAACAGTGTACAACAGTGTAGTTACAGCAATAGTGTGAGTGAAAATTGTGAGTGAATTATAATGTATTCTAGTGGCAGAATTCATGGCTGCTTTTTGGTTATATATTATGTTGTAGTAGTACATTTTGAGCTCATTTTAATCTAATATATATATTTTTAAGTAAAGATGTCCCTTATAGTCACGCATGAACACATCACACCACAACACACAGTGTGAACAGAAATTCTTTCTCTGCATTTATCCCATTCACCAAGTGAAGCAGGGGGCTGCCACAAACGGGCAGTGTGTATGGGAACAGTACCTTGATCAGGGGTACCTCTAGCAGTCCTGGGATTCGAACTCACTCAACTACAACAGCTAATGGTAACATGACACTGTTATATTAATAGACATAATCTGTCATGACAGTCATATTATAGCATGGTGTCTCATCACACTAGGTATGTTTACACAGCTGCTGATGACAATAAAGTAACCTTGAACTTTATAAGACAGCAGAGTTGAAACAGAGTTGAGTGTTAGCAGAGCTGCTGTGGTTCATGTCCTTTTGCTTTTTTGAACTTATTTAATCTGTAGGCCAGAATTACAGAACACTCTTCTTCTCAAACATGTTTTATCACTTAGTTTTACCTGCAAGAGCAGTCACTGCCCTCAAAAAACACCCAAGACTACTATTCCCCTAAAGCCTCCTTTACTCTCCTCTGCAGTCATTCTCGGCTTGTTTTCTCTTTTTGTTCCACTTCTCTCATTCTACCAAAGCTGGAAAAAAAGGAAACGGGAAAAGAGGACAGCAGCATCCACACGAAGGTGGCTAATCCCTCCATTCAAACAAGTGAAAGCAGCTCTTCCCTCCTCTTTCATCCGCACACAATTAGCCCAGTCTTTCCATTTTGCTCTAATAACCACCATTTCCGCCACTATCTCCAGCCACAATAGGGAGCCCATACGACAGACGTTTTTTTAGAAGGGGATAGTTGCCTGCAGAGGGGATTTAAACAAAAACTTCCTGCTGAATAATGATTGCCAACTGAGTTTTTTTTTTTTTTTTTGCATTAGCATATTTGTCAGCGTAAGGGCTGAGGCCTTTGTGTCAGAAGCTAAGCTTCTTGGAGCTGACAGCGCGATGGCTATCAATGTCACTAGAAGTCACGAGAGTTTGAGACAAAGTGGCTGCAGCTCTTGTGGAACATAATAAAAGTCTGTCCAAAAGCCTGTACATGATTAAAAATATCATGGTGTTGGTCTTATGTACTTGACTTAGCCTGTAGCAAGATGCTTCACATTTATATATATATATACACACACACATATATATACAGTGATTAGGAAGTTACCCCTGTGATCAGAATGCCATGTGTTCTAATCCTAGGATTACCACTGAGATACCCTTGAAAGCAAAAATACCTAATATGTGGAGTCACATGTGTTTACTATATTTATATCTGAAATGATGATGTAAGTTGTGATTCTCAGTGTGATTCTCATTCCAAACTGCTCCACATATGAGTTAGTCTAACGAAAGATGTAGTTGAAAACACAAAATTTACTTTCTAACATTTCCCCTAAGACCACCTTCACATATGCTTTGGTTGCAGGCCCCTCCTCCTCCTCCTCACCCACCATGGCTTGCTTTAGTGCCGGCCCGCCCACCTTGCACACTATCCTCAGCGGCTTTTCCTTTGGTGCCCATTCAGTATTAAGCGGCGATAATTAGACGAAAAACTGTTTGGCTGTTTGACCCGCGCTAATTAGAAAGTTTGTAGGCTTGGCAGCAGGATTCAGCGCTGGCATAATGAATCATAAAACGCTTCATTATGGCCGAGTCGGGAAACGTCCTCCATCTCAATAAATGGCCATGGAGAGCAATCACGGTGCCCACCATCCGCCCCGTTTAGCCGCCGGAAAGAGAACACAGCCCCTTTCTGCTCCTATTATGGACGATCTCCCTGTTTCTCATCTTCTCTATCTCTCTCTTTCTCTTTTTCTCTAAACTACTCTACATTAGATCACAATCCATTTTACATATGCTGACATTCCTAAGAGATTCTTGAGGATTTTTGTGACTAAACAGTTCTAATTACATGTTCATGTAATAAATTATTGGATGATTAATGGCAATCATAGTTTTAACAGATTATCCTTCTAGTTTGCTCCTTCAATTCATCCACAGTTCCAGGCTGAAGCCCAGCTGCTCGCGCTCTGTATGTGGCAGTGACAACATCTGTAGCTCACAGACAGCTTTTAAATGTTAAGATCTGGATAAAATCAACATTATTTCAAGCCGCTGTAATACCATGAATTTGCTTATCACTGAAATGCATTATGCATGAAGAGTCATTTGTATTCCAAGCTCACCACTAATGCCACCATTAATACCAGTTAAATAAGAAACAAGGGCATTGGAGGATGCCTTCATTAAACTGAACTGAAAAGTGTCTACAGGAAAAGCAACAAGCAGCAAACTAACTGAAGTAACAGCAAAATGAAAAGGGTCAAATATGACTAACTACACCAGTTTATAAAATGAATTCATATCATTCATAATTTGTAAATGGGTAAAATGTACGTATGATCTGTATGAAATCCATATATACACTACTGGGCAAAAGTTTTGAACCATCCATTATTTCTCACTTTGAATCACATTGTTGGGGCAAAAATACAATGTTATGCCTGTAGAATAAATGAAATAACAAATGTTTCACATTAAAATCAAGCTTTTAAGGAATAAAAAATCAAGTTCCATCATGCGCAGAAAATTTACAATATAAATGACCTAATTATATTTAACATTTGCTTAGATAAAGGATTCATAATCGTTGTAATGACCATAATGGTCTCAAGAGAGAGATTTGTGTAACTCATATGAATGCAGTGGGAATTGTAAATCGCTAACTAGGACGTTTCATCCATTCTCCGCTTCAAGCAGCCCTTCAAGCAGACATTGACCTAAGTGAATGTGGCCTTCTCAATGTCCTTCTTGTCTGAAGAAAAAAAAAAGATCCAGGCCTGTCCACTTCCCTGATGATTATTAATCCTCCTCCCCTCAGACACTCGGGCGTTTTGTCCTGAGCTGCTTCATCCCAATGGCTGCTGGACCTCAAGATGGAATTAAAGTAGAGCAGACAGGTCAACCCTTCCTTCCTGAAAACCAAACTACAATTCCCACGAGCCTCTGCTCTATTTGAGGCCAAACGTCACATGTGTCTATTGACTGGACCCGTCACTGCACTTACTGTCTAAATGATTATAGCTCTGGGAAAGCCTGGTGAGATTTCAGATTATATTGATCTGAGGCCCTGGGAAAGCTTCCTCCTCAAAGGCCCGGGGGAAACATAAGCTGTCCAGTGTTGCTCTGCTTAATGTCTACATGCCCAGTGCAGCACATCTGTTCTGACTCCTCATCACCGATCAAACAAGAGATGAAAATAGCAAAGAAGCTGCAAAAATGGCTCTTTGAGATGAAGTGATATGTGTCAGTTGGTTGGCCAACATGAAATTTGGGGAGACACTTCTTTTCAAAATAAATAATTAATAAACTGAAAGACACCAGTTATGTTAAAGTTGCATATTCATATGTGACTTTAAGCTTCTCAGCTTTTGCACCATTATATTATGTTTAAAGACAAAGATACAGTATATTAAACGAAAAGTCAGCTACGCAACCTGAGCTCCTCAAGGCCTGACAAACTGCTGGGTGTTGGGACAGATTTGGGCTGGCTTGAATTGATGTCTCAATATAGACAATATACACAAATATATTTACATTTATGGCATTTATCAGACGTTTTTATCCAAAGCGAGTTTCATTCCCTACCTACAGGGGGCAGTCTCTCCCTGGAGCAACTTGGGGTTAAGGGTCTTGCTCAGGGACCCAGTGGTGGTGCTGAAGGTAGGATTCGAACCCATGATCTCTTGGTCAGGAGGCAAATATCCTACCCACTGAGCTACCACCATCATATAGACAAATATAGATCTCAATATACTTTTACTATTTACTATTGACTTACTATTTTACTATCCACCTTCTTTTAAATATCTGCACTTCCATCATACTAGTAATATTCTTTTATTGATTATCTATGTATTCTTTTAATCTTTTATTTTTTACTTCATACTATTTTTATGCTTTATATTTTTTATTCTATTCCTTTAAGACATACATAAATAAGCTTGACTTCACTTTCCATCCCAAAAGTACTTATATGTGTTTTCTGAGTTGTTGAAGATGGTAAAAAAGTGATAAATTGTAAACAATATGTTTCCTTTACAGTTTGTATCACTTTACGATGTCTTGAATGCACCTCTCCATGAATTAACGTATTTAAAAATATGTTTCAGCACAAACTTGTTAAAACTACAGTAAAACAATGCCTCAGACATTCGTAACTATTTCATATAGTAACTCCCTGTGAAGGAGCTTCTAGAGGCATTATAGACCAGACATCTGGTTCCATTCACCAGCATTGTGAACACGCCTGAACAAGGATGGAAAAACATCTTGTGTGCTCGATCACAAAACATTCCATTTCACATGTGTTAACCATATCAGCCATATCAGCCATGGGAAGCTACAATTAAATTTTCATCGATCATGGAGCTAAATGTATTGGCCAGTGCAGAAACATGACAGATCTCCATGTTCACTACAGAACATAAAAAAAATACATGCAGATATGAATCTGTTCGCTGGTTCTGAATCTGTTCGCTGGTTCGCTGGTTCTGTTCGCAGTTTTGGGCCGTTGCTTTTTCCGTTGTCTTTTTCAGAGAAGCGCTCATATCGTTCCAGGAAATCTTATCAAAGGATGAAGAGAAAAAGCTGCAATTCAGCTGGGACTGTCAGCTGGAAAATCCACCACAATATCCAGAGCCCACATCAGATCAGATCAGACCAATCTCAGGATATTTTTGGCCTACTCGGCTTGTCAGCTTAAATTGAAGCCAAAATAGTTTGATAGTGTTTTGCTGTTACGGGATGTCATCATGGATGAGATCTGTTAGTTAAATAAATGAGACTGTCTATGAATAGTACTGTTTATAGTGTATGTGTGTGTGTGTGTTTGTGTGTGTGTGTGTGTGTGTATTTATGCGCAATCAAGAGCGAGGAAGAGACACACACAGAGAAAACACATAACCAGATATACCTACAGTGTACCTTTTCATGTCGCACCACAGGCCAGAATATTGAAATCATATACATGTATATAGTGAGTATATAGAGAATACGAAAAAAATACACAATCTTAAGCTTGAATAAAAGGAAAAACATATATAATAGGAAAATAAGACAACAATACAAAGGAGAAGAAATTCCACAGAGAAAAAAATAGGTTGTTCAATTGATTTAAAATTATTTCATGTTTTTTCAATGAGCTGCAGAATCTTTGGATGGCTTTTCTCTTTTCTTTGCTCCTGGCTGAAAACGAAGTACTCATTTAAATGGGCAAGTTAAATGATTTGGGAAAAATATTGAATTGCAATTTTTCTCAGCACTATTGTGACTGCGGTTCAATTGTGATTATTTTCAATAAATGAGGTTTTAAGCCTTTATTGTTCAACAAGAACACCAGCACAGGCCTGAGTGCTGAACAGTGTGCTAGAGTAGCAGTCCACAAGCTCTGTGAGATTAAAGAAAAATTATTTCAAATGACTTTAAATGAATTAAAACCTAAAACAACAGAGTTGATACAGCTTGTAGTGAGAACTGTAGATCTTGCATTGTTAATCGCTGTTGATGTAAAAGCGATTAACTTTTCATCTCTATTCTGTGCGTGTGATCCTTGGACACTTGTGGTTGAACTAAAAAGGTACCCTCTCGGTTGAGTGGAGAGAAATCGGCACTCACAGCCCTTGTAGATGTCAGTGGGGATCTGCACTGCGGTGTAGGAATAGTTGACTTTGTTTTTGAAGTTCGGGTCGTCCGCAAACTCCAGACGAAGAGAGTACGGGTTCATCAACAAGTTCTCATCATCGCCATCTTCAGACTGCAGGAGACAAAGACTGATTCGTTAATACTAGCACACACACACACACACACACACACACACACACACACACACAAACACACACAC
>JBBPDC010000109.1:19363922-19383755 GCA_037974485.1 Hemigrammopetersius urotaenia | reverse complement strand
TGCCCACTATATAAGTCCGGCTCATGGTGACAGTCACCATGAGCCCATCGCCTAACATTAGGTCGTTTTGTCTGTTTCTTGTGGCCCTCGTGCCCTTTATGTTCTGTTTCCTGATGCCTGTAAATAAAGAACCCCAGAGGATGGATCTCTGTCTGCCTGCTATGTCTTGGGACCTTCCAGGTAGTTCCGAGTCCGGGTCTTGCGGCCTGGCTCGTGACAATTATGAGAAATGTATCTAACACTGTTTTTTAACTCTATATACCCAAGAGTTCAAACATCTATTGCACAACTTCAGAATAACTAATGAATTGTAGTGCATTTAGATATAAAATGTAAAAACTGGGCTCTGTTCAAGAACTGATGAAATATATGATGACAGGTGTCACAATGTAGCACTGTCTGTTATCTACAACTTTTTGACCACTATAAATGTACCTTTTAGACACTGAATGGGAAATCTTTCTATTGAAGTAGAGAAACCTGGGACTTTGTATATAAAGAGACTAAATAAACGCATTAATATGAGAAACACAGAGTACACTAGAGACTCGTTCATACACAAGGAGTCCAGATGTATTAGGGAAACAGAAACTTTACTTTCTCCAAAGGTTCCAACATTATTGCCCCTTTAGTGAACCCAAACATGAGAGTGGGGAAACAAAACTACTTACGTAATCAGACTCAGCCTTGGAGTCGTAGTACTGAATATCACTCTCCTGAAAGAAAGAACAAACGTAATCATTATAACAGTGAAGAGTAAATATCAACGTATAGGCATTCTGTATAGAAGTGTTTTATATGAGCATGTTCTAACGTAATTCTGTTTTCTAAGTGACTGTGACTGTGCTGCTGCTATGTTGGTCAAATCTCCCTTGCAAAGAGAACTGCGATCTAAATGGGACAAATCAGGTTAAATAAAGGTTTAAAAAAAGTTTTAAAAAATCAGCCCCACAATGCCCTCAGATCTGCAGTACAAATGTAGAAATGTGGTGCCTGCATGCAGGGCGGCTCCTCGGATGCTCTTGGTTTTCAGTGCTCCCTAATGAAACACTGTGGTAATGAAATAATGACCCTGCCCTGGGGCTGCTCTTACGAGACAGAAACGGTAATCGCTCTTAATGCCGCTTGTCATTCGGTGTGATTTCGTGTGCGGCGCACCGCGCATTTTTTGATTCGCAGAGCGAGAGATTTATTTTTGTTAAACAGATTAGCGTTCGGAGTCCGGGACGGATTGGTAACCGCTCGAGGTGAAGCGAGAGAACGTGATCAGAGAGTGGAAACAACTGCAGAACCGCATGGTGATCTGAGGAGAAGCTTCCAGACGCCACTCTGTTTTCAAGACAATGTTAAATAACGTGTCCATTACCTTCAACAGGCCATAACAAAAAGTAGTCATAACTGATAAAAGTAGTACTGTAGTACTTTATAGCTTATTTAGTTCATTGGAGTGTAAGTAATTCAACCTTTCAGCAGATTTAGGTACTTACAAAGTCATTCAGAGTCATTTGATGTGAAAAACAGTCAGAACGGTTTATAGTGGTAGCCAATGGAACCAGATGTCTGAAGAGCTAAATGCCTCTAAAAGCTTTTTCACAAGTAGTCATTACAGTAATGGTTATAAATACCCTGTCTGGCCCAGCTCTGAAAAGATTTGGATACATTTGTTAGTGGTGAAGAGGTACAATACCAAGGAAGCAGTTGTAGGTGAAGGAACGAAATATATATACATTTTTTTCCCACAATCATACTATTATCAACATTGCATAGGAAACTGAGAAAACGTGTAGGTCTACTGGTGGGGTTGGATAATAAACATGTCTATGCATCACAGATATCATAGAAAATTCAACACACTAACTCTCATGAAATAACACAATGTCTACTGCCCAACATTCATTGTTGGGCAGTAGACTCCAGGTTGCTTAAAGCATTTATGTGGTGAACAATCAAATGCATGTTTTTGCACTGGAGATGTGAGGCTAATGTAGCTAACCAATTATGGAAGCTCATTTGCAATCCAGACAGCATGGCTAAATCCTCACATTCTGGTCTCAAACTGTGCTGGGGTGTCAACTAATCTCTAATAGACTTACTTGTGTGGTTTCTGAGCCTGTATAGCACACTGTTATACAAAAAACATGTGTCTAAAGCTTCAACAGCCAAGCTTTCTAAAGCTTTCTATTACTGTATTTATCTATTTAATGTAAATTTGTTTAAAGACAACAGTGTCATACACTGCCAGAAACCACTTTAGGCCAAAGCTACCTAGTGTACTTAAGCTTACATTACCTGTTAGCTACATTAGCCTTGTCGCTTCAATGGAGAACCTTCAGAAGCAAACATGCCTTGGCTGATTGTCAAGACAAGTCAAGTCAAGTCAGGAAGATGATCAAAAGCGTTGTACAAAGTTAAACAATGTTTGACAAAAGAAACACCACCGATCCACTACACTTATAATCAACAAAAAACAATTAAGTCTTTAAATGTGATTTAAAAATGTCAATGCAGATCATTCTAAAGCTGGGGGACTGAGAAAGCTGTATTTGGGTAAGAGGGAAAAATATTTCTTTTTGAACAATCATATTAAAACCAGTCTACTTTGTTGTTAAAGTAGCAACTAACTGGTGTAAATAAGATTCCATTACTTGTTAGTTACATTGGCCTCATTGCTTCAGCTGAGAAAACGTCTTGACTGATTGAATTTGCAGAAAAAGGGGAAATTGCAAATCTGATTTCTTGTTGAACTACCTTATTAAAACCACAATCTCAGTAGGGTTTATTATCCGTCATTCAGAAAGGTTTCAGTCTGTGCCTGAATGAGCCTGAATGGCTGTGCAATGCTCAAGCTGATGTTCTACTCCTCTCTGAAATGTCCTTGACGCAATTGGTCTTACATTTCTGCCGTAATTAGCACAAAAAGGAAAACAGTAACAAAACAAAAAAAAGGCGGGCGTTGCAGTGAGGTTCCTGTTCTGTGCGGCATGTGATCTCTAAGTATAGCATTAGGCAGCTACTTCGCCACTCGCGTGTGTTGTGCGCTGAAGTTTAAACGGAGGTTGAGAGTGGCATATCCATCTAGTCTAATGCCAGCACAGTCGCGCACAGCGGCTCCCCGCTGGCTGATCTCCGCAGGCGGCCTGGAGCTTTTCTCTTCCCTCTCTCCTCCGCTCCTCCTCTCATCCCTCCTTCATATCCCCTGCGGAGGACAGGCTCTCAAGTGAAACAGAGCTAAGCGTGAGATTTGAGGTTCAGTTCTATTATTTGGTCAGTTTTCTATGCCTCAATAAAAGGGGATAAAATTGTCTGATAAATACTGTAAATGTGAAAGTGACCATTCTGTCATATGTGAACACACCACAGCACACAGTGTGAAATTCTTTCTCTGTGTTTAACCCATTTACCAAGTGAAGCACTGGCATCCAGTAACATGGCGCCCGGAGAGCAGTGTGTGGGGACGGTACCTTGCTCAAGGGAAACTCAGAGGTGCTTAGCAGTCTTGGGAATCGAACCCGCGACTTCCTGATCGCAGGGTGAACGCCCTAACCACTAGGCTACCAGCTAACGTAAATGCAACAAAATAAAAGTGATCTATGTAAATGAGCTTGCTTCTGACTGGCTGTTTTTCCTTGGGCCGCTTTCAAAAAGTAGTTCAGACTAGCGCACTTCAGCAGGGATGGGCGGGGCTGGACTGATATAGGCTGATTAGGAAGCTATGTGGACATCACAGAAATGAAAAATTGTGGTTTTGCAGCTCTGTATGTGAACTAAACACGGTTTGAAACTTAAACAATGTCCACAAAATGTTATTAAACTCTTTAATTTATACGTTATCAGGGATGGGCAGGGCTGTTATTTGGTAATGCTTCAGTTTTTATATCATAAAAATAAATACAAAACAGTCATTTTTCAGCTCTGAAAAATGGATTATGTGGGCTGAAACTTTAGCAATGTACACAAACCATATTAAACTTATAAAAACGGAAATGAAGTTCAGATTCAGCTAATGTAGGTTAAACTGTGCATCATTTTACAATTCCTATATACTTTAAGTTCCGCTAATGAACTCCTTATTAATTGGCTTTGAAGGATCTATCGTTGAACATGTGCATGGTTTAAGTGTTTTGACTCGAGGGGGCTGGATTCACAGGAACGCAGATATTACAACCGGCTGCTGGCCTGTTTTAATTTTTTCCTTTAAAATTAGTTCCGCATTGCAAACATCAGGACAGCTTGCCAACATCTGGAACCAGTCTGGACAGTGTCCGTTAACATCTCCTTTACTACAGTAGAGTAATTACAGTGATCTGGGATGAATTAGCCTTAACCTTTTAAGGCCAACACAAAAAGGTTCAGTTAATCCATTTCCCCTCTTTATTAACATGGGATAAGTTTGCAAATACAGGAACAGCAATATGAATCATACACATTAATTAAGCAAATCAATAATCAGTGCTTACTGATCTAAGACCTGTCCTGAATGAGTTCATTGTAGTACGTTTAAAAAAAGATACCAGTAACTGAAAGTAACCAACATCAGTCAGTTACCAGTGCCTAATCTGAATTTACAAATTGGATCTCTCTCTCTCTCTCTCTCTCTTGCACTTTCTCTGCCATCGCTCTGGTACTCTCCTTCTTTGTCTCTGTATACCTCTCTCTCTCTCTCTCTCTCACGCTCTCTGTCTGTCTCTCTCTCTCTCTCTCCCTTTTTCTCTGTCTTTCTCTGTCTCTGTATATCTCTCTCTCTCTCTCGCCCTTTGTCTCTGTCTCTCTCTCTCTCCCTCGTTCTCTGCCCTCTCTCTCTGGCTCCACACCAAAGGTCCCTCATGCTGCTGTTGTAAGCATACCGTATCGTGATGTCACTGTGATGACAGCAGTGTGTGAGCTGGTCAGGAGAGCTGGAGGAGCACACAGCAACTCTCACACATCTCTCCCCTGATCTCTCTCTCTCTCTCTCTGCCTTTCTCTCTCACACCCACACACACACCAAACACTTTTTTAATGTGCGGAAAGAGACAGAAAGAGAGGGAGAGACATAGAGTGAGAGAGATAGACATAGAGAGAAAAAAATGAGAGAAAGAAGAGACAAAAAAACAAGTAGTGAGAAAGAGGAGAGAAAAAGAAAAGGGCAGACAGAGAAATAGAGAAAAGACAGATCTCTCAGTGGGCACAGTGTGAATCCCCTCACTCTCTATCCTATTAACCAAACACACACAATCACACACACACACACACACACACACACACACACACACACACACACACACACACACACACACACACACACACACAGCATCCCAAAGCAGGAATGCAGTGGGAAGGCAGGCAGAAAGAGAAATAACGACAACAGGGACAAGAGAGTGCTTGGTAAGGGAACAGAGAGGGAGAGAGGGAGGGAGAGAGGGAGGGGGAGAGAGAGGGAGAGATAGAGGGAGAGAGGGAGAGAGAGTGAGGGAGAGAGAGAGGATGGGAGAGTATGCTATTAATAGAAGCTTGTCTGCAGAGACCATCCTTCTGGCAACACTTTGAATGTTTCTTGTGAGGCCAGTGGGTGCAATGTGTGTGTGTGTGTGTGTGTGTGTGTGTGTGTGTGTGTGTGTGTGTGTATTTGTGTGTGTATGTAAGTGTGTTCTGACTCTGCTCTCCTGTGTAAACACGTTGTGCTGACTGCTGTCTTACTCCATCAACGACTCCTTCTAGAACATACATCCTGCACCATCCTGCACCATACCAAACACCACCACACATCCCCCACACACCACATGAAACCATACCAAACACCACCACTCACCCCACCACACAATACCAAACATCACCACACACTACCACACCAACCACACCCTATTGGATATCACCACACAACACCAAATCCCACCAAACATCACCACACACCATCACACCAAACCATACCGAACATCTCCACACCAAACCAAACCCTAACGAACATCATGCACCATCACAACAAACATCTCCATGGATCACACCACCAAATGTCACCACACATCAACATACTACCATGCCACACCTGACATCTCTATACCACACCACACATCACTACACAGTACAGCCCATGCCACATATAACACCACATCGTTACACATCATCATACATCATCATACCACACATCACCTCCAAACTGTTTACACTATTCCTTTAAGGTGCTCCTATTACTGACACAGGCAATCAGCTATACACATTCTGAGTAACTTCTATAGGAAAGTACTGCCACCAGAATAGGGCGTTGATCCTAATAAAGTAGGTGGTGTGTGTGGGTGTGTGTGTGTGTGAGACAGAATGGTCTAAACCACAGCAGCAGTACATGCAGTGTTAATGGGCCCACTTGGCCTGGATAGATTAGAAAATGAATTGTCTCAGTACAGACACCAGCTCTTCAGGCAGCTGCATGCTGGAATTATGTAAGGGTGATAAAATGACTCAGCAAACACAGAGGACACACACACACACACAAGTATGTATCCTTGGTCACTCTGTCCCACTGTATGCCCCTGGGCTGTGGTGCCATCTGCTGCGGCTGGTCTCTGTCTCTCTCTGCTGGTCTCTCTCAGGGCTTTAGGTTAAGCACACATTTACTAACACTAGCAATTAACCAGCCTGAGTGCAAGCAGGCTTAGATACACACAAAGACACACACGTGCACACACACACCGCCTGGCCCACTGATAAACTCCTACGTGTGAACATGTGCACACAGTGTTATCAGTGAACAGAATCAACCGCAGCACACGCCCCCAGCTCGTTTCCAGATGATAAGCAGACGAGGTCATGTGACCAGCGTCCAGGCTCCTCCATTCTCATCTTAGCCAGGCCACTGCAGGTTAGCGCACTGTGCTGTTGCCATAGAAACAGTCACCTCTGCTCCAGATCCTAGTGTGTATTTGTCCTCACAGCGTCCATGCGCTCACATTTTCTCTGCAAGCCGAAATGGTGAAGGACAAGCTCCAGCCTGCTCTGAAATTCAGGCCTGAAATTCTAAGCCAAGAGCCAGTATATCCCAAGAACATGTGGCCTGACCCACGGTGCCAAGCTTCAAGCCCAAACTCTGTCCAAACCTGATCTGAAACCTTGTAAAGACAACGGTGGATCAAATCATTGATATAAGTTAAGTGTTTCGTCTTATAGTCACGTGTGAACACACCACAGCAGACAGTGAACAGTGTGAATTTTTTTTCTCTGCATTTAACCCGTTGAAGCAAATGAAGCAGGGGGCTGCCACCAATGAGGGGCACCCAGGGAGCAGTGTATGGGGATGGTACCTTGCTCAAGGGAACCCCGGTGGTGACACCAGTCGTGTTGGGATTTGAACCCACAACCTTCTACTTGCAGGGGTAACTCCCTAACCTCTAGGCCACCAGCTGCCTCATTCACCACTTGAACAACAAACAGGCAGAATGAAAAGGGCCCCTATCATGAAAAAGAGAATCTTGTGTGTTGTACATAAACAAATGTTACAGTTCACGCCAGTCCATGAAGTGCAGCTATGGAAACTAAGCACATTTTGAATTCTATTAATTCACTTATGATGTTACAAACCACCTACTCTACTTATTAGTCACACTTTCTCTGTCTATCTAAATCAGAAAACATCAGAAAACTGATACAGAGTCACAAAGACCAGTACAAAGTCAAAATTCAAATAAAAAAGTCACTTAACACTGAGGTAAGTAAGAGCCACAGTACGGTGGATATAAATACTGTATATAAATAAAGTAATTTAGTAGTTAACACAAATAGTGGGTTTGAACTTTGGAGTTTACAATTAAGATAAGATATATTTTATTTGTCCCACTGAAGGAAAATTTGCCTTTGCATGTAGGGACTGTAGTTCATCTGTGTTTCTGATAATCAACTGTTAGTCCACTTTATCACATTCATCAATAGTCAGGACCCTTGCTGGACCACCAGTGATTATTTTTTGATTGCTGGATCCTTCTCACTAGGTGGCCTGGTGGTTGGGGAGTTGACTCTGCGATCAGAACGTCGTGGGTTCGAATCCTAGGACTGCTAGTGGCACCACTGAGGTGTCCTTAAGCAAGGTACCTTCCCCATCCCCGGGCGTCGTGTTGCTGACTGCCTGCTGCTTCACTTGATGAATGGGTTTAAATGCACAGACAAGAACTTCACACTGTGTGCTGTTGTGTGTTCACATATGACAAATGGATGCTTTACACATTTCTCAGCAGAGCAGAGACAATGACAAAGTCCCTCCCACCTCATGAGAAAGAGGTCTGCTGAGTCTTTAAACTGCTTTAAATGGGAAAATCCTGATCTGCAGACAAGTCTCACCTGTCTACTTTTGCACCGAACCATATTTAGTGAATAATCAGCCTTGGTATATAACAGGCCTGAGAATTTTTAATATTAAATCAATTAATTAACATTCTTTTGAGAGTTGTTCCTTTACTTGCACTTTTAAACTCGCCAGCCTCATCCACATACATTCAGGCGTCTCCCTCTTGATAAGTCGAGACACTTTGACATTTAAATGGCGATCTGTGTGTGTTATCCATGCAGACAGCTTTGACTCGTATCCATATCTCCCCCAGACACACGCTAATTCATTTCTAATTACAGGACACACACACGCTCTCCATGTGCCCTGATCTGATCTTCCACAGAAAACAGGGAGTAAAGAACTTGAAAGCTAAAGCTGCTTTTAGTTCTAGCTCAAATGAGGCTCGGTCTATGCCTGAAATTAATTAGCACAACATTTTCTTCTTTAAAAAAATCAGGATTGTTAATTATACTGTTTTTTTCTTGAAATGGAGCATATAAAAGTGAACTGTGTGCAAATAGCTCCCCCTTGTGGAAGAGTTTTTGACAGTTAAACCTGTATGAGTGAGTGACTGAGCTCCAGGCGTGCTATACAAAATGAACTCTTCTCTTCATTGAGCCATAAATGTCTGTAGTAAACCACTAAGTGTGATATTGTCTACAACTCGTCCAAACCTCTGTGAGACATAATGTATGCAACATTCGTGGATTTCTTCTGACTTTATGTCACACTTTGGGAAACTGTGGGATTTCCAGTTATGCTGCTCTATCATGTAGGCCTAGGCCAGATATTCAGCAGGTTGTATAATAATGCCTGTTGATTCTACCAGAGAAGGAGGCTGGGCAGAGAGAGACTCTGTGTGTAAATTTGTGTCTAATTAGATTAACCAGCCAGAATTTCAGTCCTGGGGGTTTTGTTTACAAGCTGAGCTAGGAAGCATTAAGCCCCAGAGACACTACTGTAGTGAGGCTGACAACCACCAACAAAACTTCTTCACTGTAGATAAAACAACCAGAGATGAAAACATGATTACTGACCTTGCATTTAACTACCTTGTTACTATAAGAGCCTACAGAATTCTGGCAGGTAAAGGCTAGGAGAAGCGAAGTGTTTATGACTGAGATTTTCACAGTTTCAGAATCAGAAACAGAACTTCATTCATCCCGGAAAAAATTGCTCATTCAACGACTGCACAAACACACAGAGACTCAAACACAAGAACAATATAAAACAAAGTATAAGTCAAAATAAAACTCTCCAGAAATACTCTCAGAAATACTCTCAAAAAATGATGTGGTCAGTAAGAGAGGTGAATATAAATACTGTAGGTGAATCAATAAAATTCCTGCTGAAGTAGTTTACTCAAATAGTGGTTTGGAGTTGCTCTCTGTACCGAGGTTGGTTTTACACATAAGAGTGGAATAAGTACTGATATTGCACATGATAAGACTATTGCACATTACAATAAGATATTACACACAATGACGATATAGCACCCATTACGAAATTTGTTGTATGGGTGGGTGTGTGACAGAGGGAGGAGTTATAGAATGATGGGTGAGTATGTGATGGGGAAGGAAGTATAGAGTCTGACGGTTGGGGGAGGAGTTGTAGAGTCTGATTGATGGGTGTGTGACAGAGGGAGGAGTTATACAGTGATGGGGGAGGATGTGATGGGGAAGGAGATATAGAGTCTGAGGGTTGGGGGTGTGACAGGGGATGGAGTTATATAGTCTGACGGGTATGTGACAGGGGAGTTATAGCATCTGGTGGCTATGGGGAGGATTAGTGAAGCATTTTATGCTGGTAAGTCTGTAGCTAAAAGTACTACAGCCACAACACTGAGTTGACTTGGATTTAAGCTGTTTTTCAGGTAAGAAACAGTTGTGGACTTCTTAAGCACTGATGTACGTCGCTCTAGATAAGAGCGTCAGCTAAATGCCGTAAATGTAAATGTAAATGTAAATGGATGATCAGCATCGTTCATGATGGACTGAAGTCTGGATGATGTTCTCCTTTCAGCCACAGTTTCCGATCTGTTGACCCATCACTGAGCTCCTTAGCTTCACTTGCTTTGCCCTGGTATCTGGTTTGTTCTATGCTTTACTCTATACTTGGCTAAAAACTGCAATGTAATAATGGTGACACACACCCATGGCGGGAATGAAATGCAAAAACTAAGCGCCTTTGGAGGCATCTTGCATTATAACACCATAAGACAAATTACATTTCTTCAAAGCTAAGGGTAAAAAGGCCTAGCTAACCCCACTCTAGCAACGCCCCAGCATTTAACATGTTACTTACTGCAGCAGTTATGCTCTTAAATGTCACACTCTTGAAAGGTCTGTGTTCTCAGTCTGAAATCTAGATATCAAATGCAGTTTGGTGACATTTCTTGGCCACATAAAAACAGTTTTTAATACAGCTGAATGCTAAAGCAGACTGTTCAGTGTTTTACAGGCCACTTCTGCAGAAAGTGCAAAACACCTTCAGGTTGTTGCGATGGGTGAGAATGTTTTAATAAATAACCGGCTGGTCAGAATTCAGCACGATCTTCAAAGGCTTCGTTGATTCTTGTCGGCGCTCGTCCGTTTGGAGACGCTCCCTGGTGCTCTCTGTCAGAGAATGTACAATGACCCTCTAATGGAAACTGACTTTCTATCAAACACAATCACCCGTTTCATTTACTGCACTTCATTAGGCCCTACGCCGGCCAGAGAGAGAGGGAGAGAGAGAGGGAGGGAGGGCGGGAGAGAGAGAGATAACATAACAGACACGGAAAACTAACACCCAGCCACATCGGTTCACTGTCCTTGAGTCTGTCCTCTATGGGTATAAGAAGAAGGGATCAGTGGAGGAGAAGAGAAATTAAGCAAAGCAGTACTGTCACAGTCGATTATATCAGTAATCGAGTGACCTTCCGATTGACGATTTATCAAGTAATTCAAATTTTAAAACAAGGACACGCAATTCAAATTGATTTTCCTTCCTATTTTATTATGAAAGAGTTTGGCGTAGTTCGTAAACACTGTTTCAAAATGTACCATGCACACCCCAGACTGTACAGTCCATACCTGAGAACTAAGAAAAACAAGCCGCCATTTACACACACAGGCAGTAGCAATTTAGCTCCACCCACTCAGGTATTATAAGGAGGGTTTTGGTCCAGAGTGCGGAACCACCCAGGAATGAGGCACCACACAGTCTTAAAATGGTCATGTAAAATTGCTTTATGACCGTATTTGGTACAAAACTCAAGGGTTTAAGATATGGGCCCTTTAAATGAACAATAAACTAGACAGAACCTTGCAGAGGTTAAAATACTAAATACTTGATTCAATAGCTAGTAAAAGAGACTTTGAAAATCATTTATAGGAAAATATAGCTATGGGCAGCAATGAGGGGGCCAAGCAGCCTCAAGTCACCGTTGAATTGATGAAGTAATGCAAAAAAATGACATTTCTCCTGAAGCTATCTTTACTTCCCTCTGCAACAATTAATTTATGCAAGACACGCAACACACTGGATAATAAATTAATTGAAGCAGTTATTGCATGGTTGTAGGCAGGAATACTGAAATCTGTGCCAATTGACGAATGCTTTACTGAGATTTACTGGATAACTTTGAGACCTGTTAAATGTTTTGATAAAATCCAATATGGCAGCCAAATATATTTAACTGATATAACATTTCTCAGCCTTGGGACCCCTCATTGTATCGCCAGACACATTACTCCGATATTTAGGGCACATGAAAGGTTATTAGCTAAAATACATAATTTCTAATTGCATCACCTAGTGGTCATTTTGTAGTTTCTTCACTCTTTGGCTCCCAATTATTAAAAACCTAATTGCTGTTGTTGTCGTTGTTGTCATTATTTATTATTATTATTATTATTATGGGGTGGCTGGTGCAATCAGAAGGTTGTGGATTGGAATCGTAGCACTGCTAGTGGCCCCACTTAGGTTCCCTTGAGCAAGATACCGTCCCAACCTTCTGCACCCTGGGGGCCCCTCATTGGTGGCAGCCCCCTGCTCTGCTTGGTGAATGGGTTAAATGTAGAGAAAGAATTTCACACTGTGTGCTCGTGGTGTGGAGTGTTTACACATGACAACAAGACGGCTCTATACTCATTATTATTATTATTATTAGTTTTTTTTTAAGTGGTTTTAGTAGTTGTAATAGTTGTTTTTATATTAGTATTAGTAGTAGAAGTATTATTAGTACCAGTAGTATTAGTAGTGGTGGTATTATTATTATTATTATTATTATTATTATTATTATTATTATTAGTAGTAGTAGTAGTTGTAGTAGTAGTAGTAGTTGTATTACTAGCAGTAGTATTAGTAGTAGTGGTAGTAGTAGTAGTAGTTGTAGTAGTAGTAGTTGTATTAGTAGTAGTAGTAGTAGTAGTTGTGGTAGCAGTAGTAGTTGTATTAGTTGTTGTAGTAGTAGTAGTAGTTGTGGTAGTAGTAGTAGTTATAGTAGTAGTTGTTGTAGTAGCAGTAGTATTGCTGTGGTGTGGAAAGGTGACAATAAGGGGGCACTTTACTCATTATTATTATTAGTAGTATTATTAGTAGCAGTGATATTATTATTATTATTATTATTATTATTATTATTGGTAGTAGTAGTGGTAGTGTTACTAGCAGTAGTATTAGTAGTAGTAGTAGTAGTAGTAGTTGTATTAGTTGTTGTAGTAGTAGTAGTAGTAGTAGTTGTGGTGGTAGTGGTAGTAGTGGAAGTCGTAGTAGCAGTAGAACTGTTGTTGCTATCAAAAAGCTTTGATCCTGGAGGAAATTTGAATTTTAGAGTGCGGAGAGAATGAAAAACAGACATTGGACGGTTGAGGCACTGACCCTTAACTGTAGCCTGACTCTTCCATGTCTGGGAACTTTATTGCCCTGTCTGGTTGAGACAACTGATGTCTGCAGTTTTCACTGTGTTACTAATTTAAATCAGTGAACTGCTGGGCCCATTTATTCATTCTTCACCCTTTCATCTGCACATCACTAGTGAATCTGAAGAAACCTTTAGATCACTCAGTAGCTAGACCTATGCGTCACTTATTATTTTGCTGCACTACTTAAGGCAGAACACTACAGTTTGGTGCCGCCAACCTTTTTTCATTTTTGGGATAAACTGTCTGATAATGTGCATGCCTGAAACTGTGTGACAGCCATGAAATATGTATGTAATGTATATTTCTGTGTGCTTTGTCAGAGTGCATTTTTCATTCATCTCGCATCAGGCATTTTTTTGAGACGTTGCTCCACCCACGTGGAGTCACTAAAGAGCTTTTTAGAATCTAAATAAAACACTCAAACACATCTATTTCCTTGTACTAATGGTAGTTGAAAGTGACCATTTGTCATACGTGAACACACCACAGCACACAGTGTGAACAGCTCGAAATTCTTCCTCTGCATTTAACCCATTCACCAAGTGAAGCAGGGGGCAGCCAGGAACACGGCGCCCGGGGAGCAGTGCGTGGGACGGTACCTTGCTCAGGGTACCTCAGCGGTGTCTAGCGGTCTTGGGAATTGAACCCGGACTTTCTGGTCGCAGGGCGAATACCCTAACCACTAGGCTACCAGCTGCCCCATAAATGGTCTCACAAAAAATGGTCCATGTTCTCGGAGGCCTCACTGGGCAATGAAGCACTTTGGCCCATTCTTAAATTGTTATTATTTCTTTACATTCAGAACCAAAAATCTCAGCTTCACCTGCATATCCATCATATTTCACACATTCCTTCCTAACCCTAAACCACATGATGTTTACAACAGGATTTTCTAATTCTAATGCTGAATTTATTCTACACCAAAAGGGACTTTAATGACACTGCACTCAGGTACATAGACTTTCAGATGGAGTTGGCCCCCTTTTACTGCTATAATGGTTCTACTCCAAATACTTTGGTCTCTCCGGAGAAATTGTTTTTTTTATAACAAATTAGATGAAATGTGAATGCCTTGCAGTGGTGAATAGCTTTGGTTTTATGTTTGATTGATGACATTAATCTTTAAGTAGAGATTTACAGAAATATTTGAACTGTAACTGTGTTAAAGGGAACATTGCTGTTAAAAAGTTTCTTATTTGTTTGAAGTGTTTGTAAAATGTCTTAATTTTGTTCATATAGCAGTAATTTAAAATTAAAAGTTCACAATAAACTACTTTTGAATTAATTATTTGATTTTGCATATAACAATGCAATAAAAAAATTAAAAAAAATCTCACCTTCAATACTGACTAAATTATTGCATGGTAGTTTACGCTGCACTTTTGTCAAGTGAGAAATAAGTAATATCATGTTAAACAGTAACTGAGACTTGTGATGACTAGCATTATGCTTTCAAATCTCTCCAGACAGACTGTGGGTTTTGGGTTTAGAGTAGAAGCTACGGTGATTCCACAGCAGCTGAAACTGGGGCTGTAGGCGCTTGCGGGGGCGCACACAAGGGTCAGTGCTGGAACGGAGAAAAAAGGAATCCAGGGCATATGGAGGGGGGCTAGGCAAGAGCTGCAAGTCCCCACAAAGAGGAGCGGGGTGCAGAGGGGGCCTGGGTGGGGAAGGGAAGAGCCAGGTGAGGTGGAATGAGGTCAGGGAGGAGAATCACAGCCACCGTAATGTTCACCCTACGTCCAGCCTGAGGGGTGGAAGAGCAGGGCAGCAGAGAGGAGGTCCCAGGAAGACATTATCCAAATCAATGAATCAATGATGAAGCCAAAGGACAGCTTGGGGAAAGAAATGGAAGGACCTAGACTGGGAATGAGGACAGTTATAGCTGAAGGACCAGGGGAAGCCACTGAGGCCACGGGTGAACAGGACAGACTCAGAGTAGGACAGGGCCAGTGCAATTTTGTACTGTAAAGAAAAGACTGTCCTAATTTTTGAAAGTGAAGTGACCAGCTGCATAGCATTGTAGGTCAGTGCTGGAGTCTCAACCTAAAATGTTAATGTTTCTGCTCCGACTAGAGTTGCTTTTCCACTACATGGTACTGACTCTACTCAACCATCGCTGTTTGGCACCTTGCACCTCATCTGTCAAGACCCCCTCGTTTTTCAGCCCATACAGGTACTACATTTCAAGGTTACTTTAAAGGAAAGCTAATTAAAGTGACACATACGTGGACACAAAAAAGCACACAGTTGGAACAGGATGAAATTTTTCCTCTGCATTTAACCTGTTCACCAGTGAAGCAGGGGCAGACAGGAACATAGCACCTGGGGAGCAGTGTGTGGGGACAATATCTTGATCAAGGGTGCCTCAGAGGTGCCACTAGCAGTCTTGGGACTGTCATCAGCAGTTGTGTTTACATGCAAGGTGTGGTGAGACAATTCTCCATGCAACATATGGCAACACTCAACAGAGTGCTAGTTACAACAGAAACAATACGATAAATACAATACAACAATGTAACAGTACAGTGTGAATGGGACGTACACCTTCTAGAGTGCAAATAAGTATGATCTTGCACGAGAGGCAGCATTGAACAAAGGGCAAGCAATGACAGAGACAAAACAATAAACAGACAATACAGCACGGTAACAGTGTAGCGTAAGAGGGAAGTTAATCTGAAACAAGTGCTTATTTGTCTAATCGAACTCGGAAAAGGTAAGAGGAGTAAAAATTAGTCAAGCCAGTGCAATGCAGTAGGAAAGTGACTTATGCCTTAATTTGTCACTCAAACTGGGTAAGCTTGTAGGTGGAATTCTAAATAAAAGCGAGGGACAAGCGACTATCCAAGTTTGAAGATGTCGCTGGAATGAAAATTGGCAACCTCCCGTTGACTAAAGTAGTCAAATGACTAATTTAGTCATTTATTTTTCTGAAAATATGTCCTCCTTAACATGTATCCATATGTTCTTCCAGCATCATGTCAGAAATGGTGAATTTAGTTCTGAAATTCACTCAGCACATGCACCCTGGTCCCGCTGCATCCTGTTTGTTACAACTATTACATGTAATATCATGTAGGACTAACAACTGATGTAATCGTGTAACTTTATTTATGGCATAATAATCCTTCCTATGCTGTATTCAATGCAAGGCGTATCCAGGATTCCATGAGAAAAGATATAATTTAGTTACCAAATTTACACTGGAGCGCAGTTTAAATTACCATTTAGACTTCAAGGCTCCGCTTATTGATTGGGCCAGGTATCTTGGAAAAGTGTGAACTTGTATAATCTAGAAAGAGCCCCTTTGTGAAAAAAAAGGCTAATCCACACAAAGCCATGCTTTGTAAGACACTGGCGATCAATTCCTCCAGTTACTGCTGTGAATATGATTCTAACAGTGCTGTGGTTTGGTGGCAATACAGTGTTAAAAACTCATTTTCTGCCTGAGATGGAATTCCAATTGCCCTCAAATGAGTTACAGCAACCTGGCCTGTCTGCACGATACACCCTTTCCTGCATTGTCCTGCTGGGGAGAGATTTAGCAAAGTGACGACTTTAGCGCCATTGAAGTGAAACAGAAACCAAACTGTTGCAGTGAGAAGAGAGCTTGAGAGAGATCCGATCTGAAAGGTGAGAACCACAGTGAGGGAAGGGAGGGAGCTGTTGGGGCAATTAAACCAGCACATCAAACGTAATGCCTTAATATGTGAAAACACCTCACATGTGAGTCTGTGTGTCTCTCCAAATGATCCTTTTCCTACCTGCCAATTTCCAAGTGGGATTACTGTGTTGATTTCTACAACTCTTTAATTATGTGAACTTGCAAAGTAAACATAACACTTAGCTGACAGCTTATTCTGCTTCCTCCCAGAACTTATTTCTTTATGTCTTTTTTCCTGTACAGCTAGGTGACAGGCAAAGCAGAAGAAAAAAGCAAAACATGTCAGAGACTGTAAAAGAAAAGGCAAGTCAACAGATAGGTACACTGGAGAGGAAGTACGTTTGATGACTATGTAGAGAAACAGTGAAACCATTCAGCAGTTCAGTTCAGCTTGTACAGCCATTTTTACTCAGAACCGCTTTAAAGCTGAAACGCAGCTCCAATCTCCTACTAAACAAGAGTGAAGGGGACAGTGGAAACATCTCTACAATTACGAGGACAAAATTTAGAAAGAAACTGAAGGTTGAAGGGATTAACTTTAATGAAATGATGAAGAAATGCTAAGTGGCATCCAAACTCAAAAAGAGAAAATAAATAAGAGCATGAGGAAGAATCAGTGAGAGGAGCCAAGACCCAAAAGGAAAGAAGAACCACAGAGCAGAAATGAGATTCAAAGGAGAAATCTCTAAGAGCATGGGGACAAAATGCTGAAAAGGCCCAAGACTCAAAGGGAAAAACTAGAGATTCTTGCAAACATTTGCAAGTGACTGCATGTTGACAGTCTAGAAAAAGTCCATTAGAAATCCATAGGAAGAACCACTGAAAGGAATCAAGATTTGAAGAAGAAACTCCTCCAGAGAATGTGAAAGAAAGACTAAGGAATGAAAACTCAAAAAGGAATAAAAGAACCACATCTGGCAAATACAACTCAAAAGGAGAAAATCTTTAAGTGTATGAGGAAGAAACACTGAGAGCAACCAAGACTCAAAAAGAAACTCTGTCTAAGAGCACGAGGAAGAAACTGAACCAAAGATGAACTAAAACTCAAATGTAACATATGATAGTATATTAGATAATCTGTAAGAACCACTGAGAGGAACCAAGACTCAAAGGAGAAAAGCGCTTTCAGTCGAAGCAAGATTGAAAACATAAATTAAAAAAAACTCTTAACTGTTTTCCTTACTTGTCCATTAACCTCTTTTCTTTCTGACAGGGTTTGTTAAAGTGTGTAACTTAGCTGGCAGTAACTTGGTTAAAAGCAGATTGGTTTAAGTGTATCTTTACAGGCATAAAGAACAGATGTGTCTTCTGTTTTCTGATTCTGGACTACTTGAGCACTGATGTATGTCGCTCTAAATTAGAGCGTCTGCTCAATGCTGTAAACGTAAAACAGCAGCTTGCCAGGGTCATTTGCCTGCACTGCTTTGATGCATGTCAAGCTGCTCAATAGTTGCACAAAATGTAAAGATTTGTTATGTAGTGTTACTCATCAAACAGGCAGTCCTTTTTTCATCGTGTGGGTTGTGCTCTTGAGTGTGCTGCACCTACTTGGTCTGTCAGTTGGTTCTTTAGTCAGTTGGAGTTTAGCTTGAAAAGAAATCTTGAAAAGATATAACAGATCTTGTTTTTGTATTTTAAGAACAACTGATTTGACTATGTAAGGTGACTACATAGTCTTGTTTTTTTTTGTTTTAAGTAATTTTAACAAAGTGAAATGTTCTCCTTGTATTTGCAGATAATTTTGCTTATTTTTTTAAATAGTGGTGTATTAGCTCTAATCTTGAATCACCATTAACCGGTATGATTGAACTTTAATGGAAGGTAGTCAGGCGGTGTTCTACGCACTGAAGTGTTAAATCTAAACTGCACTACTATCTGCTGTCGTGCCACTTGTCCAATGTGTGTTACCCTATAGGCAGCTGCAGTGCCTTTTTACGGTGCCTCCATTTGGCAAAACTGATGACAATAACTCCAATAATAATAATAATAATAATAATAATAATAATAATAATAATAATAATAATAATAATAATAATAATAATTGTTTGTTATTATTATTATTATTATACATTTTATATTCTATGTTATTCTATGGAGGATGATATTTTGCCTCTGTGTGTACTATATGTATATGACAGGGATGAAAATAAAGCTCTACTTGACTTGACTTGTTATTGGGCTTTTCTAAATACTGAAAGTCCCTTTATAAAGAAGAGACAAAAAGGCAGAAATATAAAGAAGAGATAAAAAAAAAAAAAACAAGATGATAACAACACAATAACACCACACAGAATAACACAACAGAACACTGTCAACAATGTAAGCTAATTTGGAACGGTCTTAAGAGAGTGTTTAAAGGAGAAGAGAGATCCTGCTGAGGAGTTCCAGATAGAGGGCAAGAACAGCAGGACCCGGTCACCCCAGGAGAGGTGTTTGGTTCTTTTAGGAAGGGAAAGGAGATTAGAATCAGTGAAGAGAAGAGAGCTTTTGGAAGAGTGACTACAGAGAATATGATTTAGATATGATGGCGCCAAACTGTGGAGATTTGTAGGTGAAGTTTAAACTGAATACGCTCCTAAAGAGGAAATGTGTGGAGCTCTTTAAGGAGAGGGTGATGTAGCCCATAGTCTGAGACGAGGTGAGGAGAAGGGCAGACGAATTCTGAATGTACTGAACTTTCTTTACCGTTTTGGCGAGGAGATCAAAAGAATGCTATTCCAGTAATCTAACCTAAAAGCATGGATGAGAGCTTCTGCAGAGGAAAATGAGGGGAAAGAACAAAGATGACTAATGTTTTTTTTTAGGTGAAAGACGCAGCCTGAGTGACCCATAACTGAGCGAGCTGTACCCCGGTGTGTGTATACCCGAAGAATCCGACCCTTCCTCACCACAAAAGCGGCACAGATTCTTGTCCAGTCCCTGGTCATTTCCAAACTGGACTACTGTAACTCTCTACTGGCTGGACTTCCACAGAA
>JBBPDC010000109.1:19348349-19361304 GCA_037974485.1 Hemigrammopetersius urotaenia | reverse complement strand
CACACACACACACACACACACACACACACACACACACACACACACACACACACACACACACACACACACACAGATCAGTGGTCTAAGTGTTCTGAGGAGAAACACGAGGAATGAACAGTAAGTGTGTATTTATTCAGAAGAGCGACCGCTGCTGAAATGGCCTATTCAAATCAAACTCGCCGTCCGCTGGATGTCATTACCATATCTGACAGTTCCATAACCGCAGCACCTTCATGGTAAAGGCCGTGCATTTAAAGCGGCGCCCTGGTAAAGGGCGCACATTCAGACAGATGAATATGGAGCACAAAATGTCACACCGAACAACGGGCCCGCGACTTCTGAACAGATCCGATCAGGAGTGAAATGTTACTCTCGTTAAAATTCCAATTTATCTGTATTACTCCAAATGAAACTTTCAGTAATGACACCTGCCTCGTCCCCTGTGGAGCTAATCTGTGACGTGCTTCTCGGTCCAGATACTGATTCGCTTTTGCCGTGTCGTAAAAAATATCCGAGCTCTCAAATGCTTCTAATTCCTTCAAATGAAAGTATTCAGTTTCCCCGTCATGGGAGGTGAAATAATCTTAAATCTAGAGATTTCAGGGTTGTATCAAGCTTTCCAAAAGTGGGGGTGTTCTGGGATGGGGAAGCCAAATTATAAATACAATCATGACCAATTATAACCTCCGGAATTTCTACATTTATATACATCTAGGCCTGGCCTACAGTATGGAAATAAAACCGTAGTACTGTTAATGACCCAGAATGGAAGAACTTCTCCATACCCCTTGGCATTAATTAACAATTTTAACAATTATTTATACTGCTACGGTGGTGCATCTAAATCTGACAAGTGTAAATGCACTGTAAATCAGCAGTGCTGTAGTCTAGTTTACTGTTGGGTATACTCTACCTGTTGAGTGTTTGTATAGTGTTGAAACCCCTGTGTGGTACGTCCCTGAGAGATTTATTTAACAATTCTCATTCTGCAACAGTAATTATTAAAGTAAAAAATCTAGGGGCAATGTCAAGACATAAGGGCTTCTGTTTCTCGGAGCCTGCTGTAACATGTAGCGACTACTCCATGTCTTGTCCTTGTATTGTACTTTCTTTCTTGTCAACTGTTATTTTTTCTTTTCTTTTTTTATTTCAATTTTATTTAGACTTTATTGGGATTCATAAAGAATCAATGATTCTGATTCTGATAAACTAGTTCAAAATCACATGTTCCATTTTGATTTAGAAATCTGTCAGGAAGGGTCACCAGGAAGATGCTTCTTGGTTCTTCACCTGTTAATTGTAAGAATCAGATTAATTGACATTTTTGCTTGTTTTAAGTTACTTTATTTGCTGAAAGAGTTTTTATTCTACTAGCATGTTTGGGATGGGATGCTTGAAAAGTGAAAATTTAGCCAAGAGAACAAGACACTTTCATTGGATGAAACTGTTTGTTTTCATTCACTGCATTCCACACTGTTATGTATCAACATCTATATTCAGACTTCGGGATTTCCCCAGACTTTTTCAGAATCAGAATTAGAAAACTTTATTGATCCCAGAGGAAATTCTTTATGTAAAGACTGCAAGAACAATATAAAATATAAAGTCTAAATAAAATCTAAATAAAAAATCTGTAGCAAAAAAGAAACTCAATGTGAAAATACTCTAAGCTACAAACAGAAATTCTGGATATAAACACTAGAGATAAGTAACACAGTTGAGTGAAACCTACTGACACAACTGGTAGTTGGGAGTTTGTTATTGCACTTAGTACAGAAACCAGTAGCAATATTAAGAAATACAAGTTTATATTGACATAAGTAGTGATATTGCACATGCAGATTATTGCACGAAAGATATTGCACGTAATGAAGTGATTCCACATGAATTTTGAAAATTGCACATGAAATTGCACATGGTAAGACTCTCTCTCTTGAAATATTGCACATAATGATAATGTTTAACACCTCATAAGAACACTGCACTACACTGCACATGTTGCACATCATAGCAAAAATCATGCACATAGTGATAACATAATGATAGTTATTTAACCCGGTAAGAAAATATACAACAAGAAGCACAGCATATGAATGTGTGACGGAGAGAGGAGCAGTGGAGTCTGATTTTCTCCCCAGTTCTCCCAAATTCCATGCACTTCCTCCAAGTCACATCCATCGCATTTTTCCAACTGCTGCTAATGTAACATCATTACGCAGCTCAACACACTCAAAGAACACAAACTGCCAATCCTGTTACTCCAGCACACACCTGTGATGGACAGCAGTGATGAGGGGACAGTCAGGAAGCTTTCCTTTAGCTTTTATGTCATTTTTTCCTCATCCACCACAACAAACAATTTCGAGGCTCTGAGTTTCTGGGTTTAGTGCCGCCCTCACCAGAGCCTGCTAGTACTCAGATAAGTACCACTACACTCACGTATTAGAAATGGTTCATCAAACTCATCATGCCTTCCCATCCATTTCTTGTCATAAATTTTGCTTTGGCCTTGTTCGTTGTCTTTTCATTTAAAGCGCTCCCTCAAATGGGATTTTCCAAGCATCTCTGCTCTTTAAGCTTCAGTGGCTGCATGTGGTGCATTTTATTATGCTCTGAGATGAGGTGTGGATGGTATAACTGATTTATTTTGAACACTTTACCACATAAAAATAATCTGAGTATTCAGGCTAGCCACAAAACATGGAGACGAGGAAGCAGACGAGACACAGAGTGACAGTCAGGAGCAAAGTTGCTTCACGCCAACTCGTTAAAACCAGACTGCCTTTCTGGGATTGTGAGCCTCTCTAAGCCTCTCGTCAGGCTCGGTCGTGTGGACCAGCACCACGCAGAAAGGAATGCTGGCCATGTGGAGTGAGGGCGATCCCCCGTGTCTAAAACCCCACCATCGATCTCCCACATGCGGCAAGAAGCGAGATCAATACAGCACCAAATCCAGCAGGCCACGCTCCAGAAGTCCACAGGCCATCTCATCACAACCCTAACCCCCCCCCCCCCCCCCTCCCCTGGAAGGACTCAGGGTGCTTCTAGCGCCATGTACGTGTGTGTGTGTGTGTGTGATAATGTAGGTTGGAGAGCCAGCGGAGTGAGGAGAGGGTAGTATTAGGTGAAGTGATGGGACTCTAATATAAGGGAGGTAAAGGTAGAGGGATACCATAAACACACACACACACACACACACACATGCGCATTCCCACACACGCGTCCATTCCACTCATACTTTTTCGATGAACCATTCAAGGCTATAATGGTTTATTGGGCTTGAAGGTTCAATAAGACCACCCCACACAGACACACATATCCAACACACTCAGGGAGTCAAAGGGGCTGTGCCTATACATTTACTGAGTGTATATAATTTAACATCAAATATTTGCTTGTTTTAAAATAAAATATGTGGAAGTTAAACATTATTCAAGTGCAAATTAAGCTTGTTTTAAAGTTTTTTTAAATAAGGAATACATAATTAAAGTTAATTACAATAGTATGTAATTTTATTCATATGTACCTAATCAAGTTCAATCAAATCTGAAAAATAATGAAAAATGGATACATGATGTTGGTGGAGTTTATGAGAACTGTAATACAGGCTCTGCTCAGAGCACAGTGCTGTCTCTGGTGACCCCTGAAACCACAGAGTCCCCGTAACAAATCCCAACTTAACAGGATAAGGGCTAATCACAGCAGGCTAGAAATTCACAAAGCAAACCATATCTGTGAAAGGGAAATTAACTGGAACGCATAACTAACAACCAGTTTACATCCCATGAAAACAGTCAAAGACCCTCATGGTGCATTACAAGGGGGTTAAGGTGCAGGGGGCCTCTAAATGATGGGCTTCATATAGAAGCAGCCACTGCTGCTCACCTATAACAACATACCTCAGCAGTTAGCTCCGCTACACAATGCACACACAGCACTGCCATCTGTATATCTCCCTCTTTTTCATTATACTGGCTGCAAGATACTGTACTGTGCAAAAGTCCCTAATTTCCTCATATTGTGCTTTGATTCATCTTGTGCCAAAAAATTATTATATAAATATTATTTTACTGCAACAGGAAGTGCCTAAAGATCAAAAAAGCTCCAACCACTCAGTGTTCAGCACTACCAGTATACTGATCACCGCCTAATCATCTGGAATGCTATACTCCTGTTTCTTCACTGGTTCAGTTATATGGTCTTTGTTCTGCTCGGATTAATTACATATTGTTCACAAACAAAAAGCCTTCCTCTGAAACTGGTCAGGTTCAGGGACTGGATTGAAAAGTCTTTGAATGTCCCTCAGGAAGCCTGAAGAACTGTTCCTGCAGACTACATTAAAAGTACAAGAAGGTCTGAATCTTTGGTAACAAATACGAAGAAATGAGGGGCTCAAGACTTTTGCACGGTACTGTATATTCATCAACTAATCTAAAATCTTAAATACATGAACATAATAGACGCTAGCAGCTGGAGTAACAAGCCTTGTGAACATCAACTTATTTGAGACGAAACAACATCAAGATCCTCGCTACATCGCTGCCAGAGTCTGATTCTGAGTTAGTCTGAAAACTCCCTGGTTTCTTCTCTGTGTTCAGATTGCTCTTTTATTTCAGGTTTTTCACAGCCCTCCACTTACTTTGCGACCATCTGCATTTTACGCCCTCTCTGCTCTGTATCTTTTGATTTAGATCCATATCAGAAAAAAACATATTTATTTCCAGCTTGTCTTTTCCAATGGTCTTTCATAGAAGGAGCTTTTCTGAACATTCTGTTGAGGCAGCGAGACAGACAGAGAGAGAGAGAGAGAGAGAGAGAGAGAGAGAGAGAGAGAGAGAGAGAGAGAGAGAGAGAGAGAGAGAGAGAAAAGGGGTGAACCCTTGAGGAGAGACACTTTAGCAAATTACAGCGAGTGCTGCAATCAGGAAGCTGAAATTACCAAACCTGACGGGTCACCAAGGCAACTGCTGGAGGCAGCCTGCAAAGCAGGTGTGTACTTCAGAGTGTGTGTGTGTGTGTGTGTGTGTGTCAATGACAGGTGGTGTGCCCAGACAGGAGACCACACTTTTCCCTAAATTTTACTCATTTTGTATTTCTGTATGTCTTTCTTCCCTCCTCACTCACACATCTTTTAATACCAGCGGAACCTGTCTGAACATAATCTGACCAAGAGCATGTCTAGTGTTTTATTATTACTATTATTAGTAAGTAATAATTGTTGTAATTATTATAATAATTATTGTTATTAGTAGTAGTATTAATCACCCAGATTCATTCGGCCAAGGGGCCGTGCCTTCGATATCTTTTTAATAATCTTTTTTTTCAATAAAATACGTATAATTTGAAGCAGAAAGTAAATATTTGAGTGAGAGTGACCCTTTTTGTCATATGTGAACACACCACAGCACAGCAGGAAATTCCACCTCTGCATTTAACCCATTCACCAAGTGAAGCAGTGGCCAGCCAGGAACACGGCACCCGGGGAGCAGTGTGTGGGGACGGTACTTTGCTCAGGGCACCTCAGAGGTGCCTAGCAGTCTCGGGAATTGAACCCACGACCTCCTGATCACAGGGCGAATGCCCTAACCACTAGGCCACCAACTGTTTGATGTAGCATATTTGCTTAGGCTACATCAAGAGGCTCCTCATTTGCTTTTGCTACATCAAGAGGCTCCCCACTAACATTCGTTTTGTTCTTAATGCAAAACCTGTCATTAGTAAACTTTAAAAAGGTTCTTAGAAAGCAATTCTTTGTGGCATAATCTAAACCGTTCTATAGGGAACCAAAAGTGGGTCTTCCATGGCATCATGCAGTCATTTTTAGAAGTGCTGTAATCTAAAAAAGAGTCATCGGGTGTTTACAAATCCTGACTAAAATCATCAGCCTCTGACTGGATGTGCAACAAGTACAGACTTTTTCAGATATTTTTTCCTAATTAAAAGGGAAATCTAAGCTAATCAATCATCCCTAAACAGCCTTCTCATTACCGCTTGCAAAAATAAATAAAAATAAATAATTACTTTTAAAGATTCTTTTGGTGCAGCAGGTTTGTTGTGACAATAGACATTACTCCTTCACTTCACACAACTCCAGGGGTGAGAATCTACAATAGCAGAGTGGATAATACACTCACTCTAAACATAGGAAGCCCAGGACCCCTGCCAACCTAATGTCATCACATGCTGGATGAAGTCTGTCAAGGTGGTCCGTAAGAGCATACCTGTTGCAGAAACATCAGGATGGTGATAAAAGTACAGCTGAAAGCACAATCCTACATCTGCTTTCACTGCGTACAACTAATAAAAAGAATTGGACAGTAAGAATATTCATGACATCCAAGAGTCTCTAATATTGTTTCTGTCCATTTCCACAGCTCAGAAAAAAATGACTGTTAACTTCCCTGAAGATGCAATCACTAGAAATCATTTTAGAGTTCACTCTCTGGCCAATATGATTTCCTTAAATTGGTTCTCACACTGTTCATGCATTAAATTTCCTTAATGCATTAGAATTGACTCATGATTTTGCCATGTTCTGCTTGAGGTTTAATGACCAATAATTATCATTAGTGCTTAAGATGACACTGAATGGAAGATTCCAGGCAAAAATGAACCTAAAAATGTGTGTTTGCTACATGATGTTGTATGCGTCTTATTTAGTCTATAATGGTATTGTTTGTGGAAGCAAGACATAGAGGGGAACAGTCAAAAATAACAGCGCTCTGGCCAGTCAATACGGTTGAATCACATGACCTCCATGTTTAAGCGAAGCCTCCTCTTGAAACAAAAGCAAACACTAAAGTCACTAAGACCATGTTCCCTTTTTCAGGTGCAGATTTTCATGCACCGTGTAATTCAAGAAACACTGAAAGGACAAAGCCGCCCAGGCTCTCGACGTCCACAAGCGAGGATGAGGTTGGCCCGAAAAAGGGACCTTGCCTGTTTTCCGTTTGATTGGTGGCCCTTCAAGATGGCTTTTTCAGGCTGCTAATGTATTCGGCGGCCAGCGGAGGCCGGCTGCTCGGAAAAGGGACAGCGAGAGAGGACGCCGCTCTCATTTTCCTCTGAAGAGCCAATTATCTCAAACAAAGCCTTTATTACTCACAGTGTTGTTCGCTGGCTGAGGGAGACAGTGCTGTCGCGACGGCCCCTCCGACCACCGGAGGTGCCACAGAGAGGTGAGTACGATAAGGAAAGCCAGCTGAAGAGGAGCCAAAGATCGTATTTATGGTAAACAGAGATGCAGGCCTATTCAAGTCAACAGGATGGAAAGTGTCTGAATAAGTGCATCTCAAACCTTTGGAAACAAAAATCTGTCCCCCAGTAACACAACAGGTATCAGTTTAATATCGAGTGCAACTCCAAACAACTATTTGTGTTAACTAGTAAACTATTAAACCATTAGAACGTGAGTGGCGTGGATTTGCGCCTGATTTGTGTTGATCCTCAGGGGTCAGACATCATGTTGAACTTTGTTTGGTTTCACATAGAAGTTTTACTATGATTTTAAAAATGGTGCCAAATAAAAATGTACATAAAGAACAAAAAATGCCCAAATTTCTTTTATTTTATTTACGCAAGATCTTTGAACCTGGGAGAACTTTCAGGATAGTCTCCGCCCACAAGTTGGTGAGGAAAACCCGCAGAGGGATGGGCTCCGGGGAGCGGCCGAGCGGCGGCGTCAGAGAAAGAGCAGCAAACGGCAAGAGTGTAGGAGAACAAACATCGGTTCCAGACTGATTTACACTGTTTATATTTACTGAAATCAGAGGTTACTGATACACTTTCAGTTCTCGTTATTCATTTATCAATGTATCTCTCTTACTGACCACAGCATAGTGTATATAGCACTAAACATTTTCTAAGAATTTCTGGAGAGTTTTGTTGTTATTTACACTAAATTTTATATTGCTATTGTCTTTGTATATCTGTGTATCAGTGCAGTCGCTGCATTAGGAATTTCCTCCAGGATCAGTAAGATTTTCTGATTATGATTTGATTGACCCATCCTTTCCTTCATTCCTCTGCTGTTTTAATTCCAGCTACAGTCTGAATATGTTTCCTCCTCCAGACTGTTGTGTTTTTCCCTGAGAATAAACAAAGGCCAACGCGCTGCTATCTGGCGCAGCGTCTTTGACGTGACTGGGTTTAGCTGGAGAATGGGTCTGTAGTGTTTTTAGTAGCTTAAAACCTTGACCTCCCCTGTTCACTTTCAGAAGTTAGCAGTTAAAAAGATGCTGATTTCTGAACTCTCCTTCACTGAGAATCACTCACACGCTCCAACAGCCCAGTGATGTGCAGGGTTGCCAGATTGGGCAGGATCCTCCAGTTTTAAGCAACTTACTATGAAAATAATCAGCTGTATTTTTTTTATTGTATTTTTATCATGGAAGCCAGGCAGAACAAGGAAGCAAAGCAAAGAATATTCAATTATATGAGAACATATTTGATCAAACATATAAAAATGAAAACGTTTGAAGCTAGTTGCTAGCTAGTTGAGGATAGTTGAAGCTGTAAAGTTGTCCAAAAGAAACACAAATGTCTAGAGACAGAGAGAGTAGAGGCAAATACAAATAGGGAGCTGCATCTGCACCGTCCTGTTTGTGATCACACAGTAAGAACAGGCAGGAGTGCACGAACTGCATGCATTTCAAAACAGCAGCAAGAGAATTGTTTGAAAATAATGCAGCCTCCTGCATGCACACATACACACAAACACACACACATACACACAGACACACACACACGTACACATACACACTTGTCTTATGATGAAAGGCTTGATTGATTACAGAATGATGATTACAGTAAATGGCCTGGAAGATGGTTCCTTTTCTCATCGCGTCTCTCTCTCTCTCTCTCCCTCTCTCTCTCCTTACTTCTCTCTCTCTAACCCATCTGTAGAGTGGTTCTCTTCTCTCCCCTAATGGCACAGCTATTAGTGCTAATGCATTTCAAACATACAGCAGCTGCCACATTCGAAGGGAAAGTGCATATCTTTCTTTCTCCCTCTCTCTCTCCCTCTCCCTCGTCTCCTTCACTCCTTGCCTCCACATCCCTCTCGTCTTCTAACACGTCTAATCAAACAGGTTGACGCGCACAAGTAAAGCACTTGGCTCTCCCGCTGACAGCTACAAGTATATGTGCACACTTTCATAAGTGGAGTGAACACTGAGGGGGTAATGCAAGGGTATTTATATCTATACTGGGAGAACCGTGCAGGAATCACAGCCCTTTGTGTTTTCAATTCTTCCATTTCAGAGAGCCTGAGGCCTGCACTGTCTTAGCCCTCTAATATCAAAAGTGTCACCCACGACACATACGTGACAAGCGGTGTTTATATGTAAATAACTTTACGACCGTTGGCAATATGAACAAAATAGAGAAGCTGAGCTTTCAGATCTTCACTACTGTGTGTTATATAGTACTGTGCAAAAGTCTTAAGCTGCCCATTTCTTCGTATTTTCCTTACATTTTTTAACATGGCCTTGAGGAACAGCTCTCCAGGCTTCCTGAAGGACTTTCAAAGACTCTCGTTTTCATTCCAGTCCCTAAACCTGACCAGTTTCATTCACCAGTAGAACAAAGACCTTCTAGCTGAAGTCCTGAAGCAGTGAAGAAACAGTAGCAGATGATTCCAGATGATCAGGCGGTGTACAGTATACTGGTGGGGCTGAATGCTGAATGGTTGGAACTCCTTCATCTAGGTTCCTTTGCAGCCTGTCGCAATGAAACATTTGTTACCGTTTCTTTTATTTAATCTACTCAGAATGCCTCAATGAGACAGATCTGCATCTCATCTGCATCTGTATTGCCTGCCACAGCGTATACAGATAAGTGTTTTTCTGTGTTGTTGTCATTGCTTGATATCCAATCACAACACTAAAAAAAAATAATCTAACAAAGCCAGTGTAAACAATAACTTTGTAATTAATGCTACCAGGGTTTCTTCACTGTAGACACATTGGTACCGTTCTCCTAAAACATTTGTCATCAGATCAGAGACAATAGGAAAATGCCATTAATGCGATGTGGCGCCATACAGCTAAATAGTAACACATTGCCAGTAAGAACACCAGTAAAACACATACCGACTGTCCTAGACCTGTGCAAACATACATCTATAAGCTGATGTAGTAGTTAATTGTTCTGGTTATCAATTAAGCCTAGTTTGAGTGAGGAAATACAGAAAATATATTATCTGTCGATATTAGTGCAATACACTGTACATAATCAACTTACAATCAGAAATATAATAAAAGATCCAGCCAGACATTTTTAGGCTAAGATTCTAAAGGGTTAAGCAAAACCATCATGTAAATGCATGCATATCTACCCTGGTGTGCTGCTAGGCCTGTAGTGCAGCAAGCGAAATTAATCGACATTGTTCTGAAATGGGGCACTGTAGTACAATTTACTGACTTAATAGTGGTGGGGAATGGAACCAGGGGTCACAACGTTTACAGCACAGTCTTTAATGGATATCCACAATGACCAGTGAACTTGTACATGTCTCGTGAGCTTTAATATGTAATGCTAATGATGGTAAAACAGAGATAAACCCTAAAAAAAAGCAGTTTTGTGGGTGTGTACCACTCCATGTTTGGGCCCAGTGGGAGAGTATTATAGATTAAGAGAACTATAGCCCTTTTGCAGCTTATTCTGTAGTTGTGTAACAGACAAAAGAGCAAGACTCCCAAGTTAATCAACAGAAAAACAGGCCACAAAGCTAATTTGACAAAGCGACAGGCTCAAACGACCTTGAGAAATAAGACGCAATAAACCACTTTAATATCCATTTCACACACTATTGCGTTCAGATGGATTTAAAAGGGCCTCAGCTCCACTTCTGCTGCTGAGATTACGGCGACCACACAGAGCCCCCGTCCGCAACAGCCCACCGAAACAGCCATAATGGCTGACCGGCACATTTGTTACGATGGCTGGACTTAAGCGGTGCTGAAAGACACAGCCATGGAGAAACTCATAACGGGCCAAATCAAACAGGTCCAGAGGATCTGGAGTCGCAGCAAATCGCTCTCATGGTGACTCTTATGGCTCGCCTCATGACTTCAATGACTTGTACAAGCCTTATGAAGATGGAGATCGGGTTATTAAGATATATTAGTGTATCTTCTATAGATAAACCTGTGCGGTATAACAATAATAGGATTAGGAGCTTTTATGCTCAGTAATAATCCATGAAGCAATAGCAGTTTAGCCAATGTAGTGTGAACAAGACCATGACCTGAACTCCATTTGAGGGGGCATGCAAGGAGAAGACACCCCACAAAAAGACAAAAACCTTTACAGTTAAAAAATGCCCACCCCCTTGTAAAATTGCCACACTCACTTTCCATCTGTTTAAAATTAATGTCAATCAATATGTGCATTATTTACATATATTAATTCTAAATAAATTCTAAATAAATTTTAAAGATATTTTCCATTTTAAAAAGAGATGTTTTGTTTGTTTTAGACATAAAGTTCCTTGCCAATTGGGTCAAGTACACTAATTTCTTAACACGTGCGTTGCAGGCACAATTTTATGACAGTAATGTATGATTTTAGAATCTCTGGATTCTCTAAATGTCTAATTACTCTACATGCATTGATAAATACTGATTGTGTTTTACAGGGCTGGCTAGAAAGCTAGATAACTTGATAACAGTCTTACAGTCATTAGTTACAAGGAAAGTCCCCGTGGAACAATTGAGGGTTAAGTCTCATGCTCTAGGGCACAATGGTAGAAAGTGGGGGTTTAAATCTGCAACTTTGTGGTTCACAGGCAAGTGTTTTTACCCGCTAGGCCACTACCACCCCTGTGTTTGTGTTAAAGTTACATTCCTTGGGATAAGAGTAGAGGGTGAAATAATGATGACTCTTATGGAATTAATGACTGATGAACTTTGTTGCTACAGCAGCAGCTGTGTCTGATTTCAGGGTCTGTGCCGGAGAGGTCAGCTGCGTCCACCCGGCGAGCAGATGGGCCACACCAGGTAACACACACACACACACACACACACACACACACACTTTTCTGTAGGTGCCCTGCATTCATATCAGGCCTCTCACAGTTACTGATTTTGCATGATTTTAAATTCTCCTACAGAAAGAAACAGAGGACAAAAAGCAGTTACACTACTTACATCCATTTTTAATGCCACATAACACATAACACGTATTTTTAAGAATATATTTTCTAGCTTATCTCCTCCTAATAAAGTTTGGAAACCATTTTTCATTGTCTCTCTCTGTCTCTGTCTCTCTTTCTCTCTCTCTCTCAAACACCAATTCTAGGCTTCTCTCTTTTTCTTAATTTCTGTCTCTCTCTCTCTCTTTCTCTCTCCCTGTCTTTCTCTCCCATTCTGTTTTCCTCCCTCTATTTCTATCTCCTCCCACTTTCCCCAACCACTGCTTTAAGATGCTTTCTGTTCTGCGCCCCTAATGTGCCCAAAGAGCATGGAGGCCTAATCTAATTACAGTGTCAGTCAGAAGTCTTCGTCTGCAGTGAAAAATACGCCAGAGACAGAGAGAGAGAAACACAGAGAGAAAAAGAGACAGAGAGAAAGAGAGACACAGAGACAGAGAGAGAGAGAGTGAGACAGACAGCGAGAGACAGAGAGACAGAGAGAGAGAGAGAGAGAGAGAGAGAGAGAGAGAGAGAGAGAATCTCCACTCAGAGCCGTCCTCACTAAAGGATGTGTGTCTCTCCTCTCTCTCTCTCTCTCTCTCTCTCTCTCTCTCTCTCTCTCTGGTGTGAAGGTGCTGGAGCGGTTTGGGTGCAGGCCCCTACAGTGCTTCATTACCTGGGCTAATTATAAAGGCAAATGAAATCAGCCCGCAATACATTATTAATGCCTGCACTACCATTAGGATTCATTTGCAGTGTTTGCAACAATATGACATTTTCAAACTGTTTTCATGGCTGATTAGAAATAGGCCTGATAACAGA
>JBBPDC010000109.1:19334724-19347224 GCA_037974485.1 Hemigrammopetersius urotaenia | reverse complement strand
GATAGTAACAGCCTGAATAAAAAAGAACAAAACTAATTTTTTATATTGTTATAAACAGTGAATTGATATTGTTTAAACAGTTTGTAGTGTAAACCACAGTCCGGTTTGGGTTAGTGCTGTCTTTCTGATCGCCTGGAGCTTGGTAAAACAGCAGTGCAGTGAAGGGTTAAACTCTTACAACAGAGGGATGAGGAGAGGGAGAAGGGGGGTGATGAGAGGAGGAAAAGAAGACGAGTGAGAGACAGTGAACAGGTGTTCTACCTGCGCAACACCAGACAGGGTATTACCTTCCAACTGCTTAGCGGAGGACAAAGGGACGCTTTGTGTGTGTGTGTGTGTGGGAAAGTATGTGTGTATGTGTGTGTGTGAGTCTGTGTGTGTGTGTATGTGTGTGTGTTTGTGTGCGTGAGTGTGTTTGTTGCGTATGTTCGTGTGTGTGTGTGCGTATATTTGTGTGTGTGTGTGTGTGTGTGTGTGTGTGTGTGTGTGTGTGTGTAGCATGTTTATTAATGAAGTGGTTCGTTTTACATGTAAATTATTTAAGACTTTGGAAGTTGAGAAAAGTGAGAACTGAGACCTAATTAACATCACTGGCCATCCACTGTAAACAACTGACACTTTAACTACAGCGTATGTGTTTAAATTTGAACCAAATGAAACAACACGGCCAATGCACTCCCCTAGGCAGTTTTAAATGAATGGTGTGGTCTGAATACTGGCTTTAACGCTGGCAAAGCCAGTTTAACCACAGGTGTTCAAAATCTCCAAACATCTGTTCAAGTGACAGTTTTATTTTAAATATTACATCACTGAACACAGAGCTGCCCTGTGAGCTCTCAGGTGCAGGTTAAAAAACATACTATAAGGAAATAATTCAATATATTTTTTTCTTATCTTTAAAATGAAAATGACTATTACGTTTACCATAGAAATGAAGAGGCCCCTTACAGTCTCGCGTGAACACCCAACCCCACTCTCTCTTTCTCTGAATTTAAACTATTTACCAAGTGAAACACGGTGCCCAGGGAGCAGTGTGTGGGGACGGTATCTTGCTCAAGGGAACCTTGCTGATGACACCAGCAGTCATGGGATTCAAACCCACAACCTTCTGATTGCAGGGGCAACTTCCTAACCACTAGGCCACCAGCTGTACCAGTCGGGTGGCCTTCATCAGTCTTACACAAGACTATTTTTAGTCATTCATGGCACAAAACAAGCACAAAAAGACACAACTGATTTGACTGTGATTATCATCCATGTTTTTGCTATTAAGACGATAGTTTTGTAACCAGTCTACTTTCTCAAGCAGTCATCTACGGCTTCCTGATTTAGTGGAGTATTCTATTAGTTTTAGGATCTTAATGAGAACTAGATATCGCTGCTCATTTTAAGAAAGATGTAGAAGCATATTTACTGCTAAAATGAATATATACTCAATGTGAATGGTCTCTTTAATGTGGATATGCTCTGAAAGCCATCATTGAATACTGTGGTATTAAGATATTTGCCATTTTAGTTCAGAGTAAAATGGACTAAAATTAATCAATACGCTGTGACAGTTAATCACTATGACTAAACATTTCCTCAAAAAGATGTGGCAGTGACAAACATGCCTATGAGAAAGGAGAAATGCATTTCAAAGGATTGTTTTAGATACAGATACAAAATGCCTTTGTAAGTGTAACCTAAGACAGAAAGCTCATACTGCATGAGTGCTGGGCTGCAGAGCTGTTGGGGTGAGTGCTGTTTGGGTTCCATGGTAACCCACCAAAAGCTGCCTGTGTGGGGTGATAGACTCTTTAAAGCCCCCCAACACACACACACACACACACACACACACACACACACACACACACACACACACACACACTCTCTCTCAGAGTGTGGTGGCTAAGCAGGCATGAACAGTGATGGGCCTTCTCGGTGAGGAGGTCTCATAATTATTAGTTTTAGAGTCTTTTCTCAAATATCCCGCGGGAGCCACGGGGTTAAAATTCCATTTGTAGGAAGTGTAGCATGACAGCAAGCGCCGTCTCCCTGGAGACAGCCGACACCGTGCGGTGGAGTGAGTGTGTGTGTGTGTATGCATGGTGCATTTATCTCTCCTCATTTTCATGGTGCCTTTGTATAGAACAGAACAAATCCACTCGATGGCTAGAGAGCAGTGAGAAGTCAGGCACCAAACCTGTGTTCTTCTAACCAACACAGTCTTCATTTCTGCAAATATTCTAATGTTTTATTGCTTTTATACTATTTTGGTGTTTATTATAATATTACATAGCATTTTATTGGCAAACAGACTTACTTTCCCGATAAATAACTTTTTTGACTGTTTCTGACTTGAGAACGGCACTGCAGGTTGGAAAGTACATCAGAGAAAGTGTTCAGTTTGTTACGCAGATGTGACTTTTGAAAGGGCACAGCATTGTGTTGTAATTTATTTATCAAGTATGAAAACAGGAGTCTTATGTTTTTCATATAACTGTGAAAAACGTTTAAATAGACTTACATCTCATTCATATTTGCTGTGAAACTGATCCAGGCTCCACCCACAAAGGCACTCCTTCACAACAAGTGCTGTTGGGTGGGACGAGTTGTACAGAACACTGGTACCCTAATTTTGCCAAAGCCACCTAATTTATTCACACTATTCTGCTGCAACATTAGTTACAGCCGTTGCATAACGATGGGTTTCCATTGCAGCGCATCCCAAATAAAAGTGAATGCAATAATACATTCTAAACATACTTATTTTCGCAAAAACTGTGTGCATCCATTTCTCATCAGGACGAATGGGATTTTTTACAGTGTTCTGTACCGCTTGGCAATCTACCAAGAGTTGCTACACCGCAAAAACAGAATCTTAGCAACTGAAATGATCTCATATCAAGGCTATTTTTTTTCTCAGAGAATATTGTCTTAAAAAAAAACACAGCAGCATCCTTGAAGTCACCTGTGGCACAAAACATCAGAATATTACAATTATTAATATTATTAATATTACGATTATTAAATCAGGGACTTTTCTTTTGTTTCCAGACGTCGCCTCTTCTTACATTGTTTTACTTTAGAGGTTTAATATAAACTGCACAAATCTTACACAATAACTAGAAATAACTAGAATGAAAATGAGATATTCTGTATATATTAAGAATAATGGTCAGACAGTGCAGTTAATAGCACTTACAAAAATACAGTCCTACCAAAAATATTATAAAGCTTTCCAAATATTGTATAAAAAATATATATAAACACATGTGAACCCAGCAAGATGATGACCGTGTTCCCTGGGGTGTACTGTGGGGGTGCACGGGGGTATATAAACTAATTCCAAGTGGGTGCTAGACTCTGTCAGGGCTGTCCTTTGTCTCCAATTTAGTTCATGATTTTAAAGGACAGGATTTTAGTCAGGGATGCAGGGTGTCCAGTATGGTGAGGTAAGGATCTTTTAGCCTCACTGAGGTAGAAATTCCAATGAATCATGCTAAAATGGAACAGGAGATGGACAGACCATATGGGTGGCAGTGGTAGTCATGTTGTTGTATCAGACTGTGGTGGGGAACAGAGCCATTTACCCGTTAATATTTGTTGCAACCCTTACATATGGACCTAAAGGTTTAGCTGCATTATTGACTATATATTGAACTGCATAGTTGCCTCTGTGATCAGAAGGTTGTGGTTTCAAATCCCAGGTCTGCCAGTGGTACCACTGAAGTACCTTTGAGAAAGATACCATCCCCACACATGTGCTGTGTTCCTGGCTGCCCACTGCTTCAGTTAGTGAAAGGGTTAAATGCAGAAAAATAATTTCACACTGTGTGCTGTGGCCACTTTACTGTAAAGCACACAGTTCAATTCCAGAATTTGTTCCAAGTGTTTGTTCTGCACTTGACTGCTGATCTAACATTTTTGAATGTGAAAAATTACCCATTGTACTGCACATTTTCTACTTCTTAGTTTAGAGTATATATTTACAGTTTATTGATATATGTAACATTTTCTTTGTCCTTTCACTGTTTTATGGCTTTTTGTTATAGTCTGTCTATAACAGACTATAACATTCTTGTCTATGTTGTTGTTTACATTCTTATAATACTTTGGAACATCTTGTGTTTTTGTATTTTCTTGTGTTTTGCATATCCAAGATCCCTCGTTTTGTTTGTGTTTTTGTTGCTTGATCTTTAAGCATCAAACATTTTGCATCCAGTGATTACATTCTGCTTGCCTCAGCTCTCACCATCATTATGTCTATTCTTTGAATCTGTTTCTTATCTTTAAAATATGACTTTGACTTAAAAGTAAGACTGTGGATACAAACAGCAGAAATTAGTTTCCTAAACAGGGTTGGTGGGAGCACCTTTAGGCATAGGATAAGGAGCTCAGACATCTGGGAGGAGCTTGGAGTAGAGCTGCTGCTCCTCTGCCAGTTGAGGTGGTTTGGGCATCTTGTCAGAATGTCTTGTGGATGCCTCCCTTTAGATGAATTCCTGGCATAACCAACTGGAAGGAAACCATGGGACCAATCCAAGACATACTGGGAGAATTATATATGTTGGTTGGCCTGGGAATACCTTGGGATCCCCAGGAGGAACTGGTGGTTGTGGCAAGGGAAATGAATGTCTGGGCCACCACTGAGACTCGGTCCAGGATAAGTGACAAAACTGGCAGATTTTTTTTTCTAATTATAAGCATTTATATCTTATTTTCCATACATTTTCTTCTGATTTCTTTGTAGTGTCTAAAAGAACAGATTGATGAACATGCCTTTGAAAAGACAGCTGCTTTTAGATGTTTACAATCTATCTGAAGCAATGCTAAACTCGCTTGCTCCTACAGCACCGTGAATACATGAGTAATGTACGCCATACCGTCAGTATCATCTCTGACTCAACACACTGAACAGACAATTAAAATGATCTTGAGTCCTTCTGATTGAAAAAAACTGCCTCAGGTTCTAAAGGGCTGCAAGAAACCAACAAATAGAAAACTTACCTTGATGCTATCTTGCCATGGATGCTCCGTCTGTATCTGCTCCGCTTCTCTCGCCAGCCTCTGTAGGACAGAAAAAGGTCAGAAGGTCAGGAAATAGTTTCAGGCCTGAGAACAAGAGAAAAACTGTTTTTAATTTATATTTGGAGAAGCAACTAGACAGATCCATGTCGAAAGTGCAACAAATGGTAAACAGCTCATATGGAAGTTCGCCCGTTTTTGTGTTGATGTTTGAGGTGTCAGATGTCATGCTGATCTTTGTCTGGTGTTTCTGTGTCACGTAGAACCAAAGTCATTGTAATGTACAAACATACAGTAATAACCATAAAAGAACAAACACCGGTTCTAGACTGTTTCACACCAGTTATATTAACTGAAATCAGAGTTTACTGATACACTGAGCTCTAAGGTTTAAGACATGTTTTACAGCATTTGTGGGAACGTCATGAGTGTGAGATGGCCAGTCTAAGAAACCATAATGGCTGAAGTGGTTAGCACTGATGTGCAAAGTTGATTCACAGCTGCGTTTATATTGCATGTTTGTAAATTACAAAGCCTAGATGATGCATCAAGAAAGCAGGACCTCTGCCAAAGCCTCCGTCTGAATCATCATTATATACTGACCCTCCTTAAAACATTCACGTTTCACAATCGCACTGGACATCTGCTCTTTATCCATCTTTTTACACTGTCTGAAAACACCAACTGGCCTTTACATTTCAAGATGAACAGACCAATAGATCAGGTCCAAAATGATTTGGTTGCATTAACTCACACTTAGAGGCACAAATCTCTTCAGTATCAGCAGAAAATGCTGGGTAGAAGATCAGAAAGAAAATAATGAATATGATCCAATACTGTAACAAATTTAGCCTAAAATAGCACACACTCACATTGTGTGATGTCATGTTGTTAGCTGTGTGTGCTCCCTGCAGGGATGAGTAGTTTTCAGTCTAGTTTTGGAGGCTGATCGCAAGCAAAATACCACAAAATCAAATTAGTATCAGAGCTCACAGTTTCAGAATGAGTGCTGGATGAGAAACAGTGGTACTGTGCCATCTCTACTACTGTTAAAGTTCAGCACAATTAAGCTGGCATTCTGAAGATGAGTTTTTGTTAAAACAGCAATGATGCTAGCGCAAACAGGCCAAAATTTACTGCTGCACTTAAGACAAATGGAAGCTTCTTTTCCTACAAGGAATCTCCTACGTTCCACATAAAAGAGTTCATGTAGTTTCAGTTGGTAAAATAACTGGAGGAGTCAGTGTTTGTTTGGCTGCTGTGTGCATATAAAAGTGTTCACATTTGAATTAAAGATTTATTCTGGGCTTCATTTACTGAAAAAAGTAACCAATGGCAATTCGGCTGAAACAGTACATGACAAAAAAGCATGCAGTTTGATCACAAACCCTTACAATTATCCAAAAAATCCAACACTTATCATAAACAAACTGCATATAATACACAAATATAAACTAAAAGGTATGTTTATGAAACACACTCTGACTCCTTGTTCTACAGATGTCATCATGTTGAAATAACATCACAGAATAGTGGATTTCCATATGTATGAGTTAGAAGCTAGACACGAGTTACAGGGAGCTTCCATTTGATTTTGAACACAATTTAGAGATATAATCCAAAAATCCAATTTACACAATTTTCTGCTTTTATCTCAGATACAATTATTCAGTCAAGACATGTTTGGAGTCCAGTTTTTGCATCTTTTGTTTTGCACTGTGAGTATAGGACTACACTGAGCAGCACTGGAAGTCAATAAAAATCCCAGGACTATTTACAAAGCAGTCAAAAAGAGAACTGATCTTGAATCATTCAGCCCTTTTATGACAGCCATCACCCCAAAAACTGAATCTGGATCAGAACTCAACGTTCAGCTATGCAGTGAAACTTTTAACGTATAAAACTAGACCTGGTATTGATTGCAACTGCAAACTACTGGTTGTGTAAACAGTAAAGTATTTAATAAATGATTTCAGCGGTAACTTTATTTACCTATAGTATTAATATCCACTCCAGTTACCGCCCACAGCATTCAACAGAAGCAAAATTAGGACTCGAAACACACCTTGGTCTGTCGGACATATGGGGTCAGTAGAAAACTGCATTCATTTGATTTTTCACCAAACTAATCACTGCCAGAAAGAAGACTCTCTATTTTTTGTTTTTGAAGACAGCATGAGTCTCAGCTGAGCAGACAGCCAGGAGAAGTTCAAAACAGGTGGCTCCTTTTCTCCCAGTCTCTCTCTCTCTCTCTCTCTCTCTCTCATGTCCTCTTCATAATTCTCACAGTGAGGAGCTCCTGATCTGTGTCCAGACTCACCCACTCACACCTGCCCCCTTGTCACATACCTGCAAGGGACCAGGGCACTAACTCCCACTCGCTAGCACGCGTCCAGGCTGCGTTCCAGCAGCCACCTGCGCTCCCCATCCTGGCTTCGTGCTCTCTAATCACACGGCGCTACGTGACTGACCCGCCCGGCGAGAACCAGTCGCCTGACTGAGGCCTCCACGGCGCTAATTGTGCAGTGAGATTTGTGCTTGGTTTTTGTCTGCGGCTTGAGCGGCGTCAATGTTACCGAAATAGCTGTGGAGCGAGTGCTGTGGCGAGCGAGGCTAATTTAAGGGCAGTCACGTTTTAATGGTGAAGCCATTAGGAGTAATGTGCATTTCAAATGACATTCTGCTCCCATGGGCCTCTTCAAACTACATTAAAAAAAAGCTAGATTGTTCCCAACACCCTGAGGGCACCGATCACATTTTCAGCATTTTGGAGGAAAGAGACACATAATCGTCTAGCCTGGGAGAACAACACAAACACTGGATTAGTTGGGTTTAAGTCAAAAGGGTGCTTCTCCGAAACTTCCCTGACAGGTCAGTTGCTCTGCTATTAAATCTCAAATCCTTCAAAATAATGTGCCAAGCTTAATCATAACAACCGCAGAAATGCTCTTATAGTGATTCATACAAAACTGCTAACCATCTTCCTTCCTGCTTCCCTGATGTAGCACCTGAAGACCAATGGACCAGCCCAGCACTCCTCACACTTACGCACTGCAAAAATTTTTTTTTTTTCTATTTAATAAGACTGAACGCTTAAGATAATTACGTTTATTTTAAGAACAATTACCTTCATCAGTTGCACTGACCTAATTGTGCGTCTTTTTTGTCACACGACAAGCATAAAGAGTCTCTCTTTGGGTTCTTTTGGGCTTTTTGAGTAAATGTAGATTTCATTGCAATGATAATGAAGAATGGCTGTTTTACACTGCAAAACAGCCATTCACAATAACACAAAAAATACTAAAAATGTCACGTAAAAGACTATATTAAGGAAAAAACATCTTTCAATGAGGTCAGCAACACTTACTAAGCAAGATTTCTTGGAATAAGCTGTAACATCCTGTTCTTCTTGACTAATATTAAGATATAGGAACTTAATATATGTATGATTTGATGACATTTCTGATTTTCTGAACACATTTTTCAGTGTAAGGAGAAAGTAAGCAGAATTAAAGTAGAAGTCTAGTCTTGGAATTGAGATTGGAGATTCGATATAAGTCAAGTGTCCATTTGTCATATTAACACAAAATTCTGTCTCTGTATTTAAACCCATTCACCAAGTAAAGCAGCGACCAGCCAGGAACACAGCGCCTGGGGAGCAGTGTGTGGGGATGGTACCTTGCTCAAGGGAACCTCAGAGGTGCCACTAGCAGTCCTGAGATATGAACCCACAACCTGATCACAGGACCAACACACTAACCATTAGGCCACCAGCTGAAAAGTTAAAAAGGAAAGTGTAAGAAAGACTAGGCTAATGTACATTTAGATATTACTGCTTATGTCAAAAAATCTTACTATTGTTAATATTGTTAACGCAGCAGATTTGTCGCTTGATCTTGACCTTTATATCTCAACTTCCAGCATTATAAGTTCCATCGTTTTTGTGAATGGCTTTTTTTGCAGTGCATGAGACCACCTTTCTGCCTTACTGTCTAGTGCATGTGCCATTCTGACAAAAAGACATGTTCCTCTGTAGAAGATGTTCAATTTGAGTCGGCCCCTGTTAATTATAGAAATTTATGTCATAGAGTACACCCAGCTTTACATCAGGGTTGTGCAGAAAACTTACCCTTATGTAAGAACTGACAGACCTCCAGTATTCAGTCAAAATCTGTTCCCTCAAACCCTTCTCTTAAATTTCATTTCACAATGAAATTTCTATATCCAAGTTCTATATCCAGGAATAAAAATACTACAACAGAATGTGTCATATATTGACCACAGAAAAGCTCAGCTACAGCAGGAAGATACTTAACATCCTGACAGCTAAAACTCTGTATGTATGTGTTCCAATCATTCGTTTTCAGCTTGGCTGGATTTATGGACTACAGCAGCCGTTTTCATTTCCAGTCTTGATAGACCCCTGAATCATTTTTTGGGGATTGGGATTCCCTCAACACCTATTAGATTCATGCAGACTCAATAATCATGATGAGTTAAAACAGGCGTGACGGTTAACCTCTAATCTGTATGGTATAGAACTGATTACTACTGTACTGGACATACAACTACATGGCACATGCATCCATACAGGCAATCTGGGCAATCACATGGGCAACATGTACAAAATGAAACCTTAATTTTAAAATGTATAATTTTCTAGCATAAAGTCATCTGTGAGTGGGCTCTAAACACCTACTGACAGTCATAGCTTAGCTTTATCCAGTGTCGCAGTTTTGCATGTGGGGAACATATACAATGGATAGCCCAAGCATGTGGGATGGGTTGAAATTTTAGTCATTTCCTAATATGAAGACACATAATCAGAGGCATAGGATGTGGATTACACCATACAGAATTCTGCTTTACAAATAAAAAATAAAGGGAAAACAATCACACAAAACCCCTCTGGTGTGTGTCTAAGTCTTTCTTTTGCACATACTTTTCCTGGAGTGAAGCATTAAAGCCCACCAATTGTACAGGAGCGTCGGGTGTGGCAGTGATCTCCATAGCACATACTGATGCCTAAAGTCCTGGTAGAAATGTTAAAGCCAACCCTATTTTCACTACTCGCCACATGTAAAAGTAGATAACAGCACACACTCTGACATTACAATCCAAAACCGCACAGTTTCCAGTCTACACAGCAACACCAAAAAAAACGGTTTCCCGAAAAGGTCAGTTTTCAGTGAGCCTTAAGGGCAGTTTACATCTGTACCATTTCCCTTTTGCCCATTTGATTCAGACCGCCTCTCTCCTTAAGATCCAGGTGTTCTGTCTTAGTGGTCCCGTTGCGCATCCTCTTCAGCAGTTTTATAAACGCACTCAGCACGTTTTCAGGTTGGCATACACGCCAACCTTGCCTTTCTGGACCTGTCAGTGTATTCCCACCTACCAGTCTATACCCACCCATAAGAGGCATTTCATATTCCACCTCGCAGGCTCAGCAGCAACAGGCTCGTCCCACTTTAACCCCATGTGTGGATCTTTGGAAATGTTTTTCCTCCACCGCTTGTGCCACACTCTCGATGTCCTGTCTCTGCACTTGGGTCCATTCTTAAACCCCCGACTGGCAGGACACCATTACAATGTTGCTTATTGCTTCTGATGCTGCAAATCTTTCTGGTGGGCAGCACAATATTGTCTAGCTTAGAGTGGGAGGATGGCACCGGTCCTGATTGGCGATGATCAGTTGCTAAACTTGGCGAGTATGTAATCATCCGAAATGAGAACTTTCTTGGTTCTATTTTCGGAGATGATGCGGATGCTTCATAAGAAAACATCACGAGTGTGAAAAAGTCAGTCTTGTCCGCCTATCTAAGCACAAACACGACTTGGCATAAGCATTGTGAAAACTTGCCATTTATATTTATATTTTTAGTCTTGGGATAGAAACTCCTGTAGACACATGATTAGTGCCACACACCGAGCCGAGTGAAAACCTCATCGGAAAAGTGACGAGATTCCTGAGTAAGTAAATGCCTGCTGTGAGAGGTTAATGTGGGGTCAAACTCATTTAAAGCTGCGACTATTAGGAGTAAAGCATTTTTTTATGCTGACATTTAGAGATCATTAGACTATTGATTCTTGTTCAGCAAGCCTTACTTATGCGATAGTCTTATTTATGGAATTCATTACTGTGTGTAGTTTAGTATAACCGCATTTGGTGGTTTGGTTTTTCAAAACATAAAAATGAATATTTACTGTACAGTGCTGTTTTTTCAACCTGTGGGCCATGGTGGTACTGCCACGTGGCCATTGGTCTTCTTTTTTGCTTGTTTAAACAATATAGATTTTAACCAACGTAATTTTGAATGTGATAAATATATTAGTGTTATTTGAAAAAATTAAATATTATATTGGGCTCTTGGATGGGAAAGTGTGAGCTAGTGTGTTTTCACTGAAAATATACTGTATGGAATTTCAACCTCCCAAAAAACTCAGTCCATCCATCCATCCTGGAGATATATATATCATTTTTTTGCATGGGGGGTGAAAATGAGCCACTAATGTTCAGTTATGCACATTTAGAGTATGTATCTTGTCATGAGTACCTACATCTATGCACTGAGTTCACAACCTTGCCGTGGCCTAGTGGTTAGAGGCAGCTGATGACCCTCCAATCAGAATGTTGTGGGAATGAATCTCAAAACTGCTAGTCCCAAGACTGAGTAGTTCTGCTTATTTTTCTTGCCTCCAAATTTCTCTTTAAATTATTTGATCACTTTATTGTTTATAGTCTCATAGGTCGATTCAGGGGCTCATTGTACTACACTTTGTATAAATTATGCATGTGACAAAGAATCTTGAATCTTGAAGTGTTTAAGACTTTTCCACTTTATAAAAATATTTTAATGATTTATCAAAGATTAACTGTAACATCTGAGATGATTTCACCTGCCAAGACACCCACCTTTGCCACCCATCATCCATATTTAAATGAAAATAGTATGTTTTCCGTAGCTGCTATTACTGAAGATAGAAGCGAGTGAGCAGGCTGCCTAGCTTTCAGAGATATGATTTTCTGCAGTGTTTATCGTGCAGGTGGCGGTGGATACCCGGTCTCTGAGCTGTTTTATCATGGGAAAAACCAGTGACTGACTTGTTCTCTGTGAAAGTTAAGATGACTCCTTTATCAGACTCTCTGATCTGTGTTCTCTCTCTGTCTCTTTACCGCCCCCCACACACATACACTGCAACAGACTTGTCTCTCTGTCCTACCTCTCTGTGTTACGGTGGCCCTGAAGGGCAAAACACAACGACATTTCAGAAACACAATGACATTTCAGAAACACAACGACATTTCAGAAACACAACGACATTTCAGAAACACAACAACATTTCAGAAACACAACGACATTTCAGAAAACACAACAACATTTCAGAAACACAACGACATTTCAGAAACACAATGACATTTCAGAAACACAACAACATTTCAGAAACACAACGACATTTCAGAAACACAACGACATTTCAGAAACACAACG
>JBBPDC010000109.1:19322800-19334133 GCA_037974485.1 Hemigrammopetersius urotaenia | reverse complement strand
AAACACAACGACATTTCAGAAAACGGAAAGGGTAGGACCACACTTCTTGTTTGTGATTGGACAGTACCCATGTCACAATGTCGTTGTGTTTTCTGAAATGTCGTGTTTTCTGAAATGTAGTTATGTTTTGCCCTTCAGGGCCACCGTACTGTGTCCCCTAGTTCTGCCCTTCCATATCCGTTCCTCTCTTTCCCTCACTGTTTCCATTTTCTAACGTTTCTTCTCTCTTCTCCAAGTTCTTTACTGGAGTCCTTCATCTTGTCTCCATCCAACAGCATTTTGTCTTTGTGTGTGTGTGTGTGTGTGTGTGTGTTTGCAGTATCTCTACAGTGACACACAGGTCTGGCCATGTGTCTTCATGTGTCTGTCCTTCAGAGCAGAGGATAGATGGACCAAACCATCAATCAGAGAGGGGGGATGTGAAGAGAAATAGAGGTGAGAGAGAGAGAAAGAGAGAGAGAAAAGTGTGTGGAGAGGGATAGAGGTGAGAGAAAGAGAGAGAAAGAGGGGAGTCAGAGAGAGTGTGTATAAGTGACAGAGAGAGAGAGAGAAAAGACTTTTAGAACTTTTGAAGAGATTAGAGATTCAAGATATAGATTATTGCAGGCTTGTTTAACCTTGTACGTAAATCTGTAAATCTTTGTGGTCTCAAACTTATTGTACTTTATGTAGCACTCTCTTCCTTTCTTTTTCTTTTCAAATTCACACAATTTTCACTTACCCCAGATGTAGATGCATGTTTGGTGGGTGGGGAAAACCGGTAGAGGGAGGGGCTCCAGGGAGCGAACAAGTTTCAGCGCACTGAGAGAAAGAGCAGCAAACGGTGTAGGAGAACAAACACCGGTTCTAGACTGATTTACACTGGTTATATTTACTGAAATCAGAGTTTACTGATTTAGTTCTGAGTGCTACATTAGAGTACAGGTCAGGATCATTATTCTTCCCAAGGCATCATCAACGCAGCCCCCGACTAAACAGTCAGAAAGTCTCGGTCAGTCTGTGCGTTAAGTTCCATTGGGGTTGTGGCTGAGTTGTCTGATCAGGGGTCAGCAGTGGGCTGTGGACTCTCTCTCACTGACGCCTGCTGCAGAAAGACCCTTCATTTTCACCCAGGTTCTCGGCTGGGATTAAACCCAATCACCAGAGCTACTGGGTCAGAACACAGCCACAATACCAGCTGGAGAATGACAGCAGAGAGGAATTTCAAACATCTTCAGCAGAGGATCACCTGGCTGTCCGTCTTCCAGACTGAAGCTCTAAATGTTTGTGTTCTCAAACTTATACTTTTTGTGGCCCTCTCTGTCTCTTTCTCTCTCTCTCTCTTTTCTCCATCTCTCTCTCTTTTCTTACTCTTTCTCTCCCTCCCTTTCTATCTCTCTTTATCCTACTTTCTTTGCCTCTCTCTCTCTTTCTCTCCCTCACTTTCTCTTTTCTTCTCTTCTCTTATTTTAATCTGTTTATCTCCCTCCCTTCCTCCCTCCTTTCTCTCTCTTTCTCTAATCTTCTGATCTCAGACCACCCGTTTGCCTCTGGGCTTTGTAGTGCCTCTCATATCTCTGCAGGAGCTGTTGTTGAATGTGTGGGTGTGGGTGTGTGTGTGTGTGTGTGTGTGTGTGTGTGTGTATTTAGCTCTTTATAATGAGTTAAGGTCTCCAGTAGGATACAAACACATATCTTCCAGGACTATTTTGCCATAGAAAGTTTTCATTTGTTTTCTTTTACAAAAACCCCCCAAAAGACAAAACTATATTTTTAAAAAGTCAAAAACTTTCTGAGGTGCAGGTTAGATGTGTGTTAGGTGTAGGCTTTGCATTGTTTGACAATAGTTAGTGTATTAATGGGAAACACCCTGCAAAGATAGAAATACACATGTGTGTATTTGTGTGTAATCCCACTTTTGTATCCTCTCTAATCCCCCTTCACCCTGCCAGCACTTGCACTTCCTCTCCATGGGGCGACATCCTCCCTGCCTCCCGTTTCCATGGAGACCATTTCCAGGTTGCACACCTGCCCTCAGAGTGGCCTCAGTGACATCCATAGAAAGTTTTCAGATGCCTGACTTTACACACTGGTTGTAATACAAAATATCAAGTTTTCCATCACTCGGGAAAGCCTTAAGATATTAAATACTAAACACATTTGTTTATCCTGAAACATGGCATATACTTTTAACCTAAAGGGCCATTTTGGCTGGATGAAAAATGTAACCATGGTTAGCTCTGTTGTAAACACACAGTGGTCTCTATGAATGAGATACAGAGATCAGATCTAGTTTAAAGATGATGATCTTCTTCTGATGACGTAGTCTGAAGGTGGAAATAACTTGATAAATTACAACAAGATGGAGGTGCTGAAGTGGATGACAAAAATTTGGTTGATCTCCATCCTCTTTCAAACAACAACATTCTGCAACATTCTGCCAAACAATGCCCCCCCATCAACAAAACTCCTAAAGCACCAGAATGACCAGAAATGACACTAATGAGGAACATACTGACAGAATGCATATGAACAACCTGACAGTTTATACTAGTGGTGGGTCGTTATCTGTGTTAACGTGCTGCATTAATGTGAGACTCTTATCGGGCGATAAAAAAAATATTGCCGTTAATCTATTCACATAGTTGGGTTGGGGCTGGGTCTATACTACGCAAGCTATGATGACTTTCACCTTGATATTTTAGCGCGGATTTACTCTCTTTCTCTCTGTCTGTCTGTCTGTCTCTCTCTCTCTCTGACTCTCTCTCGTTCGTGACTGTTCCGGATCGCGCCCGTTTTAAACCTGTCTCGCTCTCACTGTCTCTCTCTGTTGCTCGTTCTCTCTCTCTCTCTCTCTCTCTCACACGCATGCGCTCTCTCTTTGCCTGCCTCTCTCCCTCTCTCTCTCTCTCTTACTCTCTCTCCGGTTGCTGCTCCGGTTGCTACTGGCAGCGCTGTGTAGCTCTGCCTGGGTCCTAATGCCCGCCTTCTACCTACAGCAGCTTCAAAAGCCAGTACATCATTTTAATTCAATAATGACAGCTAGACTTATTAATTTTAATTTCAATTCATAGTCTTGTTTCTATTTGTAAAGTGCATATCTGCGCTCAGTGATATCTTGTATGAAATGTTTGGATATATAATTTAAAAATAGTAGAATAATGACTATATATTTAGGGTGGCTTGGGATCATTTGGGGAGGGGCTTCAGACCTTCAGCAGAATTCAAATGAGCCATTTCATTTTAGATTAATCTAGATTAAAATGTTTATCTAGATTAATCTAGATTAATTCCAAGATTACAGTAAGATTAATCTAGATTAAAAAAATAATCTATGCCCACCCCTAGTTTATACTAGTTTAGCTTCTTGAATTGAAAATTAGCAGTAAAAATCAAACTCTGTTTTTAAAAAGGCACCATGTTCATGAATGCTTCTGAATCGATGAACAGAACACACTCATTCTGTTATTGGATAGAAGCAGAGACATCATTAGAATCTTAAAATATTGGGGAATTTGGGAGTCTTTTTGTTGTTGAGGCTGTATTTTACTCGTCTTGGCTGTGTGTTGCCACAGCTTCATAAAAGCTCATAATGAGAGATAATTATAATGAGATCCAGGACTATTGACTATATTTAATTATTGTAATTATTGAGATCACGAAGGTACAAGGAGTACGCACAAAAAAGGATACACAAGCTTAGAATAAGAACGGATAAGCAACATTATCTTTGTGTTTTACTCATTTCTTGGTTTTTGTATGTTTCTTATGTCTTTTTCTCTTGTTTATTTTCCTTTGGTCATTTACCTTATCGACGTGCCTTTGTTTACTTTATCCATATCAGCCTGTTGCCTCGCCCCCTTGTTCCACCCTAGGTGTTCTTGTCTCCCTAGTTAGAATAAATACCCCTGTGTTTCAGTTTGTGTTTGTGGGTTATTTTTATAGCACCCCATATTCTCCCTGTTGACTCTGTTCTGCTGTTTTAGTTAAATACCCTGTTAATATGTTTAATTTCCTCATCTCTCAGGTTAAATCTCACCCTTTAGAATTGTTCTTTGTTAATTCACTGGCAGTGTTTGGCCACGTTCTTGTTTTTTTAATCCAGTGTCCCTCCTTCATGTTTGTTTGGGCTTTTGTTTCTTATTTTTTGTGTTAAACATAGATCTCACACATACATACTGATAGTCTGGACCCTCGCTCAGTACGGGGTGCATTTCCAAAACTTTAGGAGGCAAAAAAAAAAACAAGTTGCAGCTTTTCAAAATCCTGTGGTCCTTTAACAGCGGGTGGTTTCCAAATAAAAAGTTTGTTTATCCCAAAAATACAAAGTGCTGAATGTTTTTTTCTAGCTGGTGAGCGCTAAATGCATCACTCATTTTTTCTCTCCTCTAGAAGCAGACTCTCGTCTCTCCATCCAGTCTAATCTACTAAGGCTGGAGAGCGGGGAGCTCGCACAAACGATTGAGGCTGCAGTTGTCTGAAGTTAATTAAAAGTCTATTGAGAAAACAAGCGCGAGCGAATGAGAATAAACACGGCATAACGCTCTTGACCGGGCACAAACATAAAACACACACATACAGACACAAAACGTGCAAACAAAACAAAATGCGCTGCAGAGGCAAATAAGGGCGGGTTTAGTCAGTCACGCATGTAACGAAGTCGCTGTATTTCACAGTGTAAATGGAGGGAAGGCGTCAGGACCTTTACTGGCTAACTGGTTTTTAACTGCAGTTACATTTATTAGGAAATTACAGTGAGTCGGGTAGACGATGATTGCCCCCGGGTTTACCTGTCGATTAAACTCAGTGGGTTTCTGTTTTACCCTTTTATATTCTTAATAAGCTTTTTCCCAATGAATAATGGATCACAGATAAATGGAGGGATAACAGGGATGTGAATCCATCCAGAAATGTCAATGGGAAAACAGCGCAGCCACAGTGGTGAGATTAGTCCCGCTATGCATTCGTTTAGTGTGTGTGTGTGTGTGTGTGTGTGTGTGTGTGTGTGTGTGTAAACTAAGAGTGATTCCGTGTGACAGAAAAGAACTAGAGATAACACCAGTATCAGTACTGGAACAATTCCAAAAGGATTGAGTATCAATCTACAAATCTGGGATTGATTAATTATATATGGGTGTAGGTGAAATACCTTGTTGATTTTCTGTGTGAAAGTATCACAACCCTCTACAGCAGCAATTTTCAAAGTCCGGACTCCGGTCCGTATTCGGACCAACTGCAAGTCATACTAGGAATGCATTGACGCAATGCAACTAAGTGCATGCTCCAATAAATAATTTGTTTTGTTAATTATAACATATTTTACACATTAGATGTATAGACATCCGATTTGAATCAGCTGCAACTTGAATCTGACGTGAATCTGACTTAAAACACCTTTTATCCCTGTCAAACTGTCTCATCTTTGACATAATGAGCAGACTGAATGAAAGAAATGTGAACATATGTTTTATTGTGACAGGCTGCAAATTGCCTAAAGATACAAGGAGCCCAGACAAAGGCGTTCCAACCACTCAGCATTCAGCACCACCAGTATACTGATCACCGCCTGATCATCTGGAATCACTTGCTCCTGTTTGCTCCTGTCCTATCAGTTTGATGGTCTTTTCTCTGCTTGAATGATTCATACGTAGGTCCCTGTGTTTATTAACAAACAGTAAAACTGGTCAGATTTAGGAAGTGGAATGAAAATGAGAGTCTTTGAAAGTCCTTCAGCAAGCCTGGAGAAAGTCTGGCACTTTGGAAGTGAAACACATGAGGGGTGGATCAAGACTGTTGCACAGTGCTGCATAAAAAAGTGAGCACGGCCTTGACTTCCACTGCCTGAAACTGGCTAATCTGATCAGTCTGTGCTATAAAAATAGAACAGTTTCTCCTCAGATGGCCTAGAATAAGATGCAGCTACAGTATAATAAAGACACTGTACAATGAAATATGCAGCTGCACAAAAAAAAGAAAACCATTTGTACATTTGTACAACAACATCTTGTCAAGGACAACAAGTGAGGCCAAAATCATCACTGTGACCTTTACTGTAAAGCTGCCAGCACTAGTATGATGCGTTCATTATTTATGTTTAATAACTTGTTAATAATTTTGTCCTCCTATTTGTGTTCATACTCATTGCTTTGGCAATAAGGTCATTTGTAAAACGCCCTCTCTCATACTAATGAGAACGAGCGAAAGAGAGAGAGACAGAGAGAGATGGAGAGACAGAGGGGGGATTGAGAGTGAGAGGGTGAGAGAGAAAGAAAGAGAGGGGGGGGAACATAGGAGGGAGTGAGAGAGTGAGAGAGAAATAGAGAGAGAGAGTCAGAGTGGGAGAGAGAAAGAGAGAGAGAGAGAGAGAGATAGGTGGGGAGAGAGAACGAGAGGGGGAGGGAAAGAGAGAATGAGAGAGAGAGAGAGAGAGAGAGAGAGAGAGAGAGAGAGAGAGACAGAGACAGAAACAGGGAGATGGAGAGAGAGGGAGAGATCTAGCTTGTGACACAACAATCACCTGATCACGATTATCTGCATTTACTGAAGAAAAAAAGTTTAACTTTCCACATGACACTATGACACCCTCAGAGGACTTGGGTGTGTAATGTTTGTTGTTTTTATATGTTTGTTGGTAATACCTTTAGGGGGCAGCAGTGAGAGTAAACTGAATCTGGTTTCTTGTCAGTTGGCAGCTACTAAGTATCGGCAGCTTAGAAGTGAAACAGCTTTGCAATAGCGGCATTAACTGAAGAATACCACTTACTAGAAAAAACATAAACCACATTTATTTATAAGGCATGTTAAATAAATCGTCAGCTAGAGTTTCATGATCGTAAGAGGCCTAATGAGACTAGGAATAAAGCAATTGCTTATAAATAACTGTTTTTGCAATAAGGTCATTTGCACAATAATAAATCTGTAGTGCAGAACTGAGTGAGAGAAAACATAGAGAGAGAGGGAGATGGAGAGAGACAGAGAGACAGAGAGACAGAGAGGCTGGCAGCAGACTTTTATATTCTGCAATGTTATCTTTGCCCATCACCATTCTCTCACTTTCGTTTTTTCACTGAAGGATAGACTGTTTTCTCCTCGCCTTGCGTCTCCGTGCCCTTTTCCTTGCTCACGTCTCCCTATAGCTTTTAGATCTGCAGCTCCAATCAAGGAACAGCTACGGCAGAAACAAAAGGTCACCTGCTGCTACCGAGCACACATTTACGATATTGAGTTATTATTCTTTTGCTGCTTGTCGGGCGCGGGAGGATCGCGGCTACAGACGATGACAGCTCTCTAATGCCTGGGCTTTTTCACCAACAGACAACAGCTGTGTTTGACAACGCGTATCGTCAGAGCCTGTGTCAGTGTTCCTGTCAGCGCTGGTGTGGCAGATATCCGCACACACACACACACACACACACACACACACACACACACACACACAAGGAAAAACTTGAAACGCAAAAGGCAGAGCCAGCCATCTCTCCAAGCAATTATAACAGATTGGGAGCAAATTAAAACGGAGGCCTTGAGTGAGTGGAGCGAAGACGAGACACTGAGAGAGAGAGAGAGAGAGAGAGAGAGAGAGAGATGAAACAGAAAGATGTGTTTGTGTTCTAGATTTTGGGTAGTGTACTCAAGACTACATCTCCACTAATTCCAGTCCCACAGGTCCACTAATAAGGTCAAGAAGCACAGGCTATCTCAATCCATGAACCACAGGACTATCATAACATCTCAGATTTTCTGAGAGTTGTACACAAAAAGAAAGAAGTGAAAAAGAATGCCAAGGACAAATGTCTTCATCCACAGACTGATGCTGAAAAGCTAGGATTGGTTTTTCAGGGGGGGAAAAGGAATATGCATTAAAAAAAAAGTCTGGGATGAGGGTGAGAGAGAGAGAGCAAAAGAGAGAGAGAGAGAGCAAAGGAGAGAGAGAATGAGAGAGAGAGAATGAGAGAGAGAGAGAGCAAAAGAGAGAGAGAATGAGAAAGAGAGCAAAAGAGAGAGAGAATGAGAGAGAGAGCAAAAGAGAGAGAGAATGAAAGAGAGAGAGAGAGAGAGAGCAAGAGAGAGAGAATGAGAGAGAGAATGAGGGAGAGAGAAAGAGAGAGAGAGAGGGAGAGAGAGTGAGAAAAGAGAGAGAGAGAGGGAGAGAGAGAGAGAGAGAGAGAGAGAGACAGAGAGAGAGAGAGAGAGAGAGAGCAAGACAGCGAGTGAGTGAGAGTGCACCAAAAGCACTCTAATCTACAGCCTAATCAGGTAAAAGCCACTTGAGAAATCCTCATGATGAAGGGCTGCCGACGCCAAGCAACAATCAGGGCAGGTCAAGGCCGGCTGACAGAGTTCATAATTGGTGGTGAAAAAGCTGTCCACTGCTTTTTTCCTTGCTTCATTTTTGTCAGGTTTAACGTGCAGGAGCTTGATCCACGGAGGGCAAGTCTGCCCTTGAGTGATCTTGAAGGACCAGTTTCTACAGAGTCAGTCTGAGTCTCTAATCAGTACAAAGTAAAGCTGTGCACAACATGAAGCCTCACCAGCAGCTTATACAGAGTCTAAAGACTGGTACTGTGATCAGTACTAAAAAAAATCCCATATGATTAAACCATCTGCACTGCATCCCAGCCACCACGGCAGTGCCTGCTCTAATGTTGCCAGTTATTGTACTTATTAACACTGCTGTCACCTCAGGGGACGTTCTGGCATGGTCTGCCTCCTTACCCCTTCTGGAACGCTCTGGTTCCACCTTTAGGCTCCAACCTAGCTCTGTTCAAGGACAATCTGTTTTCAGTCAGGCTCTGTTCTAGGACATTCTAGCCCCACTATGCACCTGACATGTTAAGTTCGTTAGAAAAAATTCCAAGAGAACTTTCTAAAACCTTTCATTCTTGCTCTGTCCTAGAATCTGATCTTCTGACTGAGTCAAAGCTCTGTTCTAGACCATTCTCCACTCTACCTTTGTCCTAAAACTTTCTGGCTCTGTCCTATATCTGGCTAAGAACCTTCTGGTTCTGCTCTGTTCTGCTGCAGAATGTGCTAGAAGCTTTAGGTTCCCCACAGTTTTGTTTTAAGACCTTCTAGCTTGATCCTTGGCTTGTTCTTGAATTGCTCCACTCCCCACATCCTTTCTGTTATCACTGTTTACACTGGTGTCTCATTGAGAAAACAGCTTCCAATGTTCCCACTGTGCTCTTCAATTGTTCAAGAACTCATGCATGTGTTTATTAGAATACCTGAGCTGTGTATCCCTGGTTCTTTTGTTCCCTTTCACTATGGGTCACCTGCTGCTACTGTTTTCCAGGTTCTTTGTCTTGTATCGGCATTTTTGTGTGATGGATTTGCCTAAGACTGCCCTGTCAGCTTGTCAATTGATCGCTGCTGCTTCTATCTACCATAATTACTGCATTATTAATAGAAGGACTTTTATTCAACCACCTACAGGCCTTTGGTGTTACAATTGTTCTGAACTGTCTTGTGTTTGTAAGTCTTAGAACCATAGCAAATGTGGAATTGTTTTTTAATTTCCAAGCGCTTAGTCCACCATGGGATTCTGAACTCCTTTACCTATTTCCCAGCTAATGATTATGGATTCACATGGTTTTAAAGTAAGATACTTTAAATCCGAAGAGTGACCCATTTTTGAACCACGATAAGTTGATTAGGCCCTTCAATTAACTCTTTCAATGAAAGGTTCTCTTTCAATGAAAGGTTGAGAGTAGGGATGCACCAAAATGACTGTTTTGGCCAAAACCGAAAATGAGACATTTGTCCGAAAACCGAAACCGAAACACCAAAAGAAATTATTATTACATTATTAAAAGAATAAATCTGTTACAAAACTATGAAAAAATAGCATTCAAACAATGCACAATATAAAATAAAATTTGAAATAAAACCTTTTACTTGGCCCCACTCACGAACAGCCTAAAAGCAAGACAGCTGAAATATTATACAATTAAATATCCTCTCTCAAAAAACTCGAGAAATCAAGTGCATTTTAATATTCTGAACGAAGTGCATGAACAAAGTGCATTCAGAACAAGTGCTTTAAAATCTGCTGAAGGATATAACAACATTCTCTGTAGGCCTTCAACAAAATTGTGTATTAAAACAGAGACTGGCACAGCCCATATATTACAGATTTTACCCAGTGCTACTACAGACACTACAGACACATCCTTAAACCAAAGTAACATAACTTGAAGTTGTTGTTACTATACCTTAAACAAAGTGTAACCATACCTTAAACAAAAGTTGTTTAGTTGCAATTCTGCAACACACCCGCTCCTTTCTACAACACACTTGCTCCTGCACACTACACACTTTCATACGTAAGACACTTTGTTCAAAAATGAAATCTCAGGCTACCACTGGGAAAACACATCTATTCAAAATACAAAACACATTGGGTAATTGAAAATACTTGGACACACACCTGAAAATACTCACTTACAAAACGGAACACCAATCAGCTACAAAAACACCTCACTTAAGCCATTTTGAGAACGCTGCAAGCATGGAAGCAGGGAGAGCTAGAGGTAGAGGAAAACAGAGAGAGAGAGAGAGAGAGAGAGAGAGAGGAGGACGTGGTCGAAGAGGCCATGCAAGGACCATTATTTCTGATGACATAAGAGCAACTTTGGTGGACCATGTCATAAACCATGGCCTGACTATGAGGCAGAGAGTCCATCCTAATCTAAGCCGTTTCACAGTGGCATCCATAATAAGGACATTCCGACTGGAAAACAGGTATGTTATCAACTCTCTACTCTACTCAGACTGTATCTAGAGTATTTATAGTACTGTACCATATCACATAGCCATATCACATGTACTGTATTTCAGGGTGGCTAATGCTCCTTTTTGAACAAAAGTAGTAGTTTTGTGAAACATACGGTGATAACGTGTTGAGATGTTTCAGTACTGTGTATGGTATACTCAGTAAAGTACAGTATATACAGTACTGTAAAAAGAAGCAAACCAATAACAATTTGTGGTTGCATTTTTCTATAGAATGGCTAGAAAACCTACTGGGTGTGGACGCCAACGCCTGTTCACCCAACAGCAGGAACTTGCCATTGTGAACTCAGTAATCCGTCTCCATAAGCTACAGCAACAAATACTTGAAGATAGGCAGATATTCAACAACATAAATCGAGTGAGCATTACCACTATCAGACGCATCATGGTAAAGCACAACATGTGTAGTGCTTTACCACTGTGTAGTGTATGTGTAGTAGTGTAGTTGTGTGTTTTGAGTAATGCCATCCACAATATGTATTTTTTGTTGCAGAGAATCTTGGACATGGATGGAGCTGCTCAGCCTCATGAATTTATTTACATTGACGAGGCTGGATTCA
>JBBPDC010000109.1:19285531-19295791 GCA_037974485.1 Hemigrammopetersius urotaenia | reverse complement strand
CACACACACACACACACACACACACACACACACACACACACACACACACACACACACACACACACACACACTCACCTCCAATCCAATACATACTTTCCCAGCAGCCACTTCCACTCAGCAGTGCAAGAACATCATAAACTAAGAGTATTTAACCCTTGTTTACATGGCAAATCCTGATCACACAATCAAAACATATGTGATTATAGAATTGGAATTAGATATTTATTTTCTTAAAGACATAAAAATAATTGTGATTTCTGTAAAGTGTGTGGTTTAAATTGAAATGGAAATGTTCTGGATGACTGGTTATTTAGCAATTGTTAGCAGCGTTAGCCCTTCAGCCGTAGGAGCTAAAATTAAGAAGTCTGATCAACCACATCTGGGATCATGGAATATTGTGTCATTTTGTTTTCAATTGATTTCCAAACCAGTCCTAAAGTGTCAACTAGTTCTAAAGTATAAACCTAAAGTGTCTAACATTTTTAAATGACTATATCGCTTCCTAGCTGCCAATATTCAGCATTTCTTAACTAACTGAGCTCAAATAAACAAACATTATTCACTACTGCTCCCTTAAGCTTCTGATGTTTTCCTAAGATCCATAACATCTATTTATGTGTTTTCTGCTTTCTTTTCTTCACATGTTTTTGGATGAAAACACACCAAATTGTTTGTTGCAACAAACATACAACTGTGAAGTCTGTGGAAAATAATCATCATCAGCTCAAATAACTGCAATCAGGAGGTTATATAATAATTGTGACGGGCCTGAAAATGAGCAGAACAGCCTTTTTTCCTCTGCATTAAAGGGTTAATGCAAACCAGCAATGCCCGTGACACGAAGAATCTTGCTAGAAATGTCTAGTCGTAATAACATTTTTAGGACTAGAATTATTTTTCTGGTACAGAGAAAAACAGAGCGTACTTAGACACACACAGAGACATTAAAAGGCATGAAAACAATGTCTAGAATCTATTGCTTTTGTATTTTTTAAGTACAAGTAACAGTTCTGTGCTCTAATTCATGATCTGAAACAGGTTTTCATTTAAAGTCCGGGTGTCTCCACACAGAAAATGTCATTAGATATAAAAGCTTAATTCTAAGGCCTCATCCACATGGACGTTCAAATCCTGAATAAATGAACGCGCTCTGAACCTCATACGTGTTACATTGGTGTTTGTTTAACTCCAGCCTGCAGCCTAATGTGTATTTTTGTGTATTTACCTGTGGGGGTGGTAATTATTCTCTGTGTTTACATGTGGGTTGTCTTTGTGGTTAGTTCAACACTGAAAACATTCTTTGTTAAAACTAAGCATCAACATTCTTGTTTAAAAAATCCTCCTGATACGGCGCTGTTCACAGGAATAGGAACAAACATTGCGTCGATCCTGAGTTTACCCTCAAATCATGGTGCATTTCCGGTCCTCCAGAACATCATACGAACGACATATGCAAATAGCAAAATTTTCTTTGCGTTTCTCTGGATTTCGGCAGAAATTGATGCCAAGAAATCGCTGCGTGCAGTGTTTATTTGACACCACCTGAACGTGCAGGTGCTGAACGCCCATGTGGACACTCTGATTTGCTCCAATGAGCAGAAAAATGGTCAGTGTTGAGTCTGCACTCACTTGACATCATGAACACCTGATTCAGACGTCCGTGTGAAGGGGGCCTAACCCTAAACCTTTACAAGTTTTTGTTTTTGCATTTTTATCCATATCCAGCTAGATCACATGACATCACCAGCACTGGGAGGGTGGAGGCTCGAACGCACTTCCTCCGAGTCCCTTGAAGTCTTCTCACATCTTTTTAAACTGCAGCGTAATTGGAAAACACACTTGAATGACAGCACTCACTTCCAGTTCTGTTCTGTCAGCTAAAAGACACCTGCAGTGAGTGACGGGACAAGAGAGAATAACACCTCTCCACCCTGGACAGCTGCCGTTCTGTCTCGGACTCCCAGTCATGAATGGCTGAGGTCACCCAAGAGCCCTTGGGAGTGCAATTTTAACACACCTGCAATGAAAACTTCCCTAGATCTACTAAACATAATGCACTGATTTATGAAATACAATTTGTCTATAAATGGTACAGTTCCAGCTTTAAGCTTAACCAATTGCCATTTAATGTAAGCTACTCTATGAAGAAATTCCGTGGAAATGGAGAATGCAGGAGACATAATACAGTGTTTGTAAGTTGGACATATATTATTATGATTTATGACTTGATGAAGCTTGGATTGTGTCTGATATTGTAAAATGTGGAGAAGTTTTTGTCAGCTTTCATTGGAGCAAACAGAAACAGTTAAATACAGAGTAAAAATACAGAACATTTACTTTTGGGAGGCTCATATCATTCATCTGCATTTCAATAATAAAGCAAAACAGCTTTACCAACTCTAGAATCTGATCAATTGATTAGTCAAGACGTTTGAACTGATCGTATGATCAGTCCAAATTTTTACTTTAGCTCTAAAAAGCACTTAGGCATCCAAATTGTGTCTTCAATTTCTATCGAAACAATCCAGATGACAATATTAGTTTTTTTAGCTCTAGGCGTAAAATTAAAATGCAAAATTTAAACAATTTTTCTGATATAAAGCATTATTTGCTCAAAGATTCTATTAACAAACACTAACAAAGCCCAGTTAAAATAACGCAAGTGAGATTCTGTTAACCCACCATGCAACAGTGTGGATTTGTCATAATCTTCTGCTGTTAAATAGTCCTTTAATACATCTGTTCTGCTCTGTGTGTGTAGATGATGTGCAACGACCGGTTCTCTCCGTCCAGCATCGCAGGCTGCATCTATTTCCATCCTTGGTGTCGTGAATTCTGGTGGTTTTATTAGGCTCCACACGGCACCTGCTTTAAGTTAAATGCATTATTGTTTTATGTACGCCGCATATTCACGCTAATGAGATTGCAGGTAGTTTAGTCTCAATTGAAGGAACAAACACAGAGCGCCATAAAATGAGTCACTATTACACAGTTTATGTGCTTTTATTAAAGAACAAGGAGAAGAACTCCATTTCTCCTCTCCGCTTCTATCGCTATCCCCTCAGTGTGCTCCCTCTCTCGTTCCACACCCTCTCTCTCTCCATCTCTTACTCTCTATCTCTTTCTCTCTCCTTCTCTCATTTCCCTCCTGCTGCTCATTTTGAAATCAATGAATTTCAGAACTTCATTTCCTCGCATTTCCCATTTGCCTGAAGGGACGTTTTCATTCCACACTCGTTCCCTCGTTCTCTCTTTCTCTCTCTCTCTCTCTGAAGCAGGTTGTCCGTAGGGGTTTGTGTGATGGTTCTGTCTAGCCACTGGCGCAGAGCTGACCTCATAGCACCAGTCCTGTCCAGTCCTGTCTGAAACACTCTGAGACACAGGCGTTTTGTGATGTTGAACGCACCCCGCCGCTGCCCGTCCTCCAGAGGCCTGCGCTGCTCTCTGAGCGTCCGGAATATTCAGCCCTCCCTGCACTGCGAAACACTCACACGCCCTCTCTGCAAATGTGAGCTGACTGATGTAGCACTAATTCTGATCCTGGTTTGTGTAATTCAACATTATCCTGAGGTGAAAGCTCAAAGGCAGCATATCCCTATCCGAATTTAATTCAGTCACCTAAATCACGTCTCTCGTGGCAATCCGGCCTGTCATAGACATACTCATCAAAGCACAGGTTTGAGAAAACGTACATCTCTTCACCTTTACAGACATTAAACCTGCAGTTTTAACGGAAGCTGCTAATGTTGCTAATGCACACAAGCTAACAGCCAACAGAGAACGAGACCAGAACATCGGCTCAGGTTGTGTTGGGTCACTATAGCTATCATTATTAAACGCATAATAATAGGATGTCCTAAAAATATTAGCATACATTTTTTTTAAATGTGAAATGTTATACAGATGCATTTGCAGCTTCAGTCATTCATGGGTTTTTTCTTAGAACCAAATTAACAATTGTTCATGGAAAATACCACAAATTTGCAAAAACTGCAGACATTTTTTTTGCCTTTTCGTGGCAATTTATCAATTTTCATGCATTTTAGTGCTAAATTATTAAGAAAATTATAATTTACAAATCTTGTAACAAATATTAATGCAAATTCAGCTACATTTTCATATAAAAAATAACTGTATACAGTTTTTGGGATTGTCCAGAGAACAGTGGGTCTTGGGATGGTGAAATACCACTATAATCGCTATTTATTTCTCCATAGATCTCTGGCAACCAGAGTGCAGAATTTCCCCTGTGGAGCATCTTGAGTGTTTTTCCTTTTGTTCTTCTTATAGCCTTGTATTTTTATTACTGCAAATTACATGATTTTATTACTGTATTTACTCTTATACCAACGAAACTGTGTGTGCATGAGTTACAGTACAGTCTGTACAGAGTTAACATCAGCATTTATTCTTGCACTGCAGGAGTTCTGTTTAAACTGCACAGTACGGATACGGATTTACCTTTACAATTTTTTAAGGGTAATGAGCTGAGTTTAAAATGAAATTAAAGTGTTTGGGAGCATATTTAGTGGCCTTTTAACATTTTGTAACACAAGAAGGAATAAATGTTCTGGAAACATTAAGAAAATTTCAGAATCAGAGAATCAACATAGCCACAACATTAGATGAAGATTACAGAAAAGCTTTTTATGTGGAAGATATCACAAGGTGCAAAAATGTAAAAGAAATGTTATGACGATTACTGGCAATGGTAACATGACACTGGACGTAATTTGTCGTGACTACTCAGGACAGCATATGACAAATGCCAAGACATGTTCTTGACATGGTTCTGTCAGTGTTATGTAGCAGAAACAATGGATTTCATTCACTGAGACTTAGAAGGGGGCACAGAAACTGTTTCTATGTTTCTATGTTATGCACATTTTTTCTATTACGATAGTCTTTTTGAAAGTCTATTTGAGGGACACTGGCAGGGTCTGAATCCTGATGCTTAAACTTTCACTACACGGTAGCATTGGGTTCACTGGTAAAAAAAATAAAATAAAAAAATTGTAAACTTTTGGACACCAAACATGTCTTGTCTTATTGACTCTATTTGAGGTAGGGAGGTTTGTGTAAATGTGATTTTTTACTAAACTATGGCTTTAGTAAGTAAACAGCCAGGACTCGGGGGTTAGTGGTGCAGTGCTGTGAAGATGTCCTGCAGATTTTTAGGGGGGGAGCAGACTGGCGCAAGGCAATCTCATTACCTGCTTAGTTAAGCAGGCTAATACAGAACCATGGGCATCGATAATATGTTTTTAGAAATCCAATTTTATCTTATTGGAAGAGACAGTGGATCGATCGCTGGGTTGTCATGTCATGATAAGGGATTTTGGACTGTGTAAAAAATAACAACAATGTGGGTGGGTGCGTATGTGCATGTGGGTGGGTGGGTGCGTGTGGATAGGTGGGTGCCTGTGGGTGGGTGTGGCTGTGGGTGTGCGGGTTGGTACGCGGGTGGGTGCGGCTGTGGGTGTGCGGGTGGGTGAGGGTGTGTGAGGGCGGGCAGGTAGGTTTTGTGTTTGTGTTTGGGTGTGTGTGTGTGTGTGTGTGTGTCTAAGGGTGTCTATGGGTGTGTGTAAGGTTGTCTATGTTTGTATGTGTGTGTGTGTGTGCAATAACAGTAGTTATATACTGTATGCCTTCTATTTTAGGAACACACTCTTTATATGCAGCATCTAGATTTATTGACAATATATTCCCACTCAGCACAAAGTACTCAAAGAATCGCTCCCTTGGTAAAACGGCTCAAACTGCAACTCAGAGGCTCAGAGGAGCTAAAATGAAACATTTTCATCTGATATCGACTCCACTAATCACGCTCCAGCACGCTCCAGGAGAGCCCCGTTCCCAGGCACTCACCTCCAGGGCTTTCCGCTTGCTGTTGAGCAGCTTAGCAATGTCTCGAGCCACTCTCTCCACCAGATCCTTCGGCGAGTTCCTCTTCACATCAAACTGGCTCCTCTTCTCACTGTAAATCTGCAGAGGGCAAAGGGCAAAAGTCATCCACCTTCAATTGACTGCAATAGCCTATTTGTGAAGAGTCAGGTAATTTATAAGATGTGCCCATAAATCCTCCTAAAAGGAGCTTTATAGACATTGCTGGTCATTTTACAGGCTGCCAATACCCAGTGGTGTTTCTGACTAATTACTCAGACACTCCCTCCCAACACTACCCTTAAAAACAGCATCACCTTTTAATTAGTTTTGTTTTGGGCACTCCAATTTGCTTTCACAGCAGTTGTTACTGAAATTCAGTACTTTATGCAAATGACCAAAAACGTTAATATTACTAATGATCAAAACATGCACAGATGTGCTTTCCATGTGCTTTAAAGATAAAGATAAAACAAGCATAAAAGCAAAGTAAGCTATAAAAGTAACCATAAAATGAATGCAGAATAAGTTTTGTATATAATACAGAGTACTGGGTCTTTTCAGCATTTCTGAACCAACGCTCCAAAATGTCGCCTGCAGATTTGGACACAGAATTACATTCCATATCACTGTTGTTCACATCAGCAGTTCTTTATTAGGCTGCAATCTGTTGTGGTCAGTAAATACACACAATTGCAGCATCTCAAACTAGTCTCTGGTTTAAGACACACCCACTTTCAGACTATGATTTGAAAAAAAGGTAACCAATAAAGCTCAGAATCAGAACAGAAACATTTCAACCCAAACTGAGCCCAAGCTGTTGGACAAGCAGGAGTTCTATTGGATTTATATTACACTTTATATTTTATTTTGTTCTTGTTTCTGTCTCTTTGTGTATCTGTGCAGTTGTAACATGAACAAAATTGCCTCCAGGATCAATACAGTTTTCTGATTCTGGAGTGTTTCGATACTATAGTGTGCTGCTAATCAAAACTAGGCAGGCAGGAAACAATAATGACTGTCATTTTCTGCCACACTAACACCAATCATAAAAAGAAAAAAGTCACATTTTGCTTGACTTTTGGAATGTATTATTTTTGTTTTACCCATGTAACTCCTAATTCACCTAATTGGCCTGTCGTGGACAGGCAAGAGTGTAGTGCTGTAGTGAACAGTGGTCTCATTTGTTAAGCATGTATAAACCCGTTCCCTCCCTCTAGTGGTCCTGGTGTGGACAGGAGGTGCTGGGTTGTTGATGGAGGACAGTGGAGAGGTGGAGGGCGGATTTAAGGCTCAGACAGTGTTCAGCATGTCAGCGTTTTCCATTTGAGTTACAGGCAGGAAGGCTGCTTTCTCCCGTCTGACTCAGCAGCACGCACTACAGTCCACAACAGCCTGGCAGCCCAAGGGACTCCCACTTATCCCCACTACCCCAGGGACTCCATTACCCACAAATCCATCTCTGTCAGACTGAACACTGGGTAAAGGGAGCCAACAGCAATTTCCGTAACCAAGAAAGGAAGCAGGGCCTGTTCACAAGCACTGTGAGAGACACACCCTGTCACTGTAGCCTCTTACGCTGTGACAACCAGACAGGCCCTCAGAGTCTGATTAAAGGAATAGAGTTTTACACACTAGCCTCTAGCCACTGTGTTTGTTTATTACGGTCAAATAATACAAACAGAATCAGAAAACTTAATTGATCACAGTAGAAATTACAGCTGCACACGCAAACATATATACACACAGCCATGGAAAAAATAATAATTTCTTTTCTGGTTATTGCTTTTGTAATTTATAGTGTGTCTGTGTGAAATGTGCATGACACATTGTTTTACACACTATTGACCACACTTGATTTAAAATTCCAAACAAAAAACAGTCTGGAGTAAAATACAAAAAATAATAAATCTAAATAATTTACTATACTCTTATTTTACAACTGCAGCAATTAAAACAGTGATGTGTGACTCTGTTTCATCCATCATAAACTGAATCAAGAGTGAAGCTGCTGGAATACAGACCATAGAAAAGCTGCTCTACACACACTACTGCACTCACAACACATATGAAGGCATTTCTTATTTTTGCACACACACACTGCAATAGTTCAGAAAAGAATAGCAATCTGTGCATTTTACACACACACACACGCACACACAGAATGAGAGAACAGAATGAGAGAGAAAGAGAGATAATCAAAATAATACTCTGCTGAAAGTACTCTGAAAAACGCTTCTCTGTTCAAAGCCCACCTTAATGGGAGCTAGTGGGCAGGTTACAGTCTTCAGTTCTTTTGCCAAGCACATGCTTTGGTGGGCGGATGAACTAAGGCTGGTTTCCCAAGATTTTAGTGCATTTTTTAATAAGTTCTTTGTCCATCATCATATTTCTGGTGCTGCTTCATATGCTGTATAAATGCTGTAATGTTCAGCATTATGCTGACTTTCTGCTGTTTTTAATCCGTGCAATAGCTTAAGCATTTCATGAATTTTGGCAGGTTTTAAACTTGTTTTTTCTTCTTTTAGCTGGGGACTACTGAAGCAATCTGGCAACCCTGTTAACAGACCCAGCAGTCAGAGATTAGGCTGAAAAAAACACTGGAGTATTGCTTTAATGTCAGTACTGGTGAATGGGGACAGCGTGAGCTAATCAGTTATTGCAACACGCTGCTATTTCTAATAGGAAGGCAAAGAGAAAAGGAAGTGTCTTCATAGCCTAGATTTTAAACTGTGCTGCTCATTATTTTTGGGACACAATTATCAAGCCCTGGCAAAAAGTCATTAGGGTGCTCAAAAAATAGAGCACGGGCACTTTCTCTCTCTCTCTCTCTCTCTCTCTCACACACACACACACACACACACACACACACACACACACACACTCACATTTGGAAGGGTATGTAGAGTAAGTCATTACACGACTCGCGGAAAAACATAAAAGACCGATATCAGACAGGGCTGATATCAAAGTGATTGGCTACAAGCCCCCTGCGTTTTGAAACCTCACTCTTCCAAATGCCTACAAATTTGTTACTACACCAATATTCACTCCTTTAATGTGTCCTCTGGGCTTTCTAGACTTCTAGCATGGGAACGCTCTCTCTAGAACACTCCACATTACTGGGACAGAGAGGCACAGACTGATTTAGCTTACATGTAAAACAAATGCATGAGAATCACAGGGACTCAGTGTGGGCATTCTGACTGATCCCACAGATGTAAAGGTCAAGGCCACGTAGTACCTTTTCTTATTGAAACCTCAGTCACAATGGACCTTTTTCTTCTGCCAATCTGATCAAAAACTGATCAAAAGTCAGTTGGGCCTGGTCACCACTTTTTTTCACGTCAGAACTTGTTTATAAAATAAAGAGTAAAGCATCCATTTGCCATATGTGTCACAGTGTGAACAGTATGAAATTCTTCTTCTGTATTTAACCCATTCAGCAAGTGAAGCAGCAGGCAGCCAGGAACACAGCAAACAGAGAGCAGTGTGTAGGGACATTACCTCAGTGGTGCCACTAGCAGTCCTAGGATTCAAACCCACGACCTTCTGATTGCAGGGGTAACTGCCTAACCACTAGGCCACCAGAACATGGTTGTGTGTTAAGTTCTTGATGGCTTCATGCTGTATGCTTGTATGGAAGAAGTTGTAACTGTTATCTTTCTCTACTCTGGAGACACTGGATTGATTTTTCAGACACCAGCTGAAGTTCAAGCCACCTGCTGATGATGATGTGCACCAGTGACCAGCGTTTACAATTTGGTGCTGGGTATGAGGTGTTTTTGGGCTTCAATTCACTACCAAGAGTTCACTACCCACTTCTCCCTCTGCCTTGCTTTACCTTATATGCCATCTTTGCAACCACTGAAGTTATCCATTAAAAGTTTTTCTAATATGATGTGCCGATGTAGAAGATTGTTACCTTATTTTCTAACCTTCCATGTAAATAGCTATTGTTAGCGATCCAGCCAGCTAACAGAGCTATGAGAATCTCCATTCTTTTATGAAAGGTGGGAAAATCAATTTCAACACCACACTCAAAACTCGACTTTAATTCTGCATGTCAGATGTGTGTGGAAACTCAAGCACTTGTAACTGTACTACAAGCTACATGCTACTGTGCATTACAACATTACTAGCCATTAGCACTTAATAAATACCTGAACAGCACGTTAGCACTAGTGGACGGGGGCGGCATGAGCTAATCAGCCAACACCTGAACACATTACTGTGCGGCAGGAGTTGGTGGAGGCGGTAACAGGAGGTAAAGGATCTGCTGTCTGGACTGGGCCAACAGATCTACCAGGGCCAGGGCCAACACACACACACACACACACACACACACACACACACACACACACACACACACACACA
>JBBPDC010000109.1:19236242-19255449 GCA_037974485.1 Hemigrammopetersius urotaenia | reverse complement strand
TGTGTGTGTGTGTGTGTGTGTGTGTGTGTGTGTGTGTGTGTGTGTGTGTGTGTGTGTGTGTGTGTGTGTTTGCGTGTGTGTGATGTAGCGATTGTAATGCCAAAGCACAAATCCCATCAAACAACAGAACACTGGGAGAGGGGCCAGAGGCTCAGATCAGAACCCGAGCCGGCTTTGAAAGGGAGAATGATAGAGAGAACAGACGAGAGAGAGAGAGAGAGAGACAGACAGACAGACAGACAGAGGCAGGAAGACAGAGCGCGTGTAGGTTGGTGAGTCAGGAGAAGGCGGCTGGAGTAGTGCTGTTGTAGCTCAGCATGACAATGGAAGCAGAGGGCGTTCTAAGACTCTGGAGGAAGTAACGTGCTCCACAAAAAAACTACATACTCCAGTTCAGCCGAAAATACTTGCTTTTGCTTGTTCACTTTCATGGAAAAAACTCTGTGTCCATTTATTTGCTTGTATAGAAGCATGATAGTGAAGGAGACAGAGATTGAAGGTTAAACATAGAGCAATGAGATGAAAGCTGAAAGAAAAAGCATGAACTGAGAAATGTATGAAGAAGGTGGTGGTCTAGTGAATGAAGAAGGTGGTGGCCTTGGTCCACTTGCCTCTGGGCCAAGAGGTCATGTGTTCAAATCCTACCTTCAGCACACCACCACTGGGTCCCTGAGCAAGACCCTTAACCCCAAGTTGCTCCAGAGAGACTGTCCACTGTAATTAAGGAATTAAGTGGCTTTGGATAAAGGAGTCTGCTAAATGCCATAAATGTAAGTGAGTGAAAAAAAACAGGGAGCAAAAAGGTGCTAGGATCAATCCAGCGGAAATAAGGCTTGGCCCAAGTAGAGGTGGGAAAGTTCTGGCTCCAACCGTCAGTGTTATGACCATCAGAAAAACGTTGTGAGCTTGCTAAAGGGAGCTGCATTTGTTTGGATCTGCACTTCCAGAGGTTTTCTGCTGTATTTCAGTACATTTTGGTCACTCTGTCCATACTAACTGCTGTAAACTACAAAAAAGACTAAGGTCTATTAGCCAGTAACTGTCCTCTCTCTACACCAATGATCACTTCATATTGAGACTCCACCACCCCATTTTATACCCAAAATCAAAAAATCTATATTTATCTATAATGAAAATCTAGAAAATGAACATGACTGCAACAGATTCTATGTGTCACAACTGCACTCTGTACTATATCTGCATGATTCTGCAGATTTAAAATCTAGAATGTCTACAGTCTAGAATAATCTAGACTAATGGTATATTACTATAGCAAGGGCTATTAACGGCCTATATACTGGAAACAACATTTTTCCTGCACTTTTTTTTTAATACAAAAGAGTTTGAGGTGGTATTTCTTTCAGTACTAAAGCACGGACACTGTTTTTATGATCAACAATTCAGTTCTTCATGTTTTCTCCTTTAGCAGCCCATCTCTGACACCACGCTGATGGCTCAGCTCCAAAGACTAATGCAGCCTTTAACTAAGCGAACAGCTCTAAAGGAGACACCGTCATCTGCTTCAAAACAACGATGAGCAAGAGAGCACTTAAACACAGGGAACATCAGAACCACCCACACAGCTCTACTGGACTCAGCCTTAAAACGAAGGGGTGGACATTCAAGCCTCAAGACAGCACCACAATGAACGTATTTGCATTACAGATGCTTCACACAAAATAAGATTCTTTGCTATTACCATGTGACAGAGAGAGAGAGAGAGAGTGTGAGAGAGAGAGAGAGAGAGAGAGAGAGAGAGAGAGAGAGTATGGGAGAGAGAGAGAGAGACAGAGAGACAGAGAGAGAGAACATTCAGAACACTCAGATTATACAGGAGCTTCTGCTGCTGTTATTGTTGTACAGCTGAAGAGGGGGAACGAAGGATGAGAAGGTCTGGATAAGAAAAGACAGAGAAACGTACCCCCCACCCCCTTATCTGCCACTTTATTTCCACAGAAGTAGGCATGCTAATATAGCCATTTTTACCTGACATATTGTTGATGATACATTTGCTGGTGTTCCTTCATTTCATCTGACAACAGCACTTTCAGTGTAAATATCAACACAGGACACAATTGGATCAGCACATCAGGCTTTCTGTGTGCTCTCGTGTTTCCTATCACTGTATAAAAAAAACTTCCACACCACCTTTATTATTGGTCATGCTGAGATTTCAGTAAGTACTTGCACTGTGTTCAAGTTTCCCCTTGAGGTTCTCACAGCCTGTCTCCTTAATTAAAAAACGGATATACGGATGTTCTGAAGAGGACAGTTTGTTTATGTATGATCCAGCAACAGCTTTTACTGACAGTGCACAGTGGGCCAGTTCGAGATCATTTTGGACAGGAGAGCTCTGGTTACCCCCCTGTTCAGCTGAGCGAAAGGGCCTATGCAACAACCACACGCACGCACACACACACACAAACACAGACACAAACACATTCACACACTGAAGCTTGCAGGATCTATAACGTACACCGTGTCCCACAGATCCATAGGAAGAGATTACACAAAAGATTTACAAGCAGCAGGACGTAGAGGATAAAAATAGCAAAATGTTGGCAATGTTACCCATAGGCGCACATACACACACACACACACACACACACACACACACACACACACACACACACACACACACACACACACACACACACAGCTTACTCCCCAACTGCCCCAACTGTATCTTCCTTAAGTATTTGGAAATCCCCAATCAAGCCCTATAGTATTCTGTAGAGAACATCCTGGACTTTCCAGTGATGTATCATGTGAGGGATTTGCATGCTGTTAACAAAGACTGCAATGGCAAGACATACATGAGGGGCACCAAATTCCTCTTTATAACCAAAAAGAAAACATGCTTCCAGGACTATCACACCTAAAATACCCAGAGGATGTTCTATGACTTATAATTCACTGTTGAACAAAAATACATGTTTCAAGTCAAGTCAAGCAGATTTCTACCATATACACAGTACATAGTAAAAATGTTTCTCCAAGACCACGGTGCAACACAAGAGCAGAACAGGACAGAACAAGAGCATTGTCATTGTCAACAGGAGCATTCCTTGTCCTTGCACACAACAAGCAACAGAAAAGTGATACAGAATTGTATTATTTTAACCAAATTGAATGTGTTCTTGGGTTAAAATCACTTTTTTCATTTTCTAAATTCAGTTCTATTTTCACATAGAAATCATCCTGTTGTCCTCTACAGTGGACATGCTTGGAAATTAAAATAAAAAATATATTCAAAGAAATTTAAATTGTAAGGTGTTTTTTAGGCCCAAATAGATAGGAAATCACACAAAAAAGAAACTGTAAGACACTTTTTTTTCTTCGGTACTCAGGAGGATATACAGTACATTCTCTGTCCTGCTATTATACTGGCAAAATCATGTTTATGGCTGTCTATGTCTATTTCTCATTAGTGCGCACTTAATGCCAGAATACAATATCTATCATAATTATGTATTCATTCAAACTAGCACTGTCACTGTCAACTGCACCATGTTGTCTTGTCCTGTTGTTTTCTGTATTTTGTTCTTTCTGCATACAGTCTTCTGTAAATTTCATGTACAGCGTGGGATCTTTTCCATTATCCACTCAGATGTTAGCCACTACACACTATGTAACATGCAGGTGATACTGTGGTCGGCCGGCACAAATAAATCAATATATGGGAAACAGTCATTTTAACACGACAATCAAAATGATTTATATGGCAGTTTATACTCAGCTAAAGTTTCATCAGGTCAGGCCTACTGGGTCCATGCACTTTTCACACATGAGGCTGTTAAACATGTGAGCCTCATGAGGTGTTTCACATCCAATAAAAATAACCTTCTATATAAAGAACTGCTGTCAATAAAATAGCAAGGTGCTGCCAGTGCCGTTCTCAGACACACAGGAGAACGATTTGCAGCATAGACAAAATGACCAGCAGCAGAACACTGGACTGCCAGGTGGCGAATCAAAACTCCAGACTGTACATTTTCTAACCACTTCAGCAGGTTGCAGCTTTTGTCAGCTTGTTAAATGTGGTCAAACACACTTATAACTCCAAGAAATGCAATGTGTAAGCAGTGTCTGCTCAGTTTCAAGATTCTTTATTTGTCACATACATAGTTATATAAGTACATGTAGTGAAATGAGCCCCTGGAACACCTGTGAGACTGTAGCAATAAAAATGAAAGAGGAAACTAAAGGCTAGAACTAATTAATACAAATATATAGAAAAATCCAAAAGTTTAAACAAGGTCTAACATGTACAAATGTACAGAACAGAGCATGTACTGTAGTGCAGTGTGCAGGTTGCTGTTGATTTATATTGATACAGACACAGGTGGGTGGAGGTAGCTCAGTGGGTAGGATACTTGCCTCCAGATCAAGAGGTCATGGGTTCGAAGCCTACCTTCAGCATACCACCACCTAAGTTGCTCCCTAGTTAGGGAATGGAAGTCGCTTTGGGTAAAGGCGTCTGCTAAATGCCATAAATGTAGATATAGTGAAGTAGTTTGGGAGGTAGTCTGGTTTAAGAAGGCAGTTTAAAGCTGCCCACTTTGAAAGGTCAGTCTATAGACCAAGCACAATATAAGTAATTACATAATGAGACCAAGCTTCAACTGGACAGTTGGAAGCTACCCAACTAAACAGAAGCTACTTTAAAATACAACTAAACTCTCTCGGGTTTTCAGGGCCAAGTGGAATGTGCTTAAGTTCACATGACATCACCTACACTGAACATGCATTTCTCAAACTGAAGAAGGACTGAAGCCCTCAGAACTAGCTGGAATTGAAACAGCAGCATTAGAAGCCTGACAGATATAATATCAACTGCAAATGACTACTACACGTGACTTTTTTGTTTTTAAATTGTGTTCACGTATCTCCCTTTAAACCATGAAATTCACTATAGACAAAAGTGTACATCAGGGTTGTCTCATTTCACACAAATGTATAAAATGTCTGACACAGGCAAAAACAGGAGAGCCTGATAATGTATCTAAGAACTTAAAACAGGGAAATACTATTACTGAGCGAAATTGGCAATTTATTTAGAAATGTGCAGTTTTTCTGGTGCATTACTACTGTTTTTGTCAATGCATGTCAATCCATTGTATACATTTGTGTCTACACACACACACTTGTGCATATACAGACATATACTTATCTATGGTTTACATTCATGACAATGCAAATTTTCCACTTGTGGGAATAATAATGGTTCATCTTATCTTATCTTTTTTATAGTGTGCAAGGAGAAATAAATAATCAGAACCAAACTGATAATTGTCACAGAAGACAGGGTTAACCCGCTTCCGTGATTTACCTCTTGTGAAACAGGCACAAGACAGGCAGGCATCCATGATAGTGCTCTCTTTATTGAACATAAACAAAACCTGGCTCAAGGGCCACTAGAAACATGTATATAAATACGGTTAGTGAGGCGATGGACCGATGTCCACGGTCCATATGGACTGAACTTAAATACATACAGGACACAGACAGAAAACCAATCACCAAACGTAATCACTTAAACTAAACACGAGACAGCTGAAAACGAGAAACATGATAAACATGGACTAAATATCAAAATAAAAGTCCCAAAAACGAAATCAAAACAGTGGCCCCTACCAGCCACTGGCCGAGCCGTGACGATAATGGTACGTGAAAATCCCCAAAATAAAGCGGAGACTGCAAATATCCTCTGTCTATTTTGCTTTTTTGTGGCAATAAATATACATTTTTTTAGCATGTTAGAGCTAAATTATCAAGAAAAATATAATGTACTACTTTTGTAACAAATATGAATGTAAATTCCGCTACATTTCCATATAAAATATAACTGTATAAATGTAAACCAGGGTTTTACTGCACTTGCTTGCTAGAATAAGCATTTGTTTAATGTGTATCAGAATAATTTCTTAAAGTATATTCTATTACACTTTTCATAAACTATATCATAAACCTATAAGCCTTATACTCTGGACAGCGTACAGTATGAAGTGAAGTGAAAGTGATCATTCGGTCATACAATAACACACCACAGCACACAGTGTGAACAGCATGAAATTCAGCCTCTGCATTTAACCCATTCACCAAGTGAAGCAGGGGGCAGCCAGGAACACGGCGCCCAGGGAGCAGTGTGTGGGGACGGTACCTTGCTCAGGGTACCTCAGAGGTGCCTAGCAGCCTTGGGAATCAAACCTGGACTTTCTGATCACAGGGCGAATGCCCTAACCACTAGGCTACTAGGCTACCAGGCTGCCAGCTGCCCCAGTATGATGTATTGTATTGTTGCACCCCTAATATATAAGCAGATATACTTGAAAGGCCTTTATCAGCTGGATCAGGTGTGGCCTTTATCACCTGGATCATGTTAGGAAGAAGCCAAACTCTACAGGGAGGAAAATCATTTGTACATTTATTTAGAACAGTTTACTCTCTTTATCTTGACCGGGACTACCGGTCAGAAGAGAGATTGTATCTCAATGAGACCTTCCTGGTTAACTACAAGATAAATAAAAATATAAAAAATAATATACAGGACCACATTAAATATATATAAAGTATATGCAAATAATTACAAATTACATGTTTTGCAATAATACAAAAGAGTGTAATAAGGTACAATGCTACAGCACATTTTATATTTTAGATATTTTTACTATGTCAAACTCACCAAATAAATAAAATGAAAATGTCACGTATCCGTCTGTTGCCTGTAGAGAATGCTTAACCATGCCCTTTGACTTTTGCATACAACTGTACATACACATCCCAGCAGTACAGTATGTCCTTTCAGTGCTTGCGATGTTCTGTATTTTGAACAGGAATTATCATCTACATATAGAATCGTGAGAGGATTATATAACTGGGTGCCACATAAAGTTTTCATGTTTGACCCAAATAGTTTGAGAAAAGCCGACTAGTAGCATAACAGAAAAAGCCTAACACTCTCAGGCATTTCCATATACACACAAATCTGGGAGGTCAGAGGCTGACATACAGAGCACAGCTCACACACTGGCACACAACCACACGCGCGGTTTAGCCCAAGGAGCTGGACTAACACCTCTGAAAACAACTGCTGGTTAGAATCTATACATCCCAGCATGCTGCCTTATACTCTCCCCAGCCTGAGGGCCGTGTCACACATCTGCAGCCAATCAGCTCATCACACACACACACAAACACACACACACACACAGCCAGTCAGATCACTCCTTGCATGCAAAGCCCCAGCGAATCAGACAAGCTAACCTTCCTGCAACTGCCGAGTGCTATGCCAATTATCTCCCCTTCTCCTCATCTTTCACACATGAAAAGCATGACAGATTCTCTGGATTACAGAAGGAGCGTTTATTGTGGATTTTGTGAGAGTTGTCATGAAGCGCGATGCCTTCAGGTAATCCTGAGATGAGGTGGCTGAGTGGAGAGGTCAAACACTGCTAAACCTGTCCAACACCAGCTAAAATAACTCCCTTGTCTTTTTGCATGCTAACACGGCGGGGAGTGGATTATGGGCATGATGACATCCCATGGATACAATACTGTGCGGTACTTGGTGGAAAAATACTATTTAATGCACTATTTAATGTCTTATGTATGGCATATTGATTAGATCAAATTAGATCATTTTTTTGTGTAAATTGTGTCTATGTGAACACTCCACAGCACACAATGTGAATTCTCTGTATTTAACCCATTCACCAAGTGAAGCAGCGGGCAGCCAGGAACACAGCGCCTGCGGAGCAGTGTGTGAGGACATTACCTTGTTCAAAGACACCTCAGAGTTGCCAATAGTAGTCTTGAGATGTACAAGGATAAAGTAGTTCCAGCCACTCAGCATTCAGCACCACCAGTATATTGATCAATGGCCTGATCAATCGATCATTTTACCTATCTATTTATTCATCTATCTATCTATCTGCAATACCAGTATATTGTCATTGTCCAGAGTCTGAAAATATATATATAAATATGATTCTGTCATCCTTAGTTTTTATCACAGTTTTCCTGATGTTTCAGTCTCTACCCCCTTCAATCCATGTCTGGGTTATCAGTGTGTTCCCCTATATTTCATTAGTCTCTGTTTCAGAAACCTTTGGTTGTGGCCTAGTGGGTAGCATACTTGCCTCTGGACCAAGAGTTCATCCTACCTTCAGCATCCCACCACTGGGTTCCTGAGCAAGACACTTAACCCCAGGTTGTAGATAGGGAATAGAAGTCGTTTTTGATAAAAGCGTCTGCTAAATGCTGTAAATGTAATGTACATGTTTTACTGCTCTGCTGTCAGGTCTTGTGTTTAAATACGTTTGGTACATTGTGTGAATTCTGTGTTTATAGTTTTCCAGCTCACTATTGCTTTCGCTTTTTTGTGCATGTGCACAGACCCCCTGTTGTCTCGAAGCACAGTGTGTGTCAGTGTGTGTGTGTGTGTTTGTGCGAGAGTGTGTGCACTCTGGGTTTGGGTAATTTCACAATGTACAGGGACACTCAGCTTCTCCTGTAAATGGTCTTTGGCACAAAGTGCTATTAAATCAGAAAACCTATTAGATTGATCAGAGGGCTCTGATGAAACAGCACTGCAAGTCTGAGTATGTGTGTGTGTGAGTGTCTGTGTGTGTGTGTGTGGGGGGGGGGGGGGGGGTTGGGGGGTTACTGCATGGTGACTGAGCTATGTTGTAGGTGGGTATGTGTTCTGTGTGCACGTGTTTGTGTGTGCTGTGTTTCAAATTTGTATGCCATGATCGCTGCATTATTGGTCTATTGGACTACATATATCACCTGCCTCTCTACCTTTCTACCTAACTGTATCTCGCCTGCCTCTTTACTTTTCTACCTCACTTGCCTCATTAACTCACTATATCTCACCTACCTCTCTACCTCACTGTAGCTCACCTGCCTCATTAACTCACTGCAATTTCACAATGTACAGAGACACTCAGCTTCTCCTGTAAATTGTCAAAATAAAACTGTGTTCAATAAAACAGTCTGATGATTCTGGAAATGCAGATCAATGGTGACCAGAACAGCTTCATTTAGCCATCACAGCACTGATCAGAAGACACTATTTACTTCATTTATTCATGCAGAAAAAGCCACGCTTTCAGAGCCAATGCAAAATACAGAGGTCACTCTCTCCCCCTACACAGCATCGATTCAACAGGACTTAGTGCTGAAAATCAGCTAAAACCAGTGGGTTTGATTATGTGTGAATACCCAGAGAGTAGGAAATAAATAGCAGTCTTGTAGGAACTAAATGAAGCATCTTAAAAGAACAATTCAGTGTTTTTCAACCTAATCTTTAAACCATCAATTACCGCAGATAATTTCAAGCCATTTCCCTACACCCAGAAAGTCTGCTGACTCAAAACACACTTACGGTACAAGTTAACAAGCAGCTGATTTCAGCAGTTAGTGATCAGGCTGGAGTGTTCCTGTAATGGTTTAGTGTCATTACAGACACACTGCTGGTCACAGGGCTGAGCAGGATGCAGCAGGCCAATAGATCACGGGTCACTTTCAGTAAACTTCAGTATATCAGTCCATAATCCACAGGAAAGGACTAACTTCTTTTTAATTTGATAACAGAATTGTGTACAGGTCTATTTGTAAAGATATGGAAAGTGTCCTTTCTGCCACATGTGGACTCGCTACAGCACACAGTGTGAACAGCACGAAATTCTTCCTCTGTTTTTAAACCCATTCACTAAACGAAGCAGCAGGCAGCCAGGAACACAGCAGTGTGTGGGGACAGTAGCTTACTCAAGGGTTCCTCGGAGATGCCACAAGCAGTACTGGGATTTGAACTTACGACATTCTGATCACAGAGCGAACACCCTAATGTAAGGCCTGGCACGGGAGACGGAGGGGAGCGACAAGCAAACAACACTGAACGGTCCATTCCTGAGCAGCCTTCCAGGACTTCCAGTAGACCCATTAGGAATAGATCTGCATCACCTGAATACTAGGGGCAGGACCTATATATTGACGAGAATGGCTAGAAATCAGTGTGAAGTTTACTTTCCTTGTGTGAGTTTCTGAGCCTGTTTTCCCTAGTTTCCGTTTTGTACTTTTGACCCTGTTTCTGATCATTTCGACTTCTCTTTTTGCCTTTTCAGACTTTGTACTTTTGCTGCTGTGGATTTTATGGTTTGACCCCGGGCCTGTTCTTGGATTACTCTTTTTGACCTGTGGACTCTATTATTAAAATTCTTCCGTTTTTTCTACTCTGCATTTGGATCCTTTGTTTCGAATTCATTACACCTAACTATATGGTAATATATTATATAAGATATAAAGTCATATGCAAAAGTAACACACACCTGGTGAAATAACTAAATTCATGTTGTGTTGAAGTGAATTGGCATTTCTGCTTTTTTGCACAGGCCAAATTTTATTACACTTTTACATATGCAATTCAGAAACTAAACAGTACTTGTACATTATATTGTGTGTATCCTGTAGAACATCTGTACTTATTTTCATCTAGAAAAATAAAAAATAATAATTTGACAATTGTTCTCCGATTTGCCTATTCCACTTACTTTTCAGTCATTTGTGATGTTAAATATTTTATTTGAATCAACTAGAGACCCTCAAAACTTTCAGGGGATTTCAAATGCCTATCAAAGTGTCTTGGACTCTTGCAAACCCAGTATTTCAGACCGTGAAGCTTCTTCATATTATATATGAAGAAGCTTCACGGTATATAATATGAAGAAGCTTCACGGTCCATTCTTTTTTTAATTAAGATTGTAATAGTATTAATAAAAATGTAGAACAATTTTCAGATTAACTCTATTGTCCATGTTTGCCATGAGTCAATTGTAATAGACGTGTTGTGTATGTGGTGACACAGCAGCATGTCATGCAGCAGCACGTGAATGCATGTGTAACAAGCGTGTACGTGTGTATGTGTGTGTGTGTGTGTGTGTATTTTGTTGCAGGGTCTAGTTGTGTGCTTGTTCAGTTGTGTGAGTGGCCTTATTGTTAACGATATTAGCCTTGGGGATGTGTGTGCAAAGCGTGTATAGCGTACCTGATTGCCTTGGCTTGCATCCATGAAAACTTGTATATTGTGTATTGAGTCTGTGCAACACTTCGGCATAACACTGGAGCACAAAGTAAGAGGGACTCCCAATTTCCACCAGGTATTTTGCACACCCACCCATCAGACACTGTAACTCCTCCCACCGGTCCCACACCCACCCATCAGACTCTATAACTCCTCCTCCTGTCACACACACCCATCAGACTCTGTAACTCCTCTCCCATCACACATCCACACAATAATCTGCTTCTACCCAGATGTGCAATTTCTTAATGTGTGCTAAATCATTATCATTAGGTGTAATAGTATTATCATGTTCAATCTCACTACTTATTTCACTATTACATGCAACAGATTCGGTATAGAAAGCACTTCGAGCCAATTAGTACCTAGCATTTTCTTTTTTTATTTTAGGAGTTTTATTTTGAACTTATACTGTATTTTATATCATCCTTGTCTCTGTGTGTTTATTCAGAAATAAAACATGTACAATGTCTGTGATTAATCTAGATTGGCTAAAAATAATTGTTGAATCAGCTACATACTAATAGAATTCTCTATAGGGCTGGCAGTATTTACCGAAGAAGTGTTTTTTACTTTGATCAGTCGGATCGGAGTCCCCAGCATTAATACTCCCAGTACGCCACTGATACACACTTCACTACAGTTTGTGTAAATATGCAGCGCAGTGTAGAGGTCATGATCCATCAGTTTTACAAGCTTGACAGCATTTTAATAGTCTACATTCCATATTCATTCATATTCATATTGAAGAGTTCATTTACATACTGCATCCATACTGCTGGACACTACCCACAGTACCGTCTGGTGCTGGCTGGCGAGTCTGAATAATGCATTAGCCTGCAGCAGAACGCAGTCAAAAGGTCAGAAGTTGTGGAGGGCAGCTTTCTAGGATTCTCTTGAAGAGCTCATATTACTGGACTCTGATCTGACCTACGTCTTATTACACACAAACCCTGAGCGCCATCTGCTAAGAGCCCTGCACCTGGAGTGAAGAGGAGCTGAATGAATAGGTCAGGCAAAAAACAGCAGTCTGGTGATTGAACAGATATGTGTGTGTGTGTGTGTGTGCGTGCGTGCGTGCGTGCGTGCGTGCGTGCGTGCGTGCGTGTGTGTGTGGACATTGTGGCAGACGCACAGGAAAACGGATACAGAGACATAAAACACATGTTTGTGTGGATACACACATACAGATGTGACTGTTTGTGATGATTCAAGGGCCCAAAGCGTATCCATTTATTGAGTGATATATTGCTTCTGTTGGATCAAAATGATCACATTTCATGATGAAGGAACCAAGAGAATGTCATGTCTCGGCCAGTGGCCGGTAGGGGCCACTGTTTTAGTTTAGTTTTGGGGGACTTTTATTTTGAATTTTGTGCATGTTTGTTTCTTGTATCTTGGTTTCAGGTGTCTTGTATTCTGTTTAAGTAATTGTGTTTCGTGATTGGTTTCTGTCTGTGTCATGTCCTGTATTTAAGTTCTGTTTATGTGGACCATAGTCATTGGTCCATCGTCCCGTTACTACACACTTAGCATCACAACTGCCTTTCTGTTTATCTGTATCGGCCCTTGAGCCAGGTTTTTGTTTTCTGTTATGTTTGTAAATAAAGAAAGCACAGTTATGGATGCCTGCCTGCCTTGGTGTGATCATTGGGGTAAAGCACAGCGACGTGACAACCGCCACAGCCGTGACAGAGAAATAGTCAAACATTTCTTGAACATTTTTTCCTTTTCAGAATCGGAATCAGACAACTATTGATCCCAGAGGAAAGTGATTATGCAACGACTGCACAGGGACACCAAGACACAAAAACAAGAATAATATTAAAGCAAAGTTGAAACAAGATTTTGATGATGAAGATTTAAGTGATGAAGATTAAAGTATTATAAAAATATGTTTGTGCTCTTTTTGGGTGTTATTGACCTAAATGGTCATACCCATGTCTCTCTCTTTCTCTCTCTCGTTCACACACTATCAGGGTTTTTGTTACACCATCAGAAAAAATCAAGGCTTATTAAAAACGGAATAATGGGGATGGGGTTAAACAGGTTAGAGGTAATTACTGTCGTTCTGCTATAATTGTATTAATGACAAGTACATTATTAATCACATAGTTACTGACATGATGGATCACATTTCTGTTCGTTTTATGTTCTGTATTGAGTCGGCACTTATGAAGTATCACCATCATATCATATAGAGATGTTTTTTCAAGCTGTACTGTGTAAACAGGTGCCATGACAATCCCCCTCTAAAAAGCTGCAAATCCAGGAAAGCCCAGCTCCCTCACTGCTGATCTCTTCCCCTCTCTCGTCCACTCCCTCCTCCTTTCCTCCCCTCACTGTTAACAGCAGAGTTCAGTGAATAAAGAATGAGCATCTGCTCTCTCTAATCTCCATCTTCTCAACCCCCACCCACATGTACACAGAGGAGTGAGAGCTAGGTGGACACACAAAAAGTGATGAAAAGAATAAAGAGGAGATCAAGAGGAAAGCTAGAATGGATAGAACAAGACAAGGGGAAAAAAGGCACACGTGGCAAGTGTGTGTGCATGTGTGTGTTTGTGTGTGCTGAAATATTCATGCTGATTGGGTCAGCCGTATGGAAATGAAGAAGGGGGCCTAACATGAGTTGTCATAACCTTCCACAGGAGACGCACAAGGAGGCTGAGAAATGGCCCTGCTAGAATGTGTGTGTGTGTGTGTGTGTGTGTGGTGTTCTATTTATATCACTGCTACTGAAGTAGGTACAGTTTGTTAGGGTGTGTGTGTGGGAGTGAAGCTGGGCTACTGTTTACCTAACAGAGAGAGAGAGAATGAGAGACAGAGACAGAGACAGAGAGACAGAGAGAGAGAGAGAGAGAGAGAGAGAGAGAGAGAGAGAGAGAGAGAGAAACAGCAAAAGAAGACAGTAAAAGAATGAGAGACAGAAAGAGAGAGCGCAAGGGCAAAGAGCAGGAGAAAAAGGGAGAGATGGACGAACGTGGGGTGATGCTGTCTGATTAAAGTTAAGTTACAGAGCTACTGAATCCAAATAAAACTGACAAGAGCACATCATGTAACTCTGAACACACACACACACACACACACACACACACACACACACACACACACACACACACACACTTCCTGCCAATATATTCTCTCTCTTTCATTCTCTCACTTTCATTCTCTCACCGATCACTCATTCCTTCACACATTTATTCCTTTAACTGAAAAAATAACTTTCAATCAATGTTGCTGCACTTTTTTCTACGTAGTTACATTTCTTTCATCTTCCCCCCTTTCTCTCTATCTCTCTCTCTCTCCTATCTGCTTGCCAATCTCTGCTTGCCAAAAATTTAAATCTTCAGTCGGGTTTTCATTATTTAACTTCAACTTTGGAAATGAGTTCGGGGGGCAGCACACTTAGAAATCATTTACAAACCTTTACTTTTTTTTAAGGGAGTGGGGGGGCATAATATGGGAATAAACTGAGCATGAAGAGAGAGTGAGAGAGAGAGAGAGAGAGAGAGAGAGAGAGAGAGAGAGAGAGAGAAGTTTAGGGAGACAATCTTGTTAGCAGGGCCGCCGCGGCCCGGGGAAGATTTCCATCAGACGCACGTAAAGGGAGAGGCATCCATTTAGAAAATGGCTTTCTCTGCACACGCTGGGCCATTTAGCACACCCTGTGACGACTCCTGTTTGGGCTGGAGATAAATGCACTTCCACACACACACACACACACATACACACAGGGGCCTCTTCCCTCAGCTAGCCAATGCAGCATTCAGTCCATCGCACATAAACCTACCCTTTTTTCCCTCCGTACAACGCTTTGCAAACACAAACGAACAGCCAAACAGGAAAATTCTCGTTTAAACTGAATATAAACAGGGAGCTGTATTTGCTTTCCCTATCACTTCTTGGCAGGTACGCGGTCAAGCTGAGCAGTGCATGGCCAAGAAACACACACTGCAGAGATGAATGGAGGGGCTGAGACAGGGGGAAATGTGAGTAAATACATTACTTATATCAACATCCATTTCATTTGCATTCCATTCAGTGAGCATCTCATTTACACAGACATTTTATTCTTATGTTGGGTTCTGGCTAGGGATGGTCAATACAAATTGCAGCATCACAATTCTGAAAGATTCATGATACACAGCACAATGTTAAGTTGGATCAATGCAGTACTAAACAGTACAGCCCCCACTAAAATGGGTGGATTAAGGATATAAATCAAATACATAAATCAATACTTTAGGGCTAAAACAATAACTCAGTGTTATCAATAGTCAACAAATATGTCTTCTCACAATTTTTCCTTTCCTTTAAATTTTCAAAATGAATTTAAAGTTAGCCTGAAGTGGGCAGGGATTCACCTAAGGGGTCGTACCCATGTGAGCACATAGAGCAAGTAAAAGAGCAACTATGGCTGAAAGCTCAAAAAGAAGGAAAAATCACAAAGAGTATATGTAAGGGTGACTTGGGTTTTCATAAAAGCACAATATTCCTTTCGACCAGCTGAAAGGAAACCATCCAAGTGTTGATTCTGAAGCAGCAGACTGCTTAGTGAACAGTACTGATCTCTCCACACTGGAGACAAACCCAACAGCTGAGTCAGAATGAGCTAATGTTATCCATAGAACATTAATCACTACAGCTCATGTTAGATGGAAAATTCTGATCTATTAGAAGAGTTTAGTAGCTGATTCCAAAAATGACTGTCCATTCAGTAACTTGCCCCTTCACATACATTATATACATTTACTAGCTATGATAGCAACAGTAAAAAACAAACAAAAACAAAATGATTACTGAGAGGAATAAATGATCACCATCCTTCCTAACATACCTGAAAGCCAAATCAGGTGTAACTAATGTAAAGTGTAAAGTGACCAAGTGTGAACAGTGTCAAATTCTTTTTCTGTCAAGTGAAGCAGCAGGCAGTCAGGAACACAGCGGCCGGGGAGCAGTATGTGGGGATGGTACCTTGCTCAAGGAAACCTCCGATTACAGGGTGAACGCCTTATCCACTATGCCACCAGCTGCCCCACAACCTTCTCTATTGCAGACCAAACTAACTGGCTTCTTTCAATTGTAATTGACACGTGTCAGGAAATGGAGACAAAAAACGCTTTTCCAATCCCTAAGGGTAAAGTAAAGTCTAGAATTAAGAAGTGTGAAATGTTTGGTACTATAAGGACATTCCCTGGATCAGGCCATCCCAACAAACTGGACAGAAGTGTGAGGAGGAAACTGGTCAGAGAGGCTAACAAGAGGCCTATGGAGACTCTGAAGCAGTTACTGGAATTTATCATAAGGAGTGGTCATTGTTTGCATGTGTCAAGAATATCACAAATGCACCACAAATGTGGCCTATATAGGGTTGCAAGAAAAAAAACCCACTGCTTAAGAAAGGCCACAATACGTCTCAGTTGAGGGTTGCCAAAACACAACAATGGAAAACGACCATATGGTCAGATGAGTTCAAAATCAAACTATTTGGCCTCAACACCAAATGGTAGAAAGCCAATACAGCCCACCATCCAAAAAACAGCATACCCACAGTACAGCAAGGAGGTGGTAGCATCCTGTGGGGTGTTTCTCTGCAGCAGGGTCTGTGGCACTTGACAGGAGAGAAGGGAAAATGGATGAAACAAATTATTATCAAATTTGTGGGACAAATTTGAGGAAAGTTGTCAATGGGAAGAACCTTCCAACCCAAAGCACACAGCAAACCTGACCACACAGTGGCAGAAGGAGAACGTCCTTGCGTGGCCTAGTCAGAGGCCAGACTCAAACACTATTAAAAGACTGTGGAATATCTTGACTGAACTCCACCAACAGTCTCCATTCCATCTGACTGAGCTTGAACAGTTCTGTAAAGAGGAATATTGCAGTCTATATGTGCAAACTTGGTAGAGAAGTATTCCGATAGACTCAAGGCAGTAATTAAAGCAAATGATGGATTTCAATGGTGATTCTTTTCCTCTCATAGCATATACAAATAAAGCCAAATAAAGCTTTTTTTTTGCCACAACTTTTGCTGGTAAATACAACTGCATGAACATCATAAAGAAAAAAATAAACGAGAAAATGTAAGATAATATCATGATATGTTTATCTCCCATAAACCGCCAAAGAATTTAATCAGAAAAACAATATTGTATCATTCATATTGCCCACCCCTAGTCTTGGATCAGCAGCACTGAATAGCAGGAGGGCTGGATTAACAGAGAATCATCATAATCAGCCATTACAGAAACCACAAAATCTAGATATTATCATAAGCAGGTTACGTAACTAATCGTAAAAAGCATAGGAGCGACTTTCGGTCTGAATCTGACCAAATCCATCCTAATCTGCAGTCACCTCTACAGAAACCTTCATAATATATGTGATTTCAACAGAGATTACGATATTAATAATCCCATATCAGAAAAGCACCAGATTTCCAGCCAGCCAAACTGTTACCAAACACCACTGTGCCGCAGCCGTTGCAAATGCAAATGGTGAAGTCTGAGGAACACAATGCCCACACACACACACACACACAGTCTCTAGTGCCAAACCATATGCTGAGTATCAGGCTCCCATACTGAGAGATTGGAAGCAGATAGAGTGCGAGCACGAGCGAGTGTGTGTGTGTGTGTGTGTGTGTGTGTGTGTGTGTGTGTGTGTGTGTGTGTGTGCGAGAAAAAGCCGTTTACACAACTCTCTGACAGACTCAGGAAGCAGACTGCCTATGACTATTAATCACTGTCACCATCATTCAGCACAGAGAGAAACGCTCCACTAATATATCAGCTGCGTTCAATCTCCATCTACTTCTACAGCTGATTTAAGTTCAATCAACACTAGACAACGCACTAAAGAAAACTATCTATTAGTGAGTGTAACCACCTTAAATTTAGTCAATATATACTAATAAGATTTCTGTGAAAATATCTGTTCAATCTATGTATTGGTGTTTCTTTACACGTTTTAGGTCATTCTATCTAAATCTCTTTCTGAAATTGTCTTATTCAATTGAAAGATCAAAGATTTTTGCTTGTTCTGAGAAGTAATGTTTGAAAGAAGCAAAACTGTCCATCAGTGGAATGTGACAATTTCTCTAGATATGAAAAAAATGGTTTAAAACTAGTAAACAACATCTAGAAATAGGATGAACAAACTAATCAATGTCTCCCCTACCATTAAACACATTACATTATGTGCTCAGTAAAGTCACAGTAAAGTTATAATTGTAATTTTACTTGGACATTTGAAAATCTAATTTCAAATGACAATACATGTCCAATCATTGACTGGAGGTGTGCAGCATGGTAGAGTGAGCAGGGTCTAGCCTTCTAGTTTGAAATGGCGAGTGGCTTAATTCACTAAATTTATTATAAATCAAAGTTTTCTGCAAACTGAAATGAGCTGGATGTATTAAAATATCATAGTGTACCCCTAAACAGAGCAGAGTGAAAGAAGGAAACTTGTGTGTGGCATTTCCTCTTTGTTGCCTGATAGTAAGAAAACGAATGATATCTGCCCCTTCTGGATGGTTGCATACAGTGGAGGAAATAATTATTTGACCCCTCGCTGATTTTGTAAGTTTGTTCAATGACAAAGAAATTAAAAATCTCAGAACAGTATCATTTTAATGGTAAGTTTATTTTAACAGTGACAGATAGCACATCAAATGAAAATTGAAAAAAGAACTTTAAATAAAAGATAGTATTTGAACCCCTACCAACCATTACGAGTTCTGGCTCCCACAGAGTGGTTAGACACACCTAATCAATTAGTCACCTTCATTAAAGACACCTGTCTTAACTAGTCACCCATATAAAAGACACCTGTCCACAGAATCAATCAATCAAGCAGACTCCAAACTCTCCAACATGGGAAAGACCAAAGAGCCGTCCAAGGATGTCAGAGACAAAATTGTAGACCTGCACAAGGCTGGAATGGGCTACAAAACCCAAGATCTCACATCGTGAGGTTTCAATGATTCTGAGAAAGGTGAGAAATCATCCTAGAACTACACGGGAGGAGTTAATTAATGAATTCAAAGTAGCTGGGACCACAGTCACCAAGAAAACCATTGGAAACACATTATACCGCAATGGATTAAAATCCTGCAGT
>JBBPDC010000109.1:19213960-19229290 GCA_037974485.1 Hemigrammopetersius urotaenia | reverse complement strand
ACACACACACACACACACACACACACACACACACACACACACACACACACACACACACACACACACACAGTGCCAAAAGCACTTAACACAACAAGATAACTAACAAGATGTTGCTGATGCAGAGAGAGGGAGAGAGTGAGAGAGACTGATGGACAGGGAGAGAAAGAGGAGAGGATGAAGAATGCTGCCTTGGATACGGAGGCTGGCTAAGGAACAGCATCCAGCCAAGACACACACACAGACACACAAACCACAGGTTTCTGTAAATAGTCTGTGTTGGACGAGTCTTTGAAGACATTTACATTTACTCTTATCCAGGGTGACGTACATCTGTTCATTGTAGTCCACAAGAAAATGTGTTATTCACAGTAGTAAATCCAGACTTAAAATGAATAATTGCTACAAGACCAAGGGATGGAGTTAGTTCTCCATCAAGGACCTGTGAGATCAAACACCGAAGACTTTCTTTTGAGGAGTTTGTCACATGACAGCCTATTAGGTTTTGACATGAACATGTAGTTGTTGTCCTCAGTGCTCAGTGAAGAGGGGGTCTTCAGTCTCTGTTTGAAAAGATTGGGGGTCTCAGCAGTTCTGACGGTCAGGAGAAGTTCATCCCACCACTTTGGTGTCAAAGCTGAGGAAAGTCTTGATACAAGTTGTTGACCCTTGAGAAAAGGTGGGTCAAGTTGGGCTGTGCTTGATGCTCCAAGAGGTTCTAGCTGACACCTGTGGTCTGATCTGGGTTATAGAGATTATCTTCATGCTCAGATTAAGTTGCCTTTGACTGTCATATTTTCAGCAGTTGCTCTGACTTTATAAACCATTGCAGTAATCCTATAGGGTGGACCCGATACCATCAGGCCATTCTCTATGCAGTGCTAGTGGACAGAATAATGGAAACACCCCACGGAAACTAAATCATAATGACAAAGGCAGACTGGCAGGTGAGTCCAATTAGACTGAATGTCAATTAGCCGTATGTGTCAAAGGAAACGGGTCTAATAATCTGCACCTTGATATGTGAGGCCTTCAAAGCATCATTAGGCAAATCACAGAGTTCAAAAGGAGCCAAAGAAACAGTGTCAAAGAGAACAGCCTCAGAAATCATGGCAATGTGCAGCACACCAACACACTGGAAACTTGCCACCATGGACAGACAGACAGACACTCAATCGCCTTGCTCAGTTAAAAATGCTAATGATGCAAACAGTGGATGAATAGCAGTAAATCAGTCTAAATCAGTCATTAGGATGTAAACAAAGTCGTTCAGAGCAGTTACACGTGAAATCCTGAAAAGTGTAATACCTTTATTGTCCCTCATAGAAAGGGGTTTGAACAGGCCTGCTGCCTGAAACATTGTTTTTTTCAAATCCATTGATAGATTTGCAAGCCTGTTGTGAAGCAAAATAATCCCCCACAGACATATTAAACTTTTTTTTTTATATTTTAGCCCTAAAAGTCAGTCACCTTTTTAAATAACAGGAATCAAATAAAATGTTAAATGATAAGATACAGGTCGTCACAACGACAGGGGTGAACCCGCTGTCGTGATTTACCCCAGGGATCATACACAGGCAGGCAGGCATCCATTACTGTGTTACTTTATTTTCAAACATAAACAGAACATAAACCAAACCTGGCTCAAGGGCTGCTACAGACATGAACGTGAAAAAGCATAAATGAGGCGATGGACCGATGTCTGTGGGACACCCAGACAGAACTTAAATACATGACATAATGAGTGCACAAACACAAGACAGCTGGAAAACACAAAACAAACCCGAATATCAAAATAAAAGTCCCCAAAAACCATAACAAACAAAGCAAAAAACAGTGACCCCTAACGGACACTGGCCGAGCCGTGACACAAATGATCAGTAGGCGGATCAGATAGATTTATAAATTTGTAAACACTTCAAATGACAAAATCTGTCCTATCTGGCTTATTCTATTCATGGCCAATCCTAACTGTTTCCAACGGTTGCATTCAACATTTCAAGAATTTTTCAATTTATTTTCAACTAATTATCACTTTATTGGGGTTTTGATCACTGCTTACGAAATGTTATGAATTCTGGATATAAATTTAACTATAATTTAATTCTTAATGGTATTAGTCTGAATCTTTAAGCAGCTTCTTAATCAATAGTACCTCAATGTACAGGAGGTGATTTTCTTGAAGAATTAAGCAATTTCAACTCCTAAAAAAGTATTTCACAGAAGAGTGGAGCTAAAGCTGGTTTTGCTTCTTTTTAAGCGTTGGATATTTATGTAATGTGTTCATTATTATTCGCAGTCTGTGTATGAACACACCTTCCCAGCATGAAGCTGCACACCCAGCTTCATCCACAAAGTACACTAAAACAGGACACAAGAACTACAATTAAAGCAATTACAACAGCGCTAATAACACACAAACACAATTAGGCCTCTTCAGTACTGTCTACACACCAGTTCATCGCAGCACACTCAAATCTAATCGCACACCCACACGCAGCTTCACGTTGCGGCCCATTTTTGGCTGGAGCTCCACAGGCAAAAGAACCCACCTCAATACCCCCACCCTCACCCACCCCGCTTCTATCTCCTTCACCGGTGACAGGACACGACTATTCGTCATTTAACGATAGTGTAACAAAAGAAATGTCAGTTTGAAATGTCAGGCTTATTTGAATGACAAGGATGGAGAGATTAGTGAGAGAATACGCCGCAGTGCACGCAAAACAGGAGAAATACTGACAGACAGGCACTGTGGGGCTTCGAAAAGCCACGATGAACCACAGGACCCTTTGACAGCTACATCCCCTGCAAGAAGCACCAAGGACAGAACAGGCTGTGACCTATTACTGCTTTCTTATGGCACAAGGAACCGCACCGCATCACCAACAGATGTTTTTCCATTACAAATAAAGTGAGCCGTGCCAGAGTCAAACCTGAGTTGCTCGATGGCAGGGCCAAAAGTGGGCCCCAGCTAAGCTGACTGCAAACCAAAAGGTTTTCTTTCCCCGGAAAATCACGTTTTACCTATTGGAAAGCAATTCTTACAGTTACTTGTCATTTTTAATGGCTGTTTCTAAAGTGCACATTTTAGTACGGGCAAATTTGTTTAAAAAAAATGATTTTTTAAAAAAGTAAATCAATATTCAGTGTCACAAAATTATGCACGAGTGTAATATTTATAGCCTACTACATGACATTTACCGCCTGAGAGACCTGGATAAGTAAGTACCACTTGCGACTGTGCAAGTGGACGAGTTTTGGAAATTTACCTAATCTTGTGCCGTGTATTTTTCAAGGACTGAGTGTGTTTTGGTTGGCTATACTATACTATAAAGTAAAATATGCCAATCGTAGTGTTACCTAAAAAAAATCTCCTCCATTGTGTCAGAAATTGAGATACACATTTAAAGGATGCTACAACTTTAGGTACAGCACAGTTCCTGTACACCTGTGGATAAATGCCTTTAGTGTCCCTGCAAGTGCTTTTGTGTACAGGAGTCCCTGTTCATGTGATTCACAGTCCAGACCACACAATTCACACCCTTTCCTGAAGGTCGTGTCAAAGTGGCATTGAGTGGGTGGTGGGTGTTATCTTGGCAATGCCCTTGTGAGTGGCAGAATTCACCACAGCCCAGGACCAAGTCTTCCCCAGATATGTATTCCTGTTATGAGGTCTTGTCTGGCCCCACCCAATCAGTTACTTGTCACTGTGCAGCTGCTATACCCCAGCACAGCCGTTTACAGCCCCTCTATAATTTGTGTAAATCTGTATTTATGGGATTCATGCATTCAGAAGTACAAATATAACATTGTCTCTTTGCTCATCTAGAAGTTCTGAACATACTCTGAGAATTGTGTATTGTGTTGTAACAACAATAAATATTCCATATCATCATATCGCCCATCCCTGGGCCGAACAATGAATGATGGATGATGGAGGATTGGAAGGAATGAATGGAGTCCTATTACAGCTTCCAAACACAATGTCCTTCAGACACCACAGGCTGTTGAGCACCGATTATGCTGAACATGATCTATTTATCTTTTGTAAACCACATCAATAATGTGGTCTGAAAGCACAATCCACTGACCTGAAGACTGGAGCAGAGAGATGGAGAAGACGGATGGAAAAGAGGGACAGGGCGATGCTGAAGGAGGAGCGCTGACCAAGAAAAGGTCAGCTAGCAGAGGAGAGATAGAGAGAGACAGAGAGAGACAGAGAGAGGGAGAGAGAGACAGAGAGAGAGAGAGACACAGAGAGAAAGACAGAGAGAGAGGCAGAGAGAGAAAGAGCATGCTGGATAGAAGGAGCAGTGTGCAACACAGAGTGCTGACACTAACCACTAGTGACAACACCTCTGTCCCCAAGCCAAACAGGCGATCCGTGTGTGTGTGTGTGTGCGTGTGTGTGTGTGTGTACGTGTACATTTGAATGTCTGCTCTTTTTGTTATATATTATGGGAATTATTTCAGTGGATTCCCTGAATGTAGATGTTTGCTGATTTTGGCTGCAAGGTCAGGCCGTCCCTGATTAGTGCTGTGGAAGAGGTGGAAGTGTGTTAGGGGTTGTCCATGTGAACTCATACCACACAATCTTACAATAATCATGCAACAATAATGTGGTGTCATGATATATGACGCATTACTATTACTACTACTATGACTACTATAACCACAACTACTTCTACTACTACTACTAATAATAATAATATGGGTAGGTGATATAGAAAAACATTTTTATGTCATATGTAAAATTTTCATCACATGTAATAATATATATATTTTTTTCTGATGTCTCATAACAAACCACATATTAAAAAATGCTGGAAAATGATTCAACATTTCATTCACTGCTCTGGACTAAATCCAATTAAACAGGATTAATTATGCTCTATTTGTAATGAATCATGCACTTAGTCAATGTTCTTTATGCTTAGAAAAGTATACTGTGACACAGATGTGTTTTATCGTCATAAAGATTAATGTTGTCTGTTTCTAAATTACAGGTATAATTTGTGAACTTTTGTGGTTCGCTTTATTTGAGATCATCATGACATGTTAAAAGATGAGACGATGATGATACTGTAATACGTATATATATTTTCAGGTTCAGGTTAAATACTATTTGTAACTGATGGTGAATTTAAATTCCTTATTTAATATTTTGTGTTAAACAGAGTAGTATGTCTCTGTGTAACAAAGTGATTGCATATAACTGAGTAATGAAACCTTACGCAGCATATTTCCATCTGCATGTCACGGTTTGGCCAGCGATTGTTAGGGGTCGCTGTTTTGATTTGGTTTTTTTTCTGTTTCTGGGACTTTTATTTTGACTTGTTCTGCTTTGTGTCACATGTTGAGTTTTTCACCTGTTTGTGCTTTGTTCTTTGATTAATGGTTGTATTTAAGTTCTGTTTTGTAATGACCTCACTGTCTGTCCATCGCCTCATTTTCCCTGTGTTCACGTTTCATTTTCCTGTTCCTGTCCTAGCAGCCCTTGTGCCAGGTTTTCTTTCTTGTTTTGTTTTGTTTAAATGAAAGATTCATAGCATGGATGCCTGTGTTCCAGCCTGGTTCATGCCCCGAAGGTAAATCACGGGAGCCGGTTAGACCCGGCCCCTGTGACACTGCAGCCCTCAAAACTGAAATATTAATACCAAGGTGCCACTAACACTTACAATACGAGTCTGACACTAAGCATTAACTATCAGATCAATACAATACACTAAGCATCAATACAGATTTAAATAGGGATGCATGATATGTTGTTGGGCTGATATTAAATTTGCAGATAAATGGAAAAAAGAATTATATGTATCAAGTTCCTGACTGTTTAGATGCATAGTGGGCTAACTGCACTGGAGACAGATGAGCAAAAGGTTCATCTCAGGTATGCTGTAGCGAAACGAGAGCCTGAGGATGTACTCCACCTGAATGTCAAAACTAGAGCCACACAAAAGAACCTGCATGTGGGGGCCTTTGGGTTACAACGGTCTCGACATACGTTTCTGGCGCTCACTCTCATGAAAACTTTCAAAAATTGAGAGGTGTGTATTTCGATGTACACTGTTAGTGTCATACTTATGGACTACGCGGGCAAACTAGTTGCATGCAACCGAAAAATATGTAGAACACACAGTAACGCGGCATCTGAGTGAGGGAGTTGGAGTCCTCCCACACAATTACCTACGCCATTTTAGATTTTCTTTTTCTGTGGCTTAGTTGTGTTTTATTGTTCTAGATTATGATTTTAAAACTGTACTAGGATCAGTAAGTGACATAGGCTAGGGTGTGATTTGACGTACACGCACAAATTTGGGTTACATCACTGCTGTAGGAACGGATCAGTTTGATATTTTTCAATAAATTAATTTTAGTGAATTGTTTACTTCAGTCACTTTCAAAACACAAGAGTGTGAATTCACACACATAGGGAGTTCTTATTCTGTTAATATTTTATCTATCGATTACAGCAAGTTCCTTGTTGAGTAATGATGTTCAAGGATATTAAAAGTAATTAAAATCATTTAAATGAAGAATTAAATTAAAATAGGATAGTGGTCACAACACGGTGTTAATCACCAAATCACCCCCTAAGTTCCATACAGTGATACACTGCTCCCATTCATTTTTCCTTTGTTGAAACCTTTAGTATTTATTTTTACTTTAGCATATTTCCAACCACCAAAGTGTGTTGTAATATACATGTAATATAAATGTGTGTGCTTTCATTTTTTTAAACCAATTTTTGTTTGTTTACTCTTCTAGACTTACTTCACCTCCTGAAGCCCTCTCCTCTCAATTTGTTCAGCACTCTCGTCCACTTGTGCTCTCTCTCTCTCACACACACACATATGCACCCACACACATAGAGAATGCTTCACTAACCAGCTTGGAAAAAATTTCTTTTTTCTGCAAATTAGGCAACCGAACAGAAAGAAAACTGGAAACAGAGAATGTCAAGGCAGTGTTCTGATGTAGGAGGATGGTGCTTTGTCTTTGCAAAGTATCAGCTTTCAAATAAAGACTGGATCTTCAAATGCTGCACATACTGTCATTGTTTTACAGCAATATTTAGCATCTTCAAAGCATTCTCTTTCCTCCTGTCATTGCTAAACAGCAGGATTTTCCAGGGCCTCGACAACAGACGGAGGAAATCTGTGCTGGATGCCCTTGGACTATTTTTACACATGAGAACAATGGAAGTAGGTAACAGCACAACCTTCAAAATCAGGAATTTTCTGATAAAACAGCCTTCATTTTAAAATGACCAGGGCATACAGTTTCAAGGAGTCATTCTTTTTTCAAAACTGAGGATTTAGACACCTACACAGAAACACACTAATATATTCTTTAGGAATTGTTCTCCAGGATGCCTTCCTGAAGTAATTTCAAAGATAATTTTCAGTCGCAGCTCAGTAATACACAACAAAGCACAACAAAGCACATCTGATTGGAATACCTTTTTGGAATACATATGTTCCCACTTATTTCATTTAATATACTCAATATGTCAGACAGGAATGAATAGTATTATTTCACCAATAAAGTGATTCAAAGCAAAATCTAAAAAAATGAGGGGTTGCTCAAGACTTTGTTACAGACATATATGAGTGACTCAGCAACTTAAATAACAGCATGTTAAATAATAAACATGTTTTATTGTCAATAAAATGACAGATTTGTTGTTATAGCCCTGTCAGTCTGAGTTCAAGAGCAGTGTCTAATAATAATCTCTATCCTGAAAGTGAGAACGCCTGTACACACACACACACACACACAACATCAACAGATAACTGAGAGTCTGGAGGGAGAGCCACTCCAAAGTCCATTACGTTCAGTTACATCGTCTCCATTTCAGCATAAACAGAAAGTGGCAGCTTTGAGGCAGGGGGGATTTCAGAGCACCTGGTGTCTGGCAGAAACACACAGTGCTCAGACCAACAGAGGGGCTTTAGGGTTGGGTTTAAATCACATGTGGCATTTTCCTTTACAAGCACAACATGTTTTCCCTCCCTTATTACAACATGAGTATAGAGGAACTTTTTTGTAAGAATTATAAAAGCATTCTGGTGTTTAGCTCTATGCTGCAAGCACAGCAAATGGTTAACTGTTATGGCACAACTCCTTTTATGGAACTTCCTCTGGTTTGTGTTGATGTTGGAGGTGTCAGACATAATGCTGAGCTTTGTTTGGTGCCATGGTTATAGTCACTTAAAAACATATGATAAAAATAATAACTACTGGGATGTCACACACAAATGCCAATAAAGAACAAAAATGACCAAATGGATTTTATTTTTGTGTCGTAGAAACAAACGGAAGAAACACAAGATCTTTGAATCCAGGAGAACTTTCAGGATAGTCTCCGCCCACAAGTGGGTGGGGAAAACAGGCAGAGGGAGGGGCTCCAGAGAGCAGCCGAGCAGCGGCACACTGAGAGAAAGAGTAGCAAAAGTGTGCAGGAGAACAAACTGATTTGTTTATATTTACTGAAATCGGATTTTATTAAGGGTTAAAGTGGGGAAAGCAGTAACGCGGGTACCATTGTCTCCATTACAGCACACAGGAGCCTGAGGTCTCAGCCAAATGTCAGTGAGTCAGGCGGTTAACCTGAGTAGAGGCCTGGCCTCAATGTCAACACCTTACGTTAAAAGAGCGCAGATTAATATTTGATCAAAATTAATACTCTATAGGGTGGCAAAATGATTCTTTTCATTGCTGATTATTTAAAAATAGGCCTCCTTGACTGAATGTAATGCGGTGAAATGGAACAAAGCACTGTTTGTAAGTAACAGTATCCGTTTCAATTATTTTATGGTATGGAGTAACACATTATTTAGCCAAAAAGGCTCAAACTATTGGTTTTGAAGAAAAAAATTAGGTCTGTCTTTAGTGCACTGACATTCACTTTGCATTGATCCTGTAAAAGAAAGTTTTACTAAGTTCATTAACATCACACAATTCCTTCTAGTTTGTGTATCATTGGACAAAACTGAACTCAACCGCTTAATGATCCCAAACCTTCTTCAAAATTGTGCCAAAATTACATCCAGTCTAAAGAAAGGCAAAAAGTTTGAGAATGATGTCTTGGCCTCCAGAGTCTCCAGATCTTTCTCCCACTGAGCTGCAGGGACGAGCTGAACTTATAAGTTAAAAATGAGCCTCCAGCAAATGAGACAGACGTGCTTACAGGCTTGAAAAGGTGCTGGGAGGAATTGGACATAAGTAATTTCCAAAACTTGCTGGAAAGGATGTGGTGAAACTGTGCTGCTGTGAGACCCTTTGATATTGTGGTGAAACTCATACTTGAGCTTCCACACCTATTCACTTGCGCTTAAAGTGTATTTTGTTACATTACACTTCAAACCCAGTCACTTACATTTGTTTTTGTTTTCTTGTAATGAAATTTTGAAAGGGCAGGATATTATTTATTTTTTAATCCAAAGGTGGGCCCAAACTTCTGGCATGTAGTGTAGTTATGAATGTATAGAGCAAAGTGGGTCAAACAAGGTAAACTATTTGATTCTGATCACCATGGGTCTCTAATAAACAGACAAAACACTCTGTGTAATGATGAGCCGGTTTTTTTTTTAGAACCACAGAGAATGACATCATCACGCTGCTCTGTTGCAGAGAGGGAGGTTTACTTTCAGCACCACGGAGAGCGGCAAAAAGAAAGACCACACCATTTCACACTCTCTGCTGATCCAGATATTGAAACCTACAGTGTTGGACGATACAGATACCAAACTGTTTATCAGTTTTAAAGTGAGCTTATATTCATTGAAGCACCTACAGAGTGTGATTGGATTTATACCTTTTTCCCCTCCCATATCCGACATCCTGGTATCAGATCAGTGCCAGATCAATCCAGTGTTTACTTTGCATAAGCTCTTCCACCCCTTTCAGAGGCTGATTCCCACGGGCTAGTCGCCTGATGCATCACCACCAGAGAGCTTATCAGCATGACTGATCACCTGGAAAAGGCACTGCTAAGTGGAAGCCCTGTTCATTACAAAAACTTCAGAAAAAATCTTTAAACTTCAAAGTAGCAGCAACAGCATAGGTTTGATTTTGTTATTGATTAGGACACGAAAGTGGTAACTTTACTCCAGCCATAGTGCAAACACTAACATCCTTCCTACATTAACAACACAGTACATGTACATAGTACAATTGGGGGTAGGGGCCAACAGGCTGGTACTGTAATCACAGAGCACAAGAAATTATTTTTTAATTCTACTTTAATTTCTCACCTGACTGAAACCTTGAAGTATGACACGTACTGTTACCAATGATCTAGAAATGTGTATTTCCATCCTAATACAAAACATTATTGTTAACTATATCCACATCATAAATACAAGGACGAGGTGTCTCGGCACTTTTTGAGTATTGGTAGACCATGCAACACAAGTATCTTACTGAATCAACACCATACGCAATATTCTGGAGCACAGAACTGTTAGTATAAAGTCATATTCATCTTTACCTACACAAACTACTGCACTGAGCTTTGGCACGTCTTAAAGGAGATGCAGTTTCAGCCAATCACAGCACTAGCAAGAAACACCAAGCCAAGCCTATAACAATGCTGGGTTAGGAAGCCACGGCCACATCTACCCACTGCTTGTCCAATCTGCATGTCTAACGATGACAACCTCATCTAAGATCTAAGTGCCGTCATCCACCAGTCAGCTGGTTTGAGTGTTGATTTCCAGGCCTAATGAATTATTTAAGTGCCGAGTCATTACCCGTGTGACCCCCGCTGATCCCTAGAACCGAAGACCCACCCGGACCCCGCCTTTACATGGAGCTGTAACACAAAAACTGCCTTAAATGTTCTCAGAGGAGAGAATTTAGTCTGACCTACACATGCCCTGTGGAAAAGATAAGCCTGTATCTCAAAGCCTGCCCTACATCAAAGGGATTTATATACCAAGGCTTTGACATTTACAGAACAACGGGGTAGCCGCCCATTTTCATCTTCCGCGGAGGCCCGAACGGGATAGTGACCGAGAGACGATTTGCCGCTCCTGTACTCTGGATACAGGACAGGACAGGGCGCAGATCGCTTTAAGACCCTCAGTCTGGCGGACTGGATGCGGAATATTTCCCACGAGTCTTGCAAATAAACCCAAATGTCAATAATGGCAAGGCTTGGCATACAATCTGCCTTTGTTTGTGGGGGGAAGGAATCAGCAATCAAAGAGTTGTGCAATTTGAGCTGAGAGCAGGCCTCAGAACAGCCAGGAGAAAAGCACACACACATGCAAACACACACACACACACACACACACACACACACACACACACACACAGCAAATCTTTTTTCATTCTCTTAAAGGAATACTATGCAAAGGTTGTGAAACAATAGCGAATGAGGACGAGTCAAGGTGTTTTAAGTTTGCACTGCTACCCAAACTGTGAATAGTAAACAGAAGGGATGCGTCACTGCTCTAATGGTAGATTATATATTTTCACTGTGATATAAAATCATTCTTTTTTGATTGATTTATTTCTAACTATTTGAAAAGTATCTACATCTCTTGATGAAAGGGCCAACAGAAATGGTCCTAAATTACTTGATCATTTGTTTCGTTCTATGTTTTTAAGAGTATTTGAAAGTGACGGCATCCTTTACGCACTGCGTCCATCCCTTGACTAAAGAATCAATGGAAATAAAGCCGTACATTTAATCTTACATATTAAATTTTCTTACGTAGGGAGAGTTGCCCTAATGTGGACTTCAGTAGTGTATTACAATGTTATGCCAACATGGTAAATCCACACCCAATATACACTACAGAAGTCCAAAATACTAAAAGTATCCCACATTAGGGCAACCCACCCGACCCTTTTCCTAAGATGACCATTTCACTGATATAAAGCTTTATTTCTAATATTATATCTTATTATATTAAGTCCATCAGTGAGACTCTTAGGCAAGACTCTAAATGCTACATTTGCCTACATCTGTAACAGGATTCGACTGCAATTCACGCTTTATGAGATCATCACCCAAATGCACAATAGTGCATAATAATAAACGTACTGTATTCTATTATATTTCATCATATTTACAGGTCTGATGATTTACAAAATTCATTCAAATCGTCTTGACTCCATTTGAAGCTGTTGCATTATTACGTTAAAGATAATATACACTCCCCTTCTGGAAGGCTCTGTCCTCATTACGGGCTGGCTTATTTCAGCTCTATCATACTATTACACTATCGTTCTATTATGCAATATAATCAGTATTGTTTTATTTGCTTCAGTCTTGTTCGATACTGTTGCATGTTAATTTAAGGTACTGTCAGGTACTGAATGATACAATGCATTGTTAACCCCATAACATAATATAACATAATATAATATAATATAATGTAATATTAGACTGCTGTTTCAGCCACCACTCACGTTCTCTGATATCTGCATCTTTCATTATATATAAACTTACAGATACAGCAAAAATATATAATGTGGAACTTAGAATTGGTGTGTGTGTGTGTATATGTGTGTGCGCATGTGTGTGTGGGCTCAGTTCCGAAAGGACACCAGCAGCACTCTGGCACTAGACCAGCTCTCTCAACTCAGAAGCCCAAATCAGCCTCTCTCACTCGAGTCAGAAAACTTTTTTCAAAATGTGAACATCAGTCTATTGTCCAGATCTGCTGACCGCTTTACTGCTCTTTTCCCTGTTACACTCCCTGCAACAGCATCAGTCCAAGAGCTTCAGTCCTGCATTCTCATCATCGTCATCATGAACAATCATAATAAATAATTAATCTTCTGTGTAAGGATGTCCAACACCTGAGCAGCTCCAACACACACTGATTAGACAGACCTGAGAGCAGAGGCAGCAGAGGTCACTCCGACAGGTGCAGCCTCGTGCAGCTCGATTCACAGGGAAACTTCAGCCAAAACACAAGACCCCCTATGGTTTCCTCCCCAAAACCCCATTTTTGAAAACGTTGGTGGGTGTCAGTGTTGACCATGCGTCAGCTCCACTTTCAGATACCGAAAGTAGCAGCCCTCTACCACGCATGCCCGTGCCATTCTGCCTCGGATCAATAATTAAAGCCCCGAGCTCCTGATTAAGCTGGTGGGGAGTAAACAGACCCCCTTCTGGCTCAAAACAGCACCTTTAAGGAGCCCATGGATTGGCTTCTGGGGCAAATTGGAGCAGTTGACGCGTGTCAGTGCCCATGAAGCGCTCCGGACCCCCAAACGACCCCCCGTCCTCGTGCGCTTCGCGCGCCCCGCGCCGTCCGGATTACTTACGTGTAGTGCTGCGGGAAGCGGAGGATGGCAGCTCCGGGCGCGGACAGCGCGAGCAGCACCAGAGCCGTCTGCACGCAGGCGAGGCAGGAGACGCTCGAGCACGGCGCGCGGATCGCCATTTTCCATTAAAAATGCAAGGAAGTGGCACAGAGAGAGGGGAAGAGAGGGAGAGAGGGACAGAGCGCGTGTGCGTATGCGTGCGCGCACGCGTGTGTGTGGGAGAGAGAGAGAGAAAGAGTGGAGATGGACTGGAAGCGAAGAAGGAGGAGGAAGAGGAGGAGGAAGAGGAGGAGTAGATGGAGAAGTGGAGGGTTCTTGTGGGGGCGGGGCGGAGAGGGGGTCTGAAAACGCCGGGTGCTCCTCGCGCCGTGTCGGGCGATGGCGGAGGCTGGAGATCCGAGGCGCCGCTAAATCTCAGACTGACACGGAAAGAGAGTATGGGTGGAGAGAGAGAGAGAGAGGGAGGGAAGGAGGGGGGATAGAGAGAGAGGGAAGGATGAGAGAGAGAGAGAGAAGACAGAGGCAGTGACGCTGCTGCCGCCACTGGTGCTGCTGCTGAGACTCTCTCTCTCTCTCTTTCTGTCTCTCTCTCTCTCATTCATTCCTACACGCCACGCGGGGGCGCGCTGAAAGAGGCCGAGCTCGTGCTCACGGCGAAAGGCAATAAATGCGTAATAAATGGGAAAATGTGCGAACAAACAAATTAAACCCGCATACTGTTAATATCAGCGCTGAAGAACACACTGTGCATCACTCATACACAGACCAAAGAGAACAGCTTCCTTAATACCAGCCACACTGCACACATACCAAACTAGTCCTCATAAAAACATACCCACTGCCACTGTAAATACTCTGTATTTATTTAAATACTGTACCTTTTCTAATCCTGTTGCTGCTACATGTTATCTTTGCACAACTATTAAATTCGTTTTTGCACATTTAATGATTCTGCTGCTAGAAAATATTTTTGTCATAATAGTGTGTTCACACTAGTGCTTTCTCGTAAAGGAATATTACACAAAGTTGGCTCTCCAGAAACAACAGTGACAGGGCTAAGTGTTGTGTTTAAAGTTCACACTGCTGACCACCATGTTAGTCACACTATGAAAAGTAAACAGCCATTTTAATAATCTCATTATTATTTTATGTTTACTTGTTTGTTTATTTATTTGTTCTTTCATGCATTTTCTTTAACCCCTTAATCCTCACTAGGGTCGCCGGAGCCCATGCCAGGGTCTAGACCTGACACGCATGTCTTTGAAATGTGGGAGAAACCAGAGGAAACCCACGCCACCACAAGGAGAACACATAAACTCCATACACACACAGGACTCAAACCCCCAACCATGGAGGTGTAAAGCAACAGTGCTATCCCCTGCGCCACCATGGGGCCCGTTTACTTATTTATAATAAACTAAAAAGTGCAATAATTGTTTACACTGTGTCAATAGAATTGGCCCAAACATAACTACTAAAGTAGAATTACTTTTGGAAATAAAATCTTGCATTAAATCTTATATCTAATAAAATGACCATTTTAGTAACACAAGTTTCATCACTCCATTATATTAATATTATATGTATCCATTTATCCCTACTAGGATCGTGGGGACCTAAACCAGGGCCAATGGGTGCGAGGGGCACTCACCCTGGGCTGGACACACACACACACCACCCGCTATTTTATACTATAATATAGTAAGGGTCCTTGGGAAAGACTCCTAATGTCACACAGAAAGTTTACCATTTACCTCTCTGCTACGAATAGCTCTTGCAATTTTATTTTAGGTCAAAACTTAATCCGGAAAATATCAGAAAACAATGTTGCATAATTTTATGTAATAGTTTCCTGTAAGGCAGCAGAGACTTCAAGTTCTTAGAGGTCTCCAGAAATAAGTTTGCCCGGGATGGAAAATTTCACACTCTAAATGACTCAATTATTGAATTATGCAGAACTTTAAAAAATACACTCAACAAAAATATAAACGCAACACCTTTGTTTCTGCTCCGATTTTTCATGAGATGGACTTAAAGATC
>JBBPDC010000109.1:19181007-19193620 GCA_037974485.1 Hemigrammopetersius urotaenia | reverse complement strand
TAGATCTTTAAGTCCATCTCAAGAAAAATCGGAGCAGAAACAAAGGTGTTGCGTTTATATTTTTGTTGAGTGTATATCCCTGAAGAAACTGCTTGCAAGGACATACAGATCCTCCATACTAGACACTCTATATGTTATATAAACAGAATATTTTGGTCAATATGGGAGCTGGATTTAAATATTATAAAAATATTCCTGAGGATACCCAAACACTTGCTTGGGTGTGAGTGTGTTTGTCTCTCTCTCTCTCTCTCTCTCTCTCTCTCTCTCTCTCTCTCTCACTCTCTCGAAAAGTTTTCAACTGCCATAAAAAGAAGAAGAAGAAGAAGAAGCCTGCTGCAGCATGTTACTCTACTCGCGGTTACTCTTTTATATATATACCTGTTTGCACAACATGGAGAAAGCGGGTGTGACAGTATCACAACTCACATCCAAGAAAATTCAGAGAGTTTGGCTGTTAGCGGTTTTGGTAATTTATTAAAAAAATAAATAATACAAAAATAAAAATGTTATGGTTTACAAAGAGAGCAAAATAATCAGACACTGATTCAAAGGTCCAGTCACCAAACACAGGACCCGATCTGACTTGAACTTAGGTAAGCTGAGAGAAGCTGAAGTGAGCCCAGGAGAGCCGAGCTGAGGAGTAGATGCGAGCCAAGGTCAATGATTGTATCTGCTGGACCCCGCCTTCTCCAAGTCATGCGCAACCAGCTTGAATTTACAGGGTGACACCATCACCACCTGTAGAGGGTGCAGTCTCACCAAATCCAAAAATGAGAAATAGTATAAGTAAGTTGTGAAAAAATAAAAAACTTAAATGTGGATCCTACACTACTATACTAATACCAGAGATGTTCACAAGCCATTTTTACCAAGTCCAAGTCAAGTCTCAAGTCTTTGTGCACGAGTCCAAGTCAAGTCTCAAATCTCTGAGTGAACGTTTAGAATATATGCTAATTGGCCACGCCTGGTGATTACAATTGGCTGTTGCTTAGCAAGGGGCAGGATTGCGTGCTGTGATCTGACCTCACCAACATGGAGGATTTCCTTAAATGATCTTAAATCTAAATATTAAATGTGAAAAATATATCTTGCACTCTAAATGTGAAACTCCACAGTTAGATGGGGCTCGGTGACCGAAAACCTGAAAACCGTTCATCCCGGAAAAAAGTAATGGGACGAGGTAAGCGGTTTTCAGGTCGTTGGAAAGAGTGCGGGATATAAATAAATAATTCCATGAAATGAACATTGTTTATGAGTAATGACTCACAAGTCCCAAGTCAAGTCTCAAGTCATCGAGTGCAAGTCTAAAGTCAAGTCACAAGTCCTTGTTTGTGCGACTTAAGTGCAACTCGAGTCCGAGTCTCAGACTCGAGTCCCCATCTCTGACAAATACCACGACTATATATGTACAGTATTAGCAGCATGGTAGCATCACTTGTCCAAACAAATTTGCCTTAATGTTGAACAAACCAGCCATCTAAGAATGAAATCATTTTGACTATACATAAAATATACTTTAAATGGGCTAAAATACTCTTTACAATACTTTTTCTCAATTATGTTAATTAACAGCATCTGGTATCTGGAGTTTTATAGGATGAACAGAGACTTTCTGTAGATTTACAGCATTTACATGTTTGTTTTATTTGATTGTTTTTTATGTGCTCTGGGCACATGCAGAATCATTCTTGTAGAATATGCAGCAGTTAAAGCATTAGCTATAGGGTCATAATCTGGGTAGCTAATTATTTAGCGAGTCAAGTTAGGTCACACTGAGCAACAGAGGAACTTCATATTTAATCTAATATTTAGATCGCAATTTTCTCATTAATTTTGGAAGATGTGGCAGAAATCCATCTTGATTTGAGCTACTAGTGCTTATTAATCACTAACTTCCAAGCTGTGTCTTTAATATTCTCCTAAACAAGTTTTCACGGACTGAAACGGACTGAGTCATTCCTGAGATAAAGAAGAATATCGCTCCCTCTCATTATGTTCAGTTTGCGCATAAAGAAAGAGCCCTGCAGTGAATATAATGACATGATATATTTAATTAGGAAACACATACCATATTTAAAATCCTTTCAAGGTTTCCGCAGTGCAGGTCAGATTTTTCAAGCCTTTAAAATGCAAAAATAAATGCAATGGAAAGAAAGACAGAGAGAATCATATAATATATAATTATCATATAATCATATAATTATCTCTCTCTCTCTCTCTCTCTTTCTCTCTCTCTCTCTCTTTCTCTCTCTCTCTCTCGCTCTCACGTTTAACTTGGGGCTAAGGGTCTTGCTCAGCTCCTTGTGGATGTCCAGTATTACTGTAGTTTCCATCAGAAACCTGGTTTGACTCAATCAGTCCATCAGATTAAATCAGGAGCTGCCGATGGAGTTTCACACATCCAAACAACGGCTGGAGGAACCGAGGAGGAATCTGGAACTGAACCTGTGTTCTCCTCACCAACTCACACAATATCTACTACTTTTTTTATGAAGAAAAATAAATCATGATACTTTTTATTGTGTTCTTGTTTGTTTGCATTAATTCAGATTCTGGTTAGTTTACCTCACTTTTAAAACATCATTGGCAGTCTATAGATTAGAAAGTGGTGGTTTGCTGAAGGTAGGATTTGAACCCCTTAACTCTTGGTCCCGAGGCAAGTATCCTACCCACTGGGTCCCCAACACCCTGAATGTATAGTATTTTGAAAAGAAAGCCTCTAAGAGCAACAGTCATGAAGAGGCAAATTAGAGAGCAGACGCTGAGTACTGAAATAATCGGCTGGAGTGGTGGCATGTCGCCACTAGACTCTTGAGCATTTGAAGCATATTCTCTGCAGAAATGAATCGCGCTTCACAGTCTGGCAGTCTAATGCATGAATCTGGCTGTGGTGGATGCCAGGAAAATGCCACCTACCAGTATTCATACTCCCAGTAAATAAAATTTGGTGGAGGAGGGATAATGGCCTGGGCTACTTTATCCCCATTCATCCCAGTGAAGAAATGTTGATGCAAGAGCGTACAAATACATTTTAGACAATTATACACTTCCAACTTTGTGGAAACAGTTATGGGAAGTCACTTTCCTGTATGAGCGCCCCTGTGCAAAAAGCAAATACATATACTGAGTAGTCTTTAGTGAAGATGCGATATATTATGTCATATTATTCATGATTTTGAAATCATGATTTTTAAACAAGCTCATTCAGGAGTGATGCACAGGTGTCTGCATACTTACGGCCGAATAGTGTGTGTGTGTGTGTGTGTGTGTGTAGGATCACTGGTGGTTTACAGTTCGTTTTGCACCATCTGAATTATGTGGGAATTTTTGAAAAATGCATCCCTTTGAATGTAAACTTTCTTATTGTGTGCTTATCATTACCATTGTGTGCAAATTTGGTATAGAGAACAACCACAAATCACTGTTTGCTAACTAGTAAAATTCAGCAGTAATTTTATTATGTATTGTATTCATATCCATCTCTTATTTGCCACTGTAATGAGTTTAATTTTGACTTTACTACATTTTAAATTGTTCTTGTATTTGAGTCTCTGTGTGTCTGTGCAGTTCTAATATAAGCAATTTCCCTTAAATAATTTGCATAGACCAATAAGGTTCTCTGATTGTGAAGGTCAAAGAACCTCTATATCAGAGGTTCCCAACCTTTTTTCCTTGAAGCCCCCCATGCCTGTGTCCAAGACAAGCCAGGCCATCCCACCCCAACTCCTACCCGCACAGACACACAAAATGAATAAAATAATTTATTACAAACTTTTATTTGCAAAAAGTAAACAGTGGTTACAGGTTTTTGCTCTTATGCTCTTACACACACACACACAGTTTTATGTTTCTCAGTCATTGGGATTTTATGAATTTAATTGTGTGGGGCCTAGACCCCAGGTTGGGAACCACTGCTAAATATAACAAACATTCCATACCAACTAAAACCACACAGCAAAGTCAAAATCCATTTAGGAACCTTTACATTTAAGAATGAAAAGCTGGATGGACTGCGATTGTCCCTCAGTGTCCACATCCTCCTATGACCTTTACTGTGTGTGGCTAATAGTTATGCAGTGCCATGTAATTCATGCTATTAAGTTACATAACCCTGAACCACACACACACACACACACACACACACACACACACACAAATAAACACAATCCCCATCCAATTAAAATGAACCATTACTTCACTTCAGTGTTTACCTCTCCTTCTGGGTGGCTATTTATGATGTATTTAAACATCAGGAAGAATGGCTTGGCTGTGGAAACAGAGAAAATGCATAAAAAGCTGACACACATGCATATGCGCACACACAAACACACACGCACACACACACACACACACACACACACACACACACACACACACACGCACAAACACAAACCACAGAGGTAAATCTGTCTTTATCATAGAGCTGCAAAGAGAGCAGAAATGTCCCACAGCGTGGCTTTCATGTGCCACAGCAAGCGACACAGGGAGAGGAGAAAGGCTCTACATGGTATTACTAAACCCACAAATTTAAACAGGAGAAGGACCCTCACCACAACTCTTTTTAAGGGAATTTGAAGGGATTTTTTTTTTTTTTTTTAGTTTGGCATTATTCAGTAGACGAGAATTTCATTCAGTGGTTGGTATGAAAAGGCTGATTGAAGAGAAGCTTACCAACTCATTCTCTATAATGGTGGTCTACAGCACAAGTACAGCCATTTTACTACAAAAACTACCATGAGACCTACACATGTAGCTCATACAGAGAGGATCTTTGGTTTAAATTCATATTTTCCATCACATCTTTAGTGAACACAGAAGACTCGTAGTCCTAATGCAAGCAGCATCTTTAATGTTGCCAGGGATGTATAAAGGGCAGGTAAACTAAGCAGACTGATAATATGAGACACAGTCCCAGGTCGTAGCTCGGCCCTGGATCAGTAATGCCATAGTCAGGTTTGGGAGTGAGAGCAAATTATGTAATTTAGTAAGTCTCTTAAAAGTATTTACTCCATTATATGTATACAGTACTGTGCAAAAGTCACCTATGGAAATTGTTTAAATCTATGTTTCCTCAGTGTGTAATAAAGTATCTTTCCACAACAAAGTTAACATTAGAGTGAAAACAAACAAAACAAGCAATAAAAAGTATCAAGATGAGGATTAGTGAAACTCCATCAGCAGCTCCTGATTTAATCTGATGAAGGACTGATCGAGTCTAAGCAGGTTTCTGATGAAACTACAGTAATAATGGACTTCACCAAAAACACGATATGCTGAATATAACATTACTATTTACTGTAGAGTTTTATTTGTGTTTATACATTTTAGCTTTATTTAGTATTAATAATAATTTAGTAATACAATTTAAAAAAACACTAACTGTTAATTTAAATCATTAAAAAATATAATTTCTGTAGGTGCCACTTTTTCATTATTCTTCTTTTACAGATGTACTAAGACTTCACCAGTCCATATAAAAGTTGGTGTGATTGTAGCCCCACATGGCTGATAAGGAATAAGAGGTTTTGCGGTCCTAGGTGGACGTGTCCCTTCGTGCTATTACTCCCTGAGTTAGTTTAGGCATAAAACACATTTTGGGCAATTGCTTGACAACCTGTTGCCGAAAAACTCTCTAGAAGGCACTTTGAAAACAAAATTCTGTCATCCATAATACCGGTGGCTTTTTAAAAAGGAAAAAAAAATGTTGGTCATATTATGCATCACAATACAGTACGTCTAGTTTTCACCCTGATTCCTGCATTTCTCTTATATTCACAAACTCCCACCAGTGGAAGAGCCTGTTGGTTAGAACGAGTGTAGTTTTAAGAAGTATTGTGATATTAAGAGGTCAACACTGTTATGATGCATTCTAACTGTGAACAGTTCTGATTAGAGAGTGATGGTTCACTATGCTTGTTTAAATATAAACTAACTTACAGTCATTTAAATTGTGTTTAAGGTCAGAATGGTTTGATTCAGAATCAGAAAACTTGATCCTGGATGAAACTGGTTATGTTACAAATGCACAGACACACACAGAAACAGAGACAAGAACAATATAGAATACAACCTATAAAATATAAAACATCTATTATATGGCAGTGAAGGTGGTACGAGCTGTGCATCAAGTTGAAATTAAACCTATGCCACTGCTTAAAATGGTCATAAACCAATCTCTCAGACATTAGGCAGAGTATTCATAACTACATTTTATGTATCTTTTGGAGACTTTAACCATTTCAGACATGGTTCCTATGACCACTGGCCTGCCTTCCCTTGTATGCCCAGTTCTTTTCTGTCTTTTCGTTAACTATAAAAGAGAGCTGGATGTGTCACTGCCGAATGGATTATAACACTGGCTACATGTTAACTATGTTAACTCAACTTTCCTGTATAATTTGTAACTATTAGCATGTTTTATTTCTCTTATTATCAGTCAGACAAACTTTGCTGCATTAACACAGAACTAACATACTTCAACAAGTGTCTGAAGCTTAAGCTACTTAATAGCTGCACAGAACCATTTGATGACACTTTAAAAGCTGAATGACAGAGTACAAAAGATAGACAAATTACCAGGAGCAGGCTTTGAGAAATGTCAGTTTCTTGAGCTTGTTACAGCCTTTAGCACTTGAAACTGTGCAGAAAGAGAGAGAGAGAGAGAGAGATAGAGAGAAGGAGAGAAAGAGAGAGAGACAGAGAGAGAGAGAGAGAGAGAGAGAGAGAGACAGAGAGAGAGTGAGAGTGAGAGTGAGATACAACAAAAAGCAATTAGCTTACCAATGTACGGATCACTGTTTACAGGGGGTCATTTTCATACCCGCTCTATATGAGAGAACTATGGCTATTTATATGCATGAACACACACACACACATACACACACACAACCGAGCAGACACACACACACACACACACATTATTTACACTGTAATTACTTTAAAAATGAACAGCATATAAGGGAGAGATGGAGCTGAAATCATTTCACAATTTCACAAGCCAGAAAATATCAATCTCAGTGTGATTTAAACAGTTGTTCATTAAACATCCATGTGCATGTACAGGGCACAATCAGACTCGTCATCACACTACCTGCCCCCCAACACACACCCCTGAACTGCAGACTGACTTAACTCCCCACCTTTTCACTTTTCACATCACTCTTTTATAAGATACATGAAGCTACATGCAAAAAAACACATCCATGTTCCATTAGTTCTTGAATACTGTCTCAGAGTTTGACTGTGTATTTGTATTACATTTACATTTAGAGTATTAAACTGCTGCTGACCATCTGTACATATAAACCATGCAGTTACAGTCCAGTACTGTTTATTTTCCAACACACGACCATTCTGTACGACCACTTATGATTCCCCGCCAGTGACGGGATATGAAGCACATTCCGGAACGAAATGAGAAAAGATTAACACATCATTTAAATCTCATGGCTTTGTTTTATTACTTTAAATCTTATGGAATTGTTTTATTCAAATTATTTTTAAAAAATGTAAATATTTAATGTTTTATGGTATTTTCAAACTTAATTGCAAAATTGAAAATTTTTTAAAAGCGTTTATTGTGAATAACCACAATCCACCAGGGGGGCGGCAAATATTTTGGGACTGTTATTGACCGTTATTGACGAGCCATTCTGTGGAATGCTAATTGATCATATTCATGAAGGACATCTCGGCAAAGGTGATTCAGGGTGGCGGCTTGTGTGTGTGTGTGGGGGAGTGGGGGGATGGGCACATAGCTTCTTGTGGGGACCAAATGCCCACCAGGTTGATAAAAACCATAAAACTCTATGTTACTGGAACATTTGTGAGGTGCTGTTCAACTCGCATGTGAAAAATTAAAGGAACCCAAAGGTTTAATTCTGGTTACTGAACCACATGTGAGGACTGTATATAGCATTCGACTGCAATCCAGAAGTTGATGGAGCTATCACAAAGAAACACAAACTGATCCCTGCCTGTTTCTGTTTGTGTGTGTGTGTGTGTGTGTGTGTGTGTGTGTGTTTTCTCAGTCAGGCAGGCGTATGTGTAGTGGCAGGTGGAGTTTAATTCTTGTGTAAAAATCAGGCAGCAAGTGAAAGGACTTAATAGAACACTGAACAATTACCAGCCTAATCAATACCACAGAGGAAACACTCGCATCTGCTCAGCCCCTTTTACTAAGTTTACTAAGCCCCCTCACCAGCTAACACTCAACACAAGACCCCACTACAGCCCTGCATGATCTACAGAATTTGTTACTCTCTCTTTCAAATCACATTTTTCCATTTGCATTTTTATGCACACTTACCATTTATTTGCTAAATTTAATCTGCGGATGATTGATTAACATTAAAAGTACAGAGAAATTTCAGTCAACCAACTAGTGCTCATTTCTGTAAGAGCTCATTTGACTCATCCCGTCTGTTGCTTCTATTAAAGAAATCAAAAAATATATAAAAGAAAATGATTCTTTTAAACAAATTCTTTTAAACAAACTCTGGATGTTAATGCCCCACAGTCAGAAGATTCTGAAGAAGAAATGAGGTCCGAAATAAACCTTGAACCACTTTCAGTACAGATAAAGTGGCCTCAGCAAATAAATGCATTTGCTTCATGCAGAGACAGTGTTCAAATATAGATGACCAGGGGCACCAAAACATATATATAGTACTGTGCAAAAGTCTTAAGCACCTAAGAAAATTATGCTCAAAAGTTGTTTACTACTGGCCAGTGGTGTTAAGTTAGTGTTAAAACACTTACATTAAAACAAATAACAAACAACATGAATACAGTAAATGGTGGTTTTTTGTGTGGCAAAGTGTTTGGGGGGGGGGTACGCCAAGATTCCAATGAGATTATCGGCGCTAAAAAAATTTCTCTATGCCCACCTCTAATATATATACAATAATATATATTAGAGGTGGTATATATATATTCCCTTCCTGCCCCCTGTAGGTAAGGAATGGAAGTCGCTTTGGATAAAAGCGTCTGATAAATGCCATAAATGTAAATGTAAAAAAAAACATACATACATACACACATGTGTATGGGTGCTCCGGTCATGTATTTATTCATATGTTTGCGCCAAACCAAACAATAAGTCAAGCTTGTTTTGTTTACCACCTCTCCCAATACACAAAGCACCAACCACCCAATAAGAGTGTTACTCACTCCTCACTCTTGTTTCGTGCCAAGACGCCTGTGAACGACAACACTGTTAATGCCATGAGACTTCCACAGTTAATTAGGCTTCCGCCCCAAATTAAGAGCAAGACAAGTACAAAAAACAAAACCAGGAAGAGTCTTTTATCCCCCTTCTCCAACACACACACACACACACACACACACACACACACACACACACACACACACACACACACACACACACACACACACTGTTAACCAAATTGAAGGGGGAAAAAGCTAACATTGCTGCAATCAGCGAACACATAGCATTAGCCAATTTCACCTCTCTCCCTGGCGGGCTCACCCTCCTTGTTTGTGTATCTGAGGGGGGAAAAAGGGACGCTTGATTGAACCGAACTGAACAGAGGGACACTTTTTTCCCCGTAGCCGGCTGAAGGGAGAAATTTGATTGCATGTTTAATTAACAAACGCAACGAGCTCTTTCATTGGCGCAGAGGATTACAATTATGGCCCACAATGCACTGCCATCCCGAGTGGTGATTTGGTCATTTGCGCTCAAGAAGGGAAGAGGCTCAGTCAGGCTCTTTAAAGATGGCTGACATAGCTTTGATGGGGGAGCTCTAAATCCATCATTAAACAGGACAACAAAACCATGACCCTGCTCCGGTCAACAGGAAAGAACAATCCTAATCACATCATGACAACAAGGCTGTTTGATCTCCGTCCTCTGTTCTGAATATTGTGTTAAAAAGCTTCACTGCATGGTTGGATCGTGTTTGCTGTATTGAGCTATTTCATGCAACTAATTGACTGTTTATTGTTATTAAATGTTGCGAAGGCCTTCAGCAGGAATACTTTTGCCTTTCTCGTTCTAGGGCCAACTTGACAATCCAGTAATGCAGATCTAAAAGGTTCTTGTTTTCAGACAATAATGTAAACTGGAATTGAGGTGCATCAAAGTAGCATCAAAAAGATCTTGATAGACTGACACTATAAGGTACATGCCCTCTGTATTCAGTGCTTTCACAGCGTTTATCAGAGCCTCACCGCTGGAGATGCATTTCTGTGTATAACACAGGATGCGAATGAATGTGCCAATCACGATATCATGGATTTTAATACATTCTCTCTTTTTTTTTTTTTCCAAATGCACTCAAGCAAATTTGCTGACTTTGTGAAATACTGTGTTGCTAAAATGTACCTTTTATTTGTAATAGCATTCAAATACATGCATTTATCCTCCAACAGTTTTTTTTTTCAATTGTATTCAATATACAACATCTCGAGTTTACAGGGCTCACTCCCACAAATACTTTAAAAAATTGAGACGTGAGTGTTTTGGCTTCATAGCGTCATACTTACAGAATACGTGGATGAACTAGTTTGTTTGCAAACAGTGCAAAAATACATAATGTGGCGTATGAGTGAGGGAAAATACATAAGAGAAATATGAAACCGCACCTAGGTTCCACAGTCTCGCACCTGCCACTGTTTTACATGCACACTGTTTTCTTTACCTTTGTACCTTCAGCATCTTTCAGAGTCGCAATAAGCTGAGCTCTCTCTCTCCTCGGCACTGAAAAGCTACGGCCACTGGCCTTATCACAGCCCAGCACAAACTGACCGCTCAGCTCAGGCCAGCAGCGGGGCCAAACACGTGCCCCGCCGCCCCCAGAGAGTCGCAGCGTTTATCTGCAACAGCAAGGTGGTCTGGGGTGGTCAGCAGAGGTGTGGAGGGGAGGGGAAGGTGGGCGGAGGTGGAGAACAGCAGAGCGCAGACGGTGACGACAAGCTGGGAAAGATTCATTTTAAACAGCCACGTCCTCCACCGCTATCTTATCAGGCCTGAGCCCACGATCGTCATCGGCCACCATAATTGAATCAAAGCCGCTTACTGTACACACTGAATCTCTCTCTCTCTCTCCTTCTTTACCCTTATGTCTCTCTGTCACTTTCTCTATCGTGTATCTCTCTCTCCCTCTTTACTTCTCTGTCCTTCTCTCTCTTTTCCTTTTTTCTCCTTCTCTCCCCTTATCTCTTTCTGTCAATTTATTTCCCTCCCCCGCCCAATGCTGCCCCTCTTTCTCTGAGTCATTCTTCCTTTTTCTCTCTCCGTCTTTCTCAGTCTCTCTATTACTCTTCCCACTCTATCTTTCCGTCTCTTTTGCTCTCTACCTTTCCATCTTATTCACTCGGTCTCTATTTCCCTCTCTATCGCACTCTTTTTCTATTTGCATCCCTTTTAACCTCCCTCTATTTTCTCTGCATCTTTCAATCCCACCCTTTCTCTCTCTCCCTTGCTAGCACTTTTCTATACATTTCTATCTCGCTTTTTGTCCATCTCTCTCTATCTCTCCATCTATCTTTCTCTCTCTATCCATATCTCTTTTATCCTTCTCTCACGCTCAGTCCAATTCTTGATCTCTCCATCTCTCCCCTTTTATCTCTATCACTTTATCTCTCTCCCTCTTTCCTTCTCTTTCCCTCCTACCCCCAGTCTTCCCCCATCCTCCATCTTTCTTTTTGTCTTTGTTCGCGCTATTTCTCTCTTTCTACATATATATCTCTTTCAACCTCCATGTTTTTCTCCTTCAGTCCTTTCTCTTTCCCTTACTAATAGTTCATGCATATGCCTCTCAAACAAATCCTCTCTCTTTATTTCTCCAACTATATCTTTTTTCTATATCTGTATCTTTTCTCACATGCTGTCAACCCCCCCCCCCTCTCTCTGTCGCTCTCTCTCTTTCTTTCTCTCTCTCTGTCTCTCTCTTTCCGTCCTTATCTGCTGGTGGAGTAGGGTGAGCCAGGGGGAGGAGAGGAGGATGAGGGGGAGGTGTAGAAGGATGGGGTGATGACTGGGGAAAATAGGACAGGCTGATAAGCGAGGCGAGTCCACCTGCTGGGTTCTGAGGACTGAGGCACCACTGTGATTATCACAGCGCTGTTATTAATCTCTCATTATCTCTGCCTTATCCAATACCACTGCTCATTTCAGCCATGCTGCAACATTTACTGCATATTGAGTGTTCAAACACAGTGTTCAAATACAGCCACCGCAGGTATTAAAACAAACACTGATAACTCCCACACGTTCACCACGCACTGATAATACTGTCTATTATCTCGTTAATATGCAATACAGTGCATTGCTACAGGTGCCACAATAGGTTGTTTGAGCGGTGCCTTACTTTTGGTTCAATGCTTGGAAAATATATCTCAGATCTTAGGGTTTAAATAACCTTCATACAGTATCAGGTTCTATACCACTTTACAGGTTCTCCCAATAACACTTACAAGCATTAAAAGGTTAGTGTCTTTAACCTAAAAGGGTTCCTAATATTACTGTTATTTATTGGTTTCTGTTTGTCATTAACCAAATGTAATGGTGTGTGCTGTGTGTGTGTGTGTGTGTGTGTGTGTGTGTGTGTGTGTGTGTGTGTGTGTGTGTGTGTGTGTGTGTGTG
>JBBPDC010000109.1:19155359-19173510 GCA_037974485.1 Hemigrammopetersius urotaenia | reverse complement strand
TCACTTTTTGAATGGAATTAGTGAAATAAATCAACTTTTTGAAGATATTCTAATTATATGACCAGCACCTGTATATGAGAGGGGCCAGTGTGATTTTTCTGAGGTTGTAAAGGACTGATCTACATTTCTCTGCAGTAACAGAGAACAGTTTTTATTTTATTGAAAACGCTAATTCCAAACAATGCAAAGTGAAAGTCTAAGCCTTGCCCATCAGTTTAAACAAGCAATAATAAAAAATAAAGGTAAAAATCTTATTCTGTTTATGTTTTACTCTTTTTGTACATAACCAGAACATTTTTGTCCTTAAAATGTCTGATAACAAACAACCAATGGATATGCAGCCACACACACACACACACACCTCCCTAAAGGTTTATCCTCTTTTGCCAGATCACACAAGTGAACATCTGTTACATGTCTAGCGCTGTGTGATGCCTCAACACCTAAAGGCTGTGGAGGAAACCCTACAGGAGAACATCAGGAGAACATTGCAAGAACATTCAGGGTCTGTTTACCTGTCTTCCAACCTCCTGATGTCCACCAAGTGGTTTTATATTTATAAAAAAAACCTTGTTACTACGTGACCATAATGAAAGCAAAAATGGTTCTTGTATGGCATGGCTCTGAAAAAAGCCTTTTTTAAAAAAAAAAGAGAATTAGAGAATTCCTCATTTATAAAGTGAAAAAAGCCAATTAAGACATCTTACATCATGACAAGGCATATGGCTTTGTAAGAGTCTCACACTGAGCCGGCTATTTGTGGCTCACAGCTGAAACGTACAAGCAGTACATTTAAGACTCATGAATTTGCAGTCATCACAAAATCAATTCAGCTACTCAACAAAGACATATCGTGCGGTTCTGCACGAGTGCCAGATGGCGAGAGAAACACAACAGTCTCCCAGATCTCAATAGAAACACTATGGAAAACAGCCCAAACAATGTCATTTCCAGAAAACCATGCTACATTCAAGTGCTCCTTGAAAACTCTGATTACTGGCATGACAAGTAGACAGCATTGATTTACTGTGCTTTTTTCTTACATGAATTCTCCCTCCTTTGCTACTGCAGAATGCAACGTGGAGAGGAAAAAGCCCTGAAGTGTTGATTGCTAATTCATTGTTATCAAGATTTGTTTCAAACTGAAAACTGTGACGTGGATTGACATGTAAATGGTTTTCCTCTCAGGCATATAATTCCACCATGACCCGGAGGAAAGATGACATAAGTCACACTCAGTGGGTTCAATTTATTTTTCAAACTGGCAGTCATCTACCCAGTGTCATGACTGGTCATATGATTGATTGGATGCAGAAAACAGCCACAGGTTCAAGTAAGTTGTTCCTTATAATGGTGGTGGCGTAGTGGGTAGGATACTTGCCTCTAGACCAAGAGTTCATTGGTTCGAATCCTACCTTCAGCACACCACCAATGGGTTCCTGAGCAAGACCCTTAACCCCAAGTTGCTCCAGGGAGACTGTCCCCTGTAATTAGGGAACAGAAGTTGCTTTGGATAAAAGCGTCTGATAAATGCCGTAAATGTAATGTAATAACGCAAATTGTATTAGCAAAATGGTGTATAACAGTCTACAATTAGGGTTTTCTCTCCTACACACTGTTTGCTGCTCTTTCTCTCTGCCGCTCTCCCGACCCCCTCCCTCTGCGGGTTTCCCCATTCACTTGAGTGCAAAGACTATCCTGAAAGTTTTCCCAGGTTCAAAGATCTTGTGTTTTTTACATTTGTTTCTAATCCCTATATAAAATAAGTTTTTTTCTTTAAAGATATTTATGTGTGATGGCATTTTTACATGTTACATGTCTTTTAAATTACAATAACATAGGAGGACCAAACAAAGCTCAGCATGACGTCTAACACCTCAAGCATGAACAGAAACCGGGGGACTTCAATATATGGAGCTGTTTTGCTGCATGACAATAAATTACCATTTGTTGCTCTTCTGGCACAGAGCTGTGCTGTTCGCAGGGTTAAGCCTGTTTTGCTGTTCTAAGGGTTAAGCCATGGTTTTATCCACAAAGATCAACCAAAGACCTGAATGCCCAAAAGACTTGCATTTATTTCCATTCTGCTATCCAAGGTCTCTTTTATCTAAAATGTGCCCCCGAATCAAATATTTATGCTTTTTGTTGTTTTCAGTGTTTTTGGAAATACTTTGTGCTAATTTTCACTAGCTCACTATAAAGAAATCACCATATTGCGTTAACACCACGCACTAACACCTGACTCACCCTCTGTTTTCCTGAAAAAAACAGCTGAAGTTTGTTTTAAACCAGGCTTTTCTGACCTGAACAAAAACATCTGGATATTCTTCTGGCTCTTTGTCCGATCAGCATAATGATCTATGTAAACGCTAAATATATGTTGTACTTTTATATTTTATAGCTTTTATTCTATAGGTTATGCTGCTTGTAATGTCTACTTTTCTGTTGTAATAATGCAAAATTGGGACTAATAAAGCATTTTCTTATCTCTTCCAACAATCCACCATCTGCTGAAGAGAACAACCCTGGACTTTCTGGTCGGCCCAGATCTCAATGACACAGAAGGGATTCTGTAGACCAGCACTCTGGAAAGCACATGAGATAGAGAAGCTCTCAGAAGGGACAATAGGAAACTGCATCTGAGAGCAGCAGCAGCAATGTGTGTGAAAAATCTGTCATAATCATGTTAATCAATGTCAAAATGATGAATGGAAACTATTCTGATGAAAACTGATTCATAAAGAAGTGTGGTGTCTGTGATTTGAGGCACACAAATCACAATTATATAAACTTCCCAAAACAAAATGTTTTCAATCTTTTTGCCTATAATTCATTTTTAGCATTTTCAGAACATTCATCACTTACCTTTATTTCTTCTCACATGTTTCATGGCAGTACTTCAGTGAGTAGAGCTTCAGGAGCTCAGATTCACTGATACTGCATTGCTGACACTGCATTGAAAGGTCCTGCTGAGAATAAATAAAATCACAGCAGAAAGTCAATTAAGGATTTATCACTCAATTATACAACTGTGCCGGTAATACCTTTAAAGTATCATGCCAGGAAACAAAGTCGAATTATTTAAAATCCAAGATACCCTTATATATTGTCCTATCAGTCACTGGTTCTTCAAGCTTAAATCAATCACCTTAGCCTACATTACATTTTAGCTTAGAGCAACTTTTTATCCAATCTAAAAATGACTCAACTTTATGGCAAAACAGATCATTATTCATATAATTTACTTAAATATAGTTTACACTGACATCGGCACTGGAGCAAGTGCATCAAACACAAGGTTTCTTCTCTATAACCAAAGGGACCAAATGGCCCAATAGATGGCAACTAAAATGGGCATAAGTCAGACTCTAACGACTTATTTTATCATCCACTGTAGGTCTCTTAGAACAATCATTTTTATGTAAATTTCATTCAGATTGTAGAACACCTTTTATTCTGCAGAGCAAGCTTACATCACCACACGGAGATAAACTAGCTACTTTCATGTCAAATCTACAAATATGTCACAGGTTACTGAGAGATAATGTGAGTTAACACTAGCTACCACTGTATGGCTACACAACATCCAGTATTTATTCTGCAAAAGGGTGTAAATAAGGTATTCGTTTTTCCTTTGTTGCAATAACAGCCTCTACACCTAAAATACACTAAAAATTGGACTGATTTCAGTCTCGAGACCATATGTGAGTAGTCCAGTCCTCCCAGATGTATTTGATGGTGCTTCAATTCTTGATGTCAATCATGCTAGGCTACCCCATAGCTTCCCATTCTATTTGTCAATGATTCTCGAAGAATCTTTTATAAATTGTGTGTGTAAGCAATAATAACTGAAATATAAGCCTGGAAACACATAACATCTCTAACATCTGTAAATATACAAGGGCTTCTCATTAATCTAATTTTTACAATCTGCACTGGATTGTTTTTGAGGACCCAAGACCCCTGGCAGTTAGAGGCTCCCTGGCTCTGCCCCAGCAATCCAATGCTGCATAGAGGTGCACTCTGTAAGCTCATAATTACTAATGGTGGCCCATCTGTTGCTGCAGTATTTATCACCCCTCCTCTACCTCATCCATTAAATGAACCCACCACAGGATCAGATATTATTTGGGCTGCAAGTAGCGGGTGCGGTGATGCTATTCAGTGTGTGCATGTGTGGCACTGGGTTGCTGGGCTATAATACACATATCATACCGAGTCACACTCTCCACGCCGCTGAGTCTTGACTGAAATAGATGTCTTCATGGCTGTCTTCTTGACAAAAGTCCAAAGAGCAAACACTTCAGCCTCCTCTCCTCTCTGCAGCCAAGGACATTCGTATTCTCTCACACACACTTATAAAATCACAACTGTAGAAACATCCATGCACTAGAAACACACACACATACACACACACACACACACACACACTTTGCATTTTCCACAAATGCCCAAATGAAAACCCCCACCCCTCCCAGCACTTGGAGATGGAGGCACGTGTATAATTGCATTGTGCAACAGCGCGCACCTTAGAGGAAATAATTACCACCATAAAAAGAGCAATTACGAACCTGGCAGAGAGCAGCGGCGGCTTTTAATGCGTCTGCCAACGATGGCTGCGCACGCGCCACTGTTTGTTTATTCGTCAAGCAGCTTGAGCAACAGCAAAGACGAGTGCAAAAATTCAGACCAAACACCATCACAAAAGCTCATTTAGTGCTCCTTATGTTCCGTATTTTCCTGTCAAATATATCGTCTATGTCAAACACTACTGGTCGTACTCAAGATCTGTTTTTCTGAGTTTTCTGATAGACTTTTGGCATTAGTCATTAACTCTTCTCACAGAACTTTCACAGACACAGGGGAGATCGGGCTGCCCTCTTCAGTTTAGGTTCTTCTCAGTGTTTTGTCTTTTTGCTCTTTCATGCAACGTTCACTCCTCACTTTGCTCCTCAGCTTGTTCTTTTTCTTGCTACTGTCACCCACAACTTGCTAAACCCTTCAAAACAAAAAGTGATGCCATAGAAGTACCATTTTTTTTAACCTTCTGACCACAGCATATTGTTTATACAGCATATTGTAGTTAGAACAAAGACATTTAGAGTACTTTCTGGTAGTTTTATTTGGAAATGTTATATAGTTATTGTCTCTGTGTCTCTTTCCAATCATAGCATAAGCAGTTTTCTCCAGGATCGATCAAGTTTTCTGATTCCAATTCTAGGGAAGATTCTTTAAAGATTTTGACTCATGAGTGTGGATAATCTTTTCAAAGAGTCCTTACCATGGACCTACAAATAATATCTTTATTAATGAAACATTAAGCCTCAAAAATGTACTGTTCCCTCTGTAGTCAATACAGCACTGCACGGAAACTGAACAGCAAAACCACCTGTTTTGAAAACCCAATGCTTTCACATGCTGACAGCAAATTCGTGTGTGATACCAAAGATAAGCAGCACCAAAAGGAGTCCTTGGACAACACTACATTACCTAATGCTAAATTCACCTACACCTGCAGCAGGATTTAAAACGGTAAATCACTCTAGATAAAAGTGTCTCCCATTAGCTTAAACTAGAACCTTCTACCTTCTACCAATCTTAAGGTCATTACTATAAACACCTGGAGGTCCTGGACCTCCAAATTAAACCCCTAGGACCCCCGTGAAAGCCTCAACATTAAAATTCAGTGGGGTTCCTTAAAATAAACTTTAAGATGTCTATTAGAAAGTTTCATTGTTACAGTGCTTTATTTTATACTGTTTTACCAGCAATTTTGCGGTGCTGCAAACAGATTCAACCAATTAAACATTGGCTGTCCAACTGTAGCATAGAAACTGTAATTAAAACTTTAGTAGGTTTGCTGCTATATTGTGCATCATGTATCCATTTCATAAACAGAACACACAATATATTTACTGCTTATTGCAAACTTGTTAGAAACTAGTTTAAGATTAGACTTAGCCCACCATGTGCACAAAAATCATGGTCAGTTGTGGAACAGATGGACGACCCAGTGCGTCACACACAATACACGCTGTATTTAAAACGCACAAAATTAAACTTACACACTCTGCAGTACAGAAACAAAGCTACACCATTTCCCCATCATTACTTTTTGAGATTCTTAAACTCCTTAGTGCTATTAAACTGCCAAGAGAATTTGATGTACCTTCAAATACAGCTTCAAATGCACACTAGACCACTTTCGGTTTGTTCTTACCAACATTCTGGAAAGATCTTTCTCAAAAACATACCGGACTTAAAAGCTGATTACACTTCGAAAGAGTAGTCAAGCAGCAGGAATCCTTTTAGTCACATAGACCTACATTTCGAGGCTAAACACAAAAACAGCCCAATGCATTAGATCCATTTTCAAAGGACAGGAGGCCATTTCCATTTTCACTGTATCCTCTCCATATTGCACCCATTGTCGGAGGGTGATTCGTTTTTAAAAGCCACTCACTTGCAATAAAGAGCCATTAATGAGGGTCAAAAAAGAAAAGTAAAAAAGGAAAAAAGTGTTTTTTTCCCTGGCGATTCTGGCTGATCGCGCTGTCAGAAAATTAATCACAATCTTCCCGCTGTCTCCTTTTGAGAGAATGGTCATCTATCAAAGCCCCCCATTTGTCCCCACAGTTCGAATATGACACTATTCGCTAGAGAAGGAGATTTTTTTTCCCTTTTGAGCTTGAAAAAAAATTAAAATCTGATTGATTGTGTGAAGCGGTTATTAAAGATCATATTCTGCGGCAGTATAAACACAGCGCAGTCACACCACCGGATGACAATGGAGAGAAGCTGACAAGTTCGGAAAATTGCTCATTTATTAGCCGGGCCCGAAATACGACAAGAGGCTCAATTTCTCCAAACCACGCTGATCTCTGCCGAGGAATGGATGGCCTCGCCATTTCCCACAAGCACTCTCACTCTCTCTCTCTCCATCTCCCAGCGACACACTCATCCCTCACTTCCACAGCACCTGTCCTCATCCAGGACTCATGACTGGTCACAGCTTCCTCACAAAAGACTGCAACACAGACTGAAGAAATGTGAGTTCTTTCTGTTACCAGCAGTTATCAGGCTCTTTAATAGCTGATACTTACTTTTTAAATGATGTACTATGTAAACATTGTTTATTAAACTTAATATTTACTTTCCAGTATATATAAATATATATATAAATGAAACTACCAAAACAGACTAAATTCACAAATTTTGCGATGTCAAAAAAAAAATCACCTTTAAATGCATGCACCTGCCTACAGCAGTTTAGCCCAGAACGTTCAAGCTGAAGTTATAAGGTGTGATTCATATCAGACAGCTGGAGGAAAAAGTGGATTTCAAGTAAAAAAAAAATAAATTTAAAAACAGAATAAAAAAAAACAACCCTTTTTTTAAAGGGGTGGCTCTGATTAAAGGTGCCAAACAGGCTCAGTTATGTATAGTGTAGGGTGACCACTGCTGATTATATTGGCTCAAATGTGGTTTTACTGTAACAGTTATTAGGCTCATTAATATCTGATTTTTAATAAACAATGTTCTATGAAAAACTGCTCAGAAATGTAGGCATTATATCCAATCCCAGTTTACATATAGTAAAATTAGACTCAGAAAATGTATCATTTTAAATTTTAAAAATTTTTTTTAACCTTTTTTTGATGTTATAAAAACAAAAACATGTTCACTGGTTCAGCCTACAGCAGTGTAGTCAAGCTGAGGTTATAAGGAGGGTTGCAGCAGGGACAGCTGGAAGACAAAATAGAAAATGGTCGAATATAAATTACCATAATGGCAGTTTTGGTACATAAAACCACATAATTTAAAAATTGAAGGAAATGTAGGAATAGAATTTAAGAAATTACCCTTTCAAAGGGGTGATTCTGATTAAAGGTGCTGAATAGGCCCAGTTATGTACAGTGGAGGGAGACCAGTGTTGATTATGTTGGCTGTAGCAAACCAACAGTTTCATCTTTGGACTCTGTGACTTCCAGGGAGCCAGGGTATAGAGAACACCACACACACACCCACACACATAAGCTGACACACATGCCCAGCCACACCCCTATTTGGTCACACTTCCCCATGAGCCCCAACGGCTGACAGATTGCATTCTGGGTTACGGAGCCATCAGCATCAGTCGTGCTGGCTGGTGTAAGTAACACAATCTGGTGTCTTAATTTCTACCAGCTGTTCCCCCGGCCACGCGAGAGGAGCACAGACCGATCTGGGCAGAACACCTTGATGATCTGCGACCAAGGAGACGAGGATGAATTTTTCATAGCGAACAGACTGCATTAAAGAGGGACATGAGAGTGCTTAGCATGAGGAGGGGTAGAACTGGTGCAGATGGAAGAGCGCACTCACACTCTCGCAGACCACACACTCACCACTGCAGTCACTGTCATTTCCTTCACAATCACTGGCTATGAAGTCATTTGCAGCCTCATGCTCTCAGAGACCCCATTAATTGGGCTCAGATAATTGCCATCATCATTAATGGCCTAATTTAGACCAATCAGGACCCTCCGTTACTAAAGGAAAGGTCACTTCAATCGGTCCAAATAAACTGATCTGTAATAAGGCTCTTCATAATGGCCGTTCCTTTTCTTCTCACTGTATGGGTGATCTTCACCTCTGACTAGGTCTGCATGACGAAGAGAAACACTGGTTCAGTAGTTACCAATTGTTACAGTAAACAAGAAATTTAAATATCACAACTTAAATGCCTATTGGTTTCTGGTCATATTAAGCATACTTCATTTTATTTATAAAAAAAAATTGAAATGGGATAATCTTCCATTGAAATGTAATAATTGCCTCTAAATCATCTCCAGATATTTCATTTTCCTTTGTAAAACCTTTTAGGCTTTAAAATGAACAGATGCATTTTATGTAATAATTTAACCCTTAAGTGGTTAGGGCGTTCGTACTGAGATCAGGAAGTCATGGGTTCAAACGACTGCTAGTCGCAGCTCTGAGGTTCCCTTGCGGAAGGTACCATTCCCACACACTGTTCCCCGGGCGCGGTGTTCCTGGCTGCCCGTTGCTTCACTTGGTGAGTGGTTGAAGTCCTTTCAAGTCCTTGACTTTTCAAGTCAAGTCAAGTAGTCAAGTGAAATGCCAACATCCTATACAAGTGTGGGCAGGACAGGACAAAAGAGAGAGTACAAAAAAACAGACCTTCAAAAAACAAGAGATAATCCATGGGCTGATCAACAAAACAAGCAGGGTGACATTATGACAGATTCAGAGTACAAGGGTCAAGTTCAAGGCAAGTGGTGGTGATGGACAATTGGGTAGGACATTTGCCTCTAGACTAAGAGGTCATGGGTTCGAATCATACCATCAGCACCACCACTGTGTTCCTGAGCAAGACCCAAGTTGCTCCAGGAAGACTGCCCCCTGTAGTTAGGGAATGGACGTCACTTTGGATAAAAGCATCTTGATAAATGCCATAAAAGAAGAAAAGATCAATCAAACAGGACAACAACAACAGTACACTAAGAAACAAGCAAAGAAAAAATGACAACAACAGAGTATCCACAAAGACGAGGTTGTTTATACTGACTAGAACACTGGGAACACCTGGGCAGGGGAGGAGACAGGAACAAGACTCAGGTGGACAGGATAACTAGAGGGTAGGGCTAAGACTGATATCAAAACAACAACAAACTCCTGAGGCAGACAGACACCTTACAGACAAGAGTATTAGGCCAAAATCAAAGAACATTTAAGAGCCTCTTTAGATGCACTATTCCAAGCCAAGAAAACTGAGAAATACTCCTTAGTGTCGTGGTTCTGAAGATGGGATCTGAAGACGTATAACCCTGATGTAATATTTTTACATGTTTAAATATTTTCAAAATGACAACATATGAGTAGGCGCCACATCACTCCCAAAAGAGGTATTATTTCCATCTATGAACCCTCTAAAAGTTGAACAAACTGCAGATGACAAGGTGACCTTTCCACCAACACGACACACTCCTCTTACCATCCATCGCTTCACTGAGTGGCACATTCACCCACTCCTCAAACTCCAGACCTGTTCCACACAGAACTAATGTTACAAGACAGCGAGAAAATACATTGCATGCACGGTCAAAAGAGACAGAGAGAGACAGGGATAGAGACAGTGAGAGAGACAGAGAGAAAGAGAAAAAGAAAGAGAAAGAGAGAGACAGAGACAGAGTGAGAGACAGCGACAAAGAGGGAGTGAGAGACAGAGAGAGAGAGAGAGAGAGACAGACAGACAGACAGACAGACAGACAGACAGACAGAAAGAGAGACTAAGAGAGACAGAGAGAGTGCATGGGAGTGTGAAAAATCCACTCCATAAAAATAAATCACAGCCAAGTGCTGAATGAGAAAAATCACCATGAACAGCGCCCGAAATATTTTGTCAGACACTGTCAGGCTCAGCACGATGCTTGAAGACTCTTTTACATTTAGTAGTATTTTCTGAAGTTTGATGCAGACACAAAAAAGCACCAGCACAGACAAAATTTAAAAAATAGTTTCAAGCATTCCGAGTATGATTTTTACTAAACAATCCACACACTAAATCCAATTACCCAGGAATCATTATGCTCTCTGTAATGAAACTCAAAATGTTCACGAAGTACACACAATATTCATCATATGCAGAAACACACATTGTCACAGAGTTTATCACAATAATGATGTTACCCACACAACTTTAGTATTCTAAAGTTCTTTTCATCAGCTACATATTTGTGTTACATTTGAAGAGTCCTTAGCCAAGAACAAGTTTAGAAAACTTTGGTTTAGTAAACAGAAACAACCATTGGTGTAATAAACTCACTATGCTGTCTTTTTGCAAATTTGCTCTCACATTTGAGTTGTTCACTGCTGACACAAACGCCCACCTTGGTTCAGAAGCCACTGTATTGTTTTGCTATTTACCAACAATGCAGGTTAATGTATGGTCTCACTGCCACCACCTGGGCACACAGAGAGAGTGGGTCTTTTGGGTGAGTGTGTGAGTGAATGAGTGAGAGAGGAGAGAGAGAGATTGTAAAAGAGTGAAACAGTGTCCTGTCAAGTTAATTTGCATGTAGCATTAAGTCTGCAGCAGCCTATGAAATGTACCAATAACTACTAATGTAAGGGAGCTTGTGCAAGTGAGCGCCGCGTGTGTGTGTGTGTTCCGTTTTCCCACACTGCCTGTTCCTCGTTAAGTGTGTTTTCAGGGTTAAATTGAGTGTGAGACTGCGTATAATTCACTCGGAGAATAGCTGGCCGCCTGCTTGGTCACACTGATTCACTGCAACAGTGGCTGCACAAAATCCATGGCAGTAAATTTCCCCTTTAAGCAGAAACACATCCCTTCAGACCGCCGTTGCCTAGCAACCCGGCACAGCTGCAGCGACAAGGACAAACACGCCCACCGCTTTTTTGGGGAGGTGCAGGGCTGTTCCGGGGCTTTCTGACAACAGGCAAAAGTAAACCTCATATAACTGACAACACTAAACATGACCAAGGCCCACAGAGCAAACAGGTGAGAATCGATAACATGAGTCTTGGTAAGTGTACATGAAGGGCACATGTGGCTGAAGACAAGAACTGGTAGATTGAGAAACTCCACCATTCCCTGAGGCTTTAGGGTGGGCTTGTTTATTGGTAATATACCAGGGCATGTAAAATAACACGTTTTTGACAAGATATATTATGTAATTAAACACATAGACTGAATAAACATATTCTAATCACTTACATGGGGGGGTGTTGCTGATAAACAGTGTTCAAGAAAAAAAACTATACTACTACTACTTTCAAAAAACTATACATGACAGTGGCGTTTGATTTTGGCTCTCACCCTAACACCAGTCACTCAGTTTTGATCAGATGTAGCTGATCAGCCAAGACATCTTTGGTATCCAATATTTTTCCCTAAAAAACACTAGATCTCGATAGTCTGCTCTAATTAACTGTAAATTATAACTGCTTTGGGATTACCAACCCTGCTGTTGTCTGAAAGAGTTGCCTAAAGCGATAACAGGGACGTTTTGTTCATTTTTACGGCTCACAGTAAATCATACTGTGTCCTAAACAACAAGTCTGAGCCACATAAATGAAATGCATTCTGAAACCTTTCCATTAAATCTATTAAGTCAATGATTCTATTTGGCTAAAGGCTAAAGGACATACTTCAAGCACATAGGAATGTATACACACATAGAAGTAACAACCAGGATGTTTTATGTGCAGTTACTTGGATTGCTGGATCCGCTATCGATTTCACAGCGGCGACACGGGCCACAGATGAGACAGTATCACTCAAAATCATGGGCTCAACCCCTCGGTGAAATAGCCTTCTTACGAAAAATGCACCATTTCCTGTGAATATAATGACCCTAATGCTACAGCTGGCCTCTGCGAGACAACACCGGGTGGGAATGGGGGTTGCATGCGGAATGTGTATATATGTGTGTATTTGGGTGTGTAAATGTGTGTTTATTCATACAACAGGCACACCCAGTCAAGCCAATGCTGAGGCAAAGGGTGTTTAGACCAGTGCACGCTTTAGAAAACAGAAGATGTTGCAGGCAAATGATGCCCACATAACCCTATCCGGACAGCCTCTGTTATCAAGTTTCAATAGCACTTCCACAAAACACTCATCTATCAGTAAGATATGTCTGCGTCCTGCTGCGACGGATAGATTTACATGTTTGCCAGCAGGCCGATGCAGCGGCAGAGGCCGCATTGTTTGGTGCTGTGGGTCTAATGACAGGTAATTTGTCACACACTGACTAAAGCTGTCAACCGCGGTCAGATGGCACACTGTCACGGCGACAGCATTCTCTTTCACTGCATCCGCCACTCCTCTCCAAGCCGCTAACTCAGGAGGCCTTCAGCACACCAGGTCCAAATAAACTCCCAGGTTGCTCCCTGACTTCCCCGTCGCCCGGTTCGCGCTCGTTAGTGAGTCTAATTTATGTGAGTGGCCATTTCAGAGGTATAGAGTTTCATAATTGAGGTGATTTCTGGGAAGTGGTCATTCTATCTCCATTAAGCCCATGAAATGTAAATCAAAATAAAATGATTGTGTACACTACCAGTCCAAAGCTTTGGCACACATTTGCATGCTATTCACTTAATATTTACTAAAAAAAATACACTCAAAATTCTTTGCTTACAAATAAATGTACAGTATATTCACCATTTGAGAATATTAGCCAGAAAACGTTTCACTCATTACTTCTAACCTACAAAAAGCCACATAACATAATTATAATATGGATCACCAGACGTGTGTTAAGATGTTTAACAAGCTATTAAGTGACAGCCAGTGGAGAGAAACAGGTAAAGAGATCATTTAAAGTTAAAGAACACTCTGCATCAAAACAGACTTGCACGGTTATACAGTAATCCCCCGCTTTTCACGGGAGTTACGTTCCAAGAGTACCCGCGTACAGTCACCCGTGTTGTGTTTTGGTAAAAAGAAAATGCCTACAAATACCTTTTTTTATGGTGTAAACCCTAAATATGCTCCCAGAACACTTTAATTTCACTTTAATCTCAGTTTAATGCATTGTCCTTAAAGAAAATGTAAATAAATCAGAATCTGAAAAGTTTAAAACACTGAAATACAAGGAAAAGACACAGAGCAGTCATGCTACATGCTGCAGCAGGCTTCTTCTCCTATATGGCGGTTGACAACTTTTCAGTGCATTACTGCCACCACTGGACGGGTGGCGGTAATACAGTTCGGTTCTCAGAAAATAATCTGCGTTAGACTGAGGGGTTACACTATACTCTTTTAAAGGAAACTTTTATTTGACATATTTTCATTTATAGTTGTTTATACAACACCTTTTCAGTTTAACAAGAGTAAAAATCTTATCTTAAGTTAATGTAACCACTGTTACACCCCCAGTCAGTGGCCATTACATTTACATTCATGGCATTTATCAGACGCTTTTATCCAAAGTGACTTTCATTCTCTAAGAACAGGGGGCAGTCTCTCCCTGGAGCAACTTGGGGTTAAGGGTCTTGCTCAGGGACCCAGTGGTGGTGCTGAAGTTGGATTCGAACCCATGACCTCTCGGTCTGGAGGCAAGTATCCTACCCACTGAGCTACCCCCACCTCCTTAGCGGCCCATTAGAGGCTGCTGCAGTTTAAGTTTTGTTAAAGTTGGAATACTTGGGTTATTGTTCCTCATCTGATTTGTATTATTGCCTCAGCTGTTTTGAATTTAGGTTTATAGGGGTGTCTGTTGTTTGTAGAGTATTTAAGTCCCTGTGTTTCAGTGTTAAGTTGTCCGTTCACCCTCACATATACCCTGGTTTGTGTTTAGTTCAGGTTCTGTGTTTTCAAGCCCCCGTGCCTTTGATTTTGCGTTTTTGGAGAAATAAAATAAAAGCATGGAAGTCTGCATTTGTGCCACCTGCTCAAGCCGACCAAGCCGGGGTGTGATACCCACAAACGGGTAATTTTACAGCCAAACTTCATATACACATTCAATTATTTTTATTTTAGACCAGGTATATTGGTCAATTCATCAGAAAATATTGTTCACTGGTGTTTTCAAGTGGTGTAATTAAATAAAAACTATAAAAAGGTTATTAATATTAAGGTATTAACATTTATATGAGAGTCATGATACACCATTTTATACTGTCTTTGCCATCTCATAAGAGTAGGATCTTTGGCATTCTTACATGCAAGACACACTCAGGGTTAAGCCCAGTAGGCGAAAGACAGTGTCAATGATGGCGGCTTGATGTTTCAGAGACGCACTGATTATTTCCTGACATTGGATACTTGTGTCAGGGTTCCTCAAGCATGAACGGTGGGAACATGAAATGATGTCCCTCACCATGACAGGGCACAATCTCACAATGCAGGAAAAAGAGCCTGGACTCTGAGCATCTACAGAAACACATTCAACTGTGAAATCATATAAGGCAAAGATTTTCATCTCCCTTGTTTAAAGGACATACATGTTTCGGGTTCACACAAGGCGCTCAGGAAGTAAAGCTGAAATTCACACAGCACTGCAAAGCTCCAACTGCTGTAAGACAATCAAGGGTGTGAAATCACCTACATTTTAATAGAACATTAAATATCCGTTAGTTGATTTTGTATCAACGCAACAACACTTACACTGCAAGCCAAAGTTTGGCGGATACCAAGCTTTTCAAAATGACATACCGGGTTTATTTGAAGGAAAACAATATCAAACCTAAGCATCTGTGACAGTATTTGCAGTGCTATTTTGTGATTAATGCCAAACGCCAGGCATTTTAACCTCTAGCTGTCATGCCAGTGTTCAAATCTTTCAGCTGTTTAAACCTCCAGTTATTTCTTAGGCAAAAATATAACCTACACCTGTGGGTCGTCGCGGTGGGTCATGGTGGTACAGTTAGGTGGCTGCTGGTCAGGTTTTTTTTTTTAACCTCAAATTTTTATTACAATTTATAATGCATTGTATCGAGCACAATTTAAAAAATATAACTGCAGTGGTAAGAAACCCCTTTAACGTTATATTTATGTCAAGCTTCTTGTTTTGTCAGGCGAAACCAACACTAACCTATCTAGTTATATTTTCAATGCAAGTGAATGTAAACAAATGTGAAACATTTCCTGTATTTTTTGTGGTCATACAGTCCAATCAAATGTGATAGTCAACTTTGATTATTTTGTTCTGTTGGTTTGTACTTTAAATCAGGTCAGTTAAATCTTTTTAGTCCAGTTTAAGATTTTGCATTTTGAAGTGAGTTGTGAGCCATATTAACACACTTTGGGCCATTTTCTGACCATTACTTAATGGCAAGCATAATGTAAAATATTTGGTCATTACTAGTATTCCATCTGAAATGGAAAATAAAACTCACTTCTCATCATTCAGAAAGGAATGGGAAAAAAAATCTTGTGTTCTATTTATAAGATTCCTGCACCACACTCAAAAATTAATTACAAAACACAGTAGACATTTTGAGCCTGACACACATGATTAAGCCCACCAACCATTCATCATGCCCCACTAATTTGTTCTTCTTTATATTGTGGTAGGTGTCAAAAACAAAGCAAAATTAAAGCTTGACTGTGTTATTATACTGTATTTCAGTAATCAATTCATAAATGTGCACATGTGTGCAGTTATTTGCTGTGAACATGGCTGTCCTGTTGAATCTCTTCTGAAAGTGTGTGTAAATCTTTCTAGGTGTTCAGTAGCTAGTAGTGACAAAAATATTCTCACACGGCCATACAGGCATGATATGTTTAAATTCCACAATTAGTACTATTCAACTAATATTTACTGAATAGTGAATGGTAAATAAAATAGTGGATTTTTCTTAGGTTATTCCTCCCACTGACTACCACATTGTTACAGGCCATACCAAATAATGCCCTGGTACCAGCCTGTGCCAATCCCAGGTCACTTCAGACAGTGGTTTTATGTGCAAGTTAATTTCTAGTTTGATTTTCACGATGTGTGTTCAAGAGACAGTAATTAGAAAGAACGGGTGTAATCGGATGGAAACGCTCTTGCACAACCTGCTCACAAATCTATCAAGGGCAAGAGTGATACAGGTGTGTCCATGCGTCAAGATCACACAAGAGAGCATGTGAGTGTGTGTGTATGTGTGTGTGTCGGGGGGTGACCTTAAGCAATCATGCATTACAATCACTGCAATAAGATAGCTTTGCTATTGTTCCAAACAGAGTTCTTTGTAAAACTGCAGAAGATTTTTTTTGTTTCATCTAGCGTCTATCACCACAGAAACCTACACATAAAACAATATCTCATGACTGAAATGTTTGTTACTGAGAACATTACTTAGGTAATACTTGACCTCAGCCCCAGTTCACAGACACAGTTTTATTGTACCATGGGTGCCAAAAGGAAGAAAGGAGGAAAAAAGTGGGAAAGACGAAACAAATCATTTTGAAAATCTATAAAGGTTCTATGTACTGTACCCTAAAATTGGCACAACTATTTTGTTAGGTGCACTTTGGTAGGGTGGTAGGGTAGGTACAATGCCCATGTCAATGCATTGCCTTGTGTCATTCCATTGAAAATCTTTTAGAAGCAGTTATCTGCACAGTGTACCAACAATTAACCTTCTGGAGCAAGGTTGCTAGGTTAAAACATGTTCTCAGCATTACATCTTTAAAGTTTACCACTAGTTTTGTTTAGAATGTAGAGTCTATTAAATGTGATATCTTCACGTCTGCTGATGCCGAACACTTTGTTTCCTGCAGGTCTGTTTTTAACACATCTTTGACAATTGCCCAACAGCTGGTGGTTGGTTGTTTTGCCTGTCAGACAAATGTCAGTGGTTCTTGGTCATATCAAGCATCAAATTCCACCAAAGACACTGACGATATCTGGCTTATTGCTACCAATCTCTGGTCTTCGTGGGGTTATTATTGGTCCTGTTGATATTAAATGATTATTTCACCTTTACAGGAAACATCACGGCAGAAGAATCTGGAGACTAATCAAATAACATTAGAGACATGACAAGGTAGGCCTTCTTCCTTCATGCTTCATGCCTCAGTCTTACTCTATTCACATTAAAATGTACTGAAAATCATTGCAGAGCTCTTTATGAGACATCAGATATCAGTTAGAGAGGAGGTTAGAAGTTCATCTTAAATATGGACTATGCTGTGGATATTCTATCTCCATTATACATGTAGAGGTTACTGGTTGTAATGATGCATTGTGGTATAAAACCGAATAATTCTGATAACTATGAACGATCTATCACCTCCAACACCTGTAGTGAAATCATTTCAGTGCGTGCCAGTGCTATATTTTCAAAGCACTATAAGAAATACATTATACCAAAAGCAGTCTTTGTTTTTCAGTCCCCTGATCTAAAGGTTTCTGAACATTTGGTAGCTCTAAACAATATCCCGATCCAGGTTTAAAAAAAATAGATAAAGGCAATCACTGTCTGATTGTCTGATTTAGTGATGCTCCGATTGATCGGCCACCAATCATGATCGGCCTATATTGACTGAAAATAGCTTGATTGGCGAACTCCAAAAGCACCGATCAAAAAAGCCGATCACTTGACGTAAATTACTTGCCCGACTTTTTCACACGTGCATGCACAGCGCACAGGTAAACAACAGCAGAGCGGAGCTTACCAGTGGCAACATGAGTTC
>JBBPDC010000109.1:19138665-19149165 GCA_037974485.1 Hemigrammopetersius urotaenia | reverse complement strand
ATTGTTGGACTAAGTGTTGGCTAGTTATTATTTGGACAGTTGTTGTATAGATGCTCTGACTGCTGTATCTCGGTTAAATAGCTGACTCAGATTTAAGCTGTTTTTCATGTAAGAAACAATTCTTAAGCCCTGATGTACGTCGCTCTGGATAAGAGCGTCTGCTAAATGCCGTAAATGTAAATGTAAATATCTAATAATATAATAAGAAGAATTGTTGTTGTTATTATTATTATTGTTATTATCACAATAGTCAATATAATTTCATCTTGACATTTTCGAGGAATAAAACACCTAAAAGCTTAGCAGTAGCCTCAGCTTTAGCTAGATTAAAAAAATAGACAGTATTCACCTCATTAAAACAATAAGACAAAAGATATAGATTAACTGATCAATTGCAAGTTAGACCTACAGTGTTCATTTAAGCGTCTTACACATAAGGAGTTATTATATAATAGTGCCTAGGAAGGTGTGTATGAATATGGAGATCTGTATTGACACTCTTGAGTACAAAAGTTAAATATTAAAAGGTAAGAAGAAACATCTGTTCACAAAGTACTATTACTGTATGTAAAACTACAACTAAAATGACTTAAAAATAAGAACGGTAGGTATATGTATTTTATACATTATAAAAAAGCTCAAAACACGTAAGTACACATGATATCACTTTGCACACCAAAGCTAGTGCTGTGGTTTCAGCAGACAGTAATTCTAAGAGACTTCTCTGCAACCAGCAAGGAAACCAGATCCTAATCTTCAGTAATATTAAATTTACTGCATGCATACCTGAATGTGTCTTATCTCTGCTGTTCTCTGGCCCTGAGCGATCTGCAGAGGTCTGATGCTGCATATTGACTGAGGAACAAGACCAACATTATCGAATTACAAACTGTAATAAAACACAAGCTTCATGGAAATGGAATGAAATTTTCAAAAACAATGAATCATATTGCATTACACTGAACACCTGTTATTTCCCATCGGTTACCATAAATGAACATATGTTCATATAAAAACTGCCAGAGTGCATGCGGGATGCACTCAATATTTTTCTGTGCTGTGTATCTGCAAGCACACCAAGCGGGAAAAAAAATCTGCAAACTTTACCATGTTTCTGGCCGTTTAAGCACAATTCATTTAAAAGGAAACAATCATGTTTATACCATAACCTTTTGTAATAATATTACTTTTGGGCCAGCTGGCAGCCTAGTGGTTAGGGTGGTGCCCCTGCAAGCAGAAAGTTGTGGGGACAAATCCCAAGACTGCGAGTGGCACCACTGAGGTTCCCTTGAGCAGGGTACCGTTCCCCAGGTGCCCCTCATTGGTGGCATCTCCACTTTGGGTTAAATGTAGAGAAAGAATTTCACACTGTGTGCTGTGGTGTGGTGTGTTTACACATGACAATAAGGGGCCACTTTACTTCAAAACATCTTCTGGATTTTGATGACATGACTGTGCGCAGGGGGGCAGGGAAAACATTAGTAATCTAACTACCACAAAGAGAATCCCTAGCTGCTCAAAGACCCTCCATCAAATATCATAAAAAAACTAAAAATAATAATGTTCATTCATTTGATTACGCACAATATTCAGTAGCACAATTTACAATAACCACATTTTCAATAGAAAATCCAATATAATAATATGCATGTGCACAGGAAAGATTATAATCAGAATAATCCCTAAGCTGGCTTCACCAGTCATAATATGAACCCTAAATTGACTCTACATGTCTGCATACATCATAGACCTCTGAGGACATGTCATAATTCTGGAGTTGGTGTCTAGGTGTTTTGTCTATAGGAAACATTATTTCCCCTGCATCGCACACTTTGTCATTTCAATTGCATGATTGTATGTTAGTCAAATTAGGGCATTAAACAACACATTGTCAGGTGTGATAATTATGTGGCTTTGTCTGAAACTGGCAAAAGGGGAACAGCTGATGTTGCTTTATACGAGTTAAAGTATTAGTCAGAAACAGAAACAGAAAATTATTGATCCCAGAAGAAACTGCTTATGCTGCACAGACACACAGAGACACTAAGACATAAACAATCTAAAATATAGCATGAAGTCAAAAATAATACTCATCAGAAAATACTTTGAAATAAAACAAGAAAGTTTAAAGAAAACCCTACAATACAGAACAGTAATGATGCTACTGAAGGCTCACGCCAGCGCAAGTAGTAGCACATGAAGCAGTGACAGCTACTTAATGCTCAGGAGTGTGAGCAGCTCGCAGCATGCAGGGCTGGGACCACTTATTGATTTATGCATCATTATCAATGACAAGCATGAAACTGATGAGTAAATGTATCCTATTTCCTCTGATAATTTGTACGCATGAGCGTTCTCTGTCTGATACACGACGCATGTATCGACACACAGTGGAATGCAGCTACACAGGAAAATTTTGCATTTTACATTCTAAATGTCAATGTTTAGTCAGATGCGGTTTTTAGTAAACACTCATGAGATGAAGATGCAGAGAAAGAAGAATTGGATTCAGTGTGTGTGTGTGTGTGTGTGTGTGTGTGTGTGTGTGTGTGTGTTAATGTTTGAGGCTCTACGTCATGTTGGAGCTCCTAGGATTAAAACCATAGAACCATAGTCTTCTCTGTGTTAAAAGGCCATGGCACAAATGGGAAACTGTCTTAGTGAATATAAATGTAACATACCCATGGCCTGCGATGGATCTGTCCAGAATGGATTAAAATAATAAAAAAAAAAATCACTAATATTTTTTTAAATTACTTATTGTCCCAGACCTATTAGCTTAATCAATAATCAGCATTCATTAGCATTTCAGTTGCTTAGGAAGCTCATAACAAAAGACATATGATGAAAAGTATAATGAATACTTGAATATCTGTAACAGGGTGTGAAATGCTATTGCTTTTTCCATTGGCAAAAAAATCTTCAACCTTTATATGTAAATGCCCAGTCTTTAGTGAAGTGAAAGTGACCATTTGTCATACGTGAACACACCACAGCACACAGTGTGAACAGCACGAAATTCAACCTCTGCATTTAACCCATTCACCAAGTGAAGCAGGGGGCAGCCATGAACACGGCGCCCGGGGAGCAGTGTGTGGGGACAGTACCTTGCTCAGGGTACCTCAGCAATGTCTAGCGGTCTTGGGAATCGAACCCAGACTTTCTGGTCGCAGGGCGAATGCCCTAACCACTAGGCTATCATCTGCCCCGGCAATCACAAATAAAAACTGTCGTAACTAAATCAGAGATTCACAGAAAAGAGTTCAGCCAGGCTATCAGCTAAAACCTAACCAGCTTCCCTGATTGCATTGTAGCACTGATTAAGCTTAAAGGCCTTAAAGGCTGGAGGTTATCCATCGATAAAGTGGTATCCAAATCCATACAAGCGAACTAAGTTTACTTTGGTTTGTGCAAATATGGTCACAAAAACACTCTTACTTCTAGGCTGGTAACTTTAGAGAAGACTTTTATTATACTTTGCATTAAATGTAGACCCATTTCTTTTATTGACATGCATCAAAAATGAATTTTCAAAGCAGACTAGACACCACCTATGATTTGTTTGTATCATATAGATTTTATAGTTATATGTTTTTTGGCAAATGCACATTTTCTAATGGATTCCTCTCAAAAAACTAAAGTTTTATATAACAGTGATTACTTTGATTCTTGCTGGAGGCTGGAAGTGAGGTGTTCATTGGTCAATAGCAATGCATGCGGAATGGTGTCAGTGTTAATGTGCAGAGGGAACGAGGGAGAGGTAAAATTATAAGAGTCTAGAACAGTCCTCCTGACCTCCTTTCATGTTCTACACAGTCGTCTGGCTGTCTGCTAATGGAGAGAGAGAGAGAGAGAGAGTTGAAAATGATCATCACCCTGAAAGGTTATGAGGTTCTGTACTGTCTGCAGAAGTCTGCCATAACTCAAAACAGGTGTCTGCTCGAATAAACCCCAATACACAGACACGAGCACAAATAGACCCCGGGGAGTGCTTGAGATCCTTCCATTTTGGCCTCAGAATGTAAAAGTGCCCTCCTGGTTGGCATGTATTATGACTGACTTTCATATGGCTTTCACACATCTCATGGGTTTCAGAGGATAAATCACTCTTGGGTGCGCCCTCTGGTGCAAAACTGGCACTTCGCATTTATATCTGCATTGGAACCCCCCAATAAAATCTAGTGATAATGCTGTCAGTTCCCTGTCATTCAGGGAGAACAAATTACTTATCTGCAAGTATATATTAATCTATAACATTAATACCCCAGCATTGTGTGTATACAGCATAGCGTATTTCATAGTATGAGTTTGTGTTTGACTTTTATTTTTATGAGCAATTTCCTGCAGGATGAGTCTGAAATCCATATCCTGAGTCAATTCCCCAGTCTCTTTTGGCCCAGGTTGAGTCACAAGTCAGTACAGGCAAGTTTTAACTCGAGACCAGATTAAACATGGGCATTTTTCACCAAATCTATTGCCATTTTAGCACTGAAGACTAAAACTTAAGGTATTTGCAATATAACCAATTTAAATGAAAATGAACATCAAAGTCATTATTTTTCCTCTTACAAAATCACAGAAATGTTATATACAATTTTCAAAGTAAGTAATTGAATGGTGTCTCTCCTCGTTTCTTCCACTTTGGGTTTTGAGTCGTTTTGAGTCTTGATGCTTAAGTCTGAGTCAATTCACAAGTCTTTTTTAATTCTGTTTAATTTTGACATGACTTTGACAGAGGACAATAGTGTTAAAAAAGCGCAGCACTGGTTCCAAAATTAAGAACCGCACCAGTGTAGTGGAAAAGGGGTATCAGTGATGGGGGCAGAGAGAGGGCCAGCCTATCCCCACCGGGGAGAGAGACAGAGGCCAATATAGTGCTGTCCTGGACACACACCACCACCAGGGACTAAACTCCCGATCTACTGGCAAAGACACTTAGACAGCTGTGCCACTCGAGAGCCATAAAGCACACGTTTGCTGACAAATTCTGAATGTAGGCCAATACTAAACAGAAAAAAGATTCTGGAAACCATATTTACATGATCAAACTAGTGAAACTGTTTAGCCACTTGATGTTAAAGTGCCAGGTTTTCACGTGTACTATGGAGGAGGTTTAAGTGCTAACGTTTAAGCTAAGACCAAAGTATCATTAGATGCTAAGCAAGACGCGTCATCTTTTACACGTTTCAAAAAAGTTCACAGAAACAGCGCAAAGAACAGCATGTGTATGACTGCATCAACATTTACTCTGAATTTGTATCATTTTAATAAATAAAATAACCCAGATAATGTTTAGCTTACCTGTGAGCTGTTAGTGAGATCTTCCACAGATCCTCTCAGCCTCAGAAATGAAATAAAACCAACACCACTTTTAAGAGTAGTGTGTCATGAGTCATTCCTCAGTAACATCATTTTACATCTTTTTATTCTGATTAATTTACTGTTACTGGCGTTTTGTTCCGTCACAACTCCACACAACAGAGGAAAGAACTTTCAGATACAACTGTGAATGGCTGAGAGGTGTGTCAATCAACTTTGCTGGTTTGGGGTTTGAAACTGTGGTGTTTTGACAACATTGCTTATGGTTTCCCCTGAAATATGATTACAATTGGCAAGAGTGGCTGCAATATTCTGTAGATCAAGTTTAATTCATAATGCAATACATGTGTATTTTGTGGGTAAGAGGTGTTTCAAGATCATTCTTCTCTCTTGGCACACTGTAATTAAGGTCAGTATCGTCAGAGAAAGCCCAATTCTCTATTCTTACCATGACACACTGCATGCCGGGCAATTTCGAAGCCAACCCCCAAGGGACAAAAAGGCACTATTTATGGTACGAAATGTCACTCCTCTTACAGCACAGTGCCTAATCTTACTCTTTCTATAGATTTTCTGACATGCCCCACAATGCTTAACAAACCATCAGCAATGAGGTCCTGACAGCGGAACACTGTGCCCACAGAGAGTGAAAGAACTGCTACTACCACTGTAATCTGACTTCATATGCCTTACATCACTTCACCCATACACTCCATTCACACTGTCACTAATAAGTAGCATTTAATAACCCCTTTAGCACAAAATCAATCCTGGAATACAAGAGAGACTGTAAAGACTCTCTGACTGACTTTGACTGTGCCTTCCAGAATGACGGACACTCTGGGTAAAGATAAGAAAACAAAGAAGTAACAAGAATCACATAATATTATAAGTAATGTAAAACAATAAATATAACTAACAATAAATGTAATTAAACAATACACTACAACCTTGAACAATCAACAACTAAAAACACTCATCACAGTTACTGGCATCCTTAGAAATGGCTACATTATTAACTAAATATTTTTCTTTTTATATTTTGAGATTTTAATAACTTTTAAATAGCAACCTATGACTTCACTTGGATATAAATAACAAAACACTCTAAAACATGTTTCAAAGGCACCCCAAACCCTGCAGTTCCTTTCTCAAATCTTTGATGACCTCAATGTGTAGACGTGTATTTAAGTTCCATTTCTTCTTATACACCATCATGATCAGACAGCTATAATAATCTTTTTTAAAACAATTAAATAGCACCTGTCCCAAACTCAAGGTCGCTTTACATTAGTTGAGACATAGGACGAGAAACAGCAACAACAAACATTAATGGACACAAACATTAAACAGTCAAGATTACAATATCACAGATTACCAATACATCTCTGGTCAATCCATGAAGTGGTTCTACTTTCTCCAGACAAGATTTTTGTACCCAAAACACCACTGCTGACTCTGCATCTATGCATTTCTCTCCAGTGAGCAAATACAGGGCATCTTGTGCAGTGGTGGAGCCAGGACATTTTCATTGGGGTGGCACACGTTTAATTAGAAACAGGGTTGGGCTGGCCATTGGGCACACCGGCACAGAATCCCGTCAGCACCCCTGTGATGCTGTGCTTGGGATGGCTATGGCCACCCCGGCCATCCCATAACTCTGCCCTTGGTCTTGTGAACACAGACAATAAAAAATAGGACTCCGTATGGCCCTGATGTCCTCAAGGACATACATAAATGTGGACTGCATGGCCTCCAATTGAGACAGGGGTTAGAAGCATTACAATTAGGACAACAACTAATAACCTCCAAACACGGATGCCACCAGCTAGGGGCACAACAATGCACTCCAAAGCATACAACAATGTTTCACTACTTCAGTTTTACAAGTCATATCACAATGATTACTAATCAACCCTAAAATTAGTCACCTACTTTTAATGCCCACCAGAGACAACTGTGGCTGGCTAAGAGGCATGTCAATCAACTTTGTCAGTCTGGGGTTTGAAACTTTGTTGGGTTTTGACTGCCTTGGCAATAAAACTTATCATTTCCTCCTCAAGTTACGATGGAGATACGCTCATATGACAATGATGTAATGCGAATGTTGGTGTAAGTCGAAACACACTTTAACCAACGTTAATAACCTAATAATGCCAACACAGTTGTAAAATCCTAAAAACACAGCTAAAAGACAAAAATGAGAGTAAAAATATTAGTTCAGATGCCATGATAAAGGCTGACTCAGACGGCGGGTTGATGTGTTATTCTGTGTATTCTACACACTCTTCTGCCCCATACTACTAAACTTGTTTGCCCACGTGAGCGTCATTAAGTCAAAACATGAATACACTTGACAAGAGTGGCTGCAGTATACAGTAGATTGACATTGTCCCTTTTCTCCCCATTGAACTGCTCCACCCCCCAGAGTGTACATGGGTTTGCTAGTACATGTGACCTGTTTTGTTGGTAAGAGGTGTTTCTAGATCATTCTTCTCTCTTGTCACGCTTTAATTAAGGTCAGTATAGTCAGAGAAAGCCCAATTCTCTATCGTGACCTTCACCACATACACGAGGATTGTGTGCTAAATACAAATGCAAACATATTCATGCCCTTATTTTATGAAGGCAAATATGTGTCAGTAAAGGGTCTGTGGAGCAATAGAACAGTGGTTTCCAACCCCAGTCATGGAGCACCTCCTATGTGGACATTTTAGTGCTGATTCCACTAATGAACTAATTACGGTTGAGATATAAATTTCATAGGTTGAGGAGGTTTGTTAGAGCAGGATTAGCACTAAAATATAGTGGGACCTAATGGGAAGCACTGTCATGAGAACCATTCAGTGGATGGTTCTTTAAAGAATCACTTTTTTAAAACTTTTTAAACAGAACTCATCCACAAAGGAAGATATACATTGTTTCTCTGTGACGTTAGCCGGTGACCTTGACCGTGAGTCAGGATGAGCTGTTAGTGGAATCAGGGAGGAAATAATGGCCTCCTCAGAAAAAGGACCCCCATCTCTGTCTGCTCCCAAAGCCCCTTAAGAAATCTCACTAGTGTATGCTTTCTGTCTCAGCGTATTTACTGTCTGGCTTTGACTGGCTGTGGTGCAGCCTGTAGGTGCGGTGTGTAATATGAACACAGCCAAACACAGCCAAAACAACACAGCAAAAAACGGCTCAAGGCGGGAGGCCATGTTAAATAGCATGTAGGTGCGGCGAGCAGGCAATTTAGGAAAGTGTGTTTTTCTGTAGCGCTTTGATATGTGGCCAGAAAACACATCAGGATGTCTGGAGACGGCCAGAGAACCCTCTGATCACTCTGATGAGCAGATGATTATGGGGGGAGGTGAGAGAGAGAGAAATACAGAAAGACAGAGGCTGAAACAGAATGAGTGAGAGAGACAGAGAGAACGAACTAGTGAAGGAGAGAGAGAGACAGAGAGGAGAAAATAGAGAAAGATAAGAACAGTGAGAGACAAAAACAGAAAGAGGGAGAGACAGAGGGGACTGAAAGACAGAGAGAGAGACAGAGAGAGAGAGAGAGAGAATGGGAGGATTAGTCAGGAGAAATACAAAGGATATAAGACAAAGACAGAATGACATAGAGAGACAAAGAAAAGAGAGACAGCAAGTGGTAGAAAATTGTGTGTTTATGAGAGAGAGAGAGCGAGAGAGAGAGAGAGAGAGAGAGAGAGAGAGAAAGGACAAGAGACAGAGAGGGAATGACAGAGAGAGAGAACTGGAACATACAATGCGCACTCACATTAACACACTGTGACTTTCTTAAAATGCGTGACACATACAGTCACATTTTCTGAAAGTGTACATGAGAATGATGTTCTTTTCTGGGGAGAGAGAGACGGTGAGAGAGAGAGAGAGAGAGAGAGAGAGAGAGAGGGAGAAAAAGAGAGAGAGAAAGTGTGTGAGAGAGAGAGTGAGAGAAAGAAAGAGAGAGAGGGAGCGCATTGTGTCTGGGCACACAGAGGCATTGCCCTCTCTCTGTGCTCATCTCTCTGTTTCTGTGGGAACGGTTCACTGCCTTTCAATAATATAAAAAAAAAGAAACCGTGGCGAACCAAAAGAAAAAGAATGAAAAAAAACATTCTCTCCGTTGCTCTCTCCGGGCAATTCTCCTCACTTCACGTTGACCTCGACGAGATGGAACACACATAGAGACATGCACTAAAGGAGCAGGGGAACGATGGAGAAAGGCAAGCCACACACGGCACATTTCGTCCCAATAAAGCGGCATTATTGTCATAATGCTTCTCCGTTACTTAAATAGAGAAGGACATGAGTGGCCCTTTGTGGGAGGAGTGAGGGTGGGAGCCTGGTGGCAGGAGGGGCGTGTTATTGGAGGCCAATGGCAGAGCACTAATTTAATAGCTGGTAAATTAGGCGAGTGGGAGAAGAGTGCAGCTATAGGCAGTGTATTTATTCCACAATCCTTATCTTTAGTCACACCACATTAACCTGCTGAGGGAGGCGATCCAGGGCGTGTGTGTGCGTGGATGTATTTGCTGAACTGCAGTTTCATTTCCTTCTTAAATATCTTTAGCATAAGAGCAACACTCTTCTGTGTTACAGGTGGTAGACTGTGCAGATGTTGGATGAAAAGAAAGGAAGAAGATTAAGGGAGAAGAGAAGAGTAGAGAAGAGAAGAGAACAGGAGAGGATGAAGAAGTGAGAAGAAAAGGGACAAGATGAGACAATAGGATGAAGAGAGGGATAAAAGAGAAGTAATAAGAAGAGAAGAAATAAGAATAGAATAGAAGAGAAAAGGAGATAATACAAGAAGAGAAGAGAATAGATAGTAGGATCAAGTGAAGAAAGAAGAAAACAGAAGGAGTGAAGAGAAAATAAGATGAGTGAGGAGAAGATAAGAGAAAAAGGTTATAGAGAAGAGACTAGAAGAGTAGAGAAGAGAAGAGACGGGTAGAGAGAAGAGTAGAGAAGAGAAGAGAAGAAAATAAAAGAGAAGAGAAGAGCAGAGAAGAGAAGAGAAGAGAAGAGAAGGGTGGATAGGGGAGAGAAGAAAAGGATAGGGAGGAGAAGAGGAGAAAAGAGAAGAGGAGAAAAGAAGAGAAGGAAAGGGTAGAGAGAAGAGAAGAGAAGGAAAGGGCAGAGAGGAGAAGAGGAGAAAAGAAGAGAAGAGAAGGAAAGGGTCGAGAGAAG
>JBBPDC010000109.1:19111586-19129277 GCA_037974485.1 Hemigrammopetersius urotaenia | reverse complement strand
GTGTGTGTGTTGTGTGTGTGTGTGTGTGTGTGTGTGTGTGTGTGTGTGTGTGTGTGTGTGTGTGTGTGTGTGTGTGTACATATATTTGGATCAAATTGTAAACAGAATGAATGAGTTCTTCAAGTTTTCCTTTGAGATCCTATTTCTTTCTTCCAGAACATACTGGGCTTCTACTGCCTGCAACCCTACAGTCTTTCACTCCAACTGATGCCAGCTTCTTGAGGCATTCTGCACTCGACAGGTAGATTCGTCAGCATTTCCATAAATACTCTCCCTCTCCCTGTTCTAATTAGATTAGATCAACATGCCTCGTAAAAAGACAACCTACACTCCATATGACATTATGTCTGTACAAACATCAAGGGCACCTGCTGTAGGTTCAAAAGGTGATATGCCAACATTTCTTAACATTAATACATGAACAAAAGGTCAATGCAACTGACTCTTTCCTTTTCTGCCCACATTCTTGCTCCGCCCACCATGCATTTTACCTAACCACGCTCTGTCCCCATTACAACTGACCCTTCCATCTTCTACCCACAACACACCTGACTAATTCATGACCCAGACACCATCTGTTCTCTATCCACGATGCAGAGGGCCTTTCCATGCTCCGCCCACAATACAACTTACCTATCCATGCTCCACCCACAATATTACTGACCTATCCATGCTCCATCCACAACACAGCTTTCCTGTACATGCTCCACCCACAACACAATTTACTGATCCATGCTACACAATCCATGCCCTCAATACAATAATACACAAAATGGAGTAACTGAAATAAGACTACATAAAAATGCATGCCTCAAACTTCTTGTAGTCAGAGACAGGATCATTAAGAACTCTGTGTACTCTGTGTAATGTAAAGTTCTATTTAAATATAGAGATGAATTTATCAATTACTTAGATACTGGTGCTACCAGTCTTCTGTGAATAAACGACTTGTCAGTCAGCGTTGCTGATGCAGAACAGGGTGACGTACTGCAATCTGGGATGTAACAGACAGGTCCCACAATATTTGATGTATTGGCTTGTTGCATATGTCAGATTTATATATGCTTGTGATGAAGGAATGGATCCAATGCGAGTACAAAAAATGTCATGCTTTATTGTTTTTTTTTTAACTAGGGATACTTTTACAGTTATGGTATTTTACTTTAAAGTACATTTTCATGTATCTTTGCCCATCCCTGTCAACCAGGGGTTCATGTGAAGGTAATATAAACGTGGGGGGGTGGAAGGGGGCTTGTGGGTGGGGTGGCAGGTTAAGGGCACTCGTGTTGCTGAACTGTGAAGGGGAGATAGCCCCAGGGCCAGCCTCCGATGGGGGACCTTTCAAATCCCATCACGTTGTCTCGATCCCTGGCATCCCCCTCTGTCTCGCTATCGAGGCAGATAACTTGCTCGGGTAAAGGTTACAGCACCCCCTGACATTTCTGCTGGAACCCAACAACTGTGCGATCCTTAATATCCTTCCCCTGTATGTGTAAATGTGTGTGTGTGTGTGTGTGTGTGTGTGTGTGTGTGTGTGTGTGTGTGTGTGTGTGTGTGTTTGTGTCAGGGTCTACATTAATGCGCATTTGTACGAAAGTTGAACAGAGATGTCCGTTCACCTTTGTGAATGAATCTGTCCTCTTAAAGATGAAGTCTCTCAAATTTGAGAGTACGAGAGAGAGAGAGAGGGAGACTTTTTAGGTTCGCTCAGCGCTCTTTAAATGAAAAAGAGAGCTGAATTTCGAGGGTTTCATTAAAAAGGAAGCTGAGCTGAATCTCTCATAGCGAAATCGGGGAAAGTGATAAGAGTGGAGGGAAGCCACTACTTGACTAAAAGGATAACAAAAAATTGATGTGCAAAGAAATATGCAAATGAAGAAATGGGAAGCCATCTAATCTCTTTTGCTCCCACAGTGTATATGTGTGTGGTGGGGGGAGTGGGGGGGACTTTAGGTTTGAACTATAGATCTCATCAGCTCTACCAGCCTACATCTCCACTGCTGCAGCATAAAATGTTCAGAGAAATCAGAACATCTCTTCCTCTCCCAGCCACGTTCCCTTACACATGTCTTTCTGCATGTACAGTTTCTTGCTGCTCATTCCAGCTCATTAAACGTGAGCCACAGATGTCCTGACGTGTACACATTAGTGGCAATGTTTTCTGCATAAATAACCAAGTAGCCTACAAAACGTATGATCTAACCCAACACATACACACTACTGTCAGTGACACTCAAATACACACATCTGGTTCAGATACTGAGGCCTCCTTGCCCTTCAAAATGTGCCATAAAAGGTTTTTTGGTGCCATAGAAGGCAGATGAACCCTAAAGAACCATATTCTGGAATGGCCCTGACTAACACACAACCCAGGATATACATAAAACTGTTCAAACCCGCACACGCGCACGCACACACACACACACACACACACACTTCAGATATTGACGCCTGTGGTCAAAAGCCTGCCTCCCCAGCGGGCGGCTTTGCAGTGGTCGTGTCACAAGGGTTGATTGGACACTCTCTCCTACCTTCTTTTTCCCACAGATAAATTATAACCCATTAGAAAAAAGGGGGAGGTTTCATGTGCCTCTTTCACAAGTTCAATCAGCATGCAGCCACAACGAGTGACCGCTGTGTCACTCCTATTCCCTCCACAGGCACTGAAGCGACTCTACGCCGATAGCGTACATGTCTCCCCTCCGCTTTCCAATTTATTAGCCAGATTAGCGCAGAGAGAGAAATGTTTATTCAAAAACTGGGGGTGAAGAAGGAATGGGGTGAGATGGAAACTCTGAACTGGATTACGGTGGACATTGGAGAAATCTCATTTAAATTAATTATTAAGGAAAATAACGACAGACTTGAAATGGAATACCACTGTGAGTGTTATTGCAGAGATGGTGGTGGTGGCGGGGGCGAGGGGGGGTAAGTGGGTGTTGATGTTGGTGGCCCACGTATTTGCATATTAATTGATTCATAATGCAAAATCGGTCTGTGTGTGTCAATGCTTGATTACACAGGTCGACAAAACGAGACATGTTAATGGGGGTTTGAAAAGCAATATGTGGTTTTTCATAACTGTGCTATGCAGGTTTCAGAAGTGCTATCCATTTATTTCTGTCACATCAGGCCTACTCTGGTGAAAGGAAAAAGCCCTCGTAACACCAGGGACAGGCATGTATTCACGCCCAGATGTGAGAATGTTTAAAATAATCAACACTGAAAAGAAACTTTGCATCATCCTTTATATTTTTGGGGTGAACAATGTTGTGACCCAGGGCTGATGCGGATTATATGTCTCATCTGTTGCTTCTCTTTTATTATCTCAACAGTTGTTTGCCATCATAGTTCCTTTTATACTGAAGGTGGGCTGAGGTCCCTGACCTCACATAAGCATGAATGAAACCCCCATAGAAATATACAATTGGTCCTGTGTTATTTCCTTAAATTTCCCTTAAACAAAATGAATTGTGATGATGAACCTAAAATTGGAATTTACCTTTAAGTTTTACCTTTTTTCTTGGTCATATTAAGCATAATGCATTGTATCTTACCATTCTAAAGGCAAAATTCCAATTTCTCTTGTTTCTCTTATCTATGATGTTGCTTAATGTTGCTTTTGTTTTACAAGTAAAATTAAAACACCACACAGAAAGAATAAACAAATAAAACATAAAAAATAATATGCATCAATACACCGGTCACCTTACCTCTGAATATTCACCAGTGTCGTCCATTTGTACAGCACAAGTGGAATGGTTAAAGGTTAAAGGCCCTGCTCAAGTACCAAACGAGTACCACTTCAATAGTTGGTCCTTAACTGCAAACTTAACACTGCCCCTCTAGCATGAATTGATACATTTGCATAAGGACTGTTTGTAGACTCCAAAAACATACCTTTCGAATTTGTAAGTCCTTCTTTGCCATGTTTCTCAGTGGAAAAGTGTTTCTGGAGTTTTTAAACACTGTGTCCATTTACTGTGCACTTCATTAAACCTATTTAGCCTGTTGGTCCACCTTGCGAAGTTATAGGTCATTTAATGCAACACATTTTTGTCTTGGGCATCTTCTAGCACATCACCAGTTTCTGGACACAGAACACTGTCGGCTAGATATTTTTGGTTGGTTGAGGTGCAAACACATACATACACACACTAACATGCTACTATCATGTCAGTGTCACTGCTATTCCGGGAACGATCCACCACCCAAACTAATACCTGTGCACAGGTAGTCCTGCATGTGTCCTGACAATTGATGAACAGGGTAATGGGAGCTAACAAATTATGTTGAGACACACATGTAATACTGCCTTTAACTGTAACTATAAAGTTCACCTTCAGAAAATGGTACCTGGAGCTAATAAAAAGTTGACGAACCTAAGTGTACACAGAGCCATGCAGGCCTTTTCACATATGTATGTGTGTGTATTGGTTGCCCCAGAAGCCCTGAGAACAATGAGGCTGTGTGCTTTCCCATCTAACAATGCAAGACGAGACACCTTTTGAGAGCAATTGATTGGGCGTTGCTGAAAGGATATGGCCCTTTGTGAGGCATTGATTGGCCGGCGCAGAGTGGAGAGGCCTTCTGATGGTGATTGATTGGTCAAAGTAATTTTCCTCCTGGATGACCACCAGTCAGACCACATCTTTTGTGAGGAGTCTTCCAGGAGGTCTGCTCACGTGCACGTGTATGTGTATGTGTGTGTGTGTGTTGGGCCATCTTATTCAAAACCTAAATGGGGTTTAGAAGTGGGAGGTGGTTCAACACAGAACTGTCCATGGAAGGATAAGGTACATGTGACAGTGTGTCAGGTCACTTCTCATCAAAAACATTACAGCTAAGACAGCAAATCCTGAAACAAGAGAACACACACACACACACACACACACACACACACACACATACACACACACACATTCACATCCAAAAGATGTATAAGACACCAGTACATCTCTATGAGCAATGAAATCCAGCAATAACTACAAAGGGGCAGTTATAATAACTATTATATAACTAAATGGATAAGGCCACCCAAAGACAAAGTAGTTCAAAGTTTAGTGCATTATACACTGGGCTCTATTCTACAGGAACTTATTCACAGTGCTGGTGAAAAGTGTCTGAGGAGTTTAATTACCTTCACAGAAACATTTTACCCCAAAATAATTATAAATAAAAAGCCTAGGCCATTGCTTTACTACTGTATGTATAATTTTACATCTACTGGAGGGGTCTATGTAAAATAGAGGTTAAATATTCCCCAGAGAAAACTTGTGTTCAGATCTACCGCTATATTTAACATTCACCATTATTAACTCTGAAGGCAGGTGGTTTTGGATAATACATAAAATTATTCCAAAGACGCCAAAAAATTGTGGAAGTTTAAGTGTATTCCAGTGTGGACAGACCATGTGGAGAAGTGTTTCACCTCATTTCACTTCACCATCAACTTGACTAAGTATTTCCCTGGACTTTTGGCCAGTTTTTTTGCTAAAGTCATTTGAGTTGCTACTTTTTAATTAGCAGCTCCTTGTATGGTCCAAGTATCGACACCACAAAGCAAACTTTGTTGCATATTTATTAACGCAATGCTAGATTTTAAGCTCATTCTGCCTAATGGATCATTGCCATTAGTCTTGCCAGTTCTTCATCTGGAGATCCTGGATTCAGTCTAAGTGTTTAAAAGTGTTTATTTACATGCCCATATTGATGCTTCATAATAAGTGCATGCATCACAATTGCTCCTTGGTACTATTTCTTTTTTTCCAGTAGCTGAGTAAGGGCTGTGTTATCGAGTAGAGCCACGAGTAAGGGAGACTTTTCACACTTTAAAAACCTTTCAGAAAAAGTCTCAAATCTCAAAGCCCCACAATCAAAGGACAAAGTGGGGGCTTACAGCCAGGACTACGAAATGGAAGAAAGAGCCTCTCCACACAGAAAGGCAATCAGCAGCTTCCGCTCTTTCTGAAGGGCACAGAGCGCGCGTGACGAAGTGCTTATTAAAGGCGTGACCGAGGACGGAAGTGAGGTCACGGCACCAGAGAAAGAACAGGAAGGCGAGAGGAGATGTGGCCTGCAGGGAGAAACCATCACAGAGGGGGAAAACACACGTGGCAGAGACCAAACGGGAGAGAGGCGGCTTCTCGGTCAGGCTGTCTCGGGAGCAGTGTTCCAGCTTGGAAACAGATAAAAGAGGCGTGGGGGGAAATGGAAAAGCACCTAACGGCCCCGTCTATTATCAGCCTCGGCTTCTGCTTATCAGCCCAGGCGAGCCTTTTTGGGCGAATTCAATCGGCGCTTAGGAAGGGAGAGTGAATTTAATGGCCTTTGTTTACCTTATCTCATGGCGAGCGAATGAGGATCCTCTCGCCATCTCACTAAAGAGTGGAGTGGCTGAAATACTATTTATGTTTCATTTGACTCCCTTATTGAATTCGCCATTTTCCTCCGATTTGACCATAATGCGCTTTTACCGGAGCACTTTTCTCTTACCGACAAACCATGTCAGCATGGGGCCAGTTAAAAGCTATGGACTGATTTAATCTCCATTCTTCCTTCCTCAGATTACTTTTGATGTGGTCCGGAGCCCCTTCAAAAAGGCACGGACATTTTCCAGGTTTTGGTTCCATTTCATGTCTGTGTCCAAGCTATTATAAATGACAAGACTCGTAAAACACTTCAATTCAAGTCCAAGTGAACATTCTGTTCCAATACTACCAATAGAGGTGGCAGTTCATACTTTTCACTGGAGTTCAGTTCCAACTCAGGTCTTTTCAAGCGAGTAATTTGATCAATTAAAGTGGGCCTGGGTGAGACCTGAACTCTGCAGGGATGTAAATCTGCCCCAGAGCCTGGAACCATAACAAGAAAGTGTACCAGATGTCCTAGCTTTGTGGTTTTCCTTGCAAAGTCCATAAGACCCCACATTCAATACACTTCTTGTTGTGTTTCATGCTTTCAAGCACCTTATCTAACTCATTAAGAGCTTAATAACTAGAAGATAAGTGGAATCAGGCATGGCAGATTAAAAACAGAAAACTGAAAAATTTAATTTGGCCTAGTAGTGACTGCAAGACATTTTAAGGGAGTGAAAGTGTTCAGAAGGGAACACAAAACTGTGTAAATCACTGTTTGATGATGACAGGGTGTCTCGAAGGAAGGGATTCAATCAACTAAGCCCAGGTTCTCTTTTCAGTATGTGGGGGATTAAAGGTGACTGCTAAGAGACCCTATAGAAAAGAATAAAGCTTTGGCCTGGACGTATGAAAAACATCTTTGTACACATGTTTGAATAATCTGTAAATCTGCAGTTTCAATGCAATTTCTTGGGACTATTGGTTACTTACAGAATCTCTTGATGACTTTACCAGAGAAGGTACTTTAGTGACAAGGTCTTCATTAAAATTTAAATGGAAGCTCTTGTGTGTGAGTTCACATGCACACAATAATTGAATAAACTGCAGAAAATCACATTCAGGCTATTCTTAATATTCAAGCTCTTTAGAAATTAGAAAATGAGGAACATCCCTAAGTAACCAGAGTAATCCAAATTTATTTCCAACTACAAAAACGCACCCTTCTATTGTTGCTTATACTCACCAGCAAACTCCAAAAACCTTTTAATGGTTTCTCCATTAATACAGAATGCTTATTTACTGGAAAAGGTTTATTTGGTAGTTTATACAGTTTCCATATAAATGCAGTCATGTGTTGCAATTTCATGGTTAATGAGCATTTAATATTTACTGTTTCCCAAGAAGCTGCTGTTTCTGCTCGCATGACCGAAACAAGGAGAAGGAAGCACATACACTGATAAACTTTATTACTGAATTAAAATCAAGTCTATTTATCACATTTACTATCTTTAATGCCTTTAATGCAATCCTCGAAATGTAATTGTTTGCATCATGGTTTACATGGCAATTTTAATTATCAGTCAAAAAACTTTATTGGTTTGCATTTAAACAAACTAAATCCTGATGGATTGAATCTTCTTTGCAATCATGACACAAAAGTGATGTGTAGTAAATATCAGTATACTGTTGTTTCTATGCATTTTATCACAGGGGTCATCAATTCTGGTCCTGGTGAACCAACATCCAGCAAAGTCTTAACTCAAGAACAAGAAAATGAAGTGATGAGCTTTGAGGAGAAATAAACGTGTGCTGCTGTCCAGGCCCTCCAGGACTAGAACTGATGACCCCTCCTGTACAGCAACATGTGATCTTATTGACCAGATCCACCCTATGATTCACTTGATGAGGCCCATCTCTCAGGACCATGTCAGTCCAGGCATGTTTACCATGTGTATTTATGTCTGATATCACATTCAGGTCTATTGATAAACATAAATCTTCAGAGCACCTCAGTGTTCTCACAAACCAATCGAAACGTTAAATTAGTTTCATCAGGAAGGTTAAGAAAGCAAAGATGGTGTGCCTTGATCTTAAATCTAATGGACTCGTCTCAATTCAGAGGGACATCTTGCCCTGCTATACTTTCACCGTGGAATTGACTGGAGTGGAATCTGATTCGTTCCGGTCAGCCTGGGCATGAAATAGAAATAAAATCCAAAAACGCTCCACTGACGGTGCTAAAGCCCTGCATCCTCTGTAATATCATCTCTTATCCGCCGCCCAGAGATCCCCTGTAAATTCAGAGCTTTTAGCAAGGCTTGCTTATATTCTGGCAAAATGCACATTTGAGAAAGTGTACCTGAGATGTCAATATAACTGTCAAAAATGGTGAGGACTGATGCCGCTTCCAGAAATGCAACAGTCTTACAATAACCTGGGAATCAATGCCATCTGTGGACCAGGGAGCAGAGCTGAAACTAGCTCAAGTTTTACAGGGTTTTAGAGACACATCTGTACAAAATCATCAGTTGCCACACACAATCAATTCAAAGTGTTTCCCTGAACATATAAACAACAGAAATCAAATCTTAATAAAAGTCAATAGGCAGGTGCCTAAACATCCCATTGGCTTCTACTATGAGGGCGTGAATTTCTGAGCAATAATTATCACCCCGCTCAGAAGATGCTGAGAATGAAGTTCTGAAATTGTCTGCTAACCCTGAAGGGACCTTCACTCAGAAGATCTTCTCTCAGTAGCACATAAACAAAGCACAGACATGAAACAAAGCATTTTTTTGTGCAACAGTTGAACATCATATCTCAAAAAAAGAAATGGTATGGAATTAATGGCATATTTTTTCAGAGCCAGAATGTTCAGCTATAAAGTGAAAAAGCCGGGTGAACATTCTCTAAGGCTTGGTCCCTTCACGAGTATCACGCAATTTCAGAACTTAATTCTCAGCATCTTCTCCAGCCGTATTGTGAGGGACCCTTTGACTTCTTAGCCAAAACCCTTGAGAAGATTTTGCCCAACTACTAAAATCTTGGGATCAGAATATAAAGCATTTCATGCTGAAATTCGATTTATGTGCCATTATACGCCCGCTGAGTTAAACATAGCCAGAGGTCTGACTAATCTGGTGTAATACACCTGTCAGCAGGGAAAAGGTGTCAGTGTCAGAAGGTGCCTCTTGTTTTGCTTGGTGCCATGCCAACACTTGTGGCTACAAAATGATCGTAAGATAAGCATAATCCTTTATCCAGCTGACTCTTTATTTACAGATGTTTTTTTGGGGTGCAAATGTGTTCACTATGACTCCTCAAAACATTTTCATACATATGACTGCAAGCTTGGACCTCAGCTGACATGTAGACTTCAATTACAGGAACACATGGTAAAATCCTTTAAGGTAAGGTATTGTCAGGGTTCTCATTCTTGACTAACTAGGCTTAGGGAGGCCTTTGATATAAGATAATGAGTCAAATTAGGTGTGTTTAAAGAGGCAGAATGGTTAATTCTGTACCTACTGGGTCTCTAATTTCAGCACTGCCTCCCTTCTTCACTGATCATTTAATGATTTTCAGTCATAAAGGTCTACAGCACACGGTAGATGACACGAGTGCCAGTTCCATTGCTTTCATGCACCTTTACTGCCATCTTGTGGCTGAACTGGAGCAATACTGCTAGAGACGTGTTGGAAAAAAGCATTCAGAAGACGCTAAAGAGGGTCCGCACTTTCAGGGTCGGCTTCCCAGAGACGGATTAAGTCTAAACTAAGCCTGCCTTTCCTTTGAATGGAGAATCTCCATTCAGAATGCTGTGTAATCCAAGTCTGGGCTTAATCCCTGTTCCTGGAAACTGGTGTTCATTCACACAAGGTCTTCAGCACTACAACAGATAATAACACTGTTCATCCTTTTCCACATGTTACCACAAGCGATAACAATATTGTTCATCCTGGCAGCATGCTGCAATGAGTGTAGCCGTGACAGACCATGCTTTGGCAAGTACTTTAATTATATTATTTATTTGAGTTCTTTTACCACATTTACCTGAGAATACATTACAAAACAACTCTGTAAACACTGTAGGTCAAGAAATTGACACTTCACTTTTTTTAATGCTATGATTGACTTGAGTATGATTTTTGTGGATCAAATGCAAAATAAGCAGTTAAAACCTGAAAACTCATTTTAATGTACAGTTAAAATGCAGTACTGATAATTACTCAACGTCTTGTAAGAATGTATTGATATGGGTCAGATGAGAGGCTTCATTCCTCATCTCATGTAAACTTACACAATTAATTAAGATGATCTATTCAACAGCATAAGGCTGAATTTCAAGCTCCCATTTCCAGCAGACTAGGCTGTGTATAAGTTACTGTCAAGTGGCTACACAGAGATTGAATAGGCTTTAACTGTCAAAAGAAATGCAGCTTGATACCGGTTGCATCACATCAAGAAACGCTTTGATAAAGCATGACCTTGAATCGTGAATGTAATTCTTATCGTTGCTGTGGTTATGGCAGGGGTCTCAGAGTCTGGTTCTGGGAGCCCAATTTGGTGCTTTCCCTTCTCCAATACACCCATTACCCCTGGCAATGAACTGATCAGTCAAGAATGTTCTAATGGAAACCACAGTTCAAGGCCCTGGCTGCAGGTTTGTTCATTTTATTTTTATCTCTTCACTTACCATAAAGAGATGAACTTCATCCCCTCCAATACATTCAAATTCGTACTCAGTCTTGGGCAGAGTAAGAGTGCTGATCTAAAAGTGCTGATTTAAAATCTGTTCCTGTCAAAGTCACAGAAAAGAAAAGAATTTGATCCACTTTCCTACTTTTCATAAATAGGGGTACAGGTCATATTTCCAGTGCGGTGCAAAAATCTTGAGCCACCTCTCATTTCTTAATATTTTGCTTTAAATCACCCGGTAAGTGCAAAAATACTGTTTTCTGTCAAACTGCCTTATATTTGGTATACTGACTACTTTTAATGAAAGAAATGAGAACAAATATTTTACTGTGACAGACCCCAAAGTGCCTAAAGATACAAGGAGCCTAGATAGAGGAGTTCTACCCACTCAGCATTCAGCACCACCAGTATACTGATCACTGCCTGATCATCTGGAATCATCTGCTCCTGGTTCTTCACTGGTTCAGGACTTCCGTTAGATGCTCTTTGTTCTGCTTGAATGATTCATATGTAGGTCACTGTGTGTCTTAACCAACAGAAACATTCCTCGAAAACTGGTCAGGTTCAGGGACTGGACTGGAAATGAGAGTCTTTGAAAGTCCTTCAAACATACAAGAAATTCTGGATATTTGGAAGCAAAATATGAAGAAATGAGAGGTGGTACTGTACCTCTGCTTCAGACCAGTCAAGCTTTAGCAGGGTTTTCCAGTTTGATTCCTAAGTTTATGTAACTTGTAAACTTATTCTCAGTGATCAGTGATCTAGCGAGAAACAGGTTTCTGACAGTGCTCACCTTGCCAGCCTGGGAAACACTGGCACTTAAACATCTCTATGAAACCACTGCTCTCACTCTTATCACCCTTCAACTTCTTCTGTATCACATACGACGTACCGCCAGTGCTCCCGACAGGAAGATCAGCTCTGTGGATGATGTTCCACACAGCTGGGTCTAGATGGAGGTAGGCTGAAGATCCAGAGTCTAGCCTCTGGCATCGACCCCGCGATGAGCACAGAGACCGGCTGCACATGGATGCGGCTTCGGTCACGTTGACGATATATGGGCCGAGAACTGTGTCCAGGTAGTCTTTTACTGCTTGACAGTTGTCCTGCAAAGCAGACGGTAGTCCCAGTAAGAAACTGTATCTCAACAAAACACCCTGGAGAGTATTGTGGCTTTTTACATTGCTTAAAATTTGTTTGGAAGTTTTTACACACTTCACATCAATTGTTTCTCCATTTTAACATGTAGCAATAACAAAACAGATTAAAATATTCAGGGAATGGCTTAAATACTACTCTCAGTATTTCACAGTAACAATTCATACTGAGAGAACGTTCTTAAACTGCACATGAGCTTACCTTGCTTTTAGAGTAGATTGCATCGCCCCATAGCACAATTCCTGCTGCCCCCAAAGCAACACTCTCTCCAATGGTATGAACCAGATCCTCCTTCAGGGCACAAACAAGATGATCAGTCTATTCACCAACAGACCATCATACTTCAGTGTAAAATATATATTTACAATATATTGCTTTTTTAAACTAACCTCTGAGAGGAACTCTAGCGAGTAGGTGAAGACGATGCGAGCATAGGCGATGACTGGTGGTTTGATGGGCATCACTTGCTCTCTCACCCTCAAACCCTCCAGGATTCGATGTCGAGAATACAGCAGAACATCACGGCTTTGATTCCTGAGCCACATTTGCAGGTAAATATCAGGATACAGAGCCGTGCTAATGTTCCACAACCAAGACAGTTTGTTGTTCCTCTTCACCTCCAGTTCTGGACACTCCCCTGTGTACGTCTCATTCTTCTTGTACTGATTGTTGTAGCAGTTAGGAAAACCATAGAAGCCCCACAGTCCCTTTGGACGTTCCCTTTTGCACAGATTCAGGGTCTCCTCCATGAAGGTCCTTCCTGCCCCTTCAAAGTCTTTTGTGGCCTCCACCTCTATCTGCTTTGGAGTCCAGTCTGGATGTTCAGCCCTCACCAGTTCCCTGGAGCCACGCCAATACACCTCCTTACTGTCCCAGTTCCGTTCCCACAGTGGCCTCCAGGCCTCCCAGTCCACAATGCCAAGCCCTTGGAAGTCACAGTCTGGGATGGTCTTCCGCAGGTCAGATTCGGCTTTCCAGATGTGGTCCCTCAAACTGGCGTTCTGAGGAACCCCTCCATACACCGAAAAGTTCTGGTCGTAGTAAGGATAGAAGCCCAGCTTGCTTGAGTAGAAGATGGTAATGTTGCTGCCAACAAATGTCTCATTTTGGTTGTGAACAATATCAAACACGCTCAAGTCGAGATTGACACCAAAGCGAGACGCACAATTCTCCGTTGGAGCGTTCCATACTGTAAAGAACGGGATGTGAGGCAAGGCCTTAAGTGAATTGGTCAAGATGGGATAGGTCAAAAGAGTGCAGAGGCAGATCAGATGGCATGTCCAGCAGGCGATAGCATCCATCCCTAGAAGTTAATACGGGGACATGAAAGCAAATACAGGAATGAGAACATCTGCAGTTAGATGAGTCGACTCAATTTAAATGTAAATTAAGGTGACTTGAAAGTCTAATTTAAAAGGTAATTTCAATGATGGGAGGCAGTTTTTTTCCAACATAGGTATATGTTATACTGAACAGTCTATTATCCATAATAATCATCCACTTCAAGCAACGCTGGGTGCCTTCATGTAAGACGGGAAAGACAAACAGAGTGTGAGAGAATCTTTTATTAATGCCGTAAAACAAAGCACATCTGGAATTTTCTCTCAACTGCACAACCAATTATGGAGAGACAACAAGTTGAGATGGTGTCAGTCAAGCTAAGATGAACCCCAAACACATCCACTAAACTTATGCCACACCAAATGCAACATCCATCCGGAATTCAAAAGGGGAAAGGGGCAGAGTAACTACGGGTACAAACCAGGTCAGTAAAAGTGCACATTCTCCAAAATTTGATTTATAAATTCTTGTAATGTACATCTATATTTATTTAGAGATATATTTGTATTTATATATCTATAAAAATATTTTTTAAATAGTTTTTTCTTTATAGTTTGTCAACAACCAAGATGCTTTGGCTTATCCTTCGAGAAGCCAGTGTTCCTGAAGACTAATTAAACAGGGACCAATTATGGAGGTACGACAAGTCGAGATGGTGTCAGTGGATCTGTTTGGGGTTCATTAGCTTGACTACTAGATGCCACACCAATTGCTACATCCATCCAGAACTCAAAACTGGAAAGGGTCTGTGTAACTACGGGTACTTGGATACAAACCTCCTAAAACAAATTCATAAACATAAGAATTCGAGAATTTTCTACATTGTCCATTGTTCAAGTCCATTTTATAAATGTAGACAGAGTGTCTTAATGTGTCTTAATTTATTTATGGTAGAAAAACGTACTACATCAGATTTATTCACAGTGAAGGTGATGGGAACCAGGCTACTTATTTAAAACTATTTTGTAGGAAACTTCATCTCAGGGATATCATAAAGCAATGACCCCATCATTAGTCAGGATATTGGTTTCATTTCAGTGAGGCAGTTTTTAGAGGCATCTGCCTCTTCAAACGTCTGGTTCCATTCACCAGCACTGTGATCAGTTGTCACCAGCACTGTGACTCAGTACCTTTTTACAGTATGCTGCATTTTACCCCAACACTCTCTGAATGACTTTCTCTACATCTTACCCGTTTACCTATGCAGACAGTTTTTTAAAAATTGATGCAATTTCGCTTTAAATTCTATTCTGTTCCACTTTAAATGGCCCCAGGCTGCAACATTATTTAAGGTGGAATGGGGAAGTTAATAATAATAAGCCAGTTCAGTTTTCCAGGATCTGACAAGGTTCTAAAAGGCCACTATTGTGTTTATTCTTGAAGTTTAGAAATACAGTTGTCATGAAGAAAAGCAGATTTGAAAGAAATAAAAATCTGCTTCTCTGAAAGGTCTGAAAGGAGAAGGAAGTTACCCATAATAAAACACTCAGAATTCCTCTCTCGATTGAAAACACACCGGTCTACTAAAACATGGAGAGAAAATGTGTTTTTATCCATACCTGAAGCCTAAAGCTCGCCAGTCAGGAAAGTTTTCCGGTACTAAAAAGTTAACTGGGGAGTTAACATGCCCCACTCCGCGTCCGCTCACTGTCACATGAGTTTCGAAAAGGAAAATAAAAAGGGGAACAGAATCCTCACTTTAACCCAAAAGGGAGGACTCAGAGAGGAGGCGGGGCCAAAAGGGTGGCAAATGTGGATGTGGGTGTGACTATGATGGAGATGGGCGTGGTCACAAGAGCTCACTTAAAGCTGTATACACTAGGAATTTCCTGAAATCTTTAAGTTCCAATAATGTAGAAACTGTAGAAATTGACGTGCTTCTTTGCTTTTACTCTCAGTGAGCTTTGTGCCTCACCACTTATAATACTATCATAGAGGTCGCTATAATAAGGTCAGCAAAACTTGATTTATAACTTTTTGGTACTTCAATTGATACATTTTCTCACTTGTAATGTAGATCTATGAGGAAAGAACACCGTACGAGGAAAGAACAATGTTTATGATATCCTTTTTTCTGAGAGGTTAATTTTTCTGTTTCCTGTTTGTTCAGGGCTCCTGGTTCCTCGGCTGCTTTACTATTGATGACATATGGTTTAATTTACATATAATAGTATATTAAGATGCTTTGGATTTCATTTAAGAAGCCTGTGTTCCTGAACACAAGGAACTCTGCCCTAGAGGGTTCAGGCTGTGAACTGTGTTCCTATAGCGGTGGTCAAACCAAATACTAACCTTTAAGGTGGTTTGTTTTGATATTTTATTTACATGTATGTTTGCACATTTTCCATTCATTTTCTCCTTAGCAATTCTCAACTTTTTCAAATTCTTACATAAATAGTTCTTAGCTTTCAGGTGAGTCAACCAGCTGTGACATAAATTATAACATTATGAAAATAGGTCTAAAGCAAAACTTACGCAGAAATCCCCACAATAACGCGGAAACTGCAAATATCATCCACATTTTTGTTTTTTTGTGGCAATAAATATATTTATTTTTCTGGATGTTTTCACACGAGGGGACCCGTTCACCTCCCACGACATTCAGAGTTTCATATCTCGGCGGGGAAAGCACTCAGACACTTCAAACTCCAAAGTTTGGTAGACCTCCAGGAGACATTTCCAGTGAGCCCTCATTTGTATTTTTAGCCGGAGTATATCAGGTTTTATTCTCCGAAACCCGTTTACCTCGCTGCGGTGTCCCAATACTTGTTCCACAACATTCCAAGTTACATATCTCGGTGGGGAATTTACATTCGAATATGGGTTTACCATTACGTTCTCTTAAATGGTAATGCATTTAACTGAGTTTAAAAGGCATTAAAAATACACTATAAACTTTACACTATAAAAATAGGCATTTTAGGCATTTTTTTTACCAAAACACAACAACGTGGCTTTTCACTATACGCAGGTGCTCTTGGAACGTAACCCCCGTGAAAAGCGGGTGATTACTGTATACTGAAAGGTACAGAGGGGTTGAGCAGCTCTGCCGCTGTACTAATGATGTGGGCTGTGTGTTGTTGGTGCAGCTTGCCCTAGGTCAGATTTTTTTTACCCTACCCTGTAATTTTCAGTCTTTGATGCTGAAAAAGTGAAAAGTAATTGCAGCAAATAGTAGGAACTTCTACCTAGTTCTTGTACACACACACACACACACACACACACACAGGAGATGGACTAGATGCTTAAAGGGAGATTATTTGGTATTTCACTTCACTAATGTCAGTTTATGTTCATTTAATAGTAGGTCAAAGGCTTTCAGATATAATTTGTCAGTGTCCACTTTTACTGTTTTAGCAGTAAAAAAAATAATTCAAAAGTAATTCCCCTTTCTACACAATAAGCTGTTTAAAATAGAACTATCTGCACTGTTATCTTTACTGGCCATGGTGTTGCCTGGTCTCGTAGCATAAGGAGAATTGACCATCACTAAACTGTGTTGCAGCAGCTGCTGTTGAGCGACAAGACTGCTTTTCTAGTGCCAAATCATGCAGTTAAAATCTCCATGGTAACAGAAAAGTCTCTGATTGATGCAAATGTTTGAGGGCTACGGGAGGTGTATTTCTACATGAGGAACTAGGGAGGAAAATATATTTTAAAGTTGTTAAAATATAATTGAATAATTTTATTACATAAATATTAACGTTAATGGGATGTGAAATGCAGCTGTACTCAGAGGCGGGAGGTTTGAAAAAAGCCAATCCGAGCACGTTATTTATTTTTCCTTGGTGCTGATTGGCTGCTGCCCAGAATTTCCCCCAGTGGAGCTTCTCGAATGTTCTTGTGTTTTTCGTTTTGTTCTTCTTAAAGCCCTGTTCTTTTATGGTAGTAAATTAAATGGATATATTACTGTATTTAACTGCTTATGCCAATCAAAACGACCATACCATACCATACCAAAGAAAATGCACGTGCATGAATTACAGTACTGTTAGGGGTGCGTGTGGGATGAGAAACAAAAGGGTTTAATGAAAACACAACAGAAACAACAGAAAAACAATGAAACGAAGGCAAGACCCGTGCTCCGGGCAAAAGGCAAACAAGGAGAGTAGCTCGTAGGCTTTCAGGACAAATC
>JBBPDC010000109.1:19089214-19108917 GCA_037974485.1 Hemigrammopetersius urotaenia | reverse complement strand
AAGGGAACGAGGACAGGAAAGGAATACAGGCAGAGACAGACAGACAGACTAATACTCAGGGGAGACAGGACGGTGTCAGGGAGGGGAAGGCGTGACGGCCGTAACAAGTACAGTCTATACAGCAGCCATATTGATATTTACATTATAGCACTGCTGGAGTTCAGTGTACATTACAGTACAGGTATGGGTTATATTTACTTTGGGGATAATGAAATGAAAGTGTGGGAATATTTAGGTTTTACACTATAAAAAATAGGCACAAGAATGCGTTTTTTCAATATAGGCTGATGCTATTGGAACGTGGTTACTGAATTTACAGTGGGGTGCTGATGGTGCAGTGATCTCAAGGTTTCAGAATTTTTCTAAACTGCCACTGCCAAAAAATAACAGAACTAACTTTCAGCTTTCAGCTTTAGCATGGTACAATCATTCTCAGCAGTTTGGTGTAAAATGCTCCATTCTCCATTCTGACTCAGAACTGTTCACAGTGGTGCTGAGTGGAACCAGACATCAGAGGAGTTTAATGAATTTAAAGGCTTCTTCACAGAGAGTTATTACATGAAATGGTAATGAATCCACCACCTAATGCCTGAGACATGCAATGCGTTGTAAGGACAAGAAATAGTACCCAGTGAACTCTTCAGACTGGCCACTATTTTACCACCATCATTACATGTAAAAGCTAAGAGGACACATGGAGGTTCACTGGAGGATTGAGATTGTAACTAAAATATCACGTTGTGTTGTATTCATGTTGACAAGATTTGCAACTACTTTACTGTTGTCAGTATCACATATAAACACCTACATGGGTTTGGACAGTAAATAAAATAGTTATTTGTGATGTAGACATTGCACCCATTGGTTCCATCACCACCACTCTACAGAAACTGGAGTTGGTAAGTTTCTCTACAAAGAACCATATTACATTAAAGCACTCTGGATGACTTTGTTTAAATCTCTATCCATTAATTACGTTTTGACTCAATGTTTAAAATCAACTTCAAACATCAATGTTCTGATCTTTTTCAATAGTCATTCCCAAGTTACTCTCAATTATAAATATATCACTGTCACTGTCCAGATAAAGCCATGTGTCTCTAATTGTTCTGATTTTTAGTTGATTTTTTTACATGGTTCAGCCACAGCAGCCACTTGTCATGAACAAACCAATAGAAGTGCAGCAAAACATTATGTTACATTTCAAGCTTCGTTTTGCCTTTTCCTGTTAAGTTACTCACTGGAGACCTTTATTCTATGTTTGTCTTTTGGACAGCGGTAACGTAAGAAGGTGAAACTGAAATTACATTATATATTTTTTTATGATAAATAAAGTTTATTTTCATATGGCATATTGGTCAGCTCAGCATATTTCTTTGTGGGATTATGCGTTCTCTAGAAAGAAAACTCCCAATGAGATCAGCTTGTGGATACAAATATAACTCCTGGGCATGTGGAGGCCTGTAATTGTGGCTTGGCACTGTGCAGTTTGTGGCCCTTTGCTAAGGAGGTCCAAGTGGTACAGTTTCACACAATGTGTAAACACTTCTTTTTATGCATCTTCACTGTATTAGGCCACTGTATTAGGCCAGTAGGGGATTTGGAGGGTATTGTAGCTGTTACTACTCTAAATGTTGTCTTGTCCTATTGTTTTGTTGCTTTTGTGTTTTTCTTGCCCTTTTTTCTCTTTGATCTCTGTGTATTTTGTCCTGTCTGCCCTTGTGTAGTCTTGTGTTGCTTATATCTGTTCTTGTGTTGCTTCATGGTCCTGGAGGAACATTGTTTTAATTCACTGTGTACTGTATGTGTATGGCTGGAATGACAAGAAACCTACACTATATGGACAAAAGTATTGAGCTGACTGCAACAGGGACTTTAATGACAATGCATTCAAATACATAGACCTTAATATGGAGATGGTGTTGAGATCAGGGCCCTGTGCGGGCCAGTCAAGTTACATTTACGGCATTTAGCAGACACTTTTATCCAAAGTGACTTCCATTCCATAACTACAGGGGGCAGTCTCCCTGGAGCAACTCAGGGTTAAGGGTCTTGCTCAGAGACCCAGTTGTGGTTTTGCTGAAGGTATGATTCGAACCCATGATCTCTTGGTCCATAGGCAAGTATCCTACCCACTAGGTCACCAGCACCCCTAAGTTCTTCTACACCAAACTCATCCAGCCATGTTTTTATGGAGCTGGGGCAGACAAGCCTAGCCTAAACCCTGAAAAACCGGTGTGTCCCAATACCTTTGTCCATTTGGTGTACTTGACTCAACTATGTCTCACAGAATGTTCCAGTTTCTTAACCACATACCCACCAGTTTACACCATACACATCTAAAATCTAAATAGAGAAAATAATGGAAAGTAACACAGTAAATGTTGGCTCTGTAGTCCAAGCTGTGTCCTACTTTCAGTCATATGTAAAGGTTTACAGTCCAGGTCAAATAGCATGTTTTGCAAGTGCATCTTGTCTTGTCCTGTAATTTTGCTGTTTTTGTGTTTTTTGTTCCCTTTTTTTAAAATCTTTGCTCTCTGTGTATTTTGTCCAGTCTGCACTCTACATTCTGCACATTTTAATGCAGCGTTACTGTTAATGTTAATATTGGGAGGAAAAACAGGAACAAAATATTACAATATAAACATCTAAACTGCCCCATTTTATTTTTTATGTTTTCCAATATGCAAAATTCAACAAACGCACAGTAACTGTACATTAAAATGCACAGTTAGAAAAACAGCAAAATGTGAATTGACCAGCGGTGCCCACACATAGATCCAACACTTCAGTCAAGTGGTTTTACATAACACAAAAACACCTGCAGGGCATCAGTGAGAACACTAGATCACAAATCTACACATACATACAAAAATACGTCTTGTGTGTATGTATATGTGTATGTGTGCAAGAGAAAAGAAAATGAGCGTGTGTGTGAGACAGAGAGTGAGAGAGAGAGAGAGAGAAAAGAAAATGTCTGGTGTGTGCAAGTGAGAGAGAGAGGGAAAAGAGAATGAGAGTGTGTGAAAAGGAGAGAGAGGAGAGTGTGTGTAAGAGAGAGCGAGAGAAAAAGAGTACAGAAATAAGAGTACATGTGTTTCTGTGCAAGAGAGAGAGGGAAAAAAGAACGTGTACGTTTGAGGGAGAGAGACAGAGAGAGAATGAGAATGACTGTGTGTGTGTGTGTGTGTGTGTGTGGGAGGGAGAGAAAGCGAGAGAGAGAGACAAAGAGAATAGAGACAGCAAACAGGTCAACAAAAAAGATTTTTTGTAATCACCAGAAACCACAACGCACTTTTCTAAACCAGTTCTTCAAGCTGATTTCAGATAGGTTTTCAGTTTTTTTAGATTTGCAATAGACTTGCATGCGTTTTTGTTGAACCGCAGGTACCAATCAAATAACTGTTTCAATATTTTCAGTGCAAGGTCAGACAGGCATAGATATAATGATCAGTGTCAGTCAGCTACCACTGTTTCTTCAAAGACGCTCAGCATATGATTATTATATGCTAATTATACCAACTATCATGCAGTATAGAACTAACTTTATCACAAAAAAGTGCAGGAAAACCTAAACACAGATTTGAAATTAGCATGAAAAACACTACAAAACCCACATAAACATATCTCTAATGATTTTGACCTGTTGACCTGTGTAATTTAGTAGTCTTTTAACAACAGACTCATTACTTTATATCACAAATTCTAAAGTGTCAAATGTTTCCCAGCATCAGATAATGAAACCACCCCATACAGATATACATCAATCATACCAGCACAGCTATCAGGGCCAGACTCTCATTACAGTCTGATGAAGACTCTGATCTGCACTCACTGGATTCATATCTGTCACAATAAACAAAAGTGCTTATTTGGACTCAGAGCTTCCTGTGTTTATCCACTCGCATTTCATCTTGGAACACTCTCACTTGGGAACATGAATTACTTCGCTTTCACATTACAGTCACGGTCCCAGAACACCTTTCACACCACAGCATCTCACACACACTAAAAAATAAAGCCATAGAAGAAACAGTTGGGTTCCCTTAAGAACCCATCAGTGTACGGTTCTTTAAAATACTGTCTTACCAAAAAAAATGGTGTGGGGGTGTTTTTCGATCCCTTTTTGGCACTTTTATGTATAATAGTACAGTGCTTTAGAATGACATTCACACATTGAAACACTCCAAATATTCTTAAAACAATACACTTAGAATGAGAATCATATTAAAATGTTCATGATCAGCTCAATAGCAAAAATGTTCTTCAGTGTCTTCATCATTATGCTTGCAAGTGTCCAATAACTATCGATTTTTTAAGCTTTCTGTACAATTTAAACATTAAGATCAGAATCAGAATCATAAAATGTCATGCAGAGTGGGTTTTTGTGTGGATTAAACAACTGTGGAGAAATTTACTGACTCAGATTTCTTTACAGTGGTGGGGCGCACTGTTGACGATACAATTATGATCATTTTATTTATGATACAAGCCCAAAAGTGAAGTTTTGATGTGATGTTGATAATAAATAACTGTAAATCTAAAAAAAAAACGACCTTTTCATTTATGGACTATTTTATACTTACTGCCTGTCTTTTAAAAACTGTGTAATTTTTCTGCCATGTTTTGTACACAACATCGTGGATTATATATACTTTTGCACCAACCACACTTCATATATTTTTATTCCAATATATTAAAATGTGCCCACTGTGTCAAGAAAATCATTAAATAACAATAACACATATAAAATAACCAGGGGTTCCCAAACTTTGGCATACAACTATACCTCTCCATGGTGCGTGCATTTTAAAAACGTATTTTAGGCCAAGACTTCATGTTTAAAAGATTGAAAACTATGTCTCAGACATCAGGCAGTGCATTCATACAGGATGGAGCTTGTAGAGGCATTAAAGGTCCCATAGCATGCTGCTTTTTTATGCTTTTATATAGGTCTTAGTGATCCCCTAATACTTTATCTGAAGTCTCTTTCCGAAATCCAGCCCTGGTGCAGAATTACAGCCACTTCAAGCCAGGCAGTCCCACATTGAGATTTCCCTAGGACGTGCCGTTTTTGTGTCTGTAGTTTTAATGATAATGAGGAGGAGAGAGGCGGGGCGAGGTGGAGAGAGATGGGGCGAGATGGAGGGTGAGGGTGGAGGTGGGGCCAGCTTGCAGCTATGGTACCATGCGCTATTGTTTACAGTTTATAGCAATGGTTCATAGACACACAGTTGTTCAAGCTTTCCTGTTTGACCCAGAATCTGGAACCTGAAGAAGTTGAAACTCAGCGACTACAGCAGGACGTCTTCAAAAATAAAGTTAGCCCACTGGTTCTTCATAGGCTCGAATGAAGGAACCAAAAAAACCAAAAAAAACATTTGTGCTCATTTGTAGATCGAAGCACCGAGCAACATAGCACTGACAGTCGGTCAGCTTGTCTGGGCAGGCAACACATGAGAAAGTATGACGACATACAGGGCCAAATTCCAGATTGGGCCATCTGAGCTGTCGTTCTCTCAAAGCACTCTTTACGCCTATCGCCATTTCTAGCCACTGCAGGACCATAGCCAGGCTAGGAGAACTCGTATTAATTTTCAAGCCATGGAATCTTTAAAGTCTTTAGATGTCTGGTTCCATTCATCAGCACTGTGAACAAATCTGACATTGAAAATTTCTCTAAAATTGAGCATTTCACATTACATTTTCCCTCTGAATGACTGTGTTTACATTTGAATTAAGTTCAACCTGATTATGTTTGGATAATTCAGAAAATTACTGAATACTAAATCAGTTCTAATCCATTCCATTACCGGAGCCGCTGACTCCACCCTCCCTTTTGTCATTTATGCACTAAGAGTTTAGGCTCAGTCAGGCCAGACCCGTGAGCAGCAGTGTGAGCAGGCAGAGGCTCCACAGAACCTGCAGAGTGTGTCCTCCTCCTTTCTGATACAGGGGGTCTTGCAGTTCACAGTTGTCCCCCTGAAAGCCACTAAAGCACTGGCACGTGAAGTCCTCCCTCAAGTGCTGCAGCTCCTCAGGCCCCGGCTGTCCCGTCACAGTCAAGCCGCTGCCCCGCACAACCACCGCCTGGCTTCGAGGGTCCAGGTGAAGGTAAGTGTCCGTGTCAGGGTTCCTGCGCAGGCAGCGGCCGTGCGACCCGCAGACAGAGCGACTGCACTGCTCCGCTGCTGTAGACACGTTCAGGAGGTAGTGACCCAGCGGACCACGCAGATACTGATTTAGACTGGAACAACTGGCCTGGAGAGAGAGAGAGAGAGAGAGAGAGAGAGAGAGAGAGAGAGAATGCAAGGGAGGGAGAGAATGAGAGAGAGAGAGAGACGAAAAGGGTGAGAAAGAACAATAAAAAGGAAAAAAGGAAACAAAAAAGAATGAAAGAGAAAGAGAAAAAAGAAAAAAACGAGAATAAGAATGAAAGAGGAAATAAAAGAAAAAGATGCTATTTTTTCAGAATTTTAAATTCAGCACATAAAGAGTAATTATAAATGAATGAACATGTCATTTGACCAGGGGCGCCCAGACTCTTGCATACGACTGTAACGGTGTAACTGAAAGACAAACAATACAAACCTAAACTGTCACAAAAAAACAATGAGTAAAATCAGCGAGACTCTGTTTCTAAGATTCATTTTAGTATGATTAAGTTTATAAAGAAAATGCTGTATAGAGTGTTTTTTAAATCAGATATCCCAGGAGACTGAAAAAACTGAATTCGCAATAAGTAATTTTGATTTGGGACATTAAAAAGCAAGTTTGCAATGTATAAAAACATAATCTGTCTACAACAGCAGTGAAAATACACTTAAAGGTACAAATGAGAATCAGAGGAGCTACAACATAAAATAATAAAGAAATAAGAGCAGGAATATATATTACTAGAATATTGTATTAGGTATCACAATATAACAGTTTTACAGTATACTTGTCCTGAAATTAAGTCATCATTGTAAGTGAAATCAATATTTATGAGTTCAATAATATGAATTAGTTTTCATGTGTAAATGCTTACGTTGCTGCTGGCATAACTTGCATCCCCCCACAGTATGATGCCGGCAGCTCCCAGTGCCACACTTTCTCCGATGGTGGAGACCAGGTCGGACTGCAGAGAGGTAAAAGATGGTTAAAGACATGACTGACTGGTGCTTGGTGAACCTTTTGATCAGTCTTCTCTCCTGTTCTGACTGATCTCAGAAGTTCCAAGCTGCCCATTTTAGCTGGAGGCAAGTTTGCACATCCGCTCCTATTTTAGCAAGGAAATAAGCAGGACTGGTACGGCGGGGGTACGGCGGGAGGTGGTGAAAAATGTGACCAGCACCCTTCCTGCGCACACACACACACACCCATATATACACTCACACACAGACACACACTGGTGGGAGCAGGAAAAGGCTGCTGATAGAGATAAGGGGTAAAGGTCAGTTCTAGGGTCCAAGGCTAAGCTTTATGGAAAAGTGTACAAAATGTCTTGAAGACCAAATAAAAATTATGATTTGGCAAATTCACCTACAGAGTCAATGGCTAGATCTAATCAGCTGCACAGAGAATATTTTGTTTTGGATTAAATAGACTTCAAGTGATGTGTGTATGTATCATATATGATTGCCACCTTTCAAGAAATTGGACAAATAATTATATAAATTGAATAATATTCAAAGATATTTGGGAAAATACAACCATTGTTGTCTATGTCAATTTCATGTTTTTTTCTGGGGTATAAATATATGGTTACACACATAGAATAATAGTAAAATAGCTTTGCTGTCAAATTAAATGAGACAGAATGTTTGTGGACCTTTCCAGATTACTGCAGTCAGGGCAATAACTAAAATGCCGAAAAGGCGGAGGGGGGTAAGAGAGGTAAAAGAAAATACAAAGATCTCAGGACTGCACAGTGTAACTGAATATTGTGAATTTCTAATTTCATAATGTAATTTGCAATCTCACCTCAGTGAGCAGCTCCAGCTCACTGGCATATGTGGGGCGGGTGTAGACAAAAACCGGAGATGCCAGTCCTTCACCCACTGATGCCAACCTCATGCCTTCCTTCACCCTGTTCCGCACAAACTGGCGGGCGTAGTGTGTGGATCGCAGCACTGATCCTATGTAGATGGAAGGGTAGAGGGCTGTGCTCTCAGACCACAGCCACTTCAGCTGGTCATTCCGTGCCATCTCCGGATCCGGGCAGCGGCCCGTGTAGTTCTCCAGGCTTTTAAGGTAATTGTGGTTGTAGCAGTCGGGGAACAGGTAGAAGCCCCAGAGCTGATTAGGCCGCAGGCTTTTGGCCACTCTCAGAGTCTCCAGCATGAACATCCTGCCTGACATCTCAAACTCCTGCTGCGCCATTTTGTTGACCCAGCCTTGTTCCCTGGTTGGGTTCTTCTTGAACACCAGCAGCCGAGACTGGTTCCTGTAGATGTTCTTGGCATCCCAGTTCCGAATCCAGAGGGGACGCCAATCCTCCCAGTCTATGACAGCGAGGCCTTGTGCGTTTGGGTCACGAATGTATTTTTTGATGCCTTCAGGTAATTTCTCAAGGTGGTGCGTCAGGCTGGCGATTTGAGGCAGCCCGCCATTCACTGGGGTGCCTGACTCAAAATACGGGTACAGGCCCAGGCGGTTTCTGTAGAAGATGGTGAGGTTCTGTTTGGTGAAACCCTCATTTGGCGAAGCCACAATTTGGAACATATCTAGCTGAAAGCGAATGCCATGCCGGGGTCCGCAGTCCTCTGTGGGGGCATTCCAGGATAGGAGCAAAGGCTTATTAGGGTACAGTGGCCATCTGGTGGGCTTTAGACTTTGGGTGGCAGAACCATAGTCCCAGACTAGTGAAACCAGCAGGCAGATTTTCCATTTGGAGAGAAACCAGTTAGCCATGCTGGTGGGCTTAGTTCAGTGTTGCTTCAGTTAAAATCTGTTTTAAAAAAAAAAGAAAAAGAAAAAGAAAGAAAGAGAGTTGCACAATCATATAGACATCTATCAAGATGACTGATCCATTCAGGACTTCTATTTAAACTGGAAGGAAATCCACAAATAATCACACTGGACAAAATAAACGCAATGACAGAAAGTCAGCCGAGGTTCGTGGAGAGATTTCTGACTTATTTAAATCATTTGGCTCCAAGAAAAGCAGCACAGACATTACTGTGCTATCAGTTACAGCCCGAGCCCATAAACACAAGGCCCATGTCAGTAGAGCTTCTTCAAAGGGAACCGGCCTGACTGACAGTGACAGATTCAAAATAACCGGGAGCCATTCAAACCAAATACAGACCTAAAGACAAAACAATGCTACTTTAATTCATAAAAAAACTGTATATAAGAAAACAAGAAGAAGGTGGACTAAGAAAGAAACATAATCAACTTACCACTGACATCAGAGAGGGAAAACATGCCCCCCTTCTATCTGAGGCTCAGCAGCTCTGTTAACACACACACTTTCTGAGGCAGCAGACATAAAGTTTTAAAATAAAAATGAGATAAAAACCCATCTTCTTGTTCCTGAAAGTACTTTAACTTCCCAACTTTAGTGGAGCTCCCCTGGCCTCTCCTCTGTTTTATTCATAGAGACGATATGCGGGGCCAGCTTACTACTGTACTTATGGAGGGTCTTTAGTGGGCGGGACTTCAAAGAGCACCAATGATTCTATAGATGGGCGTGTCAGTTTTCAAAAGCGGGCGGGGCCTTCGTGCGCTGTAGAAATTAGAGGAGGAATCCACGTGGAAATTCTTCCCTTCTCCATCAAAAACTTTCATTCCCTGATTCCCGAAAACAAGAAGTGATTTCACAACTATCATAAAGTAATAATGATTCACCCAGGCACCAACGATAAATAAATACAGATATTTCATTAAATTAAACTAAATATGGGGCCAGCACTTCAAATTAAGACAAATTAAGAAATTTATATAGATAAAGATAAATATAATAAATATGTGAAGTCCAATCGTATAACATCAAACATCATCTGCTGAGGAGCAAAAAGCAAAACATACCAAAGTAATCAAGATTATTTCTGAAATGGAGTAAATGTACACCAGAAAATTGCGTTTTGGGGGGAAAAAAACATTAACCATAGCAACAAATCCTAGACTATAGAACTATAATTTGAATCATTTAAATGCTATAATGTAATTAGAGAAGAAACATGCTTGGCAAAAGAAATTGCATGTCAACATTTAACATGGGAAATTAAGCAATTTCCTCCAGGACTGATACAGTTTTCTGATTCAGATTAGTCTTTTTTGTGTCAGTGTTCTTGGTGTTGTCAAGAAAATGCCGGCTCCTTTTTACACTGTGTGTATTTCTTGATGAATGATCCACTAGAAACGATCCAAAACGACTAATATAATAAAATAATCTTTTTACTTGTTTGTCCATTCTCATGCCAAGTTACTGGAGATATGGAATTTTGTCCTGAGCGTGGTGTTAGAAATGTAAGGGTGTGTGTGCTGAGAAGGTCCGCTGCCCTTTTCGAGAGGATGTGTGGAAGTCAGCACCCTGCAGGGAGCACATGACAGGTAGGACATGAGGTCACTGTTGGCCGGCACTGTTCCTGCAGCTAACTGGCCAACAGTGACCTGCCCAGATTCTGTTCCGCCATTTCTCCCCATTTCTGCTGACTCACCTACTGCTTCTGTATGTGGCCTGTGTGTGTGTTTGTATGTCACAGAGTTAGGCTTCCTTCCTCCTGACACTTCCCATTCACCCTGGAAGAGGCTTTGCATCAGGGCAGTTCCCGAGCACGCCGGGCCAGGAAACTCGAACAAAGTGAGGGGAACTGAACCCAAACACACCCTCTGCTACCCGCACCCCAGGAACGCAAACCCACCCATCCTAACACAATAGGAGAGGACAGGGACATCAGCGTGCTGCTCACTCATTCCTTTTTCTTCTCTCTGTAGAAAGACACTCAGCTAAATTGGTGCCAAACCAACGTCATTTTCCTACTGTGAGGTTCGGTCCATGTGAAATACCACGTGCAGTTTACTTACTGGGTGCTAAATCATTTCATATATTATCATGTGCATAGTGTTACCATGTGAAACATCAATACTTATGTCAATATTACTAATCTACTGATCTCTATTACAGCAACAACTGACTCCTAACCACTGTTTTTGTTACTAGTAATTCACTTCACTGTAAGTTACTATCTATAGTTTTTACACCTCAACATGTGTATATAGTATAGTGTATTTCATGTGGAGTATTTTCTGAAAAATGTTTTTATTGGATTTATTTAGACTTTTACATTGTTCTTGTCTCTGTCTCTGTGTGTCTGTGCAGTTGTAACATAAGCAGTTTCCTCATTAAAGTTTTCTGATTCTGAGATCCTGAGTTAAGCCTCATTTTCAAAAAACCTCATGAGCCTATGTGAGTCGTGTAAAATGCAAACATGACAATGAAAATTACTACAAGCAGGTGAAATGTCCCTTGATAAGTTTCAGGAAAAAAAATTGATCTTCCATGGTCATCAGTTGTTTTTAAAATGAAACCACATCAAGATCTATTATTTCACTTCAAGATTTTCTGGCTTGTTAAGATTTTATTTATTTTAGGGTTCTGTATCTTGTCCAGTTTCCCACGGTCTTACCCCACCTCCCCTCCCCTGACTTCACAAATCACACACACTCAGCCACCTTGCAGACGTCCCTGACCTCTCACAGCCATAATTCTCATCAAGTTCGCCCCCACATTTGCACTTCACTGGCTCTGAGTTATCAGTGTTGGTGATTGTGCACAGACATGGCATCCTGTTCTAGCGTGTTTGCGCCATGTGTGCCTGGGTGGGACCAGTCTCCAATGCTTTCAGAGATCACACTGTATCTGGTGTGGGCCCCTGCCCAGTTGCTCTAGGCGACCCCCCCCCCCAGCCCGCCAACCCACCCCTGTTGTTAACCCAGGCAGCTGTTTCCAATGGAATTTACCTTCAAGTGTTGGCCCAGTTCTGATAATGCGTCTATTGCCATGACGATAAAGCAGAAGCCACTGAAGGGCTGTCCCAGTGGTGAGCTTCAAAGAAGAGGAGGAAATACAACAAAGAGCTTAACCTCTGGCCTTTCCACCTTACCGCGCCCACATTCCACAGCCGGAGAACAGTGCAGCTCCGTCTGCCAGGGTCCAGACCGCACACACAAAGACTTTCCCTGAAGCTGTGGCCCACAAACAGCCTAAATACACAGAGAGGATCTGTAAATATTGATTTGGTGAAGAGCAAACAACTTTGAGATAATTGAAATTCCTGAGCACAATAAGCTACCTTGCAAACCCCACTGTCAATCTTATATATTACAGTAAACGAATACTTGCACACATAATTATCCCCTTATGTTCGAGACCAGGGGCCACTCACAACCCACAAAGATGATGACAAAAGCTTCTGCAGAACACAATGAGACTCAATCGACCTTTGAAATGCAAAGAAATGCAACAGAATTATCAATTCAATTTGACAATAATCATGCAACCAAATAAACAGCTTAACCCTCTGGTCCTCCTTTGGGCCATTTGTGTCCAGTTCACTTGCTTTTTTGGACCATTTTTTCTGTGTTAATGCAAATGGAATGACATTTCTCAAGGGTCTGGAGTTTTTTCAGATCTTGTCAACTCATTAAATATATTAATAATATACTCCATATATTCACTTGTAACACTTGACATCTTCGTAGCCACTTTAGGTCTATTGAAACCCATGAAAACTACATTTTTGAATTCCTTGAGATTTACACTGTTAATCATACAATTTAGATTCAAATGCTTTCATTCTAAATTCAATACTTCAAAAATGTAGCTTTTAGTAGTTTATACCAGATTATGTCATTTATCAATTTTTGGCCAAGCGAACAATTTTATATAATAATCTTACTTCCCAATAGGGGGTATGATGCTTACTGCACACCAATTGAGCAAATTAATGACACAATTTTGACACAGGTGTGATCTTAAGGATCACCGACAGGGATGTCAGTTTTTGTGTTTGTACATGAAAATAAAATTCAGTGTTGTTGTTAATCAGTAACATATTTCAGACTTCTGGCACAAATAGCAATGAGAATATAGCCATTTTTTTAGGTTGTTTACTAACAAGTGCATTGGGTTAACACACTGGTATTTGAAAGATTTTTTAAAAATCCCAAAATAATAAATATTTGATACTTATGGCAAGAACTGATGTTAGTAAAAATAGCAAAACATTATGTCAAATATATCTAAAAATTATATATAAATAGATGGCCATTACATAAAATGTTCACTTGGCCAAAAATGGATAAATGACAGAATCTGGTAGAAACCACTAAAATCTATATTTTATTATTAGTGTTGAATGAAAACATTTAAACCTAAATTGTATGATATAACAGTGTAAATAACAAGGAATTAAAAAATGTAGTTTTCATGGCCACAAAGGAGTTAAATTAAAAGTAAAAACAAAGAGGGCCAGAGGATGAAAATATTCAAAAAATGTATCTGTATGATTGAGGAAACGAGTGGAAATGTTTCACACTGACTGAAAATATTCATTCATTCTGTAGAGCATTTATGAGGTCAGACACTGATGTTGGACAAGAAGGTCCGACTCATAATCTCTGTTCCAGTTCATCCCAAAGGTGTCGGATGGGGTTGAGGTCAGTCAAGTTCTTCCATACTGAACTCCTCCAGCCATGTTTTTATGGAGCTCGCTTTCTGCACTGGAGCACAGTCACAGTCAAACGACACAGTGTATGTCATTTATGTCAGTCATGCATTTGGCCAGAACCAGAATACGTTGTTTTATTTTTGCAGACAACTGTAGCATGAACAATTTGGCTGCAAATGACTATTGGTTACATACCCATTTACAAAATTTTGCCACAGTGGGGGCTGCTGTTAAGTTATTATTCTTACCTACTAAAATGAGACCAAATGGAACCATACAAAATACCACAGTGCACAGATCAATGAATAATGTCTTAGCAGTTAATCAGCTCAAACTCACTGAACATGTGAAATCCAACCTTTAACTTAAGTAACTTAAGCTCAGTTTAAGTAAGTTGGTGATCGTCCAACTTCACAATTTCCTGTTTCACTGCCAGAAAATGTGGGGGCATATGTGTAATTAATGGAAGGATGGATGAAATGGTTAAATTCTTAGATCTGCAGATGTTATTAGCATTATGGGATCATCATGTCTCTAAAACAATTACTCTCTGCTTGCATGACAAAAAACAATCTAAAAGCAAGTGAAAAAAAAAGAAAAAAGTGTTTTCTTTTATGGAACTACACCTTAAGTACCTGGAGTCCGTAAGATGCCGAATCTTCCAACAGGACCATGATCCAAAACAGTCATGTTTTGCTCGTCAGTACCTTGACCTAAACCCCGCAGAACATCTGTGTGCTGAGGTGAAGAGTCCAGAAAAAAGTATTTGAGAACCTGGAGGAAGCAGAGTGATTCTGGATTGAGGCGTGGTCTCAGATTCCTCAGATTTCCTCCGGGATCAATAAAGTTTTCTGATTCTGATTCTATAATCTCCAGTCTCACCAGGCATTACAGACTCAAGATGCAATGTTGTTATGCAGGAGTGCCAAGAAGTGTGACATGCAGTTTCGTTAGAATGTATCTATTGATAAGAGTATAATTTAGTTTAGAGGTTTAGACTTCATACTGTATTTTCAGTGGGATCATATAATTACCCAACTTTTCATGACCATTTTTGTCCAAGGCTGTACCAATTGTTCCATAATTAAGGAGTAGACTGCAAATGGTGAACAACCAGAGAGCACAAGCTATTACGTTTTTTGTTTTTGTTCTTTCAAATTAATCTGAACAGCACAGCAAATTAAATAATGCAGCTGTCAGATCCTGTACATCATGAATGTTTTTGGTTTAAAAACATTCAGTTTAGTCCAGATTTAAGTTTCATCTGGCTCTTGTAAGAATTCCACAATACCTTCTCAGTACAGTGCCAGGTTTTTAGCTTGCCAGGTAATTCATTTTATTCAAGTATGTCAACTTTTGTATCTTACTATACATCAAATAATTACTAGTGCAGGTCTGGGTTCAAATACAACAGAGGCATACTTTGATATAACAGAATAATTATATACAGTACAATGATTATTAACATGCCAACAGACAACCATACAGAATGGACTTACAGTCCTTGCATTTCAATACTCTACGTTCCATCACTCACACACTCTGACAACACACACCCTCACTTGTCTGTACATCACAGAAGGCAGGAGAACGAAGGTCTACTGTCTATCAGTACACCACCAGTATTCAAATGCCACTTTACAGAAAAGCCTGCTAAAGTGCAGCAAGTCCTCCCGTATTAGGATGACGAAGCTCATCCTCTAAGATGGACACATCTTGTCATAATGGAGTCTGAAGCAGCTGAGGCCCATCAGGGAGGGGAGGAGGGGAGCAGAGAGGTGGACGGTTTGAGTGGTGCAACATCTCCTGGCCTCAGAAGGTCTGTGTCTTTAAACTTCACAAAGGATGACTGGGAAATCAAAGTGGATCCGTGGATGATCCAGTTTCACAATTCCCTGGAAACAAGAAAACTGCTTATTATTTCTAGAAGCTTTGAAAAATGTGCATTCCACATTGTATTTGTGTTTTGTTTAGTGTGTATTTGGCAGTATTAATTTTATCACAGTGAAAGAATTATTTGGAACTTTATTAACAGCAAACAAACAGCGAATCCTTTGCCTCTATTACCTGAAATAAAATAACACCTGAAATAAAATAACTCCTGAAATAAAATAACGCCTGAAATAAAATAACTCCTGAAATAAAATAACGCCTGAAATAAAATAACTAACTCCTGGTTATATGAATCCTGTGGAATTACAATGTTGGTCAAAATGCTGTACATTCAATAAAAAATTCTTTTACAGTATAGAGGCACTGAAGCAAGCATTTACTTGTGTTCTCCATGGCTTAGTTCTATGTTGCTGTTATACAAACATTAAACAAAATTATAACAGGTTTGACGTTATGCTGTAATCTGTGGGATGTTCACAAGCAAAGTTTATCCTTTAAAAAACTAAACTTTATAAATGCACTCCATTCACCTAAGATAGCTAGATTAAATGAACTAAAGTGGAAAAAGGCCGTGTGTACATCAATAGGTCTATAGTTTATACCCAGACTTCTGAACCCATCGGTCACAAACACTGAGGTTATACTTATGACCCTACCTCCCCATTTAAAACTAATCCTGTCCATAAAGTAATTGTTTTAAGGTGAAAGCAATAGTGAATGCTTTGCATATGGCCCTGATTCTATTAAGCACTTTCTAATTACTAACCTAAGTTCCATGTTACCTGAGGTATGAGGTTCTTCTGGATCCTTTTCAGTTTGGCCCTCTTTCGCCCATTTTTTGTCACCACTGTCTCCTCGTAGAACTCGTGAGCCAAATCTCCATCCTCGTCGTAATACAGGGAACTGCAAGCATACAATAGCTCGAGAATACCAAATACACACCACAAATCTTACCTTTGTTTCCTTTACATACATAGTACAACTCCAAGCACTATTTGTGTTACTAGTAAATTACTTAACTGTAAGCTGTTTCTCTAAAGTATTTAAACCCTTGCATATGTGTATATAACATTGTGTATTTCATGTAGAGTATTTTCTGCACAGAAATTATTGGACTTGATTTAGACTTTATATCTTACACTGTTCTTTTCTCTGTGATTAAAGTCAAACTACTGTGTGAAAGTATGCGACGACATTGTGTGAATGTGGTCATTAAATAATAAAAAAATATTACCTTCTCCTTGTAAAGACAAAAGGAGTGGCGTTTTTGGAGGCACGAAGTCGGGCTAAAGCCTGCTCGCTGACCTCGCCAGGAGAGTCTCCGCTGGCTCCTGAGCCAGAGAAAGGCCAGACTCCTTTTGCTTTGGATCCACTGCCTCCCATTTTTAACGGCAGGACATCATTAAATGGGGCAGACAGGTACAGGCCAGGAGATTTCTGCAGCTCAGGCCTGAAATAAAATAAAGTGGAGGCTGCACAAAGCTACAAAGCAAAACCATACTGCAGTACTGCATGTTGCTTGTGGTGTGGCTTCAAAGCGCTACTGTGGTCCTTCAAGCTCTCTTTAGTTAGAGCCAGAGACCACAACGGCAGGTTCTTATTACAACCTCTAACAAAATGTTTCTATGTGGTTAAAAATACAGGCATCAGTATATAAGAACAGTAAAGTGTTACTAAGCACACGCCAGTATTTTTTAGCAAAAGCTTACCAAGCCCAGCCTTAGAGCAGTAAAATGCTTTACAGGTGTGTTCCATAAGACATTTATAAAGATCCTAATTATCTGAAGCAGGTGTATTAGAAAAATGAAAACATAATACAGTTATATAAAACAGTCTCATATACGGTTACATCAACAAAGGAACAAAATAGGAAAATATGTTTTTCAAGAAAGTAAAAAAATTAAAGGCAAAAAATCCTAGTAAACCTGCGAAATTCTGATCTCACTTTCTGACCAACAAAATATATGATGTGAGGTTGCCACCTTATGTTTAAATCCAACAAGTTTGACGCTGGGAGGTCATACGGTTATGTAAATTGTTGTTCAGCAGCACATTGCAGAGTAAACAGCCAAGGCAACTGAACTAATAAGCATAGCTGTAAATACAGGTGTCCCGGACATGTCCTCACTGACAAGACATTGACCTAAGATCAGTTCCTGTCAGGAAGGTCATTAAAAGGTAAATAAATGATCTCCAATTACATGAAAATCCCTGACTAACTTTTCTAACTGTTTCAATTGAAACAGTCAATTGATGCTATATAAATATATATGAAAAAATATAGATACATAAATATATGCACATACAAGTGTATATAACATGAATGTATATATATATATACACACACACACATACATATATACATGTACATATATATACACACACACACACACACACACAGACACATATACCCACACACCACACACGTACATACATATAAAAGACTACACAATGCCTGCATCACAAGATTCCAAGATTAAGTACCAAAGCACTTAGCTAAATTAAAATCTGACCACACGTCAAGATATACAGCAGCATACACACACGTTTTCTAGTTTTGGTAGTTATATCTCACTAACCCCTAACGAGCATCCCTTTGGAAACGACACGGATAAACAGAAAAGAAGGAGAACATCATGCCCCTTTTCTCACCCCACGCCTAAACCCAGATTAGTATACCTGTCTGTGTTTACTGACGTTTACTGTGTTTAAGACGTCGCTGTGGATGACCTGAAGACGGTTCAAATCGGTGTATATCAAAGATATAGATTTCATAGTTAAATGTTACGAAATCTACATATATATTTCTGTTTTGTTGTTTAAATCGAAAATTTAAGAGGATGTTAAGCTTCTAAATGAATGTAAACAAACCCAAACAGCTAGCTAACATGCTAGCATGCAGGAGTTGATGTCTTCATACAGCACGGTTTTGGCAGCTAAAATAATCTGGATGTCAAATTATAACAATTCCAACATATTACGTACTGTACTGGGCCCTGCCATTGCTGTGGTTGGACTGGTTTGGTGTTTACTCCGTCCCGTTAGGTGAGAGACCCCACAACCCCCTCCGCAGCGCCATCTTAACTTCTGCCTTCTACCCCTGCAGGACACGCCCGCTCAGATTCCAGGTCTGTGATTGGAGCTCAGGAGGAGGCTACTGAGCTCTGATTGGACACGGTTAACCTCTCGAATGGGTTTAGCAGCTGTCAGTAAAGAGGAGCAGTTTAACTCCTAACATCAGAAGTTACTTTACACATTTAAATATGTAAAATAAGGACGTTTTATTTTTATATTATATTTCACATTTAAATTAAATGGAAATGAACAAATATCCATGGTAAAAAGTATTGTGACGCACCTGTTTTTCAGGGTTTGGGCCAGGACCCCTACTTCCAGTGAAAGGTAATACTTCAGCAGACCAAGACATGCTTCCAACTTTGTGGACACAGTTTGGGGAAGAACTCTTATCTATTCCAGCATGATTGTGCCCCAGTGCACAAAGCAGGCTCCATAAAGACATGACTGGAGGAGTTTGGTATGGAAGACCTTGACTGACCCACACAGAGGCCTCAACCAGAGGAGATCAGCCACACTTGCACTTTCATTCTCTCTCTACAAGTGAACAAGTGACAAACTGATAACGGAACACTGAAATGCATAAACAACTTTGTCACCTATTCTTTCTGGAAGGGTACTAAACACTAAAATGGGTGTACGTGCATTTACATTTGGCACATTGTGGAGAATGCCTTCTCCACACATGCAGAAATATTAATCTCAACTAGAGTGCATTTCCGCAGAGAAAATGCAAAGTGTGCTTGCTCAAATGCAGAATACAGCATTTGTGTGTCGGGGACGTTCGTCCGATGCGTCACAGGAAGTTTGGTGGGTTTTGGACAAAGCGTGTCCGAGCAGGACGATCCGAAAGTTGAGCCCTATTCATTGCCTATGTGTGTGTGTGTGTGGTTGTGTGTGTGTGTTTGAGTGAGTGTGTGTATGTGTGAAAGAGAGAGAGAGCAAGCATGAGTGTGTATATGTGAGAGTTTGTGTGTGCCTGTGTGTATGTGAGTGTGACTGTGTGTGTGTGTTAGTGTGCATATGTGTGAGTGTGTGTGCGAGTGTGTGTGTGTGTGAATCTGTGCGTGAGTGAGT
>JBBPDC010000109.1:19056047-19088266 GCA_037974485.1 Hemigrammopetersius urotaenia | reverse complement strand
CAGGAGATTGTCTTGACCAGGACCACACCCCTAAATGCATTGAGGCAACTGCCATGTGATTGGTTGATTAGATAATTTCATTAATGAGAAATTGAACAGGTGTTCCTAATAATCCTTTAGGTGAGTGTACATCAAATATCCTCCTTGCTCTGTAACACAATCAGTTATGTAAAAAGAAAGAAACTGGAATAATGTTAGAAATCTGTGAATTAGAATACATAAGTGTTTAGTACATTTAATGGTGCTTACTGGGTGCTTTTATACTTTTGTTCAGGTTGGCTTTATATGTATCTTATGTGGCTTCTAAGGTGGGGGTTCTAGAAGTAGAAAGAGCAAAGCTGTATGTTTTTGACTGTGACGTGTAGTGGTCCTATAGTTTTAGTGGAGGGCTTTCTGCTTAATGCGGCTGTTTTAAAACACCCCTGCGCCATAAACTGACTAGATTTAATCTTCTTAGATTTCCTTCACTATACATGTCAATGAGCGAGTATTGGACATTTGTTGAAGGTTAGGTTCGTGTAGTTCGTGAGATAAACTGATCATGCATTTATGAAATTTAGATCGTTTAAAAAAAAAAAGCATTCTCAGCATCTCTTGTGATCGTTGAGTAGGTGATGTAGATGTTTCAAGTGTAGTTTTCACTTCAGATACATTCCAGTAGCACTTCTTTTGTGACCAAATTTGATGGACAGTTTGTCTTTCATATTGTCCCCATTGACAGATATGCCACATTTCCAACTGGTTACACTTCTTGGGCAGGCAAAAGGACGCGCTGGACTAATCACTGAAATCACACAATTATTTCAAACAGCAGTTTATCATGTTTTCAAATTTCTAGGTCCCTCCAAACACTACTGGGAGTTTACAGAGAAACACTTGTGAAATAACGCTCGCACGAGCAACTATACCTCAGTACCATGGCTTGTGTCTGTGGCAAGCCCACGTTTTCATTGTAATAATGACTGTTTTTACTCTGAGCTTACATCACACGTCTCATCCATGCCCATTGCAACAATATGCATTAGCCGCCTCAGGAATTACAGTGTACAGAACAGCAGCAAAAGACCATGGTAGTGTTCAGATAGCACTGATGACTTCTGTATAGAATATTTTTGTCTTTTCACTTGGAAATAGCCTTTGCCCTGCACCTATTTTTGATGCAGCTGAGGACTTGACTACAAACTTTTTTAGGCTTATACCATGTTTTGTTGATGCAGCGGCAGGATACATATTTATTTTATGTTTAATTAAGAACTAAATTGTACCTGTGTAGCATGTTGTGTTGTTAATAAAAGTACATTTTCTCATTTCTGTCTTGGACTGGTGAGCTTTATGAGTGAGAAATTTGATCCCTATAGAATGATGAGGATTTCTACACATGTAGCTCCGATTAAGTCATAATTAATAAAGCCTTTCTTATGGCTATAGTCTTTGAAAATGGTTTAAACAAAGCAAGTGATGGATAATCAATCAACAGGTAGATCAGACTGTAGAGTGATATTTTTCTTAAAAATTATCACTATCCCTCCACAATTATGTTTAAGCCTGTAGGTCCTGAAAGAAAAGACTGTAGAAGCTCATAAACTTGAAAATAGTGTTTTTTTGTATTCAATAATACAAAGCCAGTCAGATAGTTTAGAAATTGAAGTACAGCGTCAACTGTAGCTACTGTATCTAGGAATGGGCATCCCAACAAGGTCAGTGTAATGATGGGCCACTGTATCCTCAAAAAAGTGACAGCAGTGACATCTAAGGTTCTACAGTGCAGCCATTCCAGGTTAACATTTATTTTCCTCAGCCTTGCCACTACAGGCACACTTAAAACTCAATTCTAATCAACTTGATTAGATAAGCTATAATTTACACGTACTAAATGTGGTTTAATGCTGCGAACTGTCTCCTGTGCAGAATGTATATATGGCGCAATATTATTGATTCTAGAAAGTTTACATCTGTTTCCCACTTTACTGTCATACTGATGTATTGTCTATTTACTGTTTTGTTTCTGATTTACATACCATTCACACTGTTACATTGTCTTGGATGTGTTGTATTCACTCTACTGTTAAATTGCTGTATTTTTCCTGTCATTTCTTGTTCTTTGTTCAATGCTGCCCACTGTCTCCTCTGCAATAATCACACTTATGGTGCAACACTAGTCACTCTAAAAGGTTTACATCCCATTCACACTAAATTGTTACATTACATTACTTACATTATATTGCTGTTAGATTGCTGTGGTTGTGTTGCTTATGTGTTGCACTCCGTTGACTGTTATATGTTGTACTATGCCACACTGAGGAACATCTCATCACATTATGTACACATTCACAGCTGCTAATGACAATAAAGTAGCCATGAACCTGAAAAAACACTGAAAAAGTGCTCTTCTCGGGAGAATCTCATACAAACTGTATTTGGACAAACAAAAAAGTGCACCAACACCAAGTCCTCATCCCAACTGTAAACATAGTGGTGAAAGTGTAATGGTACAATGGATGCCTTCCCGCCACAGTATCTGGATAGCTGGCAGTCCCTGAGGGGGCACTGAATTACAAGCAAAGCTGTATCAGGAAATTCTGCAGGAGAACATTGGGACACTTCCAGTGACCTAAAACCCAAAATGGCTTAGTTCTACAATGTGATAATGATTCAGAACAGCCAAGTTAGAGCCATGGGTGTATAATTATCAGTGTAGATGCCGATTTGGGGTCAGCGTGTGCCTTTTATATGTCACTGAATATTATAACATCAACTGATAGGACCTGGTTTGGAATCAGCATCCTTACCCTGAGATGCTTAATAAATATGAGGCTTGATCTCAGTCCTTCTGAAATGTTCTTGGGGATCTGAAGCACGGCGCACAAGAGAGACATCGCAACAACTATTAGAGGTACAGGTCACAACACAGCTAAGGCCACTGGTTGGAGTTATTACATAATATTACTAAATATTATTTGATTTGTTTTTTCAACAGGTATGTTGAATGTACTATTTTTTCTGCAAATATATGCTGCAGAGGACTGTGTTGCTTAAGTGACTCTTTATGGCTTAGGACCATGTTAAATTGCATTTTGGAAGCCAGTTATACAGAAATGCACTGCAGTAGCTCAAACCTAAAGAAGCGGTAACAGCCAAAATTAATTCAAAATGCCTCACTGGCTTTTAGTATTCAGCATGAATTCTTTGGCTTTGGAGGAGGATGAGGACGAGAAGCTACTTTATCCTCAGCGCTACCTCAAGATAAGGGAATGTCATTTCCTTCCACAAATTTTACAGGACTGATACACATCAAATATCATCTCCCTGTGTAACACAATCAGTTATGTAAAAAATAAAAAACTATTTGGAATAATTTAAGAAATCTGTGAATAATAACACATAAGTGTTTAGTACATTTAACAATGCTTACTGGGTGCTTTTTTACTTTTGTTCAGTTTGACTTGAGCAAAAGTGTAAACTGACCATGCATTTATGAAATTTAAATTATCGTAATTTCTCTTTTCTGCAGATCCATCCTTAAAATCCTCCTCCCAACACACTCAGACTCTCCTCAGCATCCTCCTCCCAACACACTCAGTCTCTCCTTAGCATCCTCCTCCCAACACACTCAGTCTCCCCTCAGCATCATCCTCCCAATACAGTCACTTTGCTTAATGTGGCTGTTTTGAAACACCCCTGCACCATTAACTGACTGGATTTCATCTTCTTAGATTTCCATTACTATACATGTCAGTAAGTTTGTATTGGACATTTGTTGAAGGTTAGATTTCAGTCATCCTGGCACCAAGCATCATCCTGGCAACCTGTGTTTAACAAGGATCACTTGCTCGAAGTCCTTCCACAAACTTTACAGGACTGATATGAAAAATGGACTATTAAAAAAAATCTGTGAATTAGAATACACATGTTAAGGACATTTAAAGTTGCTTACTGGGTGCTTTTACCTGGTGCAGAAATGAGGATGATTTTTTATTATAACAGCCTGGCACCACTAATCCACACCATGTGTTTAACAAGGGTCACTTACTAAAACTTCTTCCACAAACTTTACAGGATTGATAATCAAATATTCTTTCTCTATAACATAGTTACATCAGTTATGTAAAAATGAATCTTAAAAAAAACGTTTATTGGTGCTTACCGTGTGCTTTTAGCTGGTGCAGGAATGAGAATAATTTAAACTTTTTTATTATATATCTGTGGGGGTGGAGGTGGAGATTGAATAGTATTGAGAGACTCCTATGGAGTCTCTTCCGCTAAGGGGCTATTCTTGAAAGGCGACTACGCCATTTTTGCAGCGAAGGACCATTGACGGAGAGCGTGGCTGCGCTTGCGGCGTTGCACTTTCGGTAATGGCGTCTGTGTCTGAGATGCGCCTGGCTTTGGAAAAATGAAGCGCAGAAGAGCTTACAGCTGTTATTGAAGACAAACGCGGGGTGAAGTTTGCGTCGGAAGGTCGTGTCGTCTCCCCGGGGATTCAAGCTCTGATCCTAGACCCTGTTGTGCCGAAATGATGAAGATGAAGTCCAACCAAACTCGAACGTATGATGGAGATGGCTATAAGAAGAGGGCCGCCTGCCTGTGCTTCAGGAGCGAGACGGAGGAGGAGGTGAGGCCGGGGAGCTGGACCTGACACTAACAAAGAGATATTCTGCTCTTCTGGAGTGTTTGTAGATAGAGTTTAAAAAGGAACTGAGAGTGACCAAGGCGTCTGTATCTCCTGATCTAGCCGTGCTTTAGCTCCCTGCGGTTCTGTTTATCAATGAAACCCTTCTCTTCTCTCACATTCTCGGTTCTTTTGGTGTTCATAAACGGCTTGAAAGCTTCCACCCGACTTCTAACTGCTGGACAGAACCCTTAGACATCCCCAATCCTGGACCAAAACCTCCCTGACACCGTCTCTCGTCTCCTTGTACCAACACAAAAAGAAATGCCACAGCTCCCTCGCTAGCCGCCTCATTGGTCAATCTAAGCTAAGCTAAGCTAACTAGCTTAATCTTTTACCAGGCAAATAGCTATTTAAAGGTTGACAGTGCCCTAAATTATGTTCTGTTTTAACTCCAAGTACAAGGAGAAGTCCTTTTTGTTATAGAACTATAAGCTCTGAGTTTAAAATCTTGTTTAAATTGATTAACTTTAGCTGCTTAGCTAATGTTGCTACTGCCTTGCAGGACTGGTTTGTTTATAATGACTGGATTACAAGTGGAGCTCATACTCTAGTTATAATAGAGGTATTTGGTCTAACAATAGGTTTTTTTTTAAAATAAAAAGACGTTATAAATCGGTTTTGTGTATGATAAAGCCAGTTTTCTCAGACTGGATGAATATGGCTGGATTACAAGTTGGGGCAGCTTGCCTCAATTTACAGTTACAATATTGGTTGTGTGGTCCAACAAGATATTTTTAGTATAAAAATAAAAGTTACAAATCTGTTTTGTACAAGATATAGTCAGTTTTCTCAAACTAGAGGAATATTTTGGGGTAGCTGGTGGCCTAGTGGTTGTGGAACTGCCCCTGTGATCAGAAGGTCATGGGTTTGAATCTCATGACTGCTAGTGGCACCACTGTGGTACCATCCCCACACACTACACACCAGGCACTGTGTTCCTGGCTGCCTGCTGTTTCACTTGGTGAACGGGTTAAATGCAGAGAGAGAATTGCCTGCTGTTCACACTGTTCACATATGACAAATGGACACTTCACGTGTGATTATGCTGGGTCAGCTAGAGTGCCAGTTTGCTGCTGTCTTGATTTTCAGGTGTTGCTGGTGAGCAGCAGTCGGCATCCAGACAAGTGGATTGTACCAGGAGGAGGAATGGAGCCAGAGGAAGAGCCCAGCGTTGCTGCTGTCCGAGAAGTTTGTGAAGAGGTCAGACACCACTGTTCACTGATGATGAGTGTGATAACCTTCTGTCCATTTATTGCACTGTAACTAATGTGGTAGAAATAAGTGAACACTTATGGTCATCCATCCACATACACAGTATGTGGCTGTATGAAATTGTGATTTTTACAGTCCCAGGTGAATGGATAGCACAAAAAACAACCATACAACATGAAGACAAAAAGTCAAACAAGATAGTGTAACAAGCATCAGTGCAACAAACCTTTACGTGGAGAAGCAGATATATTTTGAGGTAGAAAGAAAGCAGCAGATATATATTGAGGTAGTATAGTGCAGTGCAAAGACGCCAAGGATGTGCTAGAAGTATATTGTATGTATGTTCAGTGTATATGTGCAGTGTATTAAGCAGTTGTCCCTGCAATCAGAAGGCTGTGGGTTTGAGTCCCAGGACTTCTAATGGTATCACTGTGGTACCCTTGTGCAAGGTACTGTCCCCACACGCTGCTCCCCCTTTGGGGGCAGTCCTGTGCTTCACGCAGGTGAATGGATTAAATGCAGAGAAAGAATTTCACACTGTTAACACTCACGTGTTCACGCATGACTATAGGGGGCCACTTTACTTCAGAGCCTACAGCTGTATCAAAGGTAGCCCTATGAAGGGAAATGTAAGAGCTAAAACTTTGTTTTGTATCCACTGGGCCACCTTGGAGTCTCATGTGTCCCTTGATAGTCTTGGTTTGGGCACTTTTGTGCCACTATATTGTGGGACTGTGTTATATCCTTGTAGCCATTCTTAGCTAACGCTGAAGTTATGCTCATAGATTCTTGTGATGGACAGTGATACACATCACTCATGTGGAGAGGGGGATCATGTTACAGCGGAGTGTTAAAGGGCGTTAAACTCAGATTAACCACTGCTCTTTACTCTACACCCTGGCCGCGCTCCAGTTAGGCAGAACTCCAGCAGAAATACCAGGCAAAGCCTCCTACGGCCCCACAGAATGCAGACTTTTGCTCTTTATATGCTTGTGATACTACTGTAATGTGCCGCATTGTAAAAGCTTGTAGAATTTGTAGGGATTCCATTCTCCATTTGGAGAATCATCAGTTTTTTTCTAACAGTAAAATCATTTTACAAGTGTCAAAAAGGCTTTGCAGAAGGTCGAAAAATATTCACAATAATGAGCTAATAATTAACTACTAATTTGACCATTGAGTCATAGGTCTCTTGCTATTTTGTGGAGATGAAGTAAAACCTAGGAAGTTGTGCCACAGAACTAAATATAATTAGCAAAAGTGACAGTTTACAGAAAGAAATGGAACTGCACAATATGCACTAAACAGCAATTATTCTGCTACATATTGCCATTGCAAAGCCTTTCAAGGTATCAAAGGGCTCATATCATTACTTCTTCGGAAGTAAAAAAGGCTTGAAGTCTGTAAATATTGTTTCAAATGGTATGTTTACTCCCTCCATCCATGCAGTCCACATATGGAATATAAAATCTAAAAGATATATAAATATAAAAAGATTTGACTGCTTGAAACAATTTGTCTTATTTTCTAGGCTAATTAAGTGTATTATTTTGACCAAAAAATTAGAAAATGCAGTGACAGGAAAAATTGAGATTTAAGTTTTAAAGAAATACACTTCTGTACGCACACTGGACAATTACTCAGGCATTGAGTGAAAAGTTCATGCAGTGCTCTGGTGTGCTGCCTAGAAGCACAGACGTGGTGTTTGCCAACTTTAATCCTGGTCTAATACTTTGAATTGCAGGGTTCAGTAGTGAAGGAACAATTGTTGTAAAGAAAGTTGCAAAAAAATGTTTGTTTACAGAAGTAGATGAGCGGTGGTTCGTCTACTTCTGTAAACAAACAGAGGTTAATTGATTATGGTCTATAATCCTGTGCAAAAGTCTTTAGCCACTCTTCATTTTTTGCTGCGAAAGAGCCAAATGTATTTTTAATGTTGTCTTGAGGAACAGCTCTCCAGACTTCTAAGACTTTCAAAGACACTCTTCAGCCCAGTCCCTAAACCTGACCAGTTTCAGAGGAATGTTTTTTTTTAAGTCACACAATGACCTACGTATGAATCATTTAAGCAGAACTAAGGTCATCTAACTGTTCCTGAAGAAACAGGAACAGGTGATTAGGCGGTGATCAGTATACTGGTGGTGCTGAATGCTGAGTGGTTGAAGCTCATTTATCTAGGCTCCTTGTTTCTTTAGGTATTTTGCAGCCTGTTGCACTAAAACATTTGTTCCCATTTCTTTCATTTAATCTACTCAAAATGCCAAAGGTAAGACAGTTTGGCAAGTATGAAATAGTATGGCTCAAGACATTTGCACTAAGAAAAGTCTAAAGAAAACAAAACTAATCATTATTTAGTCCCTGCATTCACCTTTTTAACATGAACTTGCAGCAGTGTGTCAGGTGATATGGCCATCAAGCAGCTGATACATATGGAACTAGTTTTTTACTACAGTACAGTAAAGCATATGGTGAGACCTCCTGACTAGAAAAAAAGTAAAACAGAAGGCCACTACAGGTATATATAAAATAATGACAACTTGAAAAAACCAGATGGTGCTGTGTCAAATCAACAGTTTATCATGTGTTAAATGGCTTATCACTCCAAATTCCAGATTCCTGTTTTTTTTTGCCAATTTTCACTTGTAGTCGTTTGAGTGTTAAACATGTGCATATATGTGCTTGTTTCTGACAGGCTGGTGTCAAGGGCACTTTAGGAAGACTAGTAGGAATATTTGAGGTGAGTTACACTAATGATGTATTTTTGTACATTTTTAGTGACTAAACTGAACATTTTGTTCTGGCTTGTGCTGCACTGCACAGTTCAGTGTTTCCTGTGCTCTAAAATTCTTGCTTCGACTTGAACACAAGACTGCGCAGTGCAGATGTCCACCAGGGGATCCGCAGTGCTGTGATAGGGATTGATGGTGTGGCATAAAGTTCAGTGTTTTTGTTCAGTACAGTTTTTACAGTGTTGAAATAAAATGTACACAGTACAGTGTAAAATTATCATTCAATATAAACTAAATTTAAAAGAATTTACTCAAGATAATGCTCATTTATATGATTATGTATTACTGACATAAGTGTCATGACTGTAGTAGAGTTCTTTGTGTTTGTCTTTTTCTTTTTATATCTTTTTTTAAGGCATGACATGCATATTGCAATGACATTTTTAAGTCTTTGTTCCTGTGTCCTGAAAATTTTTTATGACTTTTCTTCTCATTCAGAATCGAGATAGGAAACACAGGACTTATGTGTATGTTCTCATCGTAAAAGAAGTACTGGAAGACTGGGAGGATTCTGTAAACATTGGTAAGTGGGTGTAGGTTTTAGAATAGGATTACACTATTGACTTTTAGGTGCAAATATTGAACTGTTTTCATGAGACAGGTTTACACTGCTTAAAGCAGCACTTTGCACCAGGACTGGGTGATACTGATGTATTTGAGAAGTTTACTTATCTTGAAATGCATCAGAGTAGCAGATGATATTCAACAATCATTATTAAAGTTTGCATTATAGGTAATTAGTGTTGCTTCTCAAAATGTCTTCCAGACCTCTTTTAGACTTCATTGGTTTTCTATACCAACTAGAACCATAGGGAACCTAAATATTAGTACAAATCAGCATTGTGATTGTTAACCATTCAGAAAGGAAGTTTACAGAAAGGAAAAAAATATTGAATGGCTTTTGAAATTGTTCTATCAAAACAAGCACCTGAAGCACCTGGTAAATGACTTGTACTGTAGTTAACTGTGGTCCTGGATACTGTGAGATAAGTGCAGAAAATAGCCAAAAAAAAAAGCAAAAACAAACAGGGATATCACTACGTAATATGCATGATGTCATTGACTGTCTGTCACTAAACAACTCCACTGAGAGCTCTATACCTCTTCTGTTGACAGGGAGAAAAAGGGAATGGTTTAAAATAGACGATGCCATACAAGTGTTGGAGTGTCACAAGCCGGTTCAGGCCACCTACTTCGAGGCTCTTCGGGAGGGCTGCCTGACCAGTAACGGGACGCCCCTAGTGGCCACGATAGGCGGAGACCTTTCGCCCACCTACAACATTAATCAGAGCTCTGTCTCTGATATCAGATAACTAATACACAACACTGACACTCCGGATGCTTCCGCCACCACTCTCGCTCTTACTCTTTCAGTATTTTTTTTTCTGTTTCTCTCTCTCTTACTCTCTCTTTCATTTTCTCTTTAAAATGGTTTGCCTTGCCAACCCTTTTTAGTGCCAGAAAATTGGCACAAACTTGAGTGTTGGGTAAATATTCAAAAAACTTGTTTTGTAAATGTAAATTTAATGTTTGTCTCTTTAAACTGACCCCTCCCTCCCCCTTTACAAATGGACAGTTGCATGACATATCCCCCCTCCATCACCTCCTCCTCATCCTTTCTGCCCCCTTTAGTGCCCTCTATGTAGCCCAAGTGTGAGGTTAAATGAATGCAAGAACTACTTTTTACTGTTGTGATGTAAATACACAGCCTAGTGCTTACGCTTGAGGCTTTCAATATTTTTACGCGTTCATTTTTCCTGTGAGAGTGAGCGAGCACGTATTAGTGTGCGAGTGGTAGTGTTTGTATGTATGTATGTATGTGTCTGTTCTCTAAACCTCACCCCCCCACAGTGAGAAGGAAAGCTTAGCTGCCTGAAAAGATGGAAATGTGAGAAGATGGTCGTTTTGCATGAGCACTGATATTTATTTGTCTTACCAGTTTGGGTGATCTGATGAATGTTCAATCTGTATTTGGTGTCCGTGGGTCTTTGGAGTAATCTTCTCTTTCCCCCCTTTTCCCCCCTGTTTTGACAATTTGTAAATATCTTGTGGACTGAAGAAATTTATACAGAGGGCTCGCTTACAGTCGCTTAGAGTGAAGTCGTTGAATTTAAAGGGATAGTTTGACTCAGCAATGCCAATGATGCTAACAGTGAAAGAAGACAAGCAGGGAAAGTCAGCAGTTAACATAAACATGATAATTGACAGGTTTCCTGCCCTTCTTGCATCTGATCATTGTTGGCCTTGTTTGGCATCCTTTGGCCAGAGCACCAGTCTACGGCGAAATTGATTTGTTACCTCAAGGCTGTAAGAGCATATGTATGCTTTATGTAGCCAGCAAGGAGTCTTGCGTGTCATTTATCATTTGACGAGGTCCTTGAGGATTGGCATGTTGTTCATTGCTCATGCGAGCCTCTTCATTTCAGTGTTTTGAGGCAAAATGTGCCAGTGAGAAAGTCTTTAAAAAATTACCTATTGTAAAACCACTGAAACCAGAATTATTTTGAATGGCAAGGTTCTGGCGTTTAAGATATTAAGTTTGTCGACAGAGATGGATGTAACCAGAAGATTTGGTGGAAAAGAACCCGGGCACATATCAAGAGTGTTCTGACTTTTAATTTATTAGCAAGTGACCAGAGCAAAAGTAAAGACCTTAAATAGGTCCACTGTAGAGTGGTTGTTTTTTTTTTTTTTGGTCCTAAATTCAGCGGAACATGACTGAAACACTACCCCAAGAAGTTCTTCTAAAGCACACTAGGTCATTTTAAGTTCGAAAAGTTGAGGGCACTTTTGAGTTTAGTCAAAGGTAACAGTTCCTTTGAATGTTCCAGCAGAAAACCCACACGCCTTAGTCGCCCCTCGAATTGTTTTAAGCTTGTAAAAAGGCTCATGTCAACTGCATGAAGGCATAAGTAGTTAATGCTGCCTCTTGTTAACTGGGGTTTTCAGTGGAAGAGTTGTTTCTCATACTGTGTTGAATCGGGCAGATGAAGGTGTTGCATAGGCCTTGTTTATATCTTATCAGTGATCTTCACAGTAGTCTTTTTTTTTTATCTCTTAAGAGAACTGTTGAATCTGCATCCTTACCTGCTTGATGGCAAGAACTAACACATTGTTTCTAACACGATGCAGAGCTAAACATGGCTTGTACAGATGAGAACTTGTTTTAACATGTAAAAAAAGTGGTTTTGAGCTATAAGCTTCTCCCTCTCTTTTCCTCTTTAATTGTCTAGCAGAGTTGTCTTAGCCAGACTGCTTACCCTTCTGATGGCAAGCAGCAATCGGCACAAAACTGTGAATCTGGAGCCACTGTAGTTAGCCATATATATATTTTTTTCCTTTCTTTATAGGTCAGACACACAAATACAAAGTACAGAACATGTGGTGTGATGCTGGGTATGGTACAACATGGACGTTTCTGGTCATTGGCGATGAAACTGTTTAAAGTCCCAAACAGTACCTTTGAGAATCTCTTCTTTTGGGGCTGTTGTCAAGAAGCTGAAACAATTGCAACCTTTGTTTATTCTGAACAATGTTGGCACAATTATTCATGAAAAAATGTATTTAGATGTTTTCCCCCTCAAAATGTCTAATTAATGGAAGTATCCAATTTGCTGCAGCAAGACATACTGATTAGGACTTTGGGCTGGTTTCTCAGACAGGGATGAAGCCTAGTGTGGTATTACACAACATTCAGAACTGAGATCCAAACAGAAAATGTCTGTGACTAGGCTTAATCCCAGTCTGGGAAACGGACTCTTGTTTATTAGTGAGCAAAAAGCCCATTATATGTCCTGGCATAATCTTAAGAGGCCATAAAAATGCAACTGATTCAACTTTGTAACTCCTGAAGTTTTGGGTCGTATTGTATGATTTTGTTTACATGGCTAGCCTAGAATATGTCTATCCATCAAACACTAAAATCAAGCCTTAGAGGATTACATAGTACTGTAGCTGGGTCAACAAACCTTTATTTTCTCTTAAAAAGCACCATTAATACCTGTTGGGTCTTTTTTCCCACGACTATAATTGCCCAGAAGGTGAAATGGTTTTCATGGGCTATTTGATTAACTGCACATAGCACCTATAGAAACATGCAAAACTGGGTATGTCAAACATTTCTAATTTTAAACTAAATCTCCTGTGCAGGGAGTAGCTGGATTAAATGTGAAACAAGGCATTGTAGGTATTTTACCCTATTCAGTTTGTAGTCTTGATTCCACAAATTTGTAATGAAAACTGCATTTTTAATGCAGACCAAAGCTCTCCTGTTGAACTGACCATGCTCAGTCGCCCTCTTGTAGCCCAACATAATCCATTAGACCCTGAATGTAAACTTTTGAGTTGCGTCAGAACACCAGCATGTGTTTAGGTGTCTTCCATTCCCTAAATAAGTCACAATTTGAAATTTGAGTGGTAGACTATGGCCTTTAGAAACCAACATGAACAAAAAAATTGACATCGCCCTTCCAGCCCCTAAAGCTGTGACCCTTTTCAGTTTAACAAACATACCCTTCAGTGGAACATTTGCTTTGTGATTTTGGGATTGTGGAATATACCAGTATGAGAATGTAATATAAATGTGCCAACAAATAAACATCAGTATTTCACATGATCATTTTGGTGTCTTTGCTTACAAATGTACTATACACAGCATGTCTGGAGTGCTAAAATTTGTACAAGATTCATACAAGAGAATCATCTCTTGGGATATTGGTCTGCATATTTGTGTAAACTCTAATTTAACACTACACTATACTTTCAGCTATAGGTTAAAATGCCTTCATCCATAGTGTTAATTTTTTGTTCTCCTTTGCTATCCAGACTCAACCAGAAGAGGATTAGTTCCCCTTTTGTGTCTTGGTTCCTCCTGGGGTTTCTTATTCCAGCTTTAGGGAGTTTTTCCCTCGTCTTCAAGCCAAGACCTGGATTCTGTTTAAGCTGCTTTGTGACAGCAGTTGTAAAAACTGCTATATAAATGAAACCGAATAGAGTAGCCTTTGACCCGTTTTGAAATGGAGTATAAAAACTGGCTTGTGCAAACTGTCCTGGTGTCACTCAAATCCTGTCCAAAGTGAATACTGATTCAACTCCGACTGTTATGTCTAAACTCAGATCCTCAAGCAGGGAAAGAACCAAAATGCCTGTTGTCCTCTCACCAGATTTGAGCAAGGGATCAACTAAGTTTTCCAATTCTGATGATTTCTCCTGGCTGCTGCCGTTTGAATCATCTGTGGCAACTGCAGACCAAACTCTGCCCGTGGATCGTGTCCTTCGTCAAGCCCTGTATTTTTATTACTGTAAATTCAGAGGCAAATACGGGTTTACCTTTACATTTTCTTTAAGGGTAAAACATGGTTTTTCCACAATATGCAGATGCTCGAGCCATTTAACGACAATGACCTTTAACCAGTAGATGTTATTGAAGCATTTAGCCATGACCCATTTCCTTATTCCAGACAACTGTTTTCCTTTCTAACTTTTTTTTTTCCTGGCAGGGAATTTAGGTCTCATATACTTACTAGAAAGATTAAAAATAAATTCCCAGAACAATTATGTATTACTTGAAGAAATACCTTCTGACTTTCATAGAAACTACCAAACACAGTTTTCAGCTCTGACCTGGATGACTGATCCTCTCCAGACATGCAAGACTTTCAATGTCACAATTCGGTCAACATAAGCGCATTTGCAGAGGAATGTCTAGTACATAGCCTACAAATCTCTGACCAGTTTGTAATATGTGATCTTGCCTCCATTGCCCAAGGTACTGCATTGCACTAAATAAATACAAGTATTTAGTTATGTAAGCACCTTAAGTACATAGTTTGTATGTAAATGCCACATGTTCTCAAAGAAAGAAAAACAAAGTTACTACACATTTCTTTGACATTTTATTATACAGAGAATGTGGAAAATTACTGTGGCTGCTGTCCTCTGCCACGCCCAAAACCACCTCTCTGTGGGGGGGGGGGGGGGAGAGAAAAAAGTTAAAGGCATAATTTCAATCTTGTGTACCGTTCAATTAACAATGACCATATTAACAGAGGCACTTACAAACTGGAATTCTGTAGCAGCTCCTGCACCTGCTTCAGCCTTCTTGTCTGCTCCAGCTACATGAGCACAGAATGCGTAAATGAGACCACAAGCTCTTCATACACCAGGTGGAGAATTTAGTGTACTGTTATGAACATTGGTTGGATACATCATCTTGACCACAGGGACAAGTAGGTGAAAAGCAACTGAAAGACAACCGACAGTCCTGTAGAACTGTGTGTTCTCAGTGTTGGCTGCTAGCATACCCCCTCAGGCAAAGAATTTGTTGACTTGCTCAGCTGGGCAGTTTGACAGTAGTGTGTACTTACGGGGAGCTGCAGATCGCCTGTATGCGTCCCTGTCTCCCTCTCCACGGGCCAGACGAGCTGGTCTCTCTCCCTCCAGTCCTGAGAGGAATAAAGCAATTTTGTGTCTAAAAAGGCTTTTAACTTATTTGCTTCAAGTATGACAACCCTGATAAAAGAAGTCCGTTACAAAAAGCATCATGAACTTGACAATCTCACCCTTGGGGCGGGGTCTGGCTGTCTCGGGGCGGGTCTGACGGCGCAGGGTCGCAGGCACAATCTCAGGGGGCAGGTGGAGAAAATCCCTCAGGTATTGGATGCCCTCATTGGTCAGGTACCAGTAGAAGTGGCGCCAGGCAAACTGCTCTTTGACGTACCCACAGGACTTCAGAGACTATTAAAAAACGTTTAAAATAAGTTCTAGGACTCAAACTCCCCTGGTTAGCTAAAAAAAAATCCCAATGGCACCAACAAAACAGTTGCACCCAAACACAAACTCACACAAAGGAGACAATTAGCATAATACAATTTAAAGCTAAATAACAGATGGCAAAAAAAGCAAGTCTCAAAGCCCAGGATTTCCAGGAGCTCCTCTTTGTCACAACAGCTTAGGAATGTAATTATGTGGCTATACTGTCTTATGAAGTAACTGCAGATCTTCCATAAACCTTTGAATTTTGCCAAACTCTCAGTACTGAGCTAGTCAAAATTTTATTTGTTTCCAAGTTATCAAAAACAGATCAAAAGTAGCCCACTGCTAAAAATCTCACACTTCAGCGTTACATAAATGCATCACTTTTGCATCACCAAAAATTCCCAAATTATCACCCGCTACTGTATATCAAACCCAAACCCTTGCTAATGCAACAATCAGAAAACCTTCTGATCGTGAAGAAAACTGCTTAACAGTGGCAAATCGGTTTAATTTAGTCACGATACAAAAGCCTTGCATACAAAAGCTCGCCATCACCACCTAAATGACTGACAAGTTTAGTTCTCACACTAAGCCCATTTGCCTAGGCACATTCCTGAGCACGACTGTCCATCTTCCTACCAGCCTGTGTTCACACTGCACTCATGGTTACAGGCCTGAACATGCTTGCTTCATCGTTCCTTACTGCTTTAAACTGCCAAAATTACTGAATACATCTTCAGAGTCTGAACACAATGTTTACTTGTCATGACACTGTTCAGTGTTTTTTGGGGATCCACAAGTATAAAGATGGATGGTAAATATTATCAAATCTCAATTCTTGAGTGTTTCTAACCATGCCTGCAAACTTTTATCTGCCCATATTTCCAACAAACACTCCACCTCTGCTGTAGATCAAGGTCATCCCATTTGTTAAATAAGCCACATTTGTGTTCAGTGGTAAATTTATGTTAAGGTTACACTAGATTGGCCTCGTACCCAAACCCAGCTCATAATCAACTCTGGGTACAGTATGGAGTCAATCACACTAATCAAATGAATTGGACTTTGATGGTCCAGAGCGCGTACACCCTTATTCAAGTAGGTCACGGTCAAGTAGGTTTTATTAGTCATTTCTGCCAAATAAAACATCCTTGATTTGACCTACTTGAGTAAGGGTGTACTCACGCTGGATAATCTAAGCCCATCACTATAAACCCACCGATGCTTTAATTCCAGTCTTGCATGTGATAAAGTATCAGTAGTACCCAAAATTAAATACCAGCAGCATGAAGTAGCACCAACTTCATCTGCTCACAGGTGATAAAGGATGTTTGTTTTCACAATAGTAAATATTTCAATAGCACATTTACAAATAGACATAGAACAAGAAACAGGATTTAACTGTCCCATTAAACAAGGAAATAGCCTGATATATCCATGCTGCCAGGACCAGCAGTGTGGGATGCTGTGTTTGCATACACTTTTCCTTTCATATCTGACGAGGGAAGTTCACAGACTAGCACATATACACAGTGTGCACAAAATGAGTATTAATCTTCATTTGCACATTATGGTACACCAGACTTTAGCCATAGCAGAGTAGCCTCATCTAGTACTCACCTGCATGGCCTTCATGACATGAAGGTTGGGCACATTCTTATCAGCGAGCTCCGGGTGCTTTGCCAGATGCACATCTTTTTTTGCCACCATGACACCCTCCTTGAAGAGGAGCTCATAGATAGCAATGCGATTCTTCTTGGGCATCAACATCTGAAAATGCAGGGGAAAAAATTCATGATCATTGTACTTTGACCTTTGGCACTTCACATACCAATCAGGAAACCAACTGCCTACTTTTAAAACAATGTGGCCTTACACAGTATAAGAGAACAGTCAAAGGCATGATACAATACAACCAAAGTACTAAGACCCTTTAATTAATGAACTCAATTGCACATACAGCTTGTATAATCCCTATAGAAAGTGGCCCCTTAGGTACATATGAACACATCACAAAAGTGTGATCAATGTGAAATTCTCTCTGTATTTATTCCATTCAGCAAGTGAAGCGGGCAGCCAGCAACACAGCTCCCAGGAGGCAGTATGTGGGAATAGTACCTTGCTTAAGGGTACCTCAGTGGTGTCAATAGTAGTCCTGGGATTCAAACCCACAACCTTCTGATTGCAGGGGCAACTCCCTAACCACCAGCTGAAAGAAAAGCACTGGGATGCTCTGAACAGCCACATATCTTTTACATCACCACAGCCATGCCAAGCACCATCTAGACGGCTACAAAGGATTAGGGTGTGGAGCAGTTAATATGGGTTCACCAGAGTGATGGAGCTCCATTTAGTTCTTAGGAGAGGACTCCCAAATTGATATTAAGTCCTGGACTGCACAGCAGTTTGAATAGAGATTTTCTACTGAAAGAGCATTACAGTCTTAATCCCTGTCTGAAAGCACCAGCAGTTTAGAAGAGCTAGCAAATGTCTATACACTTTTGAACAGTATCTGAATGATTTTACATTAATTTTTGATAATGGACTTGTTTAGTGACATACATGAGACACCAAGCAAAACAATGATCAACAGTATTAACATTAACAGTAGACTAAGTTTTACTTATAAAACATTATGGTACAAAAATAGTTTATTCCTCATTTATTAAATGCTACGGATGTTAGCATACTTGCTACATGGTCTCCTGTTTGTTCCACTGTGACCGAAATAAATCCAAGATTTACAATCACTTCTAAAACAAATAAACAGATAAAGCCTTTCTGAAGTCTAAAATCCTGCTGTTTTCGATTTCACCACCACTACACTGTAAATACCTTACGGAGATCAGAATTAGCCTACATGCTAAACGTTATTCCAGTTTTATAGCACAAATGAATATTTTCTACTTCGTGTTGTGTATTTTTAGACATTTAAGACTTGGAAACATGTCGATAATCAAGTATACAAGCTGAACTCCCCGTTTATTTCTGACATTTTTGACACTGAATCTGAAATTAGCACGTTAGACTCTGCAGCCTCAGCCTACTCCAGATAAACAGACTCCAGATATCAAATTTAATAAATATAATTTCGCAAAAGACGGGTAGTTAGACACTCATAAGGGATTCTTCTTACAGACGGACTCGAAATAAAGGTAACGTATAACAGGATCATTGAGATATTTGAAGGATTTTGTCTGAAGCTCGGTTTACCTCGACACTTGCTGAGAGACCGGAGTCAGAAAGGACCGTTGCTGCGTTCCACCCCGGGAAGAGGAGAGGAGAGTAGAGTCAGTAGCGCCCCCAGCTGGTCAGGCGATTAAAGCTCCATCTTTAAACCCCTAGCAGAGTTTCATCTGAAAACAATTAAAATACATAAACATATAGTATATGGACAAAAGTATTGGGACGCATGAGCAGTACACCAACAGGAACTTGACATTGCATTCTAATGCATAGACGTTAATGTGGAGTTGGGTTGGGCTATATCTTGAACTTGCTGTATCTTCATCTGGCTGTAATAATCATGGGAGTCTTGAATTTTGTTGTGATTATGATGACAATAATTACAGTTATTCAATACTATTTCAGAAGGTAGTGTGTGTTTGCCTGTTGTAATATATTTATATGTATTTTAATATTGGTTTATACTGGGGAGACACTGAGAACAAAGGGTCAAATATCACTAATTCCAGCAACACATATATTTATTATTAGCCTGTAGGTTTTGGATAATGGGGTTTGTTGATCACTCTAAGGATTTTCAATGGCAATGTAAAGTAATTCTGGGTATTTTGCAAAAACACAAAAATTACACAAAATCATGAATTCTATCAAACTAATTATATAATACAGGTCATATAACAATACACAACATAATAATACAACATAACACAACAATGCACAATACTCAGATTATATAAGGCACAACAATACACAACATACAGAATATAGACGACAGCAATATAGACAATATATATTATATATAAAACACAATAATACACAACATATACGTATAGAAAAACAACAATACCGACGATGTATATATAATTTCCAGACACCAAGCAATATCTAAGTAATATACAGAGTATATAAAAAGACAAGCAACACGCATAATGTGTGTATCATTGGAAACAGCAGTGATGTGTGTCCTGTACGGGAGTGAAAATGAGGTGATTGATTATTTGTGCGGAGTAGTAGTTATGGCCTGGGAGGTTATGGTACTGTTCAGCTGTTTCTTTTTGGCTTTTTTCTGTTCTAAATCAAACCTGATCACATAAAAAGACCTGTTTAACAGTTAATACTATGCCCCTCTTGCACATCACATTTTATTCTTCTTCTTCTTCTTCTTCTTATTATTATTATTATTATTGTTATTGTTGTTGTTGTTATTATTGCTATTAATAACAACAACAACAACAGCAACAATAATAATAATTTGTTTATACATATAATAAGTACATGTCACTGTGCACGTGATGGATAAAGAATACTGAAGCATTGGTGCAGTTTGGTGATAAAAGCCGATAATTATGTTGTGTTCAAAAAGACCACCAGCATATTTTGGTCCTGATGTTCATTGTGTCTCCACACCACATGATTAAGGCTCTCCCGGTTTCATGGTTTCCTCCATTTTGGAGTTTAGATGGTCTCCAGGGTAAGAGTCATGAATATGTAAGAGTCTCCTGCTGGACCATCCCCCCTCTGCTGCTGCGCCTCCAGCCGGACCGAGCGCAGCTCTCCAGCCCTGCGCGCGCCTCCAGCACCGGGGGGCTTCTCCAGACCACCGGGGGACCGGCTCTCTGGACCGAGGAGACTGGATTCTCGCCAGCCTGTCTCGGTATGTCTTCTAAAGCTGCTCTTTATCTGCTCAGAGCCTTGCACGGCGTTAGCGCGGAATCAGAGCTCGGTCCGGACGGGCTCCGGATCCGCACGAGACCAGGCCAGAACCCAGCCGGGCTTAGATACACGAGGGGGTCTCACTGGAGCGAGAATAGCTCGATTCATGCTTTTCTGCTTTTCCATTTGCACGAGCGGGTTCAGAGTTGCAAGGCGCGCGTGGCTGTAAGTGGATCCTGGTCATCAATTAGTCATGGGCTTCAGCCAAAACACTCAGGCTCTGAGCCACACAGGGTCCATCTAGGAGACAATATGACAACGAGATTTAATTTATTATACTTGACCATTCATGGATATTCATTCGTGGAATCTATCTATCTATCTATCTATCTATCTATCTATCTATCTATCTATCTATCTATCTATCTATCTATCTATCTATCTGTGTTTATATCTATCTATATGTGTGTATGTATGAATGTATGCTGTATGTGTGTGTGTGTGTGTGTGTGTGTGTGTATAATGGTCATTACTGGATAAGCAGACTAATGGTCAGCATAATTTATGTTACATATGTGTCTATCATTTTTAGATCTGTTTTAAACTCTCTTTCAAAAAGGGCCTTGATTACAGTTGTGAGTGATATTAGTTGAATTGTGAAAACGACATGACCATTGGGGTTGTTTGACGCTTTTTCTAGTAAGGCTGTCACTGTCAGTTATACTAAGTAATTAAATAGCTTCCAGATAATTTTGATGAGGAATTGACACATCAAGCATCTCTTGCAAAGTACAAGAATATGACATCAAATGGTGATTTGAAAGATCACTCCGATGTAACCGTCTGGGGCTGCTGAGTGCCACAACCATCTAAGCGTTGTCCATATGTTTTAGAGATCACATGTTCAGTCCCCAGTGACTCTGCAGCCATCTGTGGCCATTCCAAGAGAGGAGGGTGCCCCCCTCCGCCTCACCCAAAATACTTGTATTGATTTGGATTCATTTCATTGAAAATTGATTGATTTAATCGATAAATTGTGTTAGCCTTGGTTGATTAATGTTATACTCTGTTGTCATTGTCTTGTCAACAATATTGAGTTGGCACGATGTTTTATGATTTTCTTGTTTGGATTATTGTTAAGCATTTATATCAATGCAGTTCACATCCTGCTATTGTATCTGAAACCATTTTGAGCTTTAACACATCAGTTAATTGCCAGGTTTAGTGGTGTGTTAAGGTGGAGAAGCCCTCAAAGACCAGAACTGATGAATCCTGTATGGACTGCAGTGCACCTCTTTACAGTCAACTGGTCCTTTTGTATCTCTTGCTAAAACCTAATTCTGGACTTGCTGTTGGTCTTCAGTTCCAAATGAACTAGAGAACTGTCCAGGGTCCTGATTGTCTCTTGTTCCTCACATCTAGCCCACCTGCTTCCTTGACCTTGCTTAGTGGATGGTTGTGATGCATCACTGTGGTCAGCATTAATGAAATGACAGTGATGGGAGAGGGCCGGAGACTTTCATTTAATTTTCTGAAGCCCATCAGTGGCCCAGGGCTTTCCTTTCATTTTGCAGCACTTAGGGGAAAACTTCTGATTGACTTGTAAATAGGATTGTCACCAGTAGAAAATGAATGAGAACAGTACAGAGTCATTGTTCATGCTTTAGACATCTTTGGCTGATTTAATTAAACTGCAAAAGCCATCTGTTGATGCAGCTGAGTGTGCTTGGACCCTTAGATTGTAACAATGATGGGGCTGCTGCGAATATGTGATTATATTCAATTACTTCAAACAAAACAATCCATTTAAATTTACGACTCTTACGAGCTTAGTGATTAATTATCAGATGTGCTGTGTGTCAGATATGAAGACATAGAAGGTTTTTTTCCTTGGGTTTTATAAGTGATCAGTGGCCTGTGATCCATAAGTCACTAAATAAGACTCTAAAAAATGTGTCAGGAATCAAAAGGAGTGTTCTGTTGGGACTTTAAGGGTTAAAACAAAAACAGGCTTCACAATAATAATTAGATTCCATGAGAAGCTATTTAACTGATTATGTTAGTATTAAATTGTATGTGTTTATAATGTAGAAAAGGATTATAGTATAGTATAGGTTGGACCCTATGGTAATGATCTTTGGGCTTTATTGATTTTATTTGATTAGGCGCACATTATTAATGAGCATGCTGAAGTCATTTATGTTGAGTAGTAATGTCAGTAGCAGTTCTTAAGGTGTGTCTCTGTATTCCTGACATTTTTGGCTTCTAATGAGGGATGGCATTGGTTCAAATGTGTTGATGTACACATTACCTTCCCCTGTGTCCTTGTGAATTATATATCTTATACTACAGGCTTCACTAAGTGATTACTGCAATGAGTGTACACACTTAAAGGCTTTTGAATCTCTGTGTACAGAAAAAAACCTTTTTACACTTCCTCTGCTCTTTAAAGATCTAATGATGGCAGTAAAGACAGAGAGAGAAGAGAATCTGCTAATGTAAAGCTGTGCTGTGATGGAGGGTGGCTTTTAAAGCTGGGGTCAGTACAGTCAAGTTTTCCTGTTCTGCATGATGTCTTAGTGTATTAGTAAGATTTAATGTTGTTTTACAAAAATGCATACAGAGAAGGGTGGCGGGAATACATAATGATGAGGCCATTGTATGAAAACGTATCACAATTTAGTTTATCTGACATTTGAATACAAAATGGAATGAACAAAACATACCAGCAAATGGTGTGATATTTAAAACAGGCCATGAAAAATAGCACAATGGGTTGACCAAGTTGGACACTGGTTGTTGGTGTTCACAGGGTTTAAATCTGTGGTTTTTATGATGCAAGCAGTTATTCAGAAGTACTGACAAAAAATACAAGTTCAGAAAAGTGCATTATGTCATGATAATGTATCATCGTAATGCCCACTCCTACATACTTTTTAGCTATAGTAACAGCTGTAGTGCTGTAGCCTGCTACCTTAGGCTGGAATTGACTATAAAACGCTCACTTTTCTCCCCAAGTAAGTCACAGACTGGCTAACAAGGCTTATTAACAAAATTGGTCTTGAGGAGTGAAGAGGTGTGTCACTTTTGGGGCTAAATGTCATGTTCAAAGGCACCATGCTACTCTCCGGTTACTAATTAATTTCACCCTTGGGTCTTGAACCCATAACCTAACAGTGACTCCAGCGAACCCTTTATCCTCTAAACCATCTGTGGGTCTAATTGTGCTTATAAAAGTAGATTAATTCAGACTGATATATTGGCTTTTAGAAAACAGCCCTGTTGGGATTATGGGGCCCGTGACATTGAAAACTGAGTTTTCTTTGCTTCAGTAAAATAAGAGTTTAATGTAGTAACATTGCTAAGTTTCAAAACACACCATCCACTCCCCAGTCCGTACAGCCCAACTGTGGAAACTGAACTACAAAAGTGGAATGAAATGGTTTTGTGATGATGTATTTGCCCCTGCCCATCAGTCCGGAATACTATTGAATGAGGTACAATGCAAGAGGTAGTTTTCTTAACTCCATCTATAAATCGAAAGGACACAGTGACAGAAACAAATTATGGATAATAAATGCCAGTGAAATTAAAGAACTTAATGAACTGGTGCTATAATAAATGTAGCATTTACTGACATGCACACACATACAGCACTTATTAGAGATCTGTATTAATATCTCTGCTTCTTAGATCTTTAAAATCTGACATTTTGAGCTTTTGGGGTTAAACTGCATACCCATACATTCTTAAGTCAGGTGTCAGTCAATCGTGAGGTTTCATTATCACAGAGTTGCTGTAGTTTTGATGACTGGCAGCACCCTGAGCCGAGTTTGGAGCGGATGACGCATGCCCATCCAGAACAAGTGCTTTGTTTATCATGCAGTTGGCGTACGAAGAGTATATTATGGATTTTGTTGAGTCACGAAAGAATGAAATTTCTGTCAATGGCTTTTCAGCTTCAGCTCCTGCCGGAGGATCGCTGCATATGTAATATGAATCAAAAGTACTGAATGCAGCAAATATTTCTAGAAATGATATTTGTTACAATCTTTTTTCAGCGATTTCTGGTGGTTTGTCCTTATCAGCTCTCCAGACGCTAGTTGATGTGAACAGAGATGGAAGGGGGACAATTGAAAGAGGATGGTTAGACATATTGATCCTGGAAACGCTTCAGATGTGGCTGGAGATATGTGCTGAATTCAGATTTGTGTGTGGTGCATATTCTCAGCGGCAAAGGCAAAGAGGTAATGAACGTGGGTTGCTTGTGAGAGTGTGTCCTTTTTTGTTTTTGCAGTAATCAACACTGCCTGGGGTTATGTAACAAACCACTACAACAGTTTAGCTCCAGGGAGAAGAGCCCTCACTGAGGGAGACATTCATATGCTTCAGAACAGCCTGCCAGACCGTCCATTTAATCCATGAGTCAGACTCTCCTGGTAGCAGCTCTCACCCTCCGCGGGGCAGTTACTCAGCAAGGTTTTAACATGAATAAATCAGGGCAGCCACGGCCAGTAATGTACAGTATCTGTGTCAGGCAGTGGACATGCCTCCCCTTGGTATCACCAACCCCTTTTTTTTAATCCTAGAGAAAATTATGTGTAAGAGAGCAAAAATAAAGATGCTAAAAAAAACAGATTGTTCCCTGAAGGCCTTTATGGAAAAACGAGTCCCTGCTTTTATGAATGTTGATATTGTATATCAAAATGTGATTCACTAAAATTCCTGCCACAAAAACAGCCTTAAAGTTCACAGACTTTCTGATGTCATAAATACCATTTGCATACAAGCCCCTGTGCAACCTACAGCAGTTTAACTCCTCCCTTTCACACTGAAGTTATAAGGAGTGTTTCGAGCATAGGGCAGCCAGTAAAACAAAGGTCATTTACATAAATTTGTCTTAAAGACACAGGATATATATCCCTGTTTCTCAGGGATACTGTTTTTGTACATAAAGTCAAGCAACTATCTCAAGACAAATTTACAAAACAATTTTTGTAAATGTGTAAGTGTAAAGACCGCTTTTAAAGTAAAAAAATAAAGCAACAATCCGTGTATACGGATGCACAACTCCAGCAGGGCCAGATCCAGCACAGTCTCCTACTCGAACACACCCACTAAACCCGGCATTTAACAGCTTAGTTAAGGCAGGTGTGTTTGAACAGGGGAGTCACCAAACTATGCAGGACCTGGTCTTCCAGGACCCCTGTTTTATATCAATTCTACAACAACAGGCCTAATCCAAGAATCATTTAGGAACTTTTTTCTTGATATACTTTATGTTGATATTTAGTTGATATGAGCAGACTCATGAGTATGTCAGTGTCTCGAAAGCTTTTGAAGAGAGTTGTAGGACTGCAGCATCATTTGCAGAGAAGTGACAAACGTAAAAGTCAAAATACTTTAGTGAAGGAAAGGCAAAGCTCTTAAGTCCGAAATACAGGCAAATAGGGAACTGAATGGTAATAGAGTTTCATGTTTGTATACATCTTTCCTGGTGACATGGACAACAGTGTTCATGAAGTACATGGTTTTGAAAAATGATCAGCTATTGATGTGTCTCCTCTGGCTGCACTGGAGACCTGTTTAAGTACTGCGGTCGCCAGGAATACAGCCTGCTGTATATGAATCCACATCCGAGTGCTTCTTGCTCTCATGATTGAAGGAGCCCTGCTTTACTTCACAGTAAAAGAGTTAAGAGGAGGTGGAGGCGGATTCATTCTGCCATCTAGACTTGATTTTTCAAACTGCAGTAGAGTTAGAGCAAAGGAATTAGTTGTAATTTGTGGTTTGTGTGTATCTAAAAATATGAACCTGAAGTAACTGCAATAACTCTTGCTGTAATGCAAAAATAGTATCATGGTATGATTTTTGTCATTCACAGTTTAATGAATCCTGCACTATTAAAAGACATCTCAGGAAAGGTGTTAACTGAGCTGCCGGATATGATTTCTCAAGCTCATAGTCGTGACATTTTACTGTGTCACCCATTATTAGACATGCTGTCACCCTTGGAATTATATATACACTGATCAGACATAACGTTTAAACCAGAGGTGAAGTGAATAATGTAGGTTATGGCTTTGCAGCAGCCCCTGTCTATTGCAAGATATATTTTGCAACAAGTGGATGCAGTGCAATGGTGCAATAGTGGACTTTCTTGAGCAACTCATCTCCCTATAAGAGGTCCTCTCACAAGTTACACCCACCACTGACAATCAGTCCCAGTTGTCCAACGAGTGGGAGCCAAAAGTGTAGCCCACATACACACTGCCTCCATCCCCAAGCCAAAGGGAGGTGGAGAGATTTCATCAAAGCCTGAAAGGTTTTGCTAGGGCTAAAGTATGAGAAGAGTGACCATTTAAAAACAATATAACATACAACATCACCAAAATCACACACCAGATGCCGACATAGCTTCAGACACTGGTCTTCCTGTCTGAGTGTGATGTTTGGATGGAGGACCAGACATATGTGCAGACACAGATATTTATTACATACATTAAAACATGACATAAACAAGAAATACACAAGAGACCGATAGCTAGAAACTACAAGGAAACACAAACAGGGAGAACACAAAGCTAGAAACACTATGAAAGACAGGGGTACAAAGACGGGAAATATCATGGTTGACTGACTAAACACAAAGACTGGAGTATAAATACATGAATGTAATACACAACAGGTGAAACAAGGTGGGGTTTCAAACAAGCAGACAGGTTTGCATGATGGGGAAGGTCAGTTAGGGGGTGGGGTTACACTTAAACCAGAAAATAAACCACATTGAGGGACAGAACATAATCAGAAACCATGTGTGAGGGAGATGAGACAAGGTGGGACTGTTGCACTGAGCCTCTCCAGGCCAATCATCTCCTGAAGCCTTCATCTGCCAGGTGATTGCCAGGGTTGGAATCCAGTATACAGATTCAGACAGGAGAATCTCCACAACAACAGCCTTGGCCTGCTCCTGGGTCACTGCATCTAATGAGGACAACGGGTTGGCCTGATTACCTCCAAGACTATAGGTGATATTTTTAAATGTGAGCTTTTTGCAGTTTTCACCAGATGCTGTATGCTAAAAGAAAACTGCCCGCTGGCTATAGCTAAGAAACAGTTAATGCGTCCTATTTCCATTGAGCCACTTTTCACAATAAAAATATATTGGATATTTTTTTTTTACTGTAATAATGACTAATTTGTCTCTCTGTACTCTTGAATAATTTGTATGACGTGCACAAAAAGTGGTAGCACTTCTGGCATTTCAAGACAAAAAGGGACTGGTAGACTACAGAGCAGTAGAGTTTCTTTAGACAAAGTTTTGAAACACTCCGCCTTAAAAAGGTTCTTAAAAAATACTGGGAACAAGAGATTCTCACCATGTGCCTCAGGGCTATGGAGAAGATGTCACAATTAGAGGATGAGGAAAAAGCTGTTGTCAGTTTGAACTGAGTGTGAACCCTTCAGCGATCAAAGATTAGTTTGACGTCAAAGTGAATCTCAGAAGCTGTGTCTCATTTTGAGAACACCGCGGTGGACTAACTCCAGGCACTGACTGTTTATGAAAAGCAGCTGTAGCATTTTAAGAGTGCTAAATATGGCATTGGTGGGTTTATAGATTAGGGCTGTGCAAGGTATCACCTGTCTCACCATACTGGCTTTTGCAGCACTGATATTGTGGAATGCAGTAATATAGATAATAAATAACCAAACAGTCATTGTGAATGGTGAGCATCCTGAGCAGTGTCAGACATCCCATATATAGTATAGGGACAAAAGTATTGGGACACCTGACCACTACACCAACAGGGACTTTAATGACACTGCATTTATTATGGTGTTGCTCCCCCTTTGCAGCTATAACAGCTTCCACTCTCCTTGAAAGGCTTTTGTTAAGATTTTGAAGTGTTTCTGTAGGAATTTGTGCTCATTCATTCCGCAGCATTTATGAGGTCGGGCGCTGATGTTGGTTGAGAAGGCCTGGGTTGTAATCTCAATTCCAGTTCATCCCAAAGGTGTTGGATGGGATTGAGATCAGGGCTCTGTGCAGTCCAGTCAATTCCTCCACACCGAACTCATCCAGCCATGTCTTTATGGAGCTTGCTTTGTGCACAGGGGACAGTCATACTGGAATAGAAAAGGTGTGTCCCAATACATTTTTCATGTAGTGTAACATATAGCTGTTTTAATAACTCAGTCAATCCACTTGATCCAGCTACCAAACATTTTGTCTCGTGTACATCACTCTCTTCAGTGTCCCTGGATCCTTTGAATTTGGAAGTCATTACGCTGAAATACAGATAATACCACATAAATGCAAACAAGATAGTACTGAAATGACATTGCATGAAACTAAGCCTACTACGAAACCTCAACACTATTCTATACCAACACCAGCCACTCAGCCTGTGTCCAACTACAGTCAAAGCAACATTACCACCACATTTGATAATGTTGGCATGGGGTGTTTTTTGGAGTCTTCTGATGTCAGTTCAGTATGTAGCAGTGTTTGCTTACATGGGGCGACATCTTATTTAGACTTTTTAATCCAGAAGTGATATTCTGTGGAAGATGTACACAGGATGAGACAAATTGACTTACTGACCATTGATTTTTCTTGTAGGGTCAAAAGACCCAAGTTCTTTGCATGCACATGCTGTCAACTAGTTGTTACTAGTTGTTATATGTTGTTACTGTTACTGTTAAAGCATGATACTAGACATGTTTGTGTTTCTGTGAAGGCCTTGCTGATGTCATGTTTTTACTCACCTGTTGGATGATGATGATCTGTTGACTTATATATTACCTGTTACAGGCAAATCGGTACAGGAAAGGTAACGTTTTATCCTGAGGTGTGTTCTTTTTTGGTTCAGCCATGTCCTTTTAAGGAGCTTTGTCAGTGTTTATAACTAGGAGGAGTCTGTCAGTCTATCTGTTAATTACTGATGGACTGGCATGTCTGTGAGAAGCTTGTCAAAGTCCAGTCCGGATATGTGCTCAGGTGTGTGTGTGTGTGTGTGTGTGTGTGTGTGTGTGTGTGTGGTATATACAGGAGGGTGTTGCATTAAACGGAATCCTTGTGTGTTATAGGTTTATTAAAAGGTTTGCTGTTCATCGCTCACTGGCATCAACAGTGGATTTTGTAGCCTGGAATCCTCAGGTGAGGCTTCATCTCTCTATTAACAAGATCTGAAAGGGCCAGAGAATTAATATGTGAACATGGAGATTCTTATGGAATGTCACTAGGGGTGGGCAATATGACAATGTAATATAGTTTTTAGACAAATTATGTAGAAAAATGCTTTTGTGTTGCATTATATGGGTCTCTTCACTACTTACAGTGCCCAACTGCACTGATTGATTGAAAAAAGACTCTGAATAGTCTCCTGAGTGGTGAAGTACTCTGCTAAAGCACTTTTGAATTGTAACATAAAATGTTGTTTTACTTTTGGGAGCATTTAATAAAATGTGACAATAGAACACACTTTTTCAACTTTGGTAAAAGAAAATGTTGTGAAAGCTTCTTCACGTTAATATGAAGTATCTGTCATGAATCAGGATTACCATGTTGTAGATGAATAGAGATATTATTAACAACAAAGGTCAGAAGTCACCTATGAAAATAGTGGTTGCGTGTCTTTTCTATGCTTTACATATTATGCAAATATCCTTGTCATTTGCAGTTTTTGGTCTTTCATGTTCTGGGCTCTACACTCGCGTGTGGTGTGAGTGAAACTCTTACTCTAACTTCTGAGCAGGTCTCCCAGGGGTGTGGTGAAGTTTCAGCTGCCGTTCAGGCAATTAGTTCCCTGGTTATTACTCCACTGTCACCTTTCAGGTTTGTTTAATCAATCCTATCGACTGAGAAGGCTGCTGTGCCTGGGGATCATTGAAAATGGTCTTTTTTGGCGCTGCTGCAGTTTGTAGTGCTGTGAGCAAATGTACAGAATTGGGGTGTTAATGTGTTGTGTTTCAGTGTAATGTGTCCTATGGCTTGCTCTGTGTGTGTGTGTGTGTGTGTGGGTGGGTGGGTGTGTGTGTGTGTGGGTGGGTGGGTGTGGGGGGGTGCAAATAATACATTGCTTTTTGTGACATTGTGAAAACAGGGAATCCGAGTAGTTGGTGCACCCATCAGGATAGGAAAGTGAGAATGAGGAGTGAAAATGTTAAGGGTATATGTACCACATAAACCTCTTAAATAAAACAACAAGGTAATTCAGTTCTTGGAGCAGGATAGAGTGGATCTATAATGTGATGCATAGATTTTCTGATTCCATGTGAATGTCTGATTTGGCAAATGTGAGAAAATCTGAGCTTCTAGTTTAACTTCTTATAATACTTTTTCTAGTTTTTACCTGTCAGATACAAGACAACTTAAAGGTAAAGATATAATTTAACAATTTTTAACGTTATTATGGTGCTCCTCCTAGATCTTTTAAGAACCGACAACAAACTTTAAATCCCAGTCCTATATGTACTCATGATGTGTTTAAGCAAATCAAACTATGCAAAAGTGCAGCAGTGAAATTGCAATTAGTTGTTTTTCTTAGTGAAAATAAGAGCACATCCTGTACAGAGAACACACTTTTGCACATTTATTACACAATTCATTTGCTGTAATTTTTAACTTATTGGGTAAGAAAACATCATATTATTCTGTATTGTTTGCACATAGCATGTGCAAACGTTGTGGCACCCCTTTTCAATTTGGCCAATATGTTTTTCACGTATTCAGATTAAATAAATGATTTGAAAAACAGTGCTGTATTTGAATTGGTTCTCTGCAGATGATATGTACTTATTTTCATTTCGTTAATCAACCAAATGTGACTGGGGGTGTTTTGCATGTAGTTGCTCAGTAAACAAAAACACTGATGATGAAAGAAAAGACTTACATGGTACCAAAACCTTCAGGGTGAATCTTGAGGAACATTAAACTGATGGCTGTGAGAATTCACAGATGTGTTGTGGGAAAATGAGAATATGGGAAAAAAACGTATTCTATTTGAATTTCTTTTACCGCTGAAACAAGTGTTTGTAGCTCTTCCTTATTTCTGACAGCCTTCATGATAATCTCACCATTAACTGCTGGAGTCTGCAGGTTATGAATACTAATGCCAAAACATTGTCCACTTTTCATATACTGTACATTTAATCCTTCTTTAGGAAAATATAAACAAATTCGTTTTTTTCACTAAAATTCTTTCATTTTCATCCTTCCATCATCCCACAGGATTCTGCTGGCTCTGGTACTCAAATTTTCAGATAAGCTAGATCTTATAAAGGGGGGACAAGAGTGTCACTGCGTTTCAAACTGAGAGCTTATGTAGATAGACATGCTTTTTTCATCCCTCCATCATCCCATAGAAACCCTCTGATCACACTGTGCCTTCAGATTATAAGCTATAACCAGTGAACCTGATAGAATCATACAGTCGAGGACTCAGTGCACAGGACTGGATTTACACTTACAGTACTTATGCAACTCTGCTATACTTAATTTCCGTTTCACTCCATTCATTTTGTAGTTCCTTCACTTTGTCATAAAATCACAGCTGTAGCACATCATGTGTCACATTGATCACATTTAACTTTTTTCAAGACTCTTTATTTGCTACATACATAGTTCAACAAGTACAACATATAGTGTAACATATAGTGAAATGTTATCCCTAAGTTGACCCTGAGAGGGGCAGGTGAGATACAGTGAGGTAGAGAGGCAGGTGAGGCACAGTGAGGTAGAGAGGCAGGTGAGATACAGTCAGATAGAGAGGCAAGTGAGGTACAGTGAGCTAGAGAGGCAGGTGAGGAACATTGAGGTAGAGAGGCAGGTGAGGTACAGTGAGGTAGAGAGGCAGGTGAGGTACAGTGAGATGGAGAGGCAGGTGAGGTACAGTGAGGTAGAGAGGCAGGTGAGGTACAGTGAGGTAGAGAGGCAGGTGAGGTACAGT
>JBBPDC010000109.1:19044357-19055947 GCA_037974485.1 Hemigrammopetersius urotaenia | reverse complement strand
GGTGAGGTACAGTGAGGTAGAGAGACAGGTGAGGTACAGTGAGGTAGAGAGGCAGGTGAGGTAGAGAGGCAGGTGAGATACAGTGAGGTAGAGAGGCAGGTGAGGTAGAACGAGGTACAGAGTTCAGCTTGTGTTAAAATGGACAGTTAAGGTTATGCATCGTGTCCTGGTTAAGAATCTGATGTTCTGAGGATAGAAGCTCCTCCTCTGTTTTGACCATAAAGCTCCTGAAGTGTTTTCTTGATTTCAGTAGTTTAACAGAGACAAATATCTGGTGGTCCTGGTTGCTCTGTGTCACTGGCCGAGCCGTGACACTCTGGTTGTGTATCTCTGGTATAATAACCCGCAGAGCAGTAGAACTGACCTGGTGCAGAGCGGATCACTCTTTCATTCTTGCATTGCCCAGCAGAAAGCCATTCACTGCTTGGCATTCTCTGCTCACACTGCAGTCACCAAACCCTATAGAAACCTCGAGCTGTTGACCCAGAGAAAATGGTTGCATTTCGTATCGAATGCACTCATGTCTGACACTATCCTTTTTCAGCTCCCTGTCGTCTCATAGGAGCCCTGCTGTTCGGAGGGATTCATTTTTTGGTCCAGAGCACACACTTGCATCTCATGCTGATAGCACAAAGATTATAAATGAATTCTCCGGCTAGATAACTCCCATGTATTTTAGCTTCCATGCTTTTTTTGAGTTTTGGCAAGCCAGAGTTTGGCTACACATATTTTGTTTTATCGCTTTGCCACTTTCACCTCTTCTTAAATATTTTCCTTTGATAAGGAATACAGATGGTTGTTTCCAGAAGCAGTAGGCTATTTCTGGAATGTATTCCTCTATGATTTGAAGCTGTTCCACAATGCAGATCTGTTGCTGCCTAAATGGGAATTCCATCAGTTATAAACAATAATTGTATGTTAATTGTTGGCATTTTAACAAAGTCATTCAAGGTAGTTTGACGTGAAATTGTGAATTATAGAGAAATGCACTGGATTTCTTTTCAGCGGAACCCCTCCATGTACATTCCACTTATACGCACTTCAGCAGTCGCGGCTTCAGTCTCGTGCCTGTGATTTAATAAGAAACGCACGAATGTCTGTTGCAAATCTAAGATTACTCATAATTCAGAAAGTTGATGTGACTGAAAAAAACCAAAAGCAGATCTGAAATCAGCATGAAAAACTGGTTAAGGAAAGTGTGTTGTGGTTTCTGATGATTACAAATCTTTTTTTTTTGTTGTTGCAATTGATTGTGGAAACCCCTGCACGTGTGCAGAAAAGGCAGATATTCTCTGCATTTTTTTTTCTTTTATGATGTCCGTACCTCATCCACCATGCCCTCATCATCCTCATGTTGGTTGTGTATGTTTGGGCACAGCTATTACCAAGGCAATCAGACACCTAAACAGAATGAACCTCGGCTGCTCAGAACGAACCAAGGTTTGGAAGTAGCCAATCTGAGAACGGTATTTATTTCTCCTTGTGGCTGATTGGCTGCTGCCCTGTGACGCATCTCTGACAGCTGCACTCCAGAATTTCCCATATATAGCTTTTGGGATTCATTAAACTTTTTTGACGTCTGGTTCCATTCCCCACCACAGTGAGCAGTTCTAACTGATGGACTGTTCCACACCAAACTGCTCTGAATGACTTTATTTAAATCCTAATGCTGAAATGTTGGCAAGAAAGGTTCGCCAAGAAAATTAGATTTGCCGAATATAGAGTCACCTACAAGTTGTCACATAAATGTGATTGCAGTCTCTGCCCAGTTGCATCTCATTAAATAATTCCGATTCGCTGGGTCTCATTAAGGCTCAGTGCACTTTAGAGAACTCACCTGCACCATTATCAGATATTCAGAATAAGAACGCCAGGATGGCTTCTGTGGCTCGAATGTATTGAACCCTGACCCCTTGTGTGTCTCCAGGCAGTTCACAGTTGGTTGCTACAGTTATCAGGTAACAGAAACCTGAATTATTTATTAGTGGTCGGTTCTATATTTAGAGGAGTGGATATGACATGGGTGCGGCACCCGACTCTCTAGGAAAGGTGGCGTATTCTGTAGCGTAGTCCACAGCGGTGGGCTTTGTAGTTCAGAAACACTCAGTACACACTGTGTGCCCCATGTTTAACTCCTTTTAACTCCCCTAGAACCTCAAGTGAGGAGCTATTGTTCTAGCTTTCATCAGTCTAGCTGTGAAACAGGACCGGGTTAACAGTGTGGGTAACTCGGCCCAGTCAGGTGATAACAAACGCGATACCCTGCGGAGAGAGATGAGGTGGCTGCGCAGCCGTTCGTTGGAGCTGATCCCGCTTCTCTGTCAGGGTAGATGCATACAGCAGCAGCTTTGATGACCTTGAATGCATTGATCTGCAGCAACATGAATGCTGCAGAGGAGGAGGTGCTGTGGTGATGCAGCACTTTGGGGTGACAGAGGTTACAGTATGGATTGTGTCAGCCTAGATCATTGTGTGTCAGGTTTAGGATTTTAGGACTTCTTAGCACTTCCTATTTCCCAGGTGTGTTCTGTGTCTGCTTTTATTGTCTTCTCTACAGGTTAGGTAAAGGATGACCTGATCAAGTTTGTAATACTGAGTATTTGCAGATACAGAGCATGTTATTCATAGTTTTATATAATAAAACAGTCTAGAGTTTATGGTACATCACATTCGATGAAACCAGCCTAATTCAGCTGTGCAAATGTTTTTGTGTGCATTTGGGACATTCTGGAACTGCTTTTGGATTTTTGTTTCACTTTCTAAAATGATCATATTATATTTATGAAATGACCATTCTAATGTATATTTATCTAATTTGGCTTGCAGTTATCAGTTAAAAAAACTGAAATAAGTTCCGTTTGTTTTTTATGCATAATGTGATACTCAGCTGATGTTTTGAAGTTTGTTTGAAACTAATCATTTTATAATGTGACTGTATCACATTTGTACGCTGTTCTAACATAAGCAGCACATGTTGTTAATGTTTACACTGGGCTGGAATGTAACACATGATCTGATGGTTTCGAACCGAAAGAATGCTAGAAAAGTACTAGGGTCTCACTTTCTGAATAATTCTGCTGTCATGATCATCATTTTGACAAAATGGTAACATTGTGGGCAGCAGGTCTAAATGATATTTGGCCCAGTATTTATATAAAGTATGGGGACCTTAATAAATAAAACTTAAATAGTTTTTTTTGCTGCTAATTTCAGAGCAGAAATGTTAGTGTTTTTCATTTGCTGAGTTTAAAATGTAGTACTTTTGCACAGGCATTTTTATTTTTCTCCCAATATGTTTATTTCAGCACATAAACAGTCATTGTGTGTGTAGAGGATATGTACATATTTTTACTTAGAACATTTAATGTTAATTGTCCAGAAGCATATGACTACATTACAGAGTACGTTTTTGCTCTATATAAAACAGATTTTATTGGTTATTAGGATTTTGACCATTCAAAATATCAACCACGAAATTATTTTAGTCAGGCCTACATGCTGATATACAAGCAGTGATTTTCATTTCTGTGTCTTAGTTGCCTGCAGGTGTAGTATTTCTACAAATAATGTTTTTATTCACCATTTTTAGAACATTTTTAGACCTGTAAAGCTGTAGAAGGGGCCTTGGCAGAGGAGTGTTCTTCTTCCTGAGGATATGCTTGAAGTGCTGCGTGTTTGTGGAGAGGCGTGCTCGCTTCAAGGATGTGCTCAAACTTTGAGTGCTGTGTGTTAGTGGAGGGGTGTGTATCCTCCAGGCTTTATGTGCTCAGACTGCTGTGCTGGTGCAGTGGAATTTTACTGAGGCCAGCCTGGCTGCCTCTGGGCTGTGTGTCTGTTCTCGCAGCCTACGCTTTCCCAAAGCTGGCACCGTGATCAATCTCTGCACGAGCCCTTATGCGTCTTCAAACTCTCCACTCAGGGTGTGAAATGCAGGAGTCTGGGTATTCCCCCCCAGACCCCTTGACTGACAGTTGAGACCCCCAGAAAGCCTCAAATGCAAAATTTACGAGCATCTCTGGAAAACTGCACAAAAAAGTGTTTAAAAGTGTAAAAAGTTAAAAACTTCACTGCGTGTGTGTGTGTGTGTGTGTGTGTGTGTGTGTGTGTGTGTTTCATTCATAAACTCATGGGATTATGCAGTGAGCAAAACAAATGTAACACTTTAAAACTATCCTCTATATTAGATCCTTCTGAGAACCCTGTTTGCCTTGAGGCATCTCTTCACAATGTCGGCATTCTCTCAACCAGCTGCATGAGGATTCATCTGGGAGGCTCTTCCATCAGGCCTGCAGAGGATGCACATATGCTGACACCTTGTAGCCAGCTGGAAACTACTTGTTGAAAAAGGGGGGCATTAAAATATAACCAGCATCTAACTTTAATCATTTTGGAAATGAACGTTTATATCAACCATCAGATTCATTTATCTTATGAACAAATTATAAGCTTGTGAGCATAAGCCTTCAGATCAGAGGTTTTTTTTTTAAAAAGCATACCATTTGTTCATCCAGGTGTGTCCCAAGCATTTGACTGGTGCAGTATTTATTTCAGCACCTGATTTACTACAGTATAGTGATGTGCGATACTGATTTAAAAAATATAAGCATGATATTTCCAAACTCATCTTGTTATTTGAGTTTGCATTAATAATGTTGTAACATTACATTAATAAAATTATAAAGTTAAATTAATAAGTAACCTTCTTCTTTATTCTCTCTGTTTTATTCTAATGTCTTACAGTCCCAAAACAGCTTGTCTTGATTGGCCTGTTTTGTAAATGTACACTGAATGGAATCCTACAATAAATTGTAACCAGTCAAGAACCAGATATCTAGTAACAAATCTTTATTTTTTGTCTCATAACTTATTCAAATATCTTTCAAAACAGTGTGAATCACCCAGTAAGTAAAATAGTAAATTCCATATGTATTTACAGATATCTGTCAATGCTGCTCATCATGACAGGCAGTATCAGGATATAACACCGATATTGGGGTACTGATATTCTGTGATTCTGTGGGAGAGTTACAAACATTCACACATGCATATCATTTCCATGACAGACGTTATTTGAATAAATCCTCACCACAGAGCCTCACTTGACTCATCGCTCTACATATTTGGAGTTAGATCAGGATATTTCAGTGATGTAATGGCTTTATTGTGGGCTGTAGATAAAGTGACATTACGTTCTTGCTTTCAGACTTTGATCTGAGCAGAATCAGATATGTTATCTGGAAGTGGTGTGGTGTCCTCATATCTGATTGAAATGGATTAGAATTTGGTTTGGTAACAAATGTAGAAAGCTGGCAATACTTTACTTAGTTTTTTTTATTAATTCCTTCATGTTCATCCCCACATACTTGACTTAAAATTTTAATGTCAGTTAAATCAGAATCAGAATCGTGTTTATAAGAAAACTCAGCAACAGAGACCATTTTGCTGGGGAGTGAGTTAGTGGGTCACAGGTAGTTTGGGTCTAAGTGCCTGGTCCAGTGTGGTGGGCCACTAGTGCTGGGATCAGGCTGTTCTGGCTTGGACTGCCGGGTTAGCTCCTAAATGCTTTGTGTTGAGGTGATATTTTAGACGTGATGTGCTCTGATGATACAAAAATTCCTTATTGCATGAATTGCAGAGAACGATGCTCCTATCAGCTATTACGTCTGTCATTTTTAAAAATTTCTTACTCAACTCCTCACTTCTTACTCTCCCTCTCGCTCTCTCAGATCTTCTGGCACTAATATTCTTCTTGTTCCACGCACTAGACTCTCCACTCTTGGTGGTAGGTCGTTCAGTGTCATGGCACCCAAACTTTGGAACTCTTATCATTCAAATGCGATCTCAAGACTTTTCTCTTCAATGAACATTTCTCTTCCACCTTGACTATGTAACATGGATTTGTGTGCTTTGATTTTTTTTTTTGCGCCCTATGTAAAGTGACCTTGGGTTTGTGTAAGGTGCTATATAAATGTAACTTCTTCTTCTTCTTCATCTTAATAATAATAATAATTCAATTTTCCAAATATTATTATGCATATAAAATATAAATTTTTTTTTTTACGGCTTTCCAGTTCAAATCATTGCAAAAACTGTTCCTATGTAATTTAAAAGTGTATACATTGTATCATTCTAATCATGTATTATTCAGTACATTCGTGTTGTATTTTTTAAATTGTTTATTTGGCTTTTTTCCTGAAAGAAATCAGGTTCCTCAATTAAACATCAAAAGAATCTACAGATCACTCAGTAGCCTGAAATTTTTTGGTGTATATTTCAGTTGCCCCTAAACACTCTCACTCTCTCTATCCCTTCCTTCGCTCGCCCACCACCCTAAGCAGTCAGGACTGCTCAAGCAGAATGTGATTGGATTCTCCCACTGCCATTCACACGCACGCACGCACGCACACACACACACACACACACACACACAGCTGTGTGCATGCACACACACCCGCGCACATACACAGCATCTCACAGCAACGCCCACAAAACCCTAGCTTTAGTAATTCCACCTTTTTTCCTGATTGCACCCCATGCACAGTGCATTTGATCACTCCAGTAGTTTGAGGTGGACTGTGTGAGACATATGAGCGCACACTTCTTCAGAGAGGAGGAGGAGAACAATAACAAACGTGTTAGGAGAGCCATAGTGAGTGGTGTTGGGAGGGAAACCCCATGTGCCTGGATCTACAGGCAGCTGCTGTCCTGATCTGATGGAGGAGAGCGGGTAAGCATCTATTGTCACCCTAGTACTCTTCTCTTATGGGGCTGCATTTTAGCCTTGTCTTTCCTTTCTCTTTGTCTCCCCTGCCCAGCACGCAAGAGCTGAGAGGAGACGTGTTTTGAACGAGAGGGGGTGGGGCACGTTGTTTGGGTGTGCTGGGTTGTGTTTTGTCTGTGATGAAGTGAAAGCTAAAGCTGCAGTTGTGGGGCACATGACTCACTCTGGCACATGCTCCTATGCAGCATGCAGGCATTTCATGCTTTGCATGTGCCTATGATCTGTTGCAATGGCACTGGTGTTATTGTTTGAATCCGGGCTGCTTTATTATGCATCTGTGCATGAAGTGACCTTCATGCAAGTGAGGAATTTTCATTTTGTCACGTAGTATAGGTTAACAAAGACATGGGAAGCATTTTCAGATGAAAAATAGATGAAGGATGCTGTGTTTTTAATAATATCAAGCCCGTTTTCCTGCAAACATACGTAAACATACGTATGCGATGCTAGTAGTCTAAAACCTCATTTACAGGGAGCTGTAAAAAAAATCTAAATTTTGATGTATCCACAATGATGTTTTCTGTTCATTTTTGATTTGCTGTTCATCTTTTTGTCCCCACTGTTCATCATCGTATTGAACCATTTGAATTCTGTAAAGTTAATGCATTGAGACTCTATATTCTATATTCAACTTTAATGTAATTTCCCTTCAGACTGGTAGTAGCTAAATTATAAAACACCCGCATGGGAGCTAAGCCAGACATTAGATGGGACGCTAACAGTGCTTTTGTCTGCCATACCAGTGAAGCTTGTGTAGTTTCTGAACAAAAGCTCCCCTCAGGCCACTCTAGTGGATCACCCAAGCATGGGGCTGGAAAGGCACTACATTTTAGCACATGCCAAAGGCTCTTCTGTATTGTTATTTGAGTCCCACCGCATCCCGGCCGTTTTCAGATTGTGTTACATCTTGTTTTGTTCTTTGTTTTTCTCTTCGGTTCTTTTGTCTGTTTGAAAGTGTGTTACCCTATCAGCTTCAGCTGACCCAAATACTCGTGTTGCCCCTCCCCCTAACCCCCCCCCAGCCCCGCTGCCCCCTACAAAACAAGAGCGCTGCACCCCCACGTGGCATTGGCAAGAGACCCGCCTCCTCTTTGCTCTTAAATCACAAACCATTGTCCTGTCGGTTCTGGATAATTCAATTATGTCATCCGATCTGATTGTGCAGTCTCGTTGTTTTCATTATCTGAAATGGCCACCTGGGTCAGAATGATAATGAATAAGGTCAGTCTTAAGTCAAACGCCCAGAAGTCTGTAAGTCTGTTTTTCTTATTAATTATTCATGAAAACGCAACACAAATGGTCATATGCAAGGGTTGAACAACCTTGGTAAAATTACACATTTATTTGATTTTTGAAGTGAAAGTAAGTAAACACATCCTTTAGCGAGAACACACACACACCCACACACACACACACACACACACACTTTTATGTATATTTTCCTGCAAACTTTAGCACAAAATGTATTTATTTGCGTTTCACAGATTTATAATTTACAAAAATACCTGAACAGACTATTTGATGTTGATTCAAATAAATAGTGATTTAAAATGTGTAATGCGTAAGAGACAAGGCAGACAGGATTTAATCGCGAAATCCAAAACATTTTGTATGAAAAGAGAAGTTAAAAACACAAAAATACAAACCAAAACACAAGCAAAATGGAACACCAAGAGTTTTAAACAGTGAGAATGCAACAAAATGCTTCTGTGGTGCACTGGTGGAGAAGAACCACCTTTGTTCCTTAAGAAACGTTGCTGGATGTTTATTAACTCAAAAGTGGTTCTTCCCTGAACGCTGATGTTGTTGATGGTGTCATGATGGTGTATCCGTTGCATTATCCACTGGCTTCACTGGCCTTATTTTTAATGACAGATGCTTTCTTAACAGTGGATGAAACAACTTGGTATGTATGACCCAATGCTCACAGGTGCATTGATCCACTCTGTTGTCTAAAGTGGTCTAGAGGAGAAATCAATGCGCCATTATCAGAGTTATGGTGACTTGACAGCAGAGCTCATGCAAAGTGTGCATGTTATGCCACCAGGCAAAAGAGGGCAGTTAAATTGATAGCTGCTATAATCATTTTGCAAGAGGGGAATGTGTTCAGTGAGAGACAGAAGATTAATAAACTCCCTTCAGGAGGCAGGCCTGCAGTTTTGCTTAATTACAGAGATGTTACTGTTCTTGCACGGAACGGTGATAAAGTAGTAAGACATAGCAATCAGCTGCTGATGACAAATACAGTATAACAGACAGCAAAAATATCAGCCTAATGTAAAAAGGCATATTGTAAAGCCCTGTAATCCAGAGGCTTATAGAGGTGTTTATGTGAGCACTGTCACACATGGCTGTTATCATCGCCAATATGATAACATTCTTTTTTTTCTGTCTCTTGCAGTGCATGGTGAAGTCCGCCCTCCTGCTGTCATCTCCAGTCTCAAGCTTGTTCTGCCAAACCTCACAGCATGTCTGGTGCCTATGATGAGACTGCAGGGCCTGATGAGGCCACAGACAGTTTCTGGGAGGTCAGCAACTCATTCAAAAGTGACAGATAAGATTACAGGGTTGCTTGAAAGTTTGTGAACCCTGTAGAATTTCCAATATATTTCTGTATAAATTGAAATATATTTATAAATAGAAAGACATATATATATTTCTATTTATACAATCATATCATGGACAAAGGAGATTTCAGAAGAAATAGCAGGCTGGAAAATGGCTCTAAGGAAAATCGCCTATAAAGAGTTTGGATTCTACCAACCCAAAGTCAGACAGACAGTGTACAAATTGAGGGTTTTTCAAGATCACTTTTACCCTCCCCATGAGTTGTTGACCAAGATCACTCCAAGAACGAGGTTTGTAATAGTTTCAAACCCAAAAGGAACTAAAGATCTTGCTCACATTGGCTGAAGTAGTGATCATGGGTCCCTCATCAGGAGAATATTCAACAAAATGATATTCATGGCAGCGCTGAAAGGAGAAAGTTAAGATCGGAATGAGAACCAAATTAGAACTTTCTGCTTTAAATAAGTTTTATATGCATCCCAGTATTAGAACCTCTCCTCATCTGCAAACAATGATGCCAGTGAATTCTGTCCATGAACTAAAACTTAAGTAAAAGTGGGTCATGTAGCAAGATTGCATCTCTACAATGAATAGTACACATTTATTTTCGAAATGGCCTAAAGTCCTGACTTTAGAAATGTGTTTGAAGAACATGAAGCGAGGAGTTCATGGGATGAAATCCTCCAACATTCCGGGGAGATGAAGCTGTGATATACTGAGGAATTAGCTAAATTTCCCTCAAGACAAGGACTGATAACTGATTATTGGAAATATTCTGTTATTTCTGCACAAAGGGGTCACACCAGTTACTCAAAGCAAGTGTTCTGTGACATACCGATTTGTAATATGGTTCATTTTTCTAATGAAATACAGGTACATGCCGAGTGTAGAATATTTTTGTCTTAATTGTTCAATTATCTTTATTTACTTCTATTACTTGAGGAAGATAAGAGTTATGCATAAATAAATAAATATTATTCTAAGTGGTTCACAAACAGCCCTGTAGGGAATTAAGCCAAAATGATAGTTTAATGAGAAACTAATTTACTTTTGCAAGCTAAAACTCTAATGTAGATAACAGGTAATGGAAGCTTCTAACCTCTAATTGGAAATGTACAAACTAAATTACAAACATGCCTCAAACTGCATCTAGTTGTTAAAGAATCTCAAACTCTGTTATGTGGTTTCTGATGCTATATGACATACTGTTCTGTTTATTTCTGTTTCAGAAGAGATAAACCTTTATTAGACCCAGTAGTTAGACCCATAGCAAATTTACATTGCTATGGCAGAAAGTGAACAGTACAAAGTTAAAAGCAGCAAAAACAATAGAATAAAAGCTATACAGCAGTATAATATAAAAAGCTTTCTATACAAATAAAACAATAATATTAATATAGACATTTGTGTGTGTATGTAAATATCTATGCACATATTAACCTATATAAGTATATGTATAAATGTAATAATGTGTATAAGCACAAAAACAGTGGCAGTCATCTTACATTTTTGTAGATAACTGTATGTCACACAATTTTTATAAAACATAATAGATAAAATCAGGATAAAAACATCCAATATTGATCCTCATGGACACCATCTCAGTTCACTGACCCTCTATGAGCCTTTTATGGTTTGTGGTTGTATTGTGAGCTCCGTTATAGGAACTGGCGGTCATGTTTTACTGTTGTCTCTCAGGTGGGAAACTACAAGCGTACGGTGAAACGGATCGATGACGGTCACCGACTCTGCAACGACCTGATGAGCTGCATTCAGGAACGTGCCAAAATAGAGAAAGCCTACGCACAGCAGCTTACAGACTGGTCTAAGAGATGGAGGCAGCTGGTGGAAAAAGGTAATAAATAAGTGGTAAATAGAATATTGTGTTCCATTCATTGTTAATACACTTGAGAAAAGTGTCAAATGCATGATTTATTCTGATTAAGCAATTTGAGCATTTTACTTTATCTATATACCTAACAATTTATATGTAATGTTGATTATGGTAAAACAAAAACAAATTATTTGTATTTTTGGAGGCGTATTTATCTCTTCATGCATTTAAAAAAAAGTTTTAATGTAATGTGACATCGATATATCATTAGGCAGCACATTCTTAAGCATTCTAAGTAATAACCTTCTGCAAGAGAGCTTTTAGTGGCATTTGTTACGGCTGGTGGCCGTTAAGGGTCACTATTTTCTGTTTTCCCCTGTTTTGGCTTCGTGTGTTTTCTGTTTGAC
>JBBPDC010000109.1:18997186-19034424 GCA_037974485.1 Hemigrammopetersius urotaenia | reverse complement strand
CACACACACACACACACACACACACACACACACACACACACACACACACACACACACACACACACCTACAGTCAATTAGGAATTCCTAGTTCACCTGACACACATGTCTTTGGACTATGGGAGAAACCAGAGACCCTGGAAGAAACCCACACCACCACGAGGAGAACATGAAAACTCCACACACACACAAGATGACCCGGATTCAACCCCAAAACCCTGGAGGTCTGAAGCAACAGTGCTACCCACTGCACCACCTAAACCAAAAATGTAACAGCTTAAGGGTGGGAGGGTGCAGGTTAGAGATCTCTGAGAGTGGGAGTGAATGGCTAAAAACTAAGTACATTTGTAGTTATTAAAGGTGTAACTAACTATGATGTCAATACAGTTACTTTAAAAAAGGGTGGCCCTAATAGGCACATGTGAACACACCACAGTGTGAACAATAGGCAAGTCTTTCTCCACATTTAACCCATTCACCAAGGGAAGCAGTGGGCTGCCAACAATGGTTCCCGGGGAACAGTGTGTGGGGACAGTACCTTGTTAAAGGGTATCTCAGTAATGCCACTGGCAGTCCTGGAATTCAAACACATGGCCACTCGATTGCAGGGGCTTCTCCCTAAGCACCAGGCCATCAGCTGTTTCACTAGTAGCCTTTCTTTTTTCTACTTCAAGAAGGTTTTGGGCAGAAGTCTTGAGGAACAGTTCTCCAGGCTTTCTGACTTTTAGAGACTTTCATTTTCAGCATAGTTAACTTAACAATCAGAGGAATTTGTTAAGATACACAGTGACCTACAGATGAATCATCCAAGCAGAATAAAGTGCATCTAACTGAAGTCCTGAACCAAAGAATAAACAGGAGCAGATGATCCCAGATGATCAGGCGGTGATCAGTATACTAGTGGTGCTGAAGGTTGAGTGGTTGGAACTCCTCTATCTTTGCAGCCTGTCACAGTGAAACACTTGTTCCTGTTTATTTAATTTAATATGCACAATATGCCAAAGATAAGACAGTTTGACAGGCATAAAGTAATATTTTTCACTAACATGGTGATTCAGAGCAAAATATGGAGAAATTTGGGTGGGTCAGGACTTTTGCACAGTACTGTTTGTCTGTATAAATGTATCTGTAAAGATAGTAATGATCATTTATAATTTTGCAAAAAGTGCCATAGCCCCCTATTAACTTCGGGCTGTACTGTCACATCATTTCGAAGATGTGCGTGAGAGTTCTCCCTAGCTAGAAATAATCTGATAATACATGTGTTTATGGTTCAGAGGACCCTGGAGCAGCAACTCAATCCTGATTAATACAACTGCAATGACTTTGAAAACCAAAGGATAAAATGACACACTTTAATAATAAAGTGATACATTTAAAACTCTACAAAGAATGAGAGCTGAAACATCATGGAGAACACCTGCATCAGTGTAGACACATGCTTAAAGGACCCTTTCACAGAGATTTCAACATGATAAAATCATTAAGGTGTAAGAAATATCATTCAGAATGATGATCTTTCATTTTGAAGAAAGTGCCAAGTTTGTTTACAGTGGCTGTGAATGGAATCAGATGTACAAAATGTATAATGTTCACAGAAAGTAAACAAACAATATTATATATAAGCCATTTCACGCCAAATCACTCTGAACAACTTTGTCGATGTTTTGATGTCTGAAGTGTGCCGAAATGTTTGAAAAGGACAGTTTTTTCTTAAAACCTTGATTTTATTATTATTAAAAAGGTACTTCCAGAAAAAAATAAAACTTTTTAATGTGTGGAACAAACCAGTTCTACTGTTTCTGTTGCAGCTTCTGCATTACAGCACCTGTGCTTGTATGATTATGCCCATTTTTATATACATGAAATTAAAGAGTAAAAGTGATCACTCAGCTGTGAAAAAAATGACTTCAGTGTATTAACAAAGACTATAACATACTATTAACAATGGCAGTCAGCAAAAATCCAGAGGCATTACTTGCACCTTTCAGGTAAATGGACTAGACTTATATTAAAGTAAGAGCACACAGCCGGAGAAAAGGAAAAGATCTCTCTTGCAGGTAAGCCTTTATTGAAACAGTGACTGATGACCTGACTGAAAAGGTGCCAAGTGCTGAAGAGGAAAAGAAATTCACTCTCACACAGCTATTCTTTAATACCCCACCCTTCGCCTAACTCTTAACTCAAGAACTGACCCTCCAACAACGACATAGCTTTGAGTTACACATCAGCTCAAGAACATAATTCATATAACAATGACCATTAGCCAATAAGACCACCTTTGGTTGCCAGAAGTAGAAAGCACAAGGTGAGGTTCAAGTGTCTAAAGGGGGAATATCATTCATGAGAGCTCAACAAAGTGGAGACTTTCTCCATTGTGAATGCCTTTAGAGAGGGTTAATAAGTTTGCTGTGTGATTAAGTCTTTAAAAAAATAGAGCAGAGCGAAGTTGGACAGAGGCCAGAGCCAAACCCAAACGTGTGCCTGAGCTGGCAGGGAGTGGAGGCTTGATCAAACACACGATAGCAAACGTTCACATGGCAGTGTCAAAGCTGGCCGGGAAAAGTGTGTGTTCGATAAATGTCAATGTACGTGTGTCCAGCAACAAAACAGTTCCTTGTTTCGGGTTCTACATTCATCCAGGGTTTAAAATGACTCGACCACAGTCAGGCCACCTCTTCCCAAATATATGTATTGATCAGGATATATAAAAGCAAAAATGGGTTTCAGACCCAAACTCTGAGAACCTGACTAGGTCCCGTAAACGGCCTGTGTGTCATTAAGAATAATTAAATGTGAAATGATGCCATTTGGAGAAATTAGTCAACTCACATTTTGATGGAACCAGAGGTAACCACATCCACACCACAAACGTATATAAAATATCAGAAAATATATCAAATATGCCTTTACGTGTCCTCTAAGACTTTATAATGTATTGATGATGATAAAAAAAAAGTGGTAAAGCTAAATGAATAATGATAAAATAGTGGTGAATCCAAACCTTTCTCAAAATGATCATTAAAAAACATCTTTGGCAGTTTGTTCATAATCACTTTATGTAATAAACTTTTCAGACATCTGGTTCCATTCAAATGAAGCATTTCACATCAAACCATTATGAATGACATTGTTTTCATCTTAATTATTGATTTATGCAGATTTTTTGTTTTAAATCACTGGACCTTCACCGTTGAGCTTGGAAGATAGTAGAGTGAAACACAGGCAGATCATGCAAATATACCCGGACAGGTTTTTGTTATGACATAAATATCATAATGAGATGACAACTGTGTGAAATATCTTCCGGTACAATAATGCAACTGTCTATAAAACATAGGAAACAATAACTTAAAGAGTTTTCAGTTCAAGAAAAGTAAAGTATTCTCCTTATAAATTGGGGCTCCTGTTGTAAAGTGTGGACTGTAATTCTAAGGGGTGCTTGTCAGTGCATTGATGTTAATGTCCTCTTGAGTGTTTGAGCATGATCACTGGACTCATACTGGGTGGACAAACTGGTAGACCAGTCTCTGAGACACGTCTGGTTTGCGGATGATGCCCTTCTTGTAGTACTGCCGGATGGAGCGGCTAAGCTTGTCATAGTTCATAGCAGGCCGGTTCTTCCTCAGACCCCAGAGTCGAGCTACATGAGCAGAGTCTTCAATTTTAAAGATGCCTTGAAGGGAAAAAGAGGGATTAGAGATTTAAACGGTTTGACTGTGCTGCTAACTGGCTGCTCTAGCTTTTTTATTCACTGGTAGCTACACCAGCACTGTTAGACCAGTATCTTCCTGTGGGGTTCTGTACCTTTCTCCTTGTTGAGCCAGCGGATGCAGCGTCCGTAGCTGTGCGGCTTGAGCAGCAGCTCTCTGAGGAACTGCCACAAGTGAATGGGTTGACCAGAGCAGGAAGAATCTGCTTCTGACCAAAGCTCCTCTCCACCTGCAGGATGAAAACATACATACCTATGATCCACATGGCCCAGGTCATTAACACAAAGCCAAAGTACATAGAAGTGTACTTTGTGCAAAAAATCCACGGCATTGAATTATTATGGAAAAACAGACCACAGTTTATCAACAGGTTCTAGATCAAACTGCTTCTGACCTTTCAACATAATAACTGATAACCTTATAAGCAATATGGAATGCAGTCTACGTTGGGTCTCAGACAAACAACATGGATTGATGATTGATGTCAGAATTGTTTGATGTGAGAGGCTCTATTCTAAAGAAACGTTCTGAGACAGAACTGCTCACAGTGGTGGTGAAAGTGACCAGACGTCTGAAGAGCCTCTATCAGCTCCCTCACTGTGAATTATTACCTGAAATTGTTACAAACTTGCTCCCTGATGCCTGGCACGTGACATATTCTTATACAGATTTGGCCCAAAATGTATTTTATCCATTGATGACTGGGATAGTTTATATTTGTGTGGTAGACAAAGTGAACACTGATTCCATTCACCACTACTATAAAGAAATCTGAGCCGGCAAGTTTCTCTCCAATTCACCATTTCACAATGAACCTACTTTGAGTTTGTTTTAAGCTCAGCCCTTGAACTATAAAGAAAAAAGAGGTGTTACCCTCATGTACTGAGGACTCTAAGTGACTCTAAAAACACACTGACATTTAAACGTTTTTTCTCTTAGGAGTGTAACTGAGTAACTTTTACTAACAGCTAAAATTTACTTACCCGTGATCCTGCTCTCTCCTACTGAACACCTCTCCTTCATCCAGGCAGCTGAGCACCATAAGCAAAGAAAGTTATCATATGAAAACCAAAACTCAGAGACACATGTTTGTGTATGCTTTGGCATGAGTTGTACCTGATTTCCATATGTCTAGATGTGCATGCAGCGTGTCGCCACATTGCGGTGAACGCTGGCAGAAGTCCTCCTCCATCATGGCACATAAGTCTTTTCCGTCCAGGTCCTGGAAGGCTTTGCCCACCTGAGGGAGCCGGTACAGATGCTCTGTCCACAGCAGCCATTTCTGAACATTCCCACAACTCCACTCCACCGGGTCTGGAAGATCCAAGAGAGGTAATGACTCACTCTGTCTTACTCATTACCCTGCAGCATCAATCCTGATCCCTTAACACATCAGTCAAGTTCTATAACATGTGGATTAGAGGGTGTTTGCACAGATCTTTGTGTGTTTTGATGCACCTTTGTGCGAGTCATTTGAGGAGAACGACAAAGAAAAGTGTGAACAGGGGAAACAGCTATTTGCCAAAGGAGGTGTAAGAGGGATTGTTTTCAAGGAGCGAAATTTGGCGTGACAAATGTCAGTTAGAAGCGCTTACAGGTCAAAGAGGACACGCCAATAAAATCAATAGTGAAACGTCTATGTGGATTTTAGTAATGCAACAGAACCGGGATGTTACACAGATCCCATGTTGCATATTTTTGCTGTTGGAAATGTGACTTTTCATTGGCACTAAGCGTTGCAGAGCTTGTTAAGATGTACGGCCTGGATGAAGAGGGACACTGTTGATGTTTACTCTTTTAGGCAAGGCTCTTCACCAGTGCAGGGGAAGGTCTTAGTTGTACAGAGTACACATCGACTGCTAGGTAAACATCCAAAGACTTTAAGTAAAGCTGCTCCAACAAAGTTCTCCATGATGCGAGAGTAAGGATTAGGCACATCCTGGTATGTTAAAGCTGCAGCTGACGTCAGGCGCAGTCTGCGTCAAAGTAGTTTTACTGTAAATTAACATACATAGTTCTTAATTACAATTTAAAATTTTCCAGCTGTGACTGAAGCACCATTAATCAAAATCTTACCAGAAAGCACATATGAGCAATGCCATAGGAGAAACATTTTAACTTCCTTGAAGTTTGTAAACAATGTGAATGTAAATAGCCATTTGAGTGAACAACCTTCACATATTATAAAAGTTTACCACATATTTACCAACCTTTTGCATATTATTTCAGTTAGATTATTCTTTAGGAAACTTAACAGGATTCAAGGAACATTCAAAACACGTTGCTGGACATCACTTGTGATGCACACTGACAGGCTAAGTGTTGCAGGTTCCTACTTTTGAAGCAGATAATCAATAATTCAGACTCTAACCTGGTGTGATGTTCAGCAGTTTGCAGGCTGTCTCAATGTCCTTCAACACCTCTCCTACCACCAAACTCTGCACTTGCTCCAGAGACCTCTCCTCCACCTGGTCTTCCAATACAGGAGATAGTGGTGAACATCCCAACCCAGGGCTGTCGATGACAGGGCACTGTTCTGGTTCTGGACAGGATTCTGGACGAGGAACGACACCAACGGAAGCAGAGGAGTCCGCCACCCTCACCAGCCAGGCAGTGTCATCAGTCAAGAGCATGTCAAAGCAGGTAGACAAGTAGAGTCCTGGGAGCCCTCGCTCGGAGCTGTCTAGTCGTGGCTTGTCTACTAGCTCCAGAGTCTCCTCTTCTCTTTTCAGAAGAGCCAAGGAACTATCACAGAATGCAGAGCTGTTGCAGGGTAGCTGGAGCAGGGCATTGTCTGGGTGGACCTGCACTGGGCTGGCCATGGCCTCCTGAGGACAAAGGAAAGAAGAAATCAGAGCCAGGGCATCCAGGAGTCTTGCATGTAGTCAGAAAATCTCAGCATTAATAAAACTGGTCATGAAATATTGAAAAACATTGAGGATAGTTTTCATTGTTTTTGAGTAAAGACATGCAAACATCATCAGTATAAACACCATACCATGCTAGTAGAGTCAGGTTTTGATTTCAGGGTACTAGATGTTAACTGGTATCATGGTGTCCAGATCCATGGCTAAACCAAGCTTGCCTTCAGGGATGTGTGAGTCCTAATGAGACTCCTAGGCTCTTTAAGTGTTGGAGGACACACAGGGACCAAAGCAAGTCACGGTGCAGCACGGGAAGCCCAAGGCCAAAACGGATTTGGCTGAAGGACTTACTCATGGGTCACTACTACATAATGGTGGATGACGTCCGGATAAATAACTAGTAGCCAGTGCACACTTTCAAGGTGTCATTCCCGCAGTTCCCTGTCTCCACTGTCAGCATGAGTTTTTAATGAAAGCGAAATGAAATGGAAGTGAGTTGAAGACAGTTTGACACTGCAGAATGGCAAGAGCCAGGAGACAGATGAGGTATCTACAGAAAATCAGGAGATTGATGAGAATATGCAAAACATGCTTAAAGTTCTAAACAGTGGAGTAGGGACAAAGGAGGGTGTCATTGAAAATTGAAAAGAAGGACAATAATCTCTGCCAAGTAAAGACTGAGCCCTGTCAGCAAGCCAAAGGTAATTTTCTCTATAAGAACATAGGAAAGTTTCTTCAATTGGTTCTTGACTTGGATATTTAGTTCCCTGGAAAATGACTGATACCAACCCCTCACATTAAATCAGGATTATTTTTAGTCACATACATAGTTATGCATTTACAACATGTAGTGAAATGAGCCACTGAGTTCACCCTTAAGACTGTGTAATTATTTTATCAAATCATTTTAAACAAAAAAGAGAAATATTCTTTGAACTTCTCATATCTCATGTTAAATTCAGTGAAAGGTTCTTTAGAAGCAAGAAAATTATAATGAAAGTTTTAAGATCAAGGGTGTTTAAATCTTTTGTCTCTGGAGGTTATAGTGCAAAGTGGCAGGCCAAAATTCAAGAATACAAAACAATGTTCTACTAATGAAAATTATTCTGTAGAGTATCAACAAAATTTCTTTATAACCACAAAAGAACTCCTTTTGGTGCCCTTTATGCACTAAAAAAGTTCTTTAAGGGTTTACATAAAGCTAAAGCCTTGTGTAAATTGCATTCTTAACCATTATACTGTAGCTTGTATCCAAAAAGTTTGACAAAACAAACTGAAAAAGAAAATACAATGAAATTAAAGATAAGAACAGATTTTATATTTTGTATGTAGTATAAAACATGTCTGTTTTGGTGAGAGGTTAAGGACAGAGTTATTTTCTGCTGGCTCAAATAAAATGTCTTAATGGGCTAAAATTGGCCTGCAGGCCACATTTTGGACAGACCTGTACCAGATCATCAATGTTCAATGTGTGAAAAAACTTGAGTTGGTATTTGAAAGATATTAGCACTTTACTAAAGGAAAGCATTCATAAAGATTCATCACACATTTACCACAAAAATATGTAAATATTATACTATATTAGTGACCCTTGCTGAGGTAAACTGAGATCCCAATGGACAAATGCGGCAACTGATATAAGCCTTTTTAGGTGTGCGTAAGGTTATGCCAGTCATGACAGTCTTATGTAGTTGTCCTTTTGCCTTACGAATGCTGCCCTCAGTAAAGTGTCGCTTGTATCTGTGTGCTTTACTAACAACAGTCAAGTACGAGCTGTCTTCCAATTATCTGAATGAAGCACAGATGGAGAATGAGTGTCTGTCGTAGGTTATCTGCTTTCAGTGCTCTCGTACGTCTTCAGAACAGTTTGTCGCATGCCACATGCTCGCTGATACACCCTTATGATTGTTTGGACATAGTGACACCCGAATTCATAAAATCTGATGATAGCTCCCCACCCAGTGATAGCGGAGGAAATTAGACACTATTAAACTAAGGGCAAGCTGTCGATAAATTTATGACTATTCAGAGATACTGCCCTGGTCACATTAGAACACACGAGGAGACTGGAAGTAGTGAGAGTTCAGACCTTTTCAGAGCCTCTCTTTGCACATCTCTATGCAACCACAAAAGGAAGCCTTGGGTAGTGTCTTTGAAGATGCCCTCTGGTTAACCTAAAGGAAATGAAGTTATCCTCATTTAAAGAACCCCTCCTCTCACCTCTTAACCCTGCCCTGGCTCTTATCCCCTTCTGCTGCTCCCCACATTCCCTCCTTTCATCCCTTTCTCCTCCCTGGAAAAGAAGGTGCATCCTTTCCCTCATCTACAGTCAGCTTAGACACACTCAGTGGCCTTGCGTTCTCTCTCTGTAGCAACAGCTTGCCGTAAGCCCATTACTCTGGCGCATTTGGCCATATTGACTCAGCCCAGCACAGAAGGAGATGCAAACACACTCCCTAGGCAAGGGATTAGAACCCGTGACTGATCCTTAAATGAGTTTGGTTAAAGACTCGAAAATTCATTTCAGGGGAATTAGGAGTTGCTTCATTTGCCAGGTCAGTGGTGCTCATTGTCGCTGGGCTGAGGGACGTTTATAGATTTGGCTAACAGTAAACGTTTACTACCAGAGACTTTCTAGGCCTCTCTTAGTGCCCGGGCTGCTCTGATTGCTTAATCGGTTGGTCGGGGAGGCTGCCTAGATCAACCAACCTGATGGAGGTAAAATTGTAAAATTGGGATCTTCATCCTTACTCATTAACACTTGAAACTTCTATTCATTTTTTTACATTCCTAAATCTGGCTCCACTCAGGCACACCAGATTTCAGATTCCACATCAAGCCAGCAAAATCTTTAATATTTGATGACTAATCCCAAAAGCTGTTGTTCTCAGAGAGGAAAAACTTGTGAACTGCTACCTTTTACAGTCCTTTGCAAAGGTTTAGGCATTAAAATACACATTCCATGCAGAGAACACACTTCTGCACATTTTAATGCACACTTTCTGTTTAGTTAATGTATTTGAAGAAAATAAGTCATCAAATGTGGTCTGTGCAAAAGTAATGCAACTTTTTAGATGTTATATTATATATATTTCCAATACAGAAAACTAAGCCAGTAAAAAAATCTATAAAATCACGATTCCAGCTATCAGGGGTCCAACTTTTGCACAAGATTCTTAATTTCCGTATACTCCGGCCAGGTCAGTGGTGCTTATCTAGACTTCCTTACAGTACGACGACCATTCTAGCACTAACCAGCATGCCTATGATGGGTAAAGATTAACCATTATTAAGTCTCCCCGGGTGAAAGAAGACTATCAAATATTATTGCTCTTTAAGATGTCATTTCCAGCAGCTAGGTTGAAGTAAGCCAGTGTTTTCTCTAACAGCTGTTCAGTATGAGAGCTGTTCACATAGTCAGGGCATAAAACACTGCAATGCTTGCACACAGTACGTGAGATTAGAGCTTTTCTGCCATCTGACTGTATCTCACACCATCATTTAGACTGGCTTCTTCTGAGAAAGGATCAGGTGTGAAGGGGTCGAAGAAATATTGCAGCAATTGAAAATGATAGCTGCCTAACTAATGGTGCTCTTAATCTTTCTAAGTGGTATAATTCTGTAAAATGGCATCCTATTTCCAACACTAGGGGAGGACCACTGTCCTTAAAATACTGGACATTAGAAGCAAACTTAAAAACATTTAACATGTCCAGGCAAACATTCATTTATTTGAGTCATTTTGATTTACTCTTTAAAGTCCTGGAGCTGAATGATTCTGGATACGACCAAAAGAACTGATTGGCCTCCTTCTCAAGGTTCCATTACAGTGAAATTACGCTTAAAAACATATTTGCATACTTGCCTTGTTTGTCATTCAACTTGCTCACAGAAGGAGTTTCTTGACATTCAAGTACTAACGGTACTGCAGCCATACATCGTAGAGCTATATTAGCTACCTGTTTCGGGTTAACGTGCATTTCAGTTCATGGATCATTTCCTCACAAATAAAACTGTCCCAAATATTTTTGTGAAATTAGTGCATGGAATGTTGATATGCAAATGATTGTGTTCCCACTAAGTGATTCAGTTTCTGCCAACACCTTGATAAGAATCACTGACTTGGTCATTTCTTCATTTCTTTGATTTTCTTGGCTCATCTTCTGGCGCAGGTGTAAAATTGATTTCCTTCCAAACTTCACTGAATTCTTCAGCTTCAGTCACCTCTACTATTAGGGTCACTTGCTCATTCTTCCAAGTGATCAAATAAAAATTGAGCAGTAAACCAAGTCTGACTTCATCTGTCTGATCAGTTAATAAAAGATATTGGAGGAATTCCAAGGAATTCAAGGAAGAATTCCAAGGAAGTGTGTATGTGTATGTGTGTGTTTTGTTTTTAATCGGTCTTTAATCTAGATCTTTTCTCTGAGTTTGTTTTTAAAGTATTGTGTTGAATATTGCAAAGATATACAGCTAAGTACGGCTCTGGCACAGAATAGAGTGTACAGTTTTATATGCCCCAGGTCAGTATTTCCACTGTACATTTCACTCCCAGGACTGTGGTGTGTAACTGTAAACAGGTAATCAAGAGCGTTGGACAAGAAAAACAACAGCTGGCTGCCACTAAACTGTGAACACAACCAATTAGACGTGTGTGTGTGTGTGTGAGAGAGAGAGAGAGAGAGAGAGTAAGACAAAATAAAATAAGTGTTTTTTCTTTTATTGGTTGAGGGGGTGAGGGGTCTGTTGGGCAAAATCAGATGTCCTTACCGACCAAACTTTGCGCAGCCCTGGAATAACTAATAGTTACTGAATAAACTCTGAATATGACTGAAGCTTGAAGTTTAAAGGGTTAAAATATGTATAAAAATACAGTGAATACTAAACATGCAGTGAATATGCAAAAAAGAATATGGTTGAATATTCATATTATTTACTAGTTATTTCTAATAGCATGATTATGTTGATATTGCACACAGGTGTTTTGCGAAGCACCATTTTTTCTTTTCTTTCCACCCCTATTCCTTTTTTGGTAATGTAAAAAAAAATAACTAAATGTAAAAAAGCTCTCAAAGTAATTAGAAGCAATTAGGCCTGTTAGTCGTTCACACAGAGGGCCTCATCACCTGAATTCACCTTGACCGAAAAACCTCGCGTGACACCTTTCTCAACCTGAGCTGGAATTCGTATGTGCTTTTCAGAATTCAGCTGTTAGAAATTAGCTTCATTTGCCAGAGCTGTAAAGCAGCCAAGCAAGACATCTAGGCTTTCCTTGAGGGGAAAACTCAGGTCTCCAGTGGTGGTAAGTGGCACGCAGCCAGGGCACCACACAAATGAACCGGTAGGTAGTTTTTTTTAAACATTTTTTTATTATGATTATATTTAGTGTTATTTTAGATGACTCATCTTAATGACTGTCGTGCACAGTAAAGGCCAAAGTGTCTCACACAACAGGTGCACTCCCTGCTTCAGGAATGCTTGATGCGAGAACCATATCAACACTTATTAATCATCAAAAGAGCACACAAAAGCTCTAGAAAAGATAAGAAAGCAGGTTAGTGCTCCTTTACCCACTAAACACAGGCTTTTTCTCTAGTGTTTGTTTTCCTTGTACTATATTTAAACTTAAGTGTCAAATATTTAGGCCACATCTATCTTTCTATCTCTCTCTCTCTCTCTACTTCTCCATCTCTCTCTCTATCTATCTATATATCTATCTATCTATCTATCTATCTATCTCTCTATCTATCTATCTGTCTATCTATCTGTCTATCTCTCTATCTATCTATATAGATAGATAGATATCATCAGAATCAGAAACCTTTCATCCTAGAGGAAATTGTTCTAAATATATATATAATAAATATTTGATCTCTCTCTTTTTCTATCTATCTATCTATCTATCTATCTATCTATCTATCTATCTATCTATCTATCTATCTATCTATCTATCTATCTATATATATATATATATATATATATATATAAATAATTAATCATTTATTAATCATTTATTAATCATGGGAGCAATGGAGCAATGAAATCTGGACCGATCAACAGATCAGTGGAAGTTAAGGAGTAAAGCTCTGCCCCAGCCCCAGTATGGCCCCTGATGTTGAATCTTTGCTAGTGTTTGATTACTTGGCCTTACCTGTGCAGGTACAACTTCTGTCCTATGAAGCACCAGAGGGGTCTCTTCCGTCTCTTGCGTCGAAGTCAGTCTAGGGACGCCCTCGTCTTGTTTGCTGTCCGACCTCGGACCTCCAGGTGATGGGCGTTCAGTTCCGCTCCCTCCCGTCTCCTGATGTCTCTACAGAGATGCAGGCGGCTCTCTGAGTGCTGGAAGAATGCAAGGCTGGAGGCTGAGGGTGATGTCAGGAGAGCAGGCAGCACGACAGGCTCCAGGCACACGTCGCCACATTACTAACCTCACTGCTGACTAACACTGTCAATCTCTCCCTGACTCTGTGTGTGTATGTGTGCGTGAACCTGATGTGGGTGTGTGGCCAAACCCTCAAGTTGGAGGTCTGTGTGCAGGATTGCTTGCTCCATTGACTCCAGTGCTTATATTTATAGGGAGGATTCATTAACCTGAGTAAACACTGTCCCAGAGCCCCGTCCCCCATCAGAGGCGCTAAGAAGCACAAACTGTACTTCAAGTTACTGTCTCATCAGGAAACAAGGCCATAAGGACACTTTCATAAAATCCACCATACAGAAATTACTGTCCCATGTGGTCAAGAAGTTTTGACCAATTTTTTATGGAAAATAAGGAGGAATTTAAATGATTTTTTAGAATTGACATTTTTGGGAATCTAAAAATGTTAACTTGGTGCTCAAAAAAAGTTTTAGTCAAACTGTAAGTCGTAATCGTCAGTGAGGTCAAAATCAGAACCAGAAAACGTTATTGATCCCGGAGGAAATTGCTTATGTTATGCAGCAAAGACACAGAGTCATGGAGGCAATGACAATATAAAATATAAAGTCCGAATAAATCTCAAGACATAAATATAAACCTGTAAAATATAAAAAATGTATATGAAATACACTACGCTATGCGCAGAAATGCTGTGTATAAATGCTGTAGACAAGTAACTAACAGTTAAGTGAAGTCTAGCTACACAGTAGGCAGTTTGGAGTATGTTCATGTACTTATGAAAAGTGTTAAATTACATCGATAATTACTATGTTGGAAAGATGTATTTCCAAACAATTGTGTTGTAGCACTGTTTTTCAAATACAACCCCATTTGCTAAATCATTTTAGTGGAATTTCATGGATGCAAACTTGTAAAACGAGTTGCAAATGGTTATGAATTTGAGATGTTTTTTTATTGTTTTCCAAGTCCAACTAAACTGCCTTATCTTCAGTTAAGTGTTTGTTAGAACCAACTGCAGATGTTCTACTACATCTCCCTCACAGAGGCTAAGTTGCAGTCTAATTAGTCAATTCATCTAATTATTTGATTCATTTTTAATGCATCTATCAGAAGACCTAAGAATACAAAGCCATAATCGGTGAGAGATTAAGAACGTTCCTGTTTTATAGCTCTTGAAACTGTTTTCAGTCTCAGATGTGAGATTGACATACCTAGAGGCAGTTTGATATTAATATGTAAAACAGTGACTCCCAATCACAGCCCTTGGTGTCTCTGGAGAGCAGGCTTAAATGTTTTTATATTCAAACACACTGGATAAATCAGCTAATAGCAATTTCTGGTGTTGATTCAGGTATGGCAGAGCAGAAACCACTTGATTATAATTCATTATAAATTAAAATACAGTACTAACAGACATAAATTGACATAATTAAAGAGAAATCATAGACTGTATTTGCACTGAAACAAAACTCTTCAGTTTACTGTTTACAAAAGTAACTAATTGATTTGCCTCATAACTGTGAACCATAATTCAAATAATACGCAAACACTGATGGTGTTTTTCTGTCCAAAGAAAGAGAGTGAGAAGTTCTACTTGCGTCAGTGTGCTGATGATGCCCCTGCAATTGCACCACATGGTGCTGTGTTTGCACAGTCAAACAGACACACCAAAGCAAACCACTGCACTCTCACACACTCGCTGTGCTTGCAGTAATAAAGACTTGGATGGATTGCATACACAGTGTATGTGTGGCGTCCTCAACAGTATATTGTATACCTGCAGACCCCTGTTACGTATCGATCAAATGGAAAAGCTGTTAAACGGTATTTGCATTAAACATCTAAAGGTGATTTACAGAATAACTGAGAATGTCCATATATATGGTTTTAAGGTTTTGGGGCCTTTGCCTCATACAATGGTTTATTTCGGTTTCTTTTGTGAGCGCTGTTTACTCAACTCGTTTCTCAGAACAGGTTGATTTGCATGGCAGTTAGAAGGCGACTGCAAGAAGTCGCAGCTCTTGCCCTTTTCACCATCCTGCTCTAAAATAACATTCTCATGAGGCAGATAAGGATAAGAAATTTTGCAAAGAGAAGCAATTGCCCCGTATCCAATAACAGGTGATCCATTCAGTGTCAGGCTGACACTGGGCGTAGCCATCAATCAGAACGTGTCTAGCAGAGCCGCGTTTAATCCACTCACAAAAGAACTCGGCACTTCAATTCATGTTAAATAAAATGCTTTACTGGTTCCATTGAGGAACACTGGAAGTGGGTTGATCCATTAAATAGACAAGGCTAAATTCTGGGAGATTAGAATACATTTGCATATCAGTTATGGCACTTTTGGGTAATTGCGGGATACTCTAGGATTAGACAAGAGAGACCCTTTTTAAGTCATGATCAGTTTTAAGTCATCATCAACTTCTGAGGAGGCAAATGGCTTCAGGTTGGATTCTAGGAAATATCCAGTCAACAGTGACATGTTAAAATATATGGTATTTATGGGATTACTGTCACTATGTCTTTCTTGCATAGACAAGCAAGATAGTCATGAGTGACACACCCAGTATTTATTTCAGCTACAATATTTTGGAAAACTGCATGACTTTCACGTCGTTAGTATGACTGGAAGCTGCAAATAAAATTGCCACGTGTCCAGAATAATGCCCATATTGCTGATGTTATAGAAATTCATCATGTTTCAAAACCAGCAATCAAATCTCAAAGCAGATTTCTTGATCTGAGGAATAAAATGTCTAAAATACCTTCTGGTGATGTAATATTTACATCTACATAAATCCAAGCTGTTTTTTTTACAAATAATATATAATAATAAAATGAAAAGATTAATACAAAACAAATGTTAACATATAGTGTATGACTAAACAAAATTAAATTAAGATGAAGTTCTACTGTAGTCATGGGCCATTTTATGTATAACTAGAATTTGAGATAAGCCTAAGGAGTTAATATCTACGTATTTAATTTTTTAATTACATTTATGGTGGTGGTGATGGCCTAGTGGGTAGGATACTTGCCTCTGCACCAAGAGGTCATGGGCTCCAGGGCAAGACCCTTAACCCTAGGTTGCTCCAGGGAGCCTGCCCCCTGTAGTCAGAGAACGAACCCATCTGCTAAATGCTTGAAATGTATGCATTTGACAAACACTCTTAGCCAAAGTGCGTCACAGTTTTAATCAAGATACAAATGTAATCAAATGTTTTCTTGCCCAAGGAGGGTAGTGGGATGTGTTTGCCTAGGTGAAGAACTGGGGCAGTGACCGCTAACAGCTCCAGGATCTGGATGCAGGTGTACCATTCAAAGAGCTCTACCACTGCAAGAGCATCTAGTTATGACATGGAAGCAATCATAATGCGTCCCCACTGAGACATTCCTGTATTTCCTATATCTACATCCGATAGGGGTTATCTCTCTATTTGCCTTTGATCAGTAAAACAGATGTAGAGCGGACCGAAACGCAATTCAACACACACTTTAGAGTGGCAAACATTGAAGGAAAGCCAGACATTTCAACACTGACTGCCTCGGTAATGGGACCACACAGACACACGCATACAAACACACACACACACACACACACACATACACACACACAAGAAGATATGTAGTCGATAATGCGCAGTCCTGCTGACATGGATTCAAATAAACTTTGCTCATGACTGAAAACAAATAAACAGTAGGGAACAGAGTTAATATCATGCCTTCCAAACCTTCCGGTATTAAAAGCACTGATGTATTTTATAGTGCTTTTAAATTAAAAAAGAGGGCCTATTTCCAGGAAAAGCAGATAAGCTGGTGTCCTGAGTCTCAGGACCTGGGAAGTTTTTCTGCCTTCTCTCACAATTGTTTGCCGAGTTGGACACTAGGAGCACCTTCAGTTCCACAGCTGTCAACATGCGGAGTAATTTCTGGAAAAATCCCAAAGTAATCAACTTTTCTGTTTGCTCTGAGCTAAACATGATGAGATTTAAGCTAAATCTCTACTGAAGGACTGAATAAAACACCTTTCCTGAAGGTTTCTTACAAGCAGTTTCAAGATTCAAATGTCCATGTACAGCTGTTATATTGCCACAATTAGCACTAACATAGTACAGCAATTCCCACAAAGGCACTAGTATTCACAGGCCCAAAGTAATCCAAAACAATCTGCTTCTACTCATGTGTTAATAGGAAGTAAAAAGAAAGATTAATGCCAGAAAAAATCTTCTTGAAAGTATGAAAACATCGAGTGACGCAGATGCAGGTTTGCGCAACACTGCATTCTAAATGCAATTCACAATGCAGTGCATTCTGAGAATTGTATCAATGGGTGCTATGAGTCAAGGACTAGGTTCACACACACTTTCTCACAGATCCACCATAACATTTCAACCACCATCCTAATAATGTGAAGTTGCCCCATGTGCTGCCAAGCCTTTGTGGATTGGACTAGATCTGAACATTTGAGTCAACATCTTGTTGCAATGTGGCATGGTGCATTATCCTGCCGAAGAGGCCACTGCCATTAGAGAATACTGTTGCCCGGGGGAGGTGATGGTGGTAGTGGCCTAGTGCCAGGTTAGTCAACCACTGGGCGGCAGACCACTGATGGGCCACGAAGGCTTTTGATTTGGCTGCAAATGTAAAATCGAGACAGGCCATTGGTCCGCAATTGGCTATTTAATATCATCTAATGTGACCAAGCGGGCCTTGGCAACATGCTGTGATGGATAGGTGGGTCTTAATTTTGAAAAAGTTGCGAACCATTGACCTAGTGGGTAGGATACTTGCCTCTGAACCAAGAGGTCATGGGTTTCAATCCTACCTTCAGCATACCACCACTGAGTTCCTGAGCAAGAACCCTAACCCCAAGTTGCTACAGGGAGAGTAACTTTGTAGTCACTTTGTATAAAAAGTGCCTGCTAAATGCCGCAGATGAAATGGTATACTTGGTATGCAACGATGCTTAGACAGCTGGTACTTGTCACAGTATCATATACATGAATTCAGAACTCAAGGTTGCCCGGAGCATCACACTGGCTTACCTTCTTCACAGAGTGCATCCTGGTGCCATCTCTTCCCTAGGACAAACCACACACACACTTTCTCACACACACATTCACATGATGTAAAAGCAATCATCTTCCGTTGCTCCATGATCAAATAGTGATGTTCTCATTGTAGGCGCTTGGTGGACATGGGTCAGCATGGGCACTCTGACCGGTCTGCAACTACACAGCCCCATACACAGTAAGCTGTGATGACATCTTTCTATCATAACCAGGATTCACTTTATCAGCAATGTGTGCTTCTGTGCGATTAGACCAGACTGGCTTGCTTTCGCTAGTGCATCTGTGATTGTAATGTTGTGACTGATCACATCATTCTTCCTTGATTTGTCCTTCACAACTCCCTTGAGTGTTTTACACATCTCAGAAATGTAAGAATGCACTGTGAGTTTGTTCATAAGAACCATGTGAAACACAATATCTTGTGAATGAGTGCTGAAGCAGTATTTCATTGGGAAATCAGTGCTGTCTGCTACAGTCTACTGTATAGTTTGAAAACACAAAAGACTACTAGGATCCTAGTCAGTAGATGGTCTAGATGTGACATTGAATGCTCAGACAGGCTTTTACATGGATTTTTTGCTACACTGTAACTGGCTTACATTCTGTTATGTTGCCAGGGCTAATTGATGTAATGTAGGGCTAATTTTAGAAAGTGGGCAGGCATGTGACTAGTGTGACTAAACACTGAAATTAGGTTAGGCCCTAAAGCTCTTGATGCACTCTAGAAAATCACATAAAAAATTAAGTTTTTTCCAAATTGGGTTATGTCCCAAGGCTTCTTGCAGTGCCATTTGCAAGGCCGTTTGCAAGGCTGTGGCTTGTTGTCTGTTTGAGGTCTGATCTGGAATGGTGCTTTCAGTAAAACATGAATGACATGAACACCTACCAAAAACAAGCCCTTCGAGCATGAAATCATCACTACCACCTCCCGAAGGCCTTTGTGATGCTATTATTTTCTTTCTCCATCGTAAATAAGCTACTTAGTGTGCCTGATGAGACACTGGGCCATATCCAACATCTGCATGTGTTCTTTCTGTAATTCATATAAAGGCCAATGACTGAGCTTTAAATGCTCAGATGAATGTCGATTTAAATGTTTGGACACTCACAAGTTTAGAGTAGTCTAAATTGGAAGGCAAGTTTGAAAGTTGACCAAATCGTATATCCTTATCATATATTTGTTTATAATTTTTACAGCCACCTCAGGTGTACAAGTTAAAGTATTCCCGTTCATTCAAGTTAAAGGGCCATATTGTAAATTTAAGTTCTTGGTAAAGGCTATTTAGATTTGGTTTTAATGCATCATTACTCATTAATTGAGCGCTCAATGGGGCCTATTTAAATCAGTTGCATGCTGTGATATCAAAATTTTCTTTTTTTTCTCATCTCTCTATGCATTCCTCAGTCTGTGGGATGTCTAAGTCTAAGGCCTGTGAATAGATGCCTTAGCAATGAATTTCTAGCTTGTGAAGAGTGATGACTGGAGGCCTTACTGTCTACTATTGTCTCTATTTTATTAACCATTGTAATCTCCAACATGACACTTCATTCAGTATACATCTCACGGCGGAATTACTATAGAAAGCCATATATGTGGTTTCAGACCTTCCAGTGCATTGTTATTAACTATAATGGACAGACTTCCTAAAATACTCAGCAAGGTTGTTCTTCTGATTCTACATGTACAGGAATCTGTTCACTACTAAAGGAAACCATGATGGAAACAGTGACATCATCATTTGGGGAGATGTAGTAGCTAATACAGCTGCCCACCATGCAGTAAACCAGGGTGTTTATTTCCTTGTTTGAGTGAGTGCACCACTCTACACCCATAGGAGTCTTTGGACCAGACTTGTAACGTTATACTCACCCACAATTGTAACATTATAAAAACCTGAAATCCCTCTCGATAAGACCATCTGCCGGATGGATACACGTAATGATAACTCTTTAGTGTAACATACACATCATGTTTTTTCTATTACTGTATATGAAGATATTAGTGAAAATGTCAGAATTGCCCCATTCGTTTTGTTCTTACATCATGGATGGTCAGTTACAGTCCCTGAGGTCAGAGCACGGCACATTAGTGCCTGCTCTAGTACACATGATGTCATTCATATACTAATTATCCACCCATCGGTGAACTGAATTAGTTATGATACACTACAAAAAATAAACAGTGTCCTTCAGGGCCTGGAGCTGCATATTCATTTCTATAGTGTATTGCCCTCCTTTGGTACCAATGAAAGTAATTTCCTATACAGTTGGAGGTTATATGAACAATCAGCTTTCTAACAGTGGGACTTAGGCACAACATTGGGCTAAATTGTAGTTTTAATCTAAATAAACAAGATTATGCATAATATGTTCCGGACCACTTTTTCATTTCACCATAGCAGTGTGATCTGTACATTCTGACAGCTTCAGAATCTGCCAAAAGACTTACTTCAAAGACCAGATTTTAGTGACAGGAGTGGCTGAGAGGTTTCAGATTAGCATTTTGTGGGGCACTTCTGGAAGATTGTATTATTTCAGTGAATATCATTACAGAGAAAATTGTTCTAATTTTGTGGTAATTGTAGCTGCAGTAATCACAACACCTCACTCTGGAACCAGATTATTTGCTCATACTCCATTAAATTAAGGTTTTTGCTGATAGTTATGCCATGTCTGTAAATTAAGCAGTTCCTGGGCTATGAAACATAAAAGCTAGCCAGACAAACTGCCTGCCTTTTTTTCCCTTTCCCCCCCTGTTTGTATGTCTACTTTTGTTAAAGAACATTTAAAAAAATAGTAATTGTAAGACAAACTGCCTGTAATACACTGCATGGACAAAAGTATTGGGACCTGTTTTTCAGGGTTCTGTCTAGGCCCTTTACTTCCAGGGAAGGACAATCATAATACTTCAGCAGACCAAGACGTTCTGGACAACGCCATGCTTCCAACTTTGTGGACACAATTTGGAGAAGAACCTTTTCCATTCCAGCATGACATTGCTTTTATATTGCACACATAAATTACTGTCATGTGATATAATCTTAAAGTAGAAGCATAATGCATCATTTTTTATGCAATACAATAATAAGATTTTAATAATAACATCTTGAGAAAGAAAAATATTTTAACACCCAGCCCTCTTAACATAGATTCATGACAGAATATTATACGCAGTATAATAATAATAATAATAATAATAATTGAGAGTAGTAGCAACTCAAATCACTTTTTACTTATACGATCTAATTTATTAGTAGAATAAGAAAGTGTTGGACTGTATTAGGGCTGTCATTACCAATAATATTAGTAATCAAGTAATCTAGGGATTATCTGATGACTAGTAAAATAATTGTATAACATTCACTTTATAGTAACATTTTACTTAGTAAACGTGAAATCTACACACATGATGTGAGATTCTGCTGGATTCCCTCCCTTTCAATGATCTGAGCCCACTTGTGATTCTTCAAGAAAATACCTTTGAACTCAATACTTAACTTAATTCTCAGTTAAATTCTTATTAAATTAAATAAAATGTTTCTTAAAGTGTGTACTGAGCTTGACTGCATATGAAAAAGTGGAACTGAGTCTCACAGCTTGGAATGGCTACTGAGCTCTGAGCTCTTTTTTGTTGTCCGCATTTTATCAAGCCACCCTTTGTCACCCTTTTATACAGACTTTAACTGATCGACATCACACAATGATCCTCTGAATAAATCTTTAGTACACCTGTGTCAACACAAAAGTATTAAATTATCTCTTTTATTCCTGCACTGAGTTTGTGAATAAAAAAAAAATACACCAGCAGATGATATCAACCAAATGAGTTCTCTTCAGATGATCTTGTGAGAATGCCTGAAGCACTTCACACCTCATTTTCTTTCTTTCTTTTTTTTTTTTTTTTAACAGTCCATTGTGCAGAGATGTTTGCCATAGGCATGAAATGAGGCAAATCTGGCAAAGTTCCCTGCACTTTTTCTCCTTGTGGTGGGAAAAAAAGGAGTTAATATTTTCTAATAGTAATAACTACAAATGAACAAAAAGAATATGTGGACACATCAGTCTTCGAAAAGAGATATTTGTCCAAGTTACATGGTACACAAAATGCGAAACCCTTGTCAACGTTTCGCTCTTTTGAGACGCAGTTGGCTATCAGTTCATCGCCTTCTACTCATGTTTCAAATGAACAAGACTGAAAAAGTGCCAAGAAAAACGTGTTGTGTTTGACAATAGATGATGTGTCACTGGTGGTCTAGACCCTCCCTGACATGGAACAGATCCAAGGTTTGTATAGAGAGAAAAGACACAGGCAAATATTTAACTAGATAGGTCTCGGCCCCTCAAAGTCATCCTGTTTTGAAAAGATCTGCAGTGGCTTAACACAACAAGACACAGACATCCTCAAGGCGATCATATGTTTGGAATAATTCATTCTGTATCTTTTCAATATTTTAAATTTGTATTCATAAGCATATTATGTTATATTACGAACATAATTAGTAGGGTAAAATATTAAAATACTACACACAGTTTTATGTTTAACCTGAGGTGCACTTACAAAGACTACATTTATGTTTTTATGACAATATGCAACAGGAAAGCCCACAAATTCGCAACTAGTCATTCGAAAACAGGTGCTCCATGCAAATTTATCTCCGACAATTGTTAAGGAAGTTAAAAGAGAAGCCAGCCGTCACTTGAACTGAAAGCAACAGGAACAGCAGTTACACAGAGAACAATAAGAAATGAACTGCACTGCAGTCATCTTCATTCCTGCTTTGGAAACTCCTCTGCATAAAAAAGGACAGAGAAGGGCATCTAAAAGTTGCATGCAAGCATTTAGACAAACTATATTGAAACAATACACTCTGATGAGATGACACAAAACAGAACTGTAATTCAGACAATCATAACTGAAAAAAGAAGATAAATGCCAAGAACATCACACTTACACAGAAATGCAGATAGGAGCACCATGATTCAGGGCTGCTTCTCTGCACATGGTACTGGAGGATTACATACCATCAATTAAGCAAAGAAATATATTCAGAGATGTGAGAGAATTTCATCTAATTCATGAAGAAAGAGAAGAAGATGGACATTTCAACAAGACACTGACCCCAATATACAGTCAAAAAAATAAATCAGGTTTCTGCAGAAGGTGAAGGTGCTTGCATGGTCTAGCCAACCTTTGATTTGAATCTTAACTGAAAATATTTATGGTGGATTTTGTAAATGTGAGGGCCTCAACACAAAGACCCTTGTAACCATGGGGAACTGGAGACGGAATGAGTGAAGCTGGAACCACAAAGCTGCAAAAGGTAAATCATTCTTACCAGATGTCTAAAAATGTAATTGTCAACAATGACTTTGCAAATATGCCCTAATGCTGCTCCTTTAACGTTCTTTATAAACACATAATTTTCTTCATTTCTAAGTGTAAAGTCAAAAGACATTGTTTGTAAATTTAAAGTGTATATATGCACTGGATAGCTGTTAACAAAACAGCAGATTTTATTTCCTCATGTATTCCTCCCACGTTTTATTAGAAAAACGCATGCAAACATGCACGTGCACACACGCACACACACGCATACACACACACAAATTCCTCGCAATTACTGTACCAGATGCCTGAAGTGTCAGAGAAGGAAGTGTGTCTACTTTAACAGCGTTTGAACTAAAACCTCCTTAATGACAAGCTGAATCATGATCAGGACAGAAAAGGAAACTTCCAATATTTGCATGCGGTTTTTCACCGTCTGTTGTGATTTAAGTTCTTGCAGAAATAAAATGTGTTAAAACAGTGTTTGGTACAGTAGAGGGAATGGAGGTGCAGACAATTATCAACCAACAGCCATCAAGATGTTTGTGTGTTTGATATGGTTTTCTGGCCGAATGTTTTTTATTTTTCCTGAGAATTTCAAGTGAACGTGTTATTAAGGGAACATCTTATCGCTGATCCAGATATGACGAGGTGTGCTCTGTTTTGACACCATTCTTTCTGGTCAGAGAGAGCAACACTCTGCGTCAGTTTTATTTCTGTTAAAGATCTCGGTGCATAATTATGAGCTGTTTTTAAAAACAAAAGCAAAAAGTTGCAAGAGCAAGACGTTGAACCATAATAAATTAATAAATGGCAGATCTGAGATGTTTATGTCTGATTCCTGATATTTGCACATGAGCAAGACTCAACAAATCCAATCCATATCAGATTTCAAGCAAATATTAAAACTAAAGCTGGAAAAAATCAACTTAGTAGAAAGTGTACAAACATGGTTATGCCAACTTGTGGAATCTCTTGATCTAACATCTTCATTTGTTTTCTAGATAGGCAGCAAGGAGCAGGTCTGATTGGAAAGCTCAGCAGAACGACAAAGTTTGTTGTTTAGACATATCTGATGTCTAAAGCGACATTTTAAAGACATAAACAAAAAAAAACAAAGAAGTACATAACACAGGCAAATGAGTTTAGAACTGAAATACTATTTCTTTTATGAGACTCTGTGAAAAGTCAAGTGTCCCCTCAAGTACATAGTTTCAGTGTACACACAGGAAAACAGATCACACTAAAACAAGCGACTTGACGTGTTTTACTGAATTAACAAAAGGTGTTGAGGCTTGAGGGGGAAATGAAGAGAACATATTGGCTTGGGGCCAAAACCGCTTTGAGGTCTTAAACTAAACAGAAAAGGTGGAAGAGGGGGAAGTGGTGGGCATGAGTGAATGACACAAATAGGTTTATGACAAGTGTGGTATGAGAGTACAGTTGACTTTTTGACAAAAAAAAATACAGAATCCTGTTGAGGGGGGGTGGGGGGTGGGGGTACTGTTTTCAACACCCCTGCAAGCTGAAATATGCTCTGTGTATATTTGCCATGTACGTTTCTTTAAATTACGAATTCATACAGTGTAACACACTTGTGGAGAACTCATGCTCTGCATAATTTAGTTTTCTGACATTTTGTTTTTACCAAGTTTAAAGGAAGCACAAAATGTGTGCAGACTGCAGACATTTCAAAGCCAAAGTGTCATTTTTCTGCAGATTTGAAGAAAAAAAAAATGCAAACATTTGTTAGAACAACCTTTATGTGTAACAACAGCTTTGAGTCCTTTGAAGTAAATACATACCAGCTTTGAAAAATGTTTAGGTGTGATTTCATTCCCAGAGTTTTTAATGTGACTTCTGTGACCTACAGCTCTGCACAATTTGAACTATTTCTTGATAAACTGCTCCGGATCCAGATTATGAACCACAACCTGGACCAGGTAAATTCAGTCAAGGAATACTTGAAGTCATGCAGTACTGTGGGTGACCTGGTGCTCAACTGGTCTGGGCAGATTTACAAAAGATTGTTAAGGTTGTTTGGATGATGCTTGCGGGCTGCAATTTTTAAATAATGCCACAGGTCTTAATAGGATTTGCTGTATAATCATGTGTGGATGTGGTTCTTAGGATCACTGTCCTGCTAAAAGGTGAACTTTCCTTTAAACCTCAATAGTTTAACAGCAGGTCCTCTTGCAGTATTTTGTACAGATATTATACCACCACCACCACACTTCCCTGCAGACCATTTTAATTGTCATTTGCACCAAAACACTTTGTTATCCGACCACAAATAGTTTTCTCATGTCTAAGTAGGTTTAATATCGGCTTCCCACTCCTGTAAGTCATTTTTTGGGGAAAGTTTTGTTCTCACAGTGACAATATGAAGCATATTCAGCAATCAAGCTCACAGCCTAACAATCATTTATCTGATACATTTCTGTTACTTTATTGGTCCACTGTTAGAAACCAATTATGTAAAATTAAGGTGCTATTGTGTCTTTCTAAGGATTTTTTTTTTCTTTCCGATTAGAGCTTTTCTTTCTGGTCCGTTTCTTAATTAGCTAGTATATGGTAAATATTTTTGTTTTTACATTTTCTTTGGAATGTCTAAAGAAGAAATGTCTAAAGTTATTCAGATCATTAGCTCAATATTAGAATGGAGCAGATTAGAAAAATTTGCCATTTTCAACCCATAATATGTCCAACACTGTAAAGTGATCTTTCCTGTCTCGTGTGAACACACCACAGGGTGAAGTGTAAATTCTTTCTCTGCATTTAACCCATTCACCTCAGTGAAGCAGCAGGCAGCCACCGACACAGTACTCAAGGGTATACCTCAATGGTGCCCCTGCCTGGGATTTGAACCCATGACCTTCTTATCACAGGGTCAAATAAATACAATAATCATTTATAGTTTGGAATGAAAGTTTATTCATAACATGGTTTATTTAATTCTATGTGAATTTTTTTTAACCCCATAGCGGTTCTGTTTATAGTGGTTTACTGCATGTAATACTGGTGTTCTTTTGTATGTGACATGGCCACAAACCAAATTTTTTCCTTATGACACAATAAAAGAATGAAAGCATAAATTAGAGCAGTGACTCGACTGACGTTCCCACATCAGAAGACATACTTCTCGAGTCCTTCTCTACTGGGTGCAGGAAAGAGAACTGTCAAACATGCTAGCCCTTATCTGCGTCTAGTTTTACACCTGTTACATCTCAAGAATTGAATCATCTGTGCTTCCATCTGATACAGACGGTTTTAATTCCCACAGCACCTGCAACTGGTGTTTATACAACGGCTGCCTGTACAGCAGTTCCTTAAGTTAGGGATCACAGTCCATCACGGCCACTTGCTGACTTTATAATCACTACCCAGACACATAAAGGCAGCACTATTAAAAGAAATGATCTTAAATGGCTTGTTAAAATATATTTAATTTGTATAGAAGCTTTACATTGTGTGGATGCACTTACATTGTAAGGTTCTTTATCCTCACACTGTATTTAAAAAGAAATATTTAAAGTTGTTCAGGGCAATGGGTCTCAAACCAGTCCTCCAGGACTAGATTTTTGCTCTTGCGACAAGTGTGCAGGAGCAAAAATCTGGACCATTTGAGGGTTCCTGAGACTGGCTCATCCTCTTAGAGCAGCAAGTGCAGCCTGACTTGACTCACAATAAAGACCTGCATCAAGACTTCTCAGTTTGGTACTTAAGTGGTAGGATGGACTTCCCCACCTGTTAGAACCGCTGAGTCCCCCAACTGTCTTCAAACGAAGACTGAAGGCCCACCTCTTCACCAAGCACATGGGAGAACAACTACATGTTCATGTCATAAGCTTCACAACTAACAAACAAAAACATGGCTTCCATGTCTTCTCTGTGTGATCTTACAGGGCTTTGGTAGAAAATTAACAATCTCTAGAAGGATCTTAGTTTGCTAGCAGCTCTTAGGTTTGTGTTTACTAGAGAGTTTGTTTTTACTAGAGTGGATGATTTCTTATAGACTACAAAGCACTAATGTATGTTGCTTCAGATAAGAGCATCTACCAAAAGATAAATAGTATGAAGGCACTGCTTTAAGCAAGGTTGTCAACAAAGAGCCAGCATAAATGCAAGTTTTCATGCCAAACATACAGGTTCACACCTGATTCCAGCAGATCAGGTGAGCTCCGGCTTGATTTGGTAGTAAACCTGGAGGCAGACTGACCCTCTGTGAAAAAGACTTGACATTCCTAGCTTTAGGGAACCAAAGGTGGTTGTTCTAAGGCACCTTTACAATGGCAGGGGTGTGAAGTCTTTAACATTATCCTACTGGCCAAAGCTTTCTAAGCAACAAAACCTGTTAATAAACAGGACACTTGATCTTTTTAAGTGTGGATTTAATCATACAAATGTTCATTTACACATACAGAAAAAGGGCTTCATTTTTGTATTGTCTTTTCTGTTAAATGTGCTACCATAGGACTCTATGTAAACGCTCTGCTCATCCATTCACCATGCCACCGTGCAGAAAACTCAACAGCAAACAAAAGAAAAATGTCCAAAAAGAAAAAAAAGAAGAAGAAAAAAAAAAAGAGCACAACATAGCAACTTCACGCATATACAGCCTCTCGCACACATGACTCAGGACAGCAATAGTACGTGAGTAGGCATATCTATTTTGCTGTGGATGAGGACATTCACAAAAAACAACTCAAAGGAAGACTCGGCCCATGAGGCAATGACATTGTCCTTGAGCTGTAGGCAGCACACGATATTCGAAATCAAAAATCACTGAAGTCAAATTTTTTCCTGTCCAAATCTCTATCGCAATCTAAGACGATATCAGCTAACGGTATGGCATTGTTGTGTGGGACGACCCCCTTCAAACACTGCATAGATAATCAGTGATTTGAACTAAATACACTGCAATTCCAAAATGCAAGACAAAAACATGTGTGTCTGTAACGGCAAACATTTTGTGACCAGATGCATAGCAAAGGGGGTCGTTTGGACAAACATTTCTTACTGTAACATCAGTTAAAATGACAATGTGATTATGGACACCTTCCAATGCACCCATTATCCGAGGGGTTGTTTTACATAATCACTGAATTGAGATACGACACAAGTCTAGATTGCCGCCAATTTGATTATTTTACGAGCCAGTTAAAATTGCGATGTAACCACTTACACAGCTTTATTTCATTATAAATTATAAATATGAATATAAATAGATATGTAATATATATCCTGACATACTGAATATATCATGTCCTTAACATACCTTAGCCTTGAGGTGTAAATACAATTTGGGATAAACATTTTCTTGGAAAAAAAAAAAAGCATTTTATATTTAGGGTTTACCACCAAATACACATCATTGGTGAGCGAACACATTCAAAAATCATGAGAGCAAAGATGGCTCTATAAACGTCCTCCATAAAAATCGTTGAAATCTCATCTTCATGGAAATGAGACAGCCTAGAATCAATTGTGACTAATATAGTGGTAAACTAAAAAAAACCTGACTAAAAGTGTCAAACAATCATGTGCTTGGGCATTAGAAAAAACCAGCAAGCCGTAATAAATTGACGCTTGAGTCAAACATTTGCGCCTCGGGCATGAGCTACTACAATGTAAGCCACCACACGCTCAAAAGCTATTGGCCTCCAAAGCTTCAGAAGAAAAATGAACTGTCTGCACAAGTGACTGCAACAACGAGATCACAAGGGCTTTCAAGTGGGAGCTGTGGAGCTCAGTGCAATCGTGATATTAGCCCAAAATGATCCATAGGCCTGCTAAGCTTTCCGGTATAACAGAGCTTAAAGTGTGGTCTTCTGTTCGTAGGTTCAACGGTTCCATCTTCTGGCCTCTAATAAGCATTACTGTTGAGTTTGTGAACTGATCCTGGTGCACGTTTTTTTCCCCTTCTATAGTAATCTTAAGCTCAGCAGTAATAAATTAGGACAAAGGCAAGTGCCTTGCAAAAAATTTGAATAAGAAAACAAAGTATTATGACCACATTTATCTCGAGTAGTACAGGATGACTCATTTTTCCATGTAGATGATCACTGATTTTTTTTTCTTCAGTAAAATCGTTCCGTTTGCAAAGTAAAAGTCAAAGAACATTGATGTAAAATATAAAACTACTTGACAAGCAAAAATTCTTTTTCAATGGCTTTTTTCATTTCTCTTTTGTGCATTGTCCACACACACGCATTCAAGCACACATACACGCGCGCGCACACACACACACACACAAACGCACTCATACACACATCAAATCTCTTTCTTGAATCTACGGTTGCGACAATACAGACCAAAAAACCTGTGTGTGTGTGTTTGACTGAGGATTTCTAGCACTCATCTTAATTTAGCATTCACACATGCGAAACTCTGGTGTTGACAATGGCTGAATATTGATTTAGAACCAAACAGCCTTGTCTGAATCTTAGGTTGTGTTGTGATGCACAGGGAGAAGAGGGTTGTCAAGTCTTTTTAATAAATCTGTTACTCCCCTGTGAAACCCCACAGAAAAGGGGGGGGTACCAGATGGTGTTTATTTCTGACCCTTAAGACTGTCCAAAGGGGTAGGGCCCGTGGCAGCCCTGTGGAGAAGGAAAGAGAGGGGAAGAGAAAGAGGTGAGTTAATTAGAGTTTAGCATAAACAAAGTCAGCAACAACATAATTCAAATGCAGATGGGGACGGATCATGGTCCCACAAGGCCCCTAAGCAAAATGTGCCATTAAAATTGCATAACATTTAAGGAAAAAAGAAGAGAAAGAGGAATTAATGCAAACAAACAAAATTACTCATTCTCTATCCATGTGCTATAACCACACACAACAAACACACCTCATTACACCAACTAAAGTTCTACCTGAGCTGGTTTGGGTGTGTCAAATATAGAATACCTGAAGGATTGAGCCAAGAGAGCTTTGTTTAATATCCTCGACCACAAGAACATATTCTCTACCAATAAGATGCTTACATATAAATCTGTTTTGTTTCTGAAATCAAAAACCTGAAAAAAACCTTAGCCACAGTATATAGGCAATAAAATGTCCAGAAGCCGTTTCTCCTTGGAGGATGTGGGCATATTTTCATTGAGAGAATCAATTAAAAAAAACACAATTTAACCTGGAGGGGCCAAACCTCTGCATATGACTATTCTGTATTTTGACTATTCCTTCATATTTTGTGAAGGATTGTCCGAAGTCTTGTAGTTGCCTGAGAACTCACTCAAAGTGACCCTGTTCATGAATAAAACAGTCCATATAATTTTAGAAGAACAGCTTTGATGCAGGTCTCAGCACGTCAGGTCACTCAGGTGAGGAACAGACAGAGTACCGATACATGCAGTCTGCAACCTACACACACCTGTCTAAAACCACAATGTGACATCTTGAGAACAAATAAAAAGGACCCATAAAGCAGTGATCACCCACCCCACATGCTTATCAGGTTGGAATGGTCTACACCTGATTTTAAACTAAAAGGTCAGATAAGAGTTAATCATGTTTGAGGAACTCCAGTGTTCACCAACGCTTCAGGTTAGGGTGTGTCAGTAAATAGTAGGTTTGGAATTAAAGGTATGATTGGAAGCAGCACTTTTAAGCACCACACACCCATCACTATCAAAGATGACTGTGCACCAGATGCCCAGGCTATACTTAGTGACCCAAACTGTTCTTGCACGTAACATTCAGGACTGGACATTTATGTTGGGCCACTTTCTGGTTAGTCAAATTCCTCAGTTAGCCAGATAACCTTAACCCAGCAGGGTATAAAAGGAGAACATCCTTTTTAACTTTCCTTGGTTTAGGTCCAAATTGTATTAATTAATCCGGTCCCATTGATTTTATATGCCCCAGTGTAGTTCAAATACATTCAAAAACAATGTAACTACTAAGGATGTACTCACTGTTACAGATCGACTCCACCAGCCAATGTACGCATACATATTTTTACACTAGTGTATCCAAAGTAATAATATGAGCAAAAGCTGAAGTTATACACTAAACATGTATAATTACATAAGCTGCTCTACTGTATCTTATCCAGCTGTAACAAAGAACCCATCACCAGTAGTTTAACTGTTGTTGCACACATTTTGCCCTTTAAGGAGTATTTTCCTGCCTCTTGTCCTCAGCTTGGGTCATTTGCGGCTCAGACCTGGATTCTATAATGCTGATGTGCAATAATGTCAATTAAAAAAAATAATTAAATAAAATAAACTTGACTTTGTTAAATTGTTACTGTGCTGTTATTAAAGAGACACAAAGTGGGACCAGATTTTCCTGTTTTGTAGAATACCCACATAGGGGCCCATGAAAAATCCTGACCATTACTTACAACCACAAGCCTGAATATTTTAAAGTAGCTATTAATAAAAATGCCCTTAATCACATGTCAAAATTCTGCAGACTTCAGCATTGAGCTTCATTAAACACACCTGACTGAACTCAACAGCTAATTGACATGGCCTTCCTGAACTCTCTGCACTAGATGAGGAAACGACACTAACCTATGCAGATGTGTGGCCTAAACTAAACACAGTATGACCTGTTTGCCCCAAATAATTTCCAATGTTGTATGACTGATTATTTGGTTTAAATCAATTACTAAAATTAAAAATTAATTAATTGATTAAATCACTGCAAAAGGTTGCACAAATAAGAAGCGTATATAAAGGTTTTGCCTAACTATGTCTAGGCTGAACAGCTCAATATGTAACTAACCAACTTAGAGTACACTAATACTCAGGCAAAACTGTAAACATGCAAAGTAAAGAGCACGTCTCTTAATTTTTTGTTTTGAAGCTTAAAATGTCTATGTTTAAGTTGAGCTGATTAATGTAGTATAAATCTGGGAACATGTACATACATCTCTGCAGATTTTAGTGTTATGTTGAGGCCACGCTAACACAGAAGCAGAACAGATAATTACTTAATCAGTGGCACTGAGGCTACTTATAAAAGTGAATATTTCTGCAATAAACACTGCAATACAATGATGTGGGCAGCCATATGAAATTCATTCGATAACTGGCTCAAAGCATCAACAAAGCATTTTCAAATTTATCGATGTGTCACCAAAATGTACTTAAAAAGCACTATATTCTGCCTGATGCCTGCAGATATTGTAATAATGCACATGTTAATTTATCCTATTGCTGATAAATTAACCCACCCCCATGTTTTCAAATGTTTTTCTCGAAGTTTTGACATTTTTTGGCGGACACTTATCTAAATTGACTCACAATAAGAGGAAACACTCAAGTAGTTTTTCCTTGGATAGACTCTTGGGTCTTCCTCATTCCTCAGAGTTATGGAGTCTAGAACAGTGTCCGTTCCTGGCCGGTGTCAAAAACTATGAAGGCTCTGAGCTTGAGTCTCACTGCCTGTGAACTCTAAGCTGTGTGCTGTCTCTGTTCATCGATCACGCCAAATGGCATTTCAAATCAGTGTAGCCTACCATTCACTGCCTTCATATTCCATAAACTTTCACAGGCTCTGCAAAGAGAAGAATGTAGGCCTTATAACCTACTAGAATGTGAAGTACCTTTAGTGGTAAGATAATAAAGCAGTATTGTATTAGCATGTTTGACAGAAAGAGGACAGGTGAAACCTAATACAGTGATTCATCTCAATGCTTTTTTGAAGGCAGGTGTGACACTCTGAGGAAGGACAGGACCATTGTTCTCAGCAAACATTTAAGAGGCAGTACTTCAAATGTTGAATTTCCTGCAATTAAATGCTTTTAGAAACATTTCTACTACTGGGTAACACTACGTGAATAATCACCTACAGCTCTGTTAATATTTACAGATACATCTATAAACATTTATTTCATGTTTAACTAGAGCCCTACAAATTCTTTTAAACATATAAAATTAAGAGCCAACACAGTGACCTGATTTTGAACACTGATCTGAAACTAAATTGGTTTTATGTCACTTAAAACATTGAAACAAACAGTACTGTATATTAAATACTACTAGCATACACTAGCAACCATGAGCAAAGAAAGCTTTTTCCCCATGATACCAACACATTGCTGACAAGTTATGTAGCAACACGAAAACAGATCACACCATGAGGATCAAACTTTGGTACATACCTGGCTGTAAGTCACTACCGATAAGTTGTTTTGGAGACCATTTGGTGTAATATTTACAGAGTTGTGAGAGAGTCCATTTTGATCTTGCTGAATGGAGTCCAGAGGGGCCACCCAGGGGCCTCCGGGGTCCTTTAAGTTATCCTCATTGGCGTCTTGCTTGTTCTTCTGTGGTGAAGCAAAGGGGTTAAAATCTCCCTCTACGTTACGGTGTGGCTGAGTGTTGAACTCCGTCTCGAAAGAGGACAGCTGCTGCGTAACCCCAAGCAGACCCCCAACCTCCACACTCAGGATCACCCAGATAACATCTACAAAACAACAGGAGACAATTTTTATGTTTTGAATGCAGGAGAACAAAAACACACTCCTAAGAGCAAGATGATCCTTAACCTGTTCTGTTATTCTCTTATTCGCAAAAATAATATTTAGCCAGACACCAGAAATGCCTAAAATGTACAGTACATTTTTAAATTACTGCAAGATTTACACATTGTCTTGTCCAGGAGTATCAAAACTTAATGCTACTTTATGCATCCACATGGAAAACAAAAACAATAAAATACTTATTTGTTCAGATGTAATCGTTACAGGTCTTACCTTTTGTATAATCTCCTTAATAAATGTCAACCCATTTAAGTAAGAAACAGGCAAATTCTCTATCCTCATATACTATAATCACTGTTGCTTTACATAAATATAAACAGCTACAAGAGAAAAGCAAGAATGTAATTAATACTTGAATCAAGTGACATGGAGCATGTGAGAGACTCCAAAATAATATATGAAAACAACTCATACAGTAATAAATAACTTGTTAACTAATTATAAAAGTACTTCATTTAGTGCTGCTCTTGTGGAATCAAAAACAGGCACCTATTCAGCCTTGTGACACAGTTTGAAATCTACTGGTACGTTCCATTTCTCAAGAAATATCAATATGCAGTGATATAAATTGTTAAATCTAGTGCGTTTGGTGCTTCACCTCCATAGAAGAGTCCAGTTGCTGTGCACATTCTCCACTGGCCCTGGTACATGCCTGGGTTAGCTGGACTGCGCATCTGTACGCTGACATCTGAGATCTCCTGCGGCTCCAGAGATCGCACCATCACCATATTCACATGGCCAAACTGGTCCCCACCTATGTACTTCAGACACACACCTGGGGGCCATGACTCTGAACCTACAGCATGTGAACACAACATTTATATTTTTTTCACAGGACAATTCTTTTTTTACTTTTAACATAAATATTAAAACACAACTGACCCTAAAAAAAACCCCTTAAATCCCAGTGATAAAGTGCACCTCAAATTTATTCTTACACTGGACACCCCAATGTAGAGACAGGGTGTATATCTTTACGACATCAATCCTCTGAGCTGTATTTACAAATCTATCACAAACCTGTGTTCTGTATCCGCCACGTCTTTGTGAACTGTGTGTCAGGAGGCACAGATTCGCCCTCTCCAATGGTCACATCTTCTACAAACGACATCGATGGAGTATTGATGTTAGGACTCTCAAAATCGTAGTATGCTCCAATTGCTGCTTGAAGATTCCTAAAAGCAGAGACACAGAAAACGATACAAAAGTGATAAAAACTTTTAGAATGTTTTATTTTCAATAAGCATAATGAATCAAACTCAAGACATAAGGGTTATGGCTTGTGTTTTATTGGCTTCTTTGGCAAAATTGTGTAACACCTACTTTAAATTATTCTTATGGCAGTATTATAAAACGCACTAACAAACAAAAAATTAAAAACAAAACATTAAAATACAAAAAGCGAGGTCTGAATGGCTGTAAACTGAAGATAAAAGTGTTACTATAGTCTCCAGACTAATGATAGGGAGCTCAGTGTACATTATGTAACTCACAAACACTTTGACCCACAGGAGAGTCTGAAAACTTACCTTGCTTTAGTTAGCATGATTGCTAACAGTCTAAAAGCGCAAAGACACTTAAGGAAATGGGAGAAATCCCCCAACCTCCTGAACACCTAACATTTGCTTAGGCTAAATATCATTAAGCACTCCACGACCCTAGTTACATGTCAAAATCTAGTCCTTGTACTGAATCGTGACTCACTTAGCCAGCTAGCGAGCATGCTAGCCAAATTTTTCAGACAGGTGGGAGTTAGCTTTCAGAGCAAGTTTGAGCCCAACTAGCAACTATAAACGACAAAATGCGCTAAATACACCCTCTTTAACTTTACACACATGATTTGCTTTCCCTTGTGGACTAAATTAACTTCTCTGTTTATATTTAATATGACCTAGCTGTTTGCTAACCTTAAGAAGTAGCATAGCTAGAGAGCTAAAGGCTAGTGGTTTCGGTTTGACTGCCTCCTGCATTGAAGATAAAGGCAAACACACATTCAGTCACATTTCTACAGGACTCAGAGAGTCTCTACGTTTATACGAAATAGTTGAGGACCCATAATGAGGTCTAAGAAGGCGCAGAGGGGGCTCACCAGTTGGTCATGTCCAGGAAGAAGGCGCAGCCTGCAGGGTTCAGCTGGAACCCCAGCAGCCTCTGGAACTCGGAGATCAGGACATCTTTGTCCGTGGTGCCCATGCAGCTGAACTTCTGCATGAGCTCCTGGTCCAGGTCTATGTCCATGCCCTCCATCGGCCGGCTGGGGGGGGGGGGGAGAAGTTTTTAATTTAATCCGAGGCCTCCTCCACTCATAACAACCGAGTCAACAACAAACAAGCCCAGTACGCATGGCTGAGGGCCACTGCGTGACGTCACGAGAGCGTCAGCTGTTGCTATTCTGAGGCGGGGGGTGGAGGTCTTAGGGGGGCGGGAGTGAGCATAAGCGTTCACCTTTTCTACTTCAAAATACAGAAAAATGCTCGTTCTTGTGCTTCCGCCATTTCTACTGCTACTCCCCACCTCTCTTAATTCTGCTCTCCATTTAACCCCTCGACGTCAAGACCAGTTCACAGACACCAGTAGCTACTGGGAGGTCAGGAGCAGGAGATTCAGCAGTGTGTGATCTGCTGGTTTGTCTCTCTGAGGAGATCATGTACATATATATATATGTACACAACCCTGACCATTTATAGCAGCCATGTCAAATCTAGTCCACAAAGGCATGGTGTATATATGTGTGTGTGTGTGTGTGTGTGTGTGTGTGTGTGTGTGTGTGTGTGTGTGTGTATGGGGGGCCCCCATAAACATATTGGCACAACTGTGCACTTACAGAAAGATCCAGTTTCATAACAACACATCTCACCACTGAGCGTGCATCAGCACTACACACAGCTCTGACATTTACAGCTGTGTGCAAACATTTGGCCACCTCAGGTCGAATTACAGATTTTGTTGTTAAAATAAGTTTATCCCAGCACATAATGAATTTACACAAACATATGTCTATAAACCTAAATTCGGTAACCCTCTTAGTACTTAGTAAGAACCCCTTTGGCTCTAATTTTCGGCTTTAAACAATTCTTGTAGGCAGCTGAAAGTTTTTCTTTTCACTTTCTTTTTTACTTTTCTTGGCAGAAATGTTTCTAGTTCAGAAATATTCTTGGTTGTCAAGCACAGAGACAGATAAGTCATTTCAAAACCCCCAAAGTAGTTTGGTACATCTTTTCTTCTGACAGTGGTCAGTAAGTTCCAGCATTTGCTGATATTAAGGCATAACAAGTTTATCCCAAATCTGGTCCTGGAGATTTGGTGTCCACAGAGGTGGACAGTAACGAAGTAGATTTACTTGAGTACTGTACTTAAGTAGAGTTTTTGAGTATCTGTACTTCAC
>JBBPDC010000109.1:18961649-18982563 GCA_037974485.1 Hemigrammopetersius urotaenia | reverse complement strand
GCACGACAAAGTGAAGTGTTGTAAATATATTTACTGAAAGTCCTGGCTGCAACAACTGATCTGTAAATTGGCTGCAACACTCCTTATAACTTGTTATAACTAGTTTGAATGTAGGCTGAGTAAATCTATATCTGTGTTCATTTGTGTGAGATACAACAAGTTGTTTTTGCAGGTTAGTTATCGTACATGGGATGAATATGAACTGTGGGTGAATGGTGTGGGAAAAATGCTTTTTCATGATGAAGCTAACAAACAATAATGATTTTTTTTCATAGCCTGTTCATCTTATCCTCACCAAGGTGACCCGCAACACAGTGAGATGATGGCCACCAGGTTATTCCATGGTCACGAGTTCTGATGATGTGATCAGATAGAAAGCATTATTCCCATTAACATATCGGAAAAACACGCCAGAGTCTCTTTACACATCTAATTACGAAGTTGTGTCAATAACTAATTTGTTGCTCAGCGAGCAGAGTGTACACGAGTTGCACAGGTGTTTACCTCAGATGGTGCTACCTCCTCTGGAGTTTTGAACCAGTTCAAAAGGATGTCCCTGTTAATCAGTGTGCTGCACTGATATCATCTCAGGCAGAGACCCGTGTTTATGAGGTTGTGAGTAATGTTCAGGCAGGCTGACAGCACATGTGATTGCACTCCTCCCTGATGTATTTCCATAATGCCCTGCATGCATGCACATGCATCGAAGTGTAACACCGAATTAGAATATTTCACAACGCCTTTCGTGCCATCCGTGGAATTTCAGAGGCACATACACTGCCACAGAAATGTATGATAATGGTTCAAACGCGAGAATGCACATTTTTAACAATACGAAAATCCCTGTGCTTGGTAAGACTCAGATGTTAGCATTTTCCGCCATGAAGGTGGGTTTGGTAGAGGATTATGCTAGGATAACTAGTGTGTGAGTGTGTATGTGTATGTGTGTGTTTGTGTGTGTACGCAGTGTGTTTCGCTGACTTAACATTTAACATGCAGTCCTAGACCCCCACCCCCCAAAAGGTACAGTGACATGTTCATGGATGTAATTCCTCTGATAATTTACTGTGGTATATGACTTGGCTGTGATTTAATTTTTCATAGAGTGCATGGGCTCTGGAAGCACTTAAGAGTGCAAAGGGGAGGGTGGGAGAGGGGGAGAAAGAAGAAGAAGAACCTACATGCCCCCCCTCACCTCCCACCCACCCCTGTTTTCTCTCATCCTCTGGCTGGTCCTGGCACGGCGGTTTGTGATTTGGGTTTGTCTCTCTCCCTCTCTCTCTCTCTCTCTCTCTCTCTCTCTCTCTCTCTCTCTCTCTCTCTCTCTCTCTCTCTCTCTCTCTCTCTCCTGTTCCTGCCTCTGATGATGTCCTTTCTGCACCAGCAAGATCAGAGAGCCTGTGTGCAATTTTAATCAGTGTGGTGAGCGGGGAGGAGAGGGAGAGGGGGGTAAAGGGGAAATAGAGAGAGAGGGAGTGAGGGAGCCTGTGGATTGATCGAGGTAGAGAGAGAAAGAATGGAGGGGAAGAGAGAGAGAGGGTGAGTGTGTGAGAAAGAGAGGGAGAGACAGTGAAAAGGAGGAGGGGGTGAGATAGAGGGGAGGAACAGAACCACGGTTTTTGCTGTGCAGAGGCACACAGCATCAGACAGCATATGGCAGCCCTGCAGTGCTCACAGATGAGAGAGTGTCTCTCTCAATGAGAGAGTGGGCAAGGGGGTGTGAGGAGGGGAACCGGTCACACAAAAAAGGTGGGGGGACAAAAAAGAGAGGAGTGTGAATGGGTGCATGAATGGAATTAGGATGAGGGCGTTTGCGCGGCACGGGATTGATGACTGCAGCCAAGGAAGCAAGAAGGCGCCGGTGGCTCTTGAGAGGAGGAGTGTATCATCTGGATGTTTTTGCTTTGTGAGCGGTGATTGCGGCCGCCGCTGTGACTGAGCGCGCCTGGAATTGGGGATATGCAGCAGAGCCTCAGGAACGTCTGCCACGGGCAAGGAGAGACCTCAGAGCGCAACCGGACCGCAGGGGGAGAGAAGGAACCGCCTGCAGGGCTTTCTGATGGGAATATCAAGCTTACCTGCCTTCTGTTGGATCAAGGGTCGCTTCTGCTTGCTTTGATGATGATGCGCTCCGCTCTGGCATGCTAGACCACCGGAGTGCGCTTGAGCCAAGAAGGACCAGTAGTCCTCGGATTAGAGCGAGTGGAAACCTGTCGTCATTGGGGGCCGGTTGATTCGGCACTGGCCACATGACGGGTTTTTGTGAATTGTGAATTAATGGCAGTGTAAAAGGGAAAACGTGGACACGCATTTCATTTCAAAGATGAGCAGACATGATGCAAATAGTCTTTCTGTCTCTAACCAGCTGACATTGTAGCTCGATTACAACACTGGCCCAGCAAGTTCCAGAGTGTGTAAGTCAAAGGGTCCATAATAGTCAAAACATCTTCCTTTACAGAAGAATTCTCCTGTCTGTATTAATAGTCACCAAGTATCTTTGATAGAGCTTTGTAATGAGCGGCATGTGCATCTGAGAAAAAGAACACATGTATATCAGGGAGATTGCTTTTTCTTTGTATCTCACTGTAAAGTCAGAGATCTTGTTGTGCTGCAGAAGTTTCCTGAGAACTTTCTGATCTTCCAGAGCCCCAACACTGACCACCCGGTCCTCTTGTAAAGTCTGAGTACTTTTGATTCTAATCAAAGTGGGTCAATTGTATATCGCTCCACTATCTTCCTCTCTTCTTGAGGGACAATGTTGAATTGTCCTTCTCCACTGGACTCACTTACTTGAAGCCGCTCTTTGAAAGGACTACCTGCTGACCTCTACCTCTGCCCTCGGCCTGGCAGCGAGGGCTCCTGGTGGCTCGCTCACCACTCTTGTCATCTGTGTGTGTGGTGGGCCCCTGCTTCTGCTGGCCCCCTTGTCCAAGCCTGGACGCTGCCTTGCTGCTGCTGCCCTTGGCTCTGCTGGCCAAAGATGATGTGGCAGTGCCACATCTCGGCCTCTGAGTGCCGCTGCTACCGGCTGAATGGCTTCTCGCTGCTCAAACGCCTCCCTCTGTCGGCAGATGCGGCAGGGAGCCGGGTGCTGGAGCAGTCGGTGGGGGAGTGGCTGGAGCACGTGGGCTTCCCTCAGTACGAGAGCAAGCTGCTCCTCAACGGATTTGACGACTTGCGCTTCATGGTGAGTCGTCTTTTGTACCTCAGTGAAGTAAATTAACAGGGGAGTATCTGGGTAAACAGCTTCTTTGCCTATATAAACATGCTATATAAAATGCACCTAAAAAGTTTGATATATCTTTGGAGTTCATTTGGGGAACAGCCAATGCATAGCCAATTAGTGTTACATTTTACTCTATATGTCCAAAAGTATCCAGTCACTCAAAGCTTTGAATAGAGGACCAGTCCTCCTTTTGACCCTTAAGTCATAAGAACATTCGATTGTTCAGGTACTTATTTCGGATACTTAGTTCTGGCTCACAAATGCCTCTTTCATACCAGAGATGATCAATTGTTCATCACTCAAGGTCCAGAGGTCAATAGTTGGGAGCTTTGTACCCCTTCAGCCGATGCTTCACATTGTTTATTGTGGTTTTGGACTTGATTTTCTTTCTTTCTGCATGCATGCATTTAAATGCCTGTTTCAGTAGTTGCTCGTCCATGGAAGTTATGTCTGGGTACTTGTGGACATATGGTACATACTTCTCAATTTACACAAGTTTGTAAAGCTCCCATGACTTTCATGACTCTTTTCATGGCACTCAAATGTGGTTATTACTGAAACTGTTTCAAATGATCACTAACTGAAACTTTAATAAACATTTATAAACTTGCATGCATGTACAGGGTAGTAATGTAATGGAAGATGAAGATCTAAGGGAAATTGGCATCACAGACCCGGGCCATCGTAAGAAAATTCTTCACGCAGCAAAAAGCCTACCAAAGGTGCCATTCAAAATATTATCACCTACATGTCAGATACATTTTTAAGACTGGGAAGTTTTCACAGTTACCTTGAAGCATTACAATGTTGCATGTCTACTAAATCAGTTGTAAACAGCAAAATCTCCAGTGCTGAATGTATGTATTTGTGTGTATTTGTGGCCAGATGGACTTGGGGGTAAACATGTGGGGATTAATTCAACACTGGAGAGTTTCCTGTTTAGGCCTTTCTTGAAATGAGCATGTAATTCAGCATATAGTTATTGAGGTGCGGTGTAAGTGCTTTATTCCTTTGTAGGTGAAAGCTCTCGGTTGTGATGGCAGTACCTCATTGGCCTCCTGGCTGGAGATCTTAGGTCTTGGGGAGTATCTCCACAACTTCTTGTCCAGTGGCTACCGCACCCTGGAGTGTGTGAAGAACCTATGGGAGCTGGAGATTGTCAATGTAATGGTCTATTCTAAATCCCCTCTGAATTGCCTTAGACATTTATACACAAGAGACACTGTCCAGAGAGACTACCCTCATGTCTCCTGACCACAATGTCTGGGTTATGGTTTTGTCACTGTCAGAATAGAGCCCTGATATGGCTAAATAGAACTTGGAAAGTTCGTATTAATTTAAATAACGTTTGCCCTGAATTACCGCCTGACTTACAGTGTTGTGTCTTGTGAAGGTATTAAAAATTGGCCCTCTTGGCCACAGAAAGAGAATCATTGCCTCCATAGCCGAACGACCATATGAGCAGGCACCATCAAAGTCCAACCGCCTCTCCCAACTCAAGGTAATGGAAATGCTTTGTTTCAAACCGCTGTAGAAAGAACACTTGTAGTGTTTGATTACCATTTTTTCTTAGCTTAATTTAATTTATTGAAGAAAAAAGATCTAAAATAAAATGTGGCGGATGCAAAAGTATGGGCACCCTTTCAGCCAATGCTCTAGTGTGTGTCTCAATGTTGATTCACTAGTCTCAGAGCATATATGACTCATCAAGCCTAAATATTCAGGTGTATAAATTGTGACTCTCCCACCTCTGTATCCACCTAACAGCAATGGGTTCATTTAAGCGGCTGAAGCTCTGAAATGATAATTGACTTTTATAAAGAAAGGGAAGAATATAAAAGCTCTTAAAACTCCTGCCTATAATTTTTACGGTCTGAAATGTCATTAGGGAGTGGAGGATAAGACTGTCAGGACAAAGGAAGACTAGGGAACATCTCTCTCTAAAAAGACTTACAGAAAGATTGGGCACAGGGATAGTGATGCACTAACCCACTGTGCAGTGTTGTTGTTCAGACTTGATTTAGAAGAAAGTTTCATTAGAAGGTAACTTTAACTGTGATTGCGTCACAAAAGTCAAACCCTGAAGTACGCAACAAGCCCCTTTCACACATGCATTTTAAACAGGCATGTAAGGATAAATAAACGGGAAATGGCGAAGTGTGAATTTAAGCTGGAATCAAAATCCTGGTAAAGCTGACATGGTAATTTACGGGCTTGAAACCAATATAGCACTTTGGAAAACTACTTGGAGGCCTCATGTGTGAACAGAAGCCATTACATTACCAGGATAATGGAAGATGGCTTGGTTACAGCTGGCAAAATGTTTGTGTGATGCTTTTTTAACAGCTGAATTAGTTCATTTCACTGTGTGAGTGAAAACATTATGAATCTGTATTTTGTACATGCAATACAATGCAGCATGACCAACATAGCAGAACAATTGTTTTTACAGTCAAGTTTTCGGTTTTTAAGAGAGAAAAAAATTGCGGCAGTCTGTTTTTGTACATGATTTAGAGGCAGAGGAGCGGTTGGTTATTCATGCAGACGATGTCACCTGTTTATAGGATTTTATTGGCATGTAGAATGCAGGCATTTTTAAAGGCTGCGTGTGTGAATAACACAAAGTCTGAACAAAACTTGTAAAAATATCCCAATCACGTCCAGGGTTTTGAGAGTGAAAGTGCTGTGGTCTAGTGAAAGAAAAATCAAACACTTCAGCCACAGTCGCCAATTTGGGAAAAAAGCAGAAGCATTTCAATATAAAAACACTTGTAAAGCATCTGAATGGATCTGTCATGCTTTGGGGTTGTATGGCAGCCAGAGACTCAGTAGTAAGAATACAGGGAATAAAGAATTCTACTATAAACAAATTCTATAAGCTACTGTCTCACAGTCAGTGAAGAAGCTGAAGAAGAAATTAGGGCAGATATTACAACAATATAAAACATACAAGACATCATAAATTAACCTTGAATTACTTAGAGTTTTCAGAAATGGCACTCAGTGTCCCCGTTTCTGAACCAGGAGAGAAACTGAGAAGAGAAGGGTGTCTTATTAAGTGCTGAGTGAAAGGGTGGCCAAGCTTTTTGCACATGCCACATATTTCATTTTCAGCAAATAAATGATTATTGTGCATTAAAATTCACATACGTATAAAAAACAAAATAATTTTGTTTAATGCAACTGTGGTGTTAACTTCTTTTCACTTGGAACAGAATGTGATAAAAACCTATTGTATTCCAAATAATTATAGACAATTTCTCTTGTTCAGTTCAAAATGTAAAGGGCAGCTTGTATTTTCACAGCAATAGTAAATAATTTTCAACCAATATATTATGCAGCATTCACTGAAAAGGTCTCATCCCACTGCTCAGAGACCTGTGGACACACAAAGTAGTATTCTCAGTGCAAAGTTATACTATTTTTATCTCACTCATTAATTATATAAATGTGTGTGTGTGTTTAAGATTCAAGACCTCTTGTCCCAGAACCCGCCTCTTGGTTACATGGACCCCTATACGAGTCGCTCCATGGACATGCTGCTGCCACTGGGTGAATATGGGAGGAGAGGCAGAGGGCTGGATCAGGACTGCAGTGTTTCGCTCCGTTCCTATGGCGAGAGGCCACGCTCACATGTGAGTCTTCCCTGTGGTGGTAGAAGAACTTATGCAGATGAGAGAGTGTATGAAAGTCTGCTGGACGGTCTCAACACTGTGTGTGAGGCCAGAACATTCAGGTGGTCTTTCTAATCAGCAATCCAGAATGAAAGGGAAATGGTTGATTCAATGTTCGAAGTTCACAACAACAACTTATACTTGTCCCCTTCTGCATGGCCAGAAATATATGGACACAAGATCACCTCCATATTTGATTCTCACACATCTCACTCCAAGACCCATATAATGCATGTATAAATCACACAATTTCAGTATTCTGTTTGTTTTCTACTTGACTGGTGATGCAACATTTGGACAATTTGTATGCTTAAAAAAGACCATTTTTCTTGGAGTTCAGAGTTGATATTTATATTTTATTTTTACAGTATATGTATATTCTATGTGTCTTTTTGTATCATCTCATCTATCTGTATACCTGTATTTAGCTGAGATAACCATGAAGTTTACATTGATTTTGCTTTTGAAAACCATGCACATTAATACAGAGTTGGTCAGCACTTAGCTGCTACAGCAGCCTCCACTATTACCTCTAGACTAGATTTTGGAGTTTAGCTTCTGTTAATCGTAAAAGCATTAGTAATGTTGAGTGGCTTGCAGTCAGAGTTCCAGTTCATCCCAAAGGTGTTTGACGGGGTCAAGGTTCAGGGCTTTGTGCAGGCCAGTAAGATTCTTCCACACCAAACCATGATAACTATTTCTTAATGGACCTCATCTCGTTGTCAGGTTAAAACAGTAAAGGGCTTTCATTAAACTGAAAGTACACAAATCTCTGTTTCCATGGGGATATTTTGGCTAGTGTACTGTTGCTTGTAGAGGTTTCCTGGCTCCATGCTTGGTTTCAGGCACAGTGGTAGGTGGAGCTGAAGTATCCACAGAAAATTGTGAAGCACTCTATCTAGTACCATCTGAAAATGTTCATATTTTCATAATTTAAATAATTGAGGGCAACCATTCAAAGTAAATGGAGTACAGAAGAGAGATAAAGGAGGGTGATGTTGGCAGAGAAGAGTATCAGGAGTGATTTGTGACAGAAGGACACCAGCACGAGTGAAATTTAGAATGACAGCTCAGGTTGGGCGGTTTGGGGACAAAGTAAGAGAAGAGAGACTGAGTTGGTTTGAACATATGCTGACGAGAGATGCTGGGTATATTTTGAGAATGATGTTGCAGATGGAGCTGCCAGGCAAGAGGAAAAGAGGAAGAATGTGCTGAGAGTGAATTTGCAGGTGGTTGGTGTGACAGAGAGAGAAAGACGCAGAGGAAAGGAAGGAGAGGAAGAGATGGAAACTGTGGTGACCCCTAATGAGAGTAGCCAAAAAAAGAAGTAGAAATGTAATTACTGTGATAGACAGGCGGCCTGTCCAGGGTGTTTCTATGCCTTTCCATCTGTGGTGAAATACATGCGAATATTACAGTGACGCACAGAGAATATTACAGAGAAAATGCAAAAATAATACACGGCACAATATTTGAGGACGAGCAGAGAGTTAGGCCCACAGTGACAAATTACAGACTCATTAAATATTTGTATTGAGTTTAATAATCCATATGAAATAAATGACAGCTATTGATCATCATTAGAACAATGGAGCATAAACATCAAATAAGAGAGAAAAACACAAAATTCTTATGAGATTTAGCATCTACAATGATGTTTGGAAGTCGAGCAAGGCATAAAGAGAATGTGGACGGTGAGGAATATTGACCCATACACAAAGATATATATCATTTTAATAAATCGTGGAACATTTAAATGTAGTCAACAGAGGAAAGATTTCAAATTAAAGGATTGAAAAGTCCACTAAAGTGGATCAGTGGAAGTACTCAGAGGTCCTAAAAGCAGATATATACAGAGAGAATAATAATTAGACCTACTAGCCAGTAGCCACAATATTATGAATGCATAAATGGCAGTGCTGAGCTTCCTTGCATTAATGAGAGGGGCACGCCTGGATCCCTGCACAAAGCTTGCCGATATTGGGCACAACTGCAGACAGTTTAAGCCTCAGGGCTTTCTCAACAGCATCCAGCCTCTGACGATATTTAGTCTTAATTGATGTGAAAGGAGAGAAACCAGCCTTGCGCAAGTGGGCTGCTGCGAAGGGCAGAATGTGTGTGTGAAAGGTCAACCCTCAAGCCTTTCTTCTCAAAGGGCTGGATATTCTGTCATAACAGCAACCCAAAAATCACACAGCAGCAATGCACTATACAAGAACTGCTATGTAATAATTAGGGTCCAAAATATCATACAATTTTATTTTAATATATTGGGATGCTTTGTCTGATGATTATAATACAGCCCCCCACCATGGCCCACCAGCATAGTCTACTGAAAGAGGCAAGTTTGCAGGTTCAAATCCAGGTTCCTCGCATGCTGCTGTCCGGGTGCTGGGAAAGAATTTCACATTGTTCACACTGTGTGGTGCCCCCCCACTTTTAAAAATCAATTGTTTTTCCCCTAACTTATCCACCCAGCATCACCCTGCCTCCCCACTTTAAAAATGCTTCAGCCGCTGGTTACCATCACACCACAGCATATAGGCTGTGAAAGTCCTAATACCCTAAATATCCTAAATATTCCATAATATCTGACCTCCTGACCTCCTCCTGCCTGCTGACTGTCATTCTGACCTCCCTCTGCCTTCTTAATACAACGGCACATAAGTGTAAAACTCACCATCACCCACACTATCCTGCTCAGTATTAAGCCTGCGTGACAGTGACAGAAAATATGGGCTGTGTTATTATCCCTAAGCCCTAATTCTTACAAGTTCTTTTTAGCACCAAAGATATCTCTTACACTATTGCTCATGTTCACTGAATGAATGAAACCTAATCTAATAAAGTAATCATATATTTAAACTGATATAACTACTCGGCATTCAGCGCACACAGATTTTAATATTGTTCAATTACCAAACCAGGTAAAACTCCTGACTTCCTGAGTGAAAACAAAGAGATACCTGTTATGAAAGCTAATATCAGAAAGTATTAAATGAATCAGCCAGACGAAAGACTATTAAAATAAAAGAATAAACTCTATATTGGTGTCAAAATGTATCTCTGGTACAATTATTCATCCATTGTATCACCGCTCATGACTACAGCTAATATCTAATATATGGCATTTTGAATTGGTAATGAAATGCCAAGCCAACGCTGGAAATGAAAGGGCGCGATATTAGCTAGTGGTTTTCCATTGGTTTGCAAGGTGCATAGACTTTAATGAGGATGTGAGATGCTGATGCAATGATGGGAGTGAGGCAGGCAGACGAGATGTTCTAATGGCACGGATAAGAGATGGTATGATCCTCTTTAGGGGTGTCTGATTCCTCTAGTTGTGAAAATGGGAACATACCGTAATAGCTACAGTTGAAAAGTAGAGGACAAATATATAAATGTAACCTGAATGTTGTTTTTACCTCATTTGGGGGGGGTCCAAGTCTTAATTAGAGATTTAACCCCCTCGATGCTCCTTGACTACAAACCTTGACTACATGCAATGGATTTGGTAATGATCAGTTTAAAAATATTTCACAATTCAGTCAACTCAAATGGCAAAATAAGTGCTATACTTACTGTTCCAATATGGAAATGGACAATTTATGGATAATATAATGTGGAAAAAACATCACAGTCTTTGCTGATAGTTCTTTAGACGGAACTATGTCATTTGAACAAACTCCATAAAGAGACTCTGGTAGCGCAGAGCCTCAAAGCCTGATTTCTTCAGATAGGCCTGCAGCTCCAACAACTCATTTCGCCTGGTTTTTCACCAAACTTTGTCTGATGATTAGAATTCCCTTATAAAAGCTGTTTGTAAACCATATGGCCACAACCTCAGCTTTTATGGTGAGACATGGCGCACAAGCAGCTACATTTCAGCTGATTAGTAGTGCTTTTTTGTTCAGATCTATTCAGATTAGCCTTACATTTGGTTTTGTCTTCAGCTGCATCTGAATGCAAAAATTGTGGTTTCATACATTTCTGCAAACTAATAATCATTTAGATATCCACAGGGGGTTGTCCGGCCTGGGCATCTATTTTTAATGAATATCTAAAAAAAAAAAGCAAAACAAAATTAATAATAATAATAATAATAATAATGATAAGAAGAAGAAGAAGAATTATAAACTGCCAGTTGTACCGTCATTGCGATCACCATTGACCCTGCGGCTGGGTTGCCATGGGTGCGTGTGTCTGTATGTATTTGGGAAGCAATATGTTTCGTGTTTGGGAGGGTAAGCTGTTATCGTTTTAGCCATTGTTGAAGGTGTGTGAGGCTGACATGGAAGAACACCGGTCCAGTTTACTTTTAGTCAAACGTTCCATAAACAAAATATTACTGTCCATTACCTTTTGAAAAGAATTTATGAAAATAGATTCATTTTCATTTTTAACAAAGGTAGTTTTGCTTTTGGCCTGAGGGGGGGCTAATTTCACACGTTTGTCTTTCCTCTTCATGTGTGTGCTCCTGAAGGACCGGCACTCAGATCGCCACAGGGAATCTCGGCTAAACCTGCGGCCCATCAGCCAGTCTGCCTCCTACGCCACAGTCTCGGGGTGGCACCACCATCCTGACAAGCTCATCGCTGAGGCTTGTGGCTATGAAGCAAGTGTAAGAGATTTCTGTAGCTTTCTGCATATTTACACACTTTAGTATTCCACGGGTTTGACTTTTGTAGAAATGTTTAACTAATGTGTGCTGGAAGTTCAATATTTATTGATGAGGCAGCATTACACTAATATTGGATTTTCCACAGTCTGAAATCACACATACAGTATGTACGACACAGACAGGGTTTTTGTTTGCTGTTGTTGTTCGCATTGGGCAAACTTTTCACACTGAATGGATCACTAGAAATAATCCAGAATATAAGATAAGATGAGCATATAAAACCTATCAAAACTATAACAATATAATATAAAAAGATATAAAAATATTAAAAAGAAAAGTTGAAAATTAACTTAATATGTTAGGAATGGTTTGTCGTTCTGCTGAAGTTCAGTTTTGGAAAAATGAGATGCCGTTCTGCCAGCAAAATGCTTATGCTTACATGCTTATTGGGCTTCTTTGAATAATTTAAGATATAAGATAGTTTTGACTTTTTGGTCGTTCAGTAATTGACCTATCCGTGCTGTCAATAAATGTTCTTTCATAGCAACTGTTGCTAGGTTGGACCAGGCTGGTGTTATTCATTACAGATGATATTTATTTTCTACGTGTGTGAAAGGTCACTCCCATGTTAGAACAGACGGGATGTGGATCTTGAGCTAAGGGCATATTTGTCTTCGCCTGGTTTCTACAATAACATCGTATTATCTGTAACAACACCTTCCAGATCGATGGTATAGCATTTTGAACTGGAACTTACACGCATAGTCACTCTACACAAAAGCACCACAAATTCTGGTCAAGCTGAATTTATTACATTTTTGTTAGTGATTTGTAAAAGAGTGTCCAACCTGCAGTGGTAGCTATGAAAGAGAACTAATGAGTCAATTCCAGTGTGTTAGTGTTATTTCATACTTTGTATGTCACCGCCATCAGTTTTAACAGTGAAGCTGTAGCAGGGGTGTCCGCACTTGTACATCATGTAGCTCCTGTGTATCATAACGTAGGCACTCTGAAAATACTGGAGCTCTAAATCAGTCTCTTCTGTTCATAAAATATTTTGACAGAATAAATCACATTATTATTTATTCTATGTGAAATGGGGAAACATCTTGTCTGCCTTAGTGTGAGCAGAAAAAAGACCATGTTCCTAAGTGTTACTCATCAAAACGTTAAAGTGTGTTTGATCAGTTTGAGACTTAACGCTGAGCTGTTCTCTTTGTAGTATCTGGGCTCTGTGATTATCAGAGACCTGCGAGGTATTGAGTCCACCCAGGAGGCCTGTGCGAGAATAAGGGTAAACACAACTGCATTTTTACTTTTCAGATTGTATTTGAATTGATCTGGTGCACTGTAGAGGCTCTGGTTCTCTGCTGTGACGGTCTCCATAAACAGACCTCATTATCTGTTCTTCTTCGGTTTGATCAATATTTTAAATCGTTATCCAATTAACTAATACAGGATAAGGGCATGAAAAACACTGACCAAACAACTTACCCGGCTAACAAGCACATCCCATCCCCTTGCGTCTTGTAATGTCCATTAGAAATCGAAGGACCATCGGAAAGGCCCCGTTGTAATCCTGTCCATCACCTACAGAGGAGTGAAGTTCATCGATGCGGCCAGTAAGGTAAGCTGGAGGCCAAAGTCAAACAATCCAATTTAGCACAAAGGCAATTGTCTATAGACCATGTCCTGAAAACCACCAGTGTTGCAAACTATTGGGAAAACATTGCCACTGCCCTTTAGCCCTTATATGATGAAGGAAAAGTAATATATGTATGTTACTTTGCAGGCTATAGTGGCAGAGCATGAGATCCAGAACATCTCCTGTGCAGCCCAGGACCCCGACGATCTCCGTACTTTTGCCTACATCACGAAAGATCTAAAGTCTGGACACCACTTCTGCCATGTCTTCACTACAGTGGAAGTGGTGAGGGCTTCTGTTTGGAACAGTGGAATCAGCTCAGAAAGGCTCCAGGACATCATAAAATTCGTGAAACATTAAATGTTTGCATAAATATGTCTCCTCGAACAGATAGCCAAGCCAGCTTCTGATTTCAAAGTCCTGCCTTATTAGCCAGGCATCGCTCTGGCAGATGGTTTGTGAATATTAAAGTCATGACTGTATGTGTGAATATTAAAGTCCACTAATTTTGCATAAAGCTGCATAGTGTTTCAAAAACAAAGGGCGAAACTGATAATACATGGAAACTAAGGTGCAAGATCGGTCTGTTTTGAACAGATTGGGTTGTGATGTCACAACCATGCATGCATGTCTCAATATATTCAGCCTATGCCAGATTTTTTGAAATATGTTACAGGCTGTTTTTTTTTGTAGTGTTCCTCCTTTCATTTCCAAAAGGGTTAGCCTATCAGAACAGAGCTCATTTATATCTATTTAAGGCACAGTAATAAAAACAGAACTTGTATTTCAGATGGAAAATATATTGAATATAGGGCATCTTAACATCGTAGCTGTGTTAAAATTGTGAATGTGATTTTCCTCATATCTTTTTGCAGTTCGGTTGTACTGACCCTTGGTCTTTCTTGACACAGACGCAGACGTACGAGATCATTCTGACTCTGGGACAGGCGTTTGAAGTGGCCTATCAGGTGGCTCTTCAGGCACAGAAGGCCCGACGTCACAGTTCCTACGTCGCGCCAGCCTCAGAGGTCATAGAGCCCAAGACCAGCAGGCCAACTTCTCAATATCGCAACAGCGCGCGCCGGCCGATGGTGAGCGGCAACATCACGCAGACAGTTGAGTGCATTAGCTGGTTCTTATTTAAGGAATTCAGACTATGTTTACATTTACCTCTTTCTATATATCAGGTGTTCTTTGGTGTCATTTCTGTCTGTTGTTCCCCTGATTTCTGTCTTGTCTTCTCCTGTCCCCGGCTTGATCTCCTGGGCCTTTAACACACATCTGTGCCTCTGCTCTCGCTCCTCCTCCTTCCCAGGGTGCACCTGTACTAGAATGCCGCTGCTGCTACTGTCACACCTGCTCCGCCCACCGCCCCTCCTACCTCCCGCTGCCCTCTGTCAGCCCTGGAGTCCAGGTTCTGCACTTCTTTCATTCGTTCCTTTCTTTTACTCTCTCTCTCTGCCCTCCCTCACATCCTCCCATCTTCTCTACAACCATTTTTTCACCCTTAAACTAATTTTCCTGCCACTTTTCATTCTTTTCACCTTTCTCTACTTATTTTGGGGGTTTGATTTATACTTTTGGTCGTCGGGCCATCAGCTTCCAGACACAAACTTAGTTCTAGATACTTCCGAGTGTTTGTTCAGTGGAGAACTTGATGAGCTAAAGAAACTTGTGAATGGCATCAACTAAATTTGAGGGTCACGGAAGGTTTTCATGTTTCTGAGGTTTTAGCTCCAGGATTGGCTTCTTTATGTTTTGTCTCTTGTTCAGGGTTATAATTAGGGGAGCACTTTTCCATTACTCATCTTTGTAATGCTTAGTATGCCTATTTAAACATATACAAAAGTTTTCTTTCTCTTTTTTGTTACACTAAATTAAAATTACACTAAATTTCAAGGGATTTCCTTGAATCATTCCAGTGGAGCTTCTGTCCATTGTGGAGAACATTTTCTAAAAAAAATTGTTGCCAAAACTGGTGTCCCTACATTTAAAACATTCCAGCTTTGAGAAATGCACATGGCCTTAGTTCCTTAGTATTGAGTATATTGAAATTATCTTTCCAGGTGATGTTAAAAACAAGTAAATAGCTTCCCCAGAAATACATATACAGTATGTCGAGGCTACAACAGCCTCGACATACGACATATCGGGTTTACGCTCCTTTTCGGGTTACACCGTCAGCTTCATACTTACATATGTCATGGGTGAACTAGTTTGGTTGGGTTCGGCGGAAAAATAATATTGCAGCGTTTGACTGAGGGACTTTTCCTTTTTATGATGTTTTTATGATTTTACAACTGTGTTGGTATAGGTAAGTGGCTCAGGCTATGGTGTGCTTTGACTTACACCAAAATTTAGGTTTCATCATTTTTAAAAGAACGAATCTGTGGCCAAACCCGAGGACCCCCAGTATATAATATACTGTAACTGTAAGCTAGATGCAGCTGGAATCATACTGACCTGATGACCTATGCTGCACCTCAGAATAAATAACAGCCTGCTAAATATTACGTCAAAAAAAACCTCTATCAGTGCATCCATTGGTGTAGTGTGTATAGTCATGTTTGAATTTTGTAGCGCAATTTTCCAATTGTTTTTAATCATTAAAACGTTAAGGATGTTCAGAGTGGTTTGGTGTGAAATGCTCTACTCTAGAGAAACTTACTGGCTATTGTTCACAGTGGAAGAGAATGGAACCAGAATTTAGTACCTCTTTAATGTTATTACATAAAATGTTTAGGCGCACACTGCCTGATATCAGTTATTGTGAGATTTTTGAGAAGGTTTTGGCCCAAAACGTATTTTATTCTGTTCATGGAGATTTACATTGTGCGTGTGATCAGAAAAAATAGTCTAAAAATAGTCTCGGAAGAAAATGTGTTTTTTGTACCATTATCAACAGTGCATATAAACACAAGCTGGTTTTGTACAGTAAATGAAATGGCTGTCGTTGAAGCATTTCCCATCAAACACACTGAGTGAGTTTATGTACATCTCAACAACTGAAGTGAGCAGAGATTTTGAAGAATCAGTAGAATTCCCTTTTAGGTTTTAAAGATTGGAAGTAATTGTGAAAATGTCACACTACTTGTTGATCCAGAAAATGTTCTCAGTGCAGCTTCATCTGAAGCAGTGGAATGGACACAGTCTCACTGCCGTAGCTCAACAAAGCCGGCCAAACTAGCATCAGGTTTATGATTTTAAGTGTTGAAAGTGATTTCTGTTCTCCTACACCGTGTCCATGCTGTGGCACGCGAGGTGGGCGATGCGTTGGCTAGCATCCAGTCCCACAGTCTCACGTCCCCCCTCCCCCTCCTCCCTCCCCGGCAGATGGACCACGCAGAGCAGGAGACGGATGCACAGTCCTTGGGCAGCACCAGCTGGCTCTTCGACCCCCGCGAATCTTCGAGGCCTCCCAGCAGCGCCAAGTATGAGACCACAATATTCTGAAGTGGGGATACAGCCCTAAACCCCTGCCGCAACCCCTTTCCAACTCGACCTCCCTCTTGCCCCCTGAGAAAACTTTATTGCCCCGTGCCTTCTCACTGTGATTTGTAGCCTCCCTCAGGGCAAGATCTACTCCCTGCACTCAACCCCTTCCGTGCAACCTTCTCCTCCCACCGAGCCCTCGCCTGTGTAGCCCTGAACTTCCATGTCCTCTTCTCCATGTTGAACTGGGTGCTGGAATTCCTGGACCCTGCCCTCCAGGTGCCCTCCTCGAATTCTCCCGTCTCGATCCGACGGCCTGCGCAATCGCCTCTGAATGGTTTAGCTTGATTTCTTTTTCTTTACTTCTCTCTAAACCACAGTGCTGAATGTTTACGGTCCAACCTCGCATATCAGTGGGTTTTGCCGCCGCGAAGCCTCAGAGCACAAACTGAAGTGTAGCTACTTATCAAGTCTTCTCATTTAAAAGTCTACAGCATTTATGTCTCTCCTCTGTCCTTTTTTGGCTGACAGGAGACTGTGTTGACGACGCAAATGTTTTTTTTCCCCTTCAGATCGGCACAGCAATACTGTCATGACCAGTGTTGAACATTATTGCCTAGCTTGACCTGTCTAGCTTGACCCACATTCCTGTAGCCTTTATTTTTCTACATCAGTGTGCTGTTCTGTACTCCCGATTCACACCCAGTGCTTCCTCTGTCTTACCAGGCGTCTGCAGCTGTGAGGGCCCCTGAAGAGCACCTATTCCAGTTTTTGCACAAAAAAAGTGTAGTCTGAGATTTGAAATGCAATAAAGAGCAAAGAGGGAAACAGGGCGCAGGCTTAACCAGAGTTCAGACCCCCCCAAAAAAACAGCACTAAACGTCCAAGGCCAGATTCTCCACTGTTACGTTCCTGTAAATTTTAACATGAAATAACATCACAATGTTGTTGGCTGCATTGATCACCCTTGTTTTGTTTTTTTCTATCCCTTCTTTACGTTAGCATATATGTAGCATCACCAGGGCTATGACTAAGTGTGGTAAATTGCAGCATGAATTTTGGATTAACTACGGTTAATTTTCTGAAGAGTTCCAAGTGAAATCGTGAGCAGTTTTTTTTGTATTTGTATTCCTACATTGTAACATCACTTAGTAAATACAGTATTTGTGTATTTCTGTCCAAGCTCGTTTTGATTGCTGGTTTGTTTTGTAAGTATGACCTGCTTACCTCAATCAGAAACGTTGACAACACGGGCTTTCTGTTGGAGGTGGAATTCAAAGTAAGAGCAAATGTTTAGGCCTACTTGTTAAAAGGATCCAATCATGGATTCAGTAACGAGGGAATTGGAGGGGATCAAGAGGAACACATTCCAAACACAATGGGGAGGCTCTTATCAGCACACAGCATATTCTGACTAGTGCTTGCCTTCCTGTTGAATGAAATATCAAATCAGCTCTTGGATTCTTTGGAGTAGCTCCTGTAAGGATGGGCTACCGGGGGGGGGAGGTTGTTTTTCCTTCCATATTCACTTCTGCATTTTATTTGATAAGCAGTGCTCCGGCAGTGGCTTTCTTTAGGACCAATTGCCCTCTAAACAATCAGAGTTTTGATATTTTTCAGGTTTCTGGTCATACTTTTGTTGTATGTTCCTTGCTGTGAATGTTCTGTGTACGGTGGGCTGTCGTTCACGCTCAAGTTGCACCGCTTGTCTCTGTTCCTGAGGTCGACTGTTAAAACCGTGCTGGTTCCTCTGTGGCCATGTTGCACATCCTCAGCCTCCCTGACCATCACATCCACGCGCTGTCACTCGCCATCAGCCTCTCGTTTGTTTGCCATTGTTGGTTTGCTCTCATTTCACAAAATCCAGCTCCCACTGACCACCGCCATCCATCTCAGATCGCGCCATCACATCGTATTACCCGTCATTTGTCATTTGTATGTCTTGCTTGACACTGTGTTCATGTTAGCAGTATTTCTAATGTTGTTTTGCTATTTTTGTACTTTCAAATCTTACCGTACTGCTTAATTCACTTAAAAATGAAGAAAAAAAAAGAAAGCTAAAAAGAATTTCTCTTTGCTGAAATCAAATGTTTCTTTCTGTGTAGCTGACTCCGCCTTTCAAGTTTCCGGACACCAAGGTGTGAATGGAAGGGGAATCAGGTGAAACGATACGAGTGAGTGAGAGATGTCAAACATACGGTGGCATAACGTTGTGGCATGAGAAGAATCCAGTTAACTGCGGTTTCTCCTGTTTTTGAGCTTAGACAAGGTCACCATATAGTGGATTTGCTTCATGAGAAGGGCCTGTGTGCATCACGTCAACTGTTACACAGCCACAGCATGCTAGTCTTTTATATGTTTACTCACTATCTACTTGACTATATAATGAGAACAACAAGGGGGAGAAAAGACAGTCTTCAAGAGAAGGGTGACTTGGAATTTTGTGGCAAACTGTGAAAAACTGGAGTAGCATTCTAGTATTGAGCACTGTGTGGACAATTTTACCATTTTAGACCCCCTGCCCTTTAACCTGGGGTCAATTGAGACACGTGGAACTCCCAGACATAAGGACATGAAGACTGACGGCAGAAACATGTTTATATAGGCAAAAAATGCACTAAAGGTAGATTCGCCTCACTTTTACAATAATGACACTAAAGGGCTGCTTTTAGTATCGCTTTAAAGGCAGAGCCAGTTCTAAGAGTACGCCTGAAAAAGAACTACTGAATCAGAAAAAGTCAAGCAAAAATAAGGTCTCTGTTGTGGATCAAACTGAACACTTCATTTGCATCTAGAAAATAACTTTAGGTAAATAAATGTATTTTGATGGAACACTCACTGTGAAAGAGCCAAAAAGCAGCACATTGGTAGCTTTCACTTTAGCAAAATTGTGTTATTTATGCTTAACGGGAGCATTTCACTAAACCAAAAAAAGAGACCCCTCTCTTCATAATCACTTACACTGTTACTGTGCCAGTCGCATTTACATGTTAACACGATTCCCTTTCAAAGCCTGAGACGTATTGTTTCTGTTTGCACTGAGTGTTTGGGTTTGATGTTAAGACAGACTTTGTGCTAAAGACTTTGTTTAAAAAAAAAAAACTTTCACGCTGAAGTCTTGGTATGTTTTGGGGGCTATGTTTTAAAAAATCCTAATTTATGCGTCCCTCGCCAAAAATGTTCATGTCATGTAACAATTCTTTCAGTTAGTTGATAAGACACATCGATCTCAATGTCACTGACCTAATAAAATTTAAGGACATTTTCCTTTTTTTGCCTATTCAGCCATTTATGATTCTTGCACACTTCACACTTCAAATATTACAAAACTTTATTGGAGAGTTGAATCATACAACTTTAAGCATTCACAGCTACTTGTGTGGCATTTTCAATCTGAAATCAGTAGAACAATGTAGATGGATGGAAAAAAATATACAAAAACAAGCAAACCACTGAGGCTTGCAGAAAAAATACTTACTCAACATTATCTTTTGTATCTTAACTAGTGAGTATTGACCAATTGGATGAAGTAAATCTGGACATTTAAAAAAAAAAAATCCAACTTAAAATAAAAATTTGGAAGCGGTCAGACTGCAGCAGAAACCACTTAAAGCAATTGGAACATCAGTGGACTTATTTGATGGAGTCTTTGTTTGGGGAAAAGAGTGTGATCTTGGCACAAAAGTTCTCACTATCGATCCGGCCGGGCCATTCCTGGTCTAACAGACAGCATCATTGGGCGAGCGGGAGGTCGCATCATGTGGGGGCCAGGCATCATCTGCATGTGCCCACCCATAGGTGGCCGCATACCTGGTCCTGTAGAGAAGATTCATTCTGGTCACTATTCACACAGACCTTTTGGCATAAACTTTCAAAAACAAAAGACACCATCAGCCTACCTGGACCACCAGGCATCATGCCATGTGGAGGAGGGCCCATCATGGGCATCATCGGAGGACCACCCATTGGAGGGGCTGGTAGCATGCCTGGCCGAGGAGGTCCACCTTTACGTGAAAGCTCAATGTCAGTAGATGAACAAGACTGCTGCACATTTCTACAAAACGTTATTTCCCTGCAAATCATCACTAGCGTAAATACGAGTTTATGCTTTGGAAGAAATCAATCCTGCATCATCTGATGGTGTCATGCATTCATAGTGGCAAGTGCTTTCAGCTTCTTTATGTATGAATAATAATAATAATAATATAATAATAATTTTCATTTATATAGCGCCTTTCAAGAGCTCAAGGTCGCTTTACAGTAGGTATGGTGGAAAAAAGAAAAGATGAAATAAACAGACAAGTAACAAATATGCA
>JBBPDC010000109.1:18935545-18952946 GCA_037974485.1 Hemigrammopetersius urotaenia | reverse complement strand
ATGTATTAAACTGAGTTCAAAATGAAATTAAAGTGATCTGGGAGAACATTTGGAGGCATATTTATGGTTTACACTATTAAAAAATAGGCATTGGGGGCTTCAGACCTTCGGCAGAATTCAAATGAGCCATTTTAATCTAGATTAATCTAGATTAATTCCAAAAAAATTAATCTATGCCCACCGTAAATGTAAAGGTAAACTTACTGCTGTAATCCGGGTTGTGTCCACTAGAGGGCTCTACAGTACAGAAACCCTAATTCCAATTCCCCCTCAGACCAGCATTCCTACCTGCTGCACATCTGTGTGATAGTGTGTTCACAATTTCTCACAATTACCTAAGTACAATGAGCCAGACCACACTAAATACATCCTTTATCCAATTCTGCATCAAAGCCATACTGGGATGAGTATCCAGTTTATGCAAACGTTCTGGAAATGTTTATTTGCTGAGTGTAGCATACAGAGAAAAAACAAAAATGAGAAAAAAAACCCCATCAAATGTGGCATAATTTTTGCACAGGTCATATTTTTCGTTTAATTCTTTCTGATTATGTTAAACATGTTAAAGCTGCTTCAGCTGTTGGCCTAGCTGCTAGGGAGATGCCGCTGTGAGCAGAAGGTTGTGGGTTTGAATCTCAGGACTACTAGTAGTGCCTTTGAGGTACCAGAATTACTACCTGCCGCATATCTGTGTGATAGTGTGTTCACAATTTCTCACAATTACCCACACACTGCTCACCAGGAAAGTACCCATGCTGTGGAAAACATTTTGTCTGGTTCCTGTACCTCAGGTGGTCCCAGTGGTCTACAGACTACTGCACTAACCTCACACATCATGATAGTCTTGAGAGACTGGTCCTGGACACCCTCTGTCCCCTGGTGAGGTCAGATCCAAAAGACCAAAGAACTGGTGGTGGACTTGCGGAGATCACAATTTCTTGTCACTCCCTTGTCTATTAGAGAGGTGGATGTGGAGACTACAAATACCTTGTGTGCACATTGACAGCAAGGTGGACTGGTCAAAGAACTCAAATACAAGAGGGATCAAAGTACTTCCTACGTAGATTCGGATCTTTTAGGGTCAGCAACACCATGTTGTGGCTCTTCTATAGAGTGGTAGTAGCCTATTGGGTAAAACACTTGCTTATGAACTTGCAGACTCAAATCCCTTTCTTCCACTGTGTCCTTGAGCAAGACCCTCACTTGCTCCTGGTGGGACTGTCCCTGTAACTAATGACTGTAGTTACAGGGTGGGGTGGGGTAGGGTAGGGTAGGGTAGGGTAGGGTGGGGTGGGGTGGGGTGGGGTGGGGGTAGCTCAGTGGGTAGGATACTTGCCTCCAGACCAAGAGGTCATGGGTTCGAATCCTACCTTGAGCACCACCACTGGGTCCCTGAGCAAGACCCTTAACCCTAAGTTGCTCCAGGGAGAGACTGCCCCCTGCAGGTAGGGAATGGAAGTCGCTTTGTATACAAGCGTCTGATAAATGCCGTAAATGTAAGTCGGTCTGGATGAGCCAAATACCCCATTTACCCTTATGAGTCTGTAGTGGTAGTGCAATACAATAACAATCCACACAATAACATGTGCAATAGCCTGTTGCTTTTTCATTGTGTCATTTTTTTCATTTAAATAACTGTCATATGTATATGACTATATATGACAATGTGCATTATTGTTCCAACTACATTGACTCTGCTGCTGGTTTGAGCTGATCAGAGACCTGAATTCTCCCAGACCGAAATGTTCCACCTCTGCCAGAATAACTGAAGATGTTTCTAAAGAACGTGACAGTGTTTGCAAAGCCTAGATATCTCCTGATGTCATTTATGGAGAAAATTCATTATATTTTATAACCCTGGGGATGAAAAATGACCCAGAATGGAACCACAATACTGCAAGAAGCTAAAAACTCATAAGTGTCACAAAGATACAACTGCCAAAAGTGAACCTTTAGCAAAGCACAACATTGTTCATTTGTGGTGTTTTAAGACTTTCTTTGCCATTCCAGTTTCTCCTCTAAACCTGTGTTTTTGGGCAGGGAGTGCCTAGATCCAGTCCTGATGAGCCGGTGTTTTGCACAGTATGCTCACTTTAGGATGCATGACTGCACGCTTGCAACCTTGACGCACACTTGCTACATTTTTTTCAGTAAAACCACAAACCTCAAGTGTGGACATGGGCCAAGCTGTAAAGATAAACAGAAGATTATTATCAGTCCACAGACTTACACACAAGATGCAACAAGACTGTTCAGCTTCTGCTAGACTGTGCAGCGGTTTTACACTGCAGGCCATCAGAACTCTGAATGCACATGTGTAGTTCCTGGCTAGCCAAGTACATTCCAGTGAACTACATCACTTTTTACTTTTTACAGTATATACTTCTAATATTACACTCTGAAGAGTCAATAGCCCTTCACTGTACCCTCGGTTTACTGTTTGCTGCCACTACAAGCATACTTATGTCCTATTACTCAGTTTGACAAGCTATTATTTACACTTAATCCTGTGCAATAAAACAAATTGGGTGCAATGTTACATTATTAATCCTGGAACATCCCTTTTTGTCCACATTACTGTTCTTCTACTCTATTGTCTACTTATTGTATTGCCTCAGACTTGCATCCCATTCACACTACTGTTAGAATGCTATATTGCCTGTTAATTGTTTCACACACCCATTCACACTACATTGTTGCACTTTATTCAGTAACCATACTTTTTACATACTGTTCACACTTAATTGTTGTATTACATTACAGGGTGCATTGTTGAGATGTATATTTATTGTGTTTGTATTGCCTCTGTTCTAACTTGCACTCTGTTGAATGTTGCTACTTGCCGCTCTGTGGTCTATGGAGAAACATCTCATTACACTTTGTCCATATTCACAGCTGCTGATGACAACAAATTAACCTTGAACCTCTTCAGTGCATGCGCAAATAATTTCTTCAGGTCTGAAATTGGTTTCAGCGCGCTTATTTCAGACCTGTGCGGTAAAGTAAAAAATTGCTCAGCGTGTGACATGAGGGACATGGGCTGAAGTGTTAAAGGGGAAGGGGGCAGCAGGTTAGATGCATGTTGGAGATAAACACAGCAGCAAAGTAGATCTCCAAGAGGAGCTTTGGTGACCACGGTCATCTCCACAGCCATAAATCTGCAAACCAATCTATAATCCAAGTTTAGACTATTGCAGCTGCCTGGCCCTTAAAAGACAAGAGATTCGATTAGCAGATGTTACTACAGCATGTTTTCTGTAGGCCCTAAGAACATTAACGGTTAACACTGGCAGCCGTGCAGAGACTAGATACATTCACTCAGTTACACGTTTCCATTCATTTATTTTTATGCTTACAAGGAAACTCCTCAGTTATATTTTAGTCCATCACATTTACTACTTCCTTTTTCATGTTTGATGTCATTCATGTTTTGGTGTCAGCCTCTGTGCTGCTTTCATCAGAAGTTTCCATTGAAGTTTCAGAAATAGATTCAGTATTTGAGTAGTTTTTTATTCCTTTGCTACATATTTTCACAAAAAAACCCTTTCAACTGCCCTCAATGAATCATATGCCTCTGCTTTTATCTTCATAATACTTGCATACAAATTTAAATCTTAATGGAGTTTACTTAATGAGTGAAGGACTCTTAAGTTGACTATTAACTTCCAGTGGTTGTACAATTGAATTTCGGTTAAGAAAAGAAACAACTGAACATTTATTTTACTTACTTTGGCTCATTTTGAGTATTTGCTTATTTTACTCTCTATCTTTATTATGCCTCTTTATCTCTGTAGGGCATATTGAATGACCTCTGTGTGATAATGAGCCATATAAACAAATTGGCCTAGTCTTCTGTTTGAGTCATTGTTTCATCTCTTCTGTTTACACTTTTCTACTGACCTCTGTGAATGTGTTTTCAAGCAGTGTGGAGAAACTTGTCAACCGCCATAAAAAGAAGAAGAAGAAGAAGAAGAAGAAGTCTGCTGCAGCATGTAGCATCACTACTCTGTGTCTTGTCCTCGTATTTTAGTGTTTTAAACTTTCCCTCCCAAGTTGTTAAGTTATCTCAGTTTGATTAGCATTAGTAAGCTGTGCCCTGTCTAAACACATGGGTAGTGAGAGTTATTTCTTTTGTGTACGAGCCTTTCATGCTGATAATGCTAACTGCTAATGCTAACGTTTTTTAAGCAATAACGTTTTCTGATTCTGATTATTTATTTAACTTTACATTTTCTTTAAGGGTAATGCATTAAATTGAGTTTAAAATGAAAGTCTTCTGGGAGCAGATTTGTGAGCATGTTTAGGATTTGCACTATAAAACACAACAATATGGTTTTTCACTACACACGGGCGTGCTTGGAACGTAACCCCTGCCAAAAGCGGGGTTTACTGTATACATTTCCCAAAGGAGCTTTTGGTCTGTAAGCAATCATATTTCAGTTTCCCTAATGTATCCCTGGAAAAAAAACCCCACCTAATCTGACATCTGGAGCTTTCTAAAGTGAACCAAAGTGGCTGGGAGATGTTCACTATTAATGTATATCCCCCTCCATATCCCCAGTGATCACATTCCTGATGTGACACACACAGCTATTTGTCTTAATACGGAATGAGGACGGAAATCTATATTCAGAGAGGCCAAGGATGAAGCCCCTCATGCATATTATAGCCTCTGATTACTACAGCAGAGATGCAGCATTTGAAATCCTATTACATCGATTGCTTTTTATTATGTATTCTAAATATCTGGAGGCTCTTCCAGCTCATTGACACGTGAGTCTGAATAATCTTAACTCTTCCATTAAATGTCCAAAAAATGGAAATAAAAACAACTCACAGTTGTGCTTCTTCTCCTGGACCAAATGAGTCATTATGGTCCATTATTACTGAAACCAATCATATACTTATCCAGCTTTCCATTTAAATAATTATTTCAGAGTTCCCAGTAGAATGGGATTTTAGGAATTCCTCACAAATATCATGTCTAAAAGGTAAAAGCTGTCCTGATGTGTCACATATCCTCCATTGTTTAGTGTACAATACCTACAGTCTCGTGGCAAGAGCATAATTCAAATGTAACTACTTTCACAACATTCATACACTCTGTAATCTTTTCATTTTTTTGTTTATTTATTTTAGGTCTTTGGTAGGACTTCGACATAAAGTGTCAGGTTTCCTATTGTGTGACATTATGATCGTTGTTCCAGCTTGACAAAAAAAGACACTACTTAAAGGCAATATTATTTGGACATTTGTAGACATGTGAATGTAAAAGTATCAGCAAATCATGCAACAAGCCTAACTGACCTCCTGATTGTCCAAATCCTTTTTACTTTGGGCTGCTCTGAAGTAGCAAAACTGTCCATTTTATTTGATCAGAGACGTACGCAGCAGGTGAGTCTTCTAGCAGTGGACTTTCATAAACCTTCGTTAAGCTCAGCTCCTTTAACAGTGTGATCTGTGTTAATAGAAATATAATATGTTCTTATCTCAGTAGTTAATGGCAACTTTAAATTAATTTAATGATGCTTCTATTGGTGCAGTGCCCACATGCCCTGAATTAAAATCAGTGTATGAAGGAATTTTAATGTGAAACATGATTCAGAGTTGTTTTTGAGGTGTGTTTTTAGGACTATAAATCAGGTATGGGGAACTGAGAGCCAGAGTCCTGCACAATTTGGTGGAGGATGGAGCCGAGAAATCCCCAAATTGTGCTGGACTCTAGCTCTCAGTTCCCCATCCCTGATCCAGAGTTTATCATAACAAAAGAACCACTGCACTTTTTTGCCACAATAAAGTCTGCTGCAAAAAGGCATGTTTTTGTTGCTTTTTTTTTTTTTTACAGGAAAACCTTTTTAATTGTTTGTCTTTTTTCTTGATGTTCTGGCACTAAAGAACAACTTTATCAGCGATGTCAAGTAATGCTAACTGGATAGAAACCGAGAAGGAATGGTGTAAATTCCCAACTTAGTGTAAAATCAAAAGTATGTCCCCATTCCCTTTACTCCTCCTAGAATTCCTTGATTCACTCCTCAGAAACGCTCCCAAACAACACCTCAACTTGTAGCTGGACATGATCACCAGGATCAGAAACATAGCAAATTCTACTAGTATCTGAAGGGGCTGTAGATGGGACCTACTCCTGTAGGTGCTGCTTCTTGTTTTTGTCTTATGGAACAGAAAACTCGCTTAGTAACCACATGAAACATGATATGCTTCTGTTTCAATTTCTTCGAAAAAACTTTCCTATGTTAGTGATGTCCCACTTCAGCACTTGAAGTTTCAGTCAGAAGATGCCTTTTTGTTTCAAAGCACAGTTTGCTAAAGTACAACACTAACTGCCCTTTAGTTTAAACCTAGGTTTGAAGAAGTTATATTTTTAGGCACTGACTGTATAGGTGTCCACAACTGTCGGCTGTAGCCAGAATCAGCTGGTGTTGCTACAGATTGGGGGGAGTTTTCTCAGTGACGGGCGGAGGACAAGACGAACACGGACTTGGGTTGGGAGCTTTACAGAACATACAGCGCTGGGCGATCTGGAGCAGCGTGACCCTGAAGCGCTGGATGCGAAACGCATACACCAGCGGATTGAGGGCAGAGTTGACATGTGACATGAATATCCCCACATATAGAGCACTCTTTGGAATCTCAAGGTTGGGGCAAAAGAAGGTAATACAGTTCATTATGTGGAGTGGCAGCCAGCAGACGGCGAACAGAAAGAGCACGAGTGCTAATGACTTGGCTAGCTTCAGCTCTTTGTGGTAGTACTTGCTGGAGTCGCTGGAGGCCTCAGCGCGGCGGTTCAGCTGCCGTCGAATGACGCGGAATATCTCAATGTACAAGCAGAACATAATGGTGAGGGGGACCACCACCCAGCCGAAGAAGTTGAAGTACACCATGTAGTCCATGCGAATAACGGAGGTGAACTTGCACTCGATGGGCGATGCGCTGCTGTTGCTGTTCACATTTTGGTGCCAGCCAAGCATGGGAACCAATCCGGTGACAGCAGAGAGCAGCCAGCACAGGCCCACTGCTAACCACGCACGCCGCTGGGTCACGACAATGCTGTACCTGTCAACACAACACAGAAACAACAGCCCCATAATAACAAAACTGGTTATTTAAAACATATATTTAAAATCTTGGTGTCCGAACTGACTCAAAGCAACATATTAGTACTGTTGCATTCAAAATATTCTCCTTTCCTCCTAACTCTAACTGCCATGGAGACCCTACCTCTAAACACACCACAGATCCCATTTTGGTATTTTAGCTGTTTTATTCTAATCCCACACAAATCTTTCATGTTGCTGCTGTCCGAAAAGAGGAAACTAGTTAAATGCAGAAATATCTCTCTCAACCCTCATGCTTAGAGAGGGCACAGCTTACTTATACTACATATACTGAGTTACTGTGTATATAACAACAATTAAAAAACACTAAAATACAGAGACACAGAGCAGTTGTAACTACAGGCTTGTTTATATGCTGCAAAGACTGAAATGTTTCATGTAAGTTAAAGTAATAATACTTTATAAGAGTAAGAGTAAGAGTAAAAGCACTTTGTGACACATACAAAACTAAAGCACTTTGCTCTTCCTTCTTTCTCCTCTTTAGGCCAGGGAGTGAACAAACAAACAGGCAGAGAACAGAGAAAGAACATTCTTGAGTCTTTCAGTAGTCCAGGACAAGTACTGAACGTGCCTGAAATTAATCTGTATTTGGGTTTTAGAGCTCAGCTGGGGATGTCGACCACAATGTACTCAAAGTAAACTCCAGAGATCACTACCAGACATTTATAATTCTCTGGAGTAACACTCTGAGTAAACCTGAGATTTGTACAGGTTTTGGTTCTGATCATATAGCAACTTTTAGAGGGGGGGTAGCAACATAAAATGTTCTCGACAGAGGTTGTGTGTCTGTGGGCTGGCCAGGGAGGATTTGCTGCTCCACTGGAATGTGGCTTTAATGTGATAAGTGCCTTGCAATGATTTGTTGTTGCACGCACTGCTGCTTGGAAGAACATCTGAGGAATCAACGATGAAAAACTGTAAAACATGACAAAGAGGCATTCGTGGAGTGAGATACATTTTAATTGTGTTTGTCCCATGGGTGGCTTAGAGGTTAGGGAGTTGCACCTGCAATCTGAAGGCTGTGGAATCATATCCCATCTGTTAGTGTCATCACTGTGGTACCCTTGAGTTCAGGTACTAATGAATGACTGTTACCTGTCTATAATATTTAATCTAAATCGTTCACCCCTACGTAACACAACACAAATTAGAGAGTAGGGGCTTGTTTCAATCACACCCGCATCCAATTTTTTTGGGCAATGCTGTAGAACCATTTTGGTTCCCTAAAGAACCATTTTAGTTAATGAGATTTAACTGTTAGTGTGTGAGTGTGAAGAACCATCACATAACGCTTTTTAAGGAACTTCCAATAATCTTTATATTACTACAGATTTAATTTACAAAATTAGTTATTTTACGAGATTTAGGGAACCAAAGAGCTCTTATTTTTATGGCATAGCAACCAAGCCATTGTGTTTGTTTGTGCGGCCATGCCTAATAAATGTAGTCTGGCCTTAAGTCTCTTCCTTATAAAAAATGCTTTGTTGATACAACAAACAAATGCAGTGGTTGGAATGTCTGCCAAAATGCAAACAACAGCAGGCATCGTTCCTCCTGTCAGACAGAGGTAATTTAATTTTGTTAAAAGCCTTGCATATCTAGCCCATTGATTTGCATTGCACTGGTTAGGAACGAACTGCTCTTTAATAAACTAAGGTACATGGTAAAAATACCACTGACACACTAATATTGATGTGTTTTGGTCTGCAGTAGCAGGCATGTGGAGATCATAAATGACCTGCTGGAATGCTTTCATAAACAGGATGGGGCAGACCGGTTCACAATTCTTTTTTATTGCCTCTAATCAACAAATCATCTGATGACTTACGGCCATGCCAGGCACACAGGCTTCTCGGAAGCTGATGTCCAGGAGTCAGCAAAAGCCCATATGCATCTCACCGACTCACATGGATGTTATAATTAGATTCAGAAGGCACACAGCGATTCTTTTGATGGGGTATTGTAGTAAGCAGATGGGTGACTGAAGACGGATAATCATGCAACTGCAGATGGGTAAAGGTGACTGTGGCAAGTGGAAGGTTTTTTGTAGCACCTTAGCCTTGAGACAGCTGAAGAAATGTAACCTGCCAGTATAATTAAGAATGAATGGAGAATGCGTTCTGAACAGGTACAAATACAAAAATGGACTAGTTAGTTCATTATTTTGATTCATAGCATGCCATATAAGCTGGTGAGAATGCTTATGTGCATTCATGCCTGCATCCAAATGAAACTTCCTTTTCATATCAGCTTTCCTTAATTTGGTGAAATAGGAAATTAAGTCAGATTCAACTAATCAGACACACACTGTTTACTACCTAATTACTGCCTTTCAAAACCATATTTCTTTACAAACTAGCCTGAAATTCACCAAAGAAATATGCTTTAATTCGCACATTTTACATTCTATTCGCACACCTGGGTGGTTCAGAAGGCACCCAACCATTCCTTCTAAGACTGTGAGAATGCTATTGTGCATCCATGGCAGCACCCAAATGAAACTTCTTTCCTATCAGCTTTCCTAGATTTTATCAGATCTGTATCCCATATCCTCAGTGAATATATCTATAGAGCTGACTAGCTCTATCTATCTATCTAATTTTGATGGGGTCAAAATTAGAAAAAGCGAACAGGAAATGCAATCTCATTCAACTAATCAGACACACACTGTTTGTTGTTAGTGGACAGTAGTTTGACATAAACACTGCCATTAAAAGATATAGAAAACCATTTTTAAAGTACAAAAAAGAAAACGAGAAAAATAAAACTATATTTCTTTACAAACTAGCCTGAAATTCACCAAAGAAATATGCTGCAACTCACACATTTTACGATCTATTAGCACACCTGGGTGGTTTAATGAAATTCAGAAGGTACATTCAGAAGTCACCCCACCATTCCTTCTAAGAGGTATTGTAGTTCGTGGACGACTGCAGATGGGTAACCATGCAGATGATCAAGGCAAGGGGGAGATTTTCTTGCTGCACTTGCGGCAGAAGAAATTCCACCTCCTAATGATCACAGGGATCACTAAATCCACTGTTTCTTCCTCAGGAACCATTTGGTGTGGATTCTCTACCATACAAGACTCCAAACTCATGTAAACAAAAGAGCTGACAAAATTGTCTTCATTACATAAACAACAGTAGGGTCTTTAATATACTAGTCCTTGCCATTTTCCCCTCAGACTTTGCACAGTTGAATCTCTTTTGGTTTCTTTTGGCTCCTTTTATTTCTTCTCTTTTCATTTTGTTTTATATATTCTATTTTTCCCAGGTGGGTTGGGAATAAATGTCTTAATCTCTTCTGAACCTGTAAACAATTTTATACTACTCTGGAACACACCGTACATGTGTGTACCCTTATAGACACTTATAACACACAGTCTGGTGCTCACCTGGTGGGAATTTTGATGCGCAGGTAGCGGTCAATGGCAATGGCCAACAGGGACAGTATGGAGCTCTGTGTGATGATGAGGAGCAGACAGGTGATAAAGAGGCAGGTATAGAACGGCGTCTTCAGTCCCAGGCTTATGACCACGGCCAGCGGGATGACCAGGGCGCCCACAGTGATGTCGGCCAGCGCCAAAGACACAATGAAACAGAACGTAGGATCCCTGAGTGCCCGGTTAATGCCCACCACCACAATTACAAGCACGTTCCCCATCACTGAAGCCAGGGCAATAGTGCTTTCGATGGAGATGTACACCATGTCCACATGCTCCCAGCGCTCAACCCCTGGAGACGATGTCACCTCCGTCATCTTTGCTGCAGATTTTTGTTCCTTGGAAGCACTAGATCTTTCCCAACCCTGGAACAGAAACCCTTGTCCTTCCTCTAACTCTGCCTCTGTCCTTTCACACACATCCTGACACACATTTCCATTTTCATTCTTCTTCTTTTTCTTTTGTATCTTCGTCTCTTGTTCTCCTAGTTTCATTGAGTGAAAATAGTCCGACAGGCTTTTACAGCCCTGGCTGGCTGTCTGCACGCCATGTAAGAGTCAAGAGAAGTTTGCCAAGCTCCTTCTCTCCAGCCCGTGGTGACTTTGGGCATCCTTCTACCTTTCTTTGCGTTTTCTACTTCTCTTTTACTCCTGTTGCAGTGATTCCTGCTGGTTTAAATGGGAGGGGTAAGTAGCTCACTGCAGCACTCCTCCTCCTCCTCCTCCCACGAGTTCTTCTCTCATAGACCCTTTCCCTCCTCTCTCTCTCTCTCTCTCCAACATGTTCTCATGCCGTGTCCTACTGGCAGCACTCTGTGTCCTGCATTATGATATGTAAAAAGCATCTCTGCTACGTACAGTTGATTAAAATCTATATTAAGATGATTGGTCTAGATTGGGAAATGGTGTTTTTCTGGGATGTTTTTATAAATAGGGATGAAATGATCCATTAAACATTTATTTAGTCTTAGGTGTATTTAGTCATATACCTTTTTAATAATGTTAGAGAACAATTAAATTTTTAAAGTGTTTTCAAACCAAATGGTATTGCACTTTTGTTCATATAGCAGTACTTTAAAAATAAAAGTGCACAATACACTACTTTTGAATTGAATTGAATTGAATTTTTCATATAAAAACACGATTAAGCTCAATTAATCGCAGAAAACCATGTCATTAATCACAATTAATCACATTGTTATCTGCAAAATTAATTCAGAAGTTGTGTATGGCACACTTTTATTTTTAAAGTACTGCTATATGAACAAAAGTGCAATAACATTTGGTTTGAAAACACTTGGTTTGAAAACAAATACACAGCTGCAGTTCAAATATTTCTGTAAATCTCAACTTAAACATTAATGTAATCACATCAAATAGAAAAAAGGCTATTTGCCACTGCATGGCATTCACGTTTTATCTAGTTTATTATAGAAAAACAAGTTCCCTCAGAGTCCAGAGCATGGGGAACACCAACTCCATTTGAAAGTCTATGTATCTGAATGCAGTGTCATTAAATGAAATTATATTTTTATGTATTAACCCTTATAGTCACACATGAAGTCACCACAGCACAATGTTCCCACAACCTTCTGATTGCAGGGCCAATGTCCTAACCACTAGGCCATCCAGCTGCCGAAGTCTATGTCGGTGTAATGGTCAGGCATCCCATTACTTTTGTCCATATAATGTGGACCAGTCGAGACATAGAGCCATAGACAGAATGTGAATGTGTAGAACTGTGTCCTGTACACACTCATGACTACAAAAAAACAACGAACTTTCAGAATTAACAACCCTGTGTTAATGTGTGATAAAATAATTGTTGCGGTTACGTGAATAATGCGTTAGCATGATAATAACGTATTAACATGCCCAGCCCTGCTTTTTTATAAATAACTTGATGAGTGAAGAGTCTGGTGAAATTGCAGAGAGTACTTATAGATACAGTAAAATGCAGGAGGCCATACAGTGTGTATTACAGTAGAATTACAGTAGAGGGTTCTGTTTTATACAAAACAAACACTTCAGCTGGTGCTTCAACTGGACTTTCATATACTTCAGGGCTCTGAAGTTTCTGTCTCATCCCCATTCACCTTGAAACCATTGATTTTCACTTTATCTTAGAGCATCAATACATAAAAGACATAAGAGTAATTGGAAATGTGCTTTGTTGTGCATGAGTTCAGGATTTATGCTGCTGACTAACAGTAATATTCAAAGCTTATGCTTACTTGTCTCTTATGTAGTGACTTTTTAGCACTTCGTCAGATGAAGTTGGCTCTGTAGGCCAGCACTGTTTAAAACAAAACACCAACATTAATACCAAATGACAAATTTCTAAAATGGCTAACATGTACAATTAAGAGTCCATGAAGATCCCAAAGTCTACTAAACAGAAAAAAATAAGAATAGTGCAATAAAAATATAACAGCTCATGATCTAACGCATACCACTTCATGTGTGAAACATGGTGGAGGTAGTGTCATGACTTATGACTTAAGCTTTGAATAGAAATATCCTGTGCCGGTCCTAAGCCCGGATGAGAAAGGACGAAGGTTGACAGCCTGGTGAGGAGTTGTAAAATGATGCAAGAAACCAATGGATATTTATAGACTATACATTTTCGATAAGTGGAGCAGTGGACTACCGGCCAAAGAAGAAGCAGAGAAAAATGTTCCTCAAAACACAAAACTTCGTTTTGCTGTGTTCAGACTGGACAACAGACAAAGGAAACACAAAGGAGATCATCACAAGAGAGTTGCAGCGTTACGGAATATCAATCGCAGCACTGTCTGAAGTGAGAAGTAACGGATCAGAATCAATGACAATACAAGTGCCAGATGATGATACTGTACTACAACATTAAAAAAAACATTAAAAAGGACTTGAAATTGGTTGAAAATTTCTCTTGCTCAAAAAGTTCAACCAATTCTAAGTTTTCAGATCGTAATTCAAAGCTTAGAGGGTACAGTTAGAACACATATACTCTCAGTATACGCACCAATGGAACCAAGCAGTGACAATGAGAAAGACGACTTCTATGCACAGCTCCAAGTTGCAATAGATTCCATACCCAGAAAGGATTTGATCATTGTTGGTCGGGATCTCAATGCTCATGTTGGATCTAAGTATCTTGACTGGAAAGAATCACTGGGAAAAGTCAGACATGGTCTATGATTATTATTTTTTGCAACAATCAATAACCTAATTGTGGGAAATAGTTTATTGCAACATCCACTTAAGCATAAGTTAACATGGTGTAGTCCATCTGGAAAAGACATTGCCATTCTAGATTATAGCTTACTAGCGTATGGATCTTCGTGGCTACAAGATCAGGAAAAAAAATAGGGAAAGCAGATAGAAAATTAAATCTTATTCAACAAATCAGACACACACTAGTGATTGTCAGTGGACAGTAGATTGACTTAAATACAGCCTTCAAAAGAAAAGTCTGAATTTCACCATAGAACAAACTGCACAGCAAACTAATCTCAACAGTCTAGAATTAAAATTGAAATCTACAGATGTGGGCAATGTTTTACACCCTTATCACTCTAACTTTCTCTCTCTCTGCCTCTCTCCTTCTCTCCATCTCCCTCTCTCTTTCCAGTTGTCTCCAAAAAGCCAAAGTGCTGAAAAGGCTACAACTCTTGCCAAAAACCGAGACCATTTAATTATTCTAAAGCTCCATTGCAGTCTTGTATTTGATGCTCTCTTCAAAGAATACATTAGAGGATCAATTTCACTGATAAGGTCTAATCCATTAAAAATTTAAAGGTCTGCTCATAAAAATGTGGGCAGTGTTTTTTTTTTCTCATCATGATGAGTCACTGAAAGTGTCTGTGGTGAAAGAGAAGCATTCGCAATAATTAGGTTTTCCCAGTTTAGGTCTGGCTGTGGTTTGCAAATTGTATGCAAGTTGATCAGAGATTTTTTCCTTTTTAGCCTTTGCATGTTTTCTTTTGGCTGGATTGGCTTCATGGAAGCGGAACCCTTCATCCTGTGTCATGGTAAATGAGGCTTTTAAGAGAAGAGCGACTGGACAACCTCAGTAACCCAAATCTGTTGAAAGTAACACCATCACACTGGTTTCTGTGCTAATCACACTGGCGTTAATTTTTGCTTGTCAGTATTAATAGAACAACCCCTGGCACTTTCAGCTATTCTACACAGCTTTGTAACAAGACTCTTCTTGTTCCAAACATCATATCAGGCATTCGGTTGCACCCAAGAGATGCCAGCAGCGAACCAGCAGCAATAATGAATCTGATTACAGGCATCCTGGGCTTGATGATGATGTGAGCTGCAGCTAATAGGAGTAAATGGAAAACCACTCTAATCACCGGGTGCAATTAAGTAAGACATTACCAATATCCTAAATGTCCCTCTACTGTAACAGAAAGGGCAGTGTTTTATGGCTTGGTGTTAGCATTAGTGCATTTCAGTGATTTCAACCGTGTGCAGTTATCACTTTTACAGAAAACGTTTGCATTTAAGCTCTTAAGTACTAAGACAGAAGGCCCAGCTCTTAAACTTAAGTGTTGAAGCTACAGTCATGATCTCTTAATTACTAGCCCATCACTGTGTGCATTCTTAAGCCAAATCAACTAAATGTGTTTGATTCATACAAAATGAAGTCAAGAGAGATTCAAATAGGTTTTAAGGATGGAGCACTGAATACATGCTATGTTGCCTCTTAAGATAAGTATCTGATATAAGTGTGGACAGATACGACAGAAACAGATATAATTTGCTTGTTGTTATGCCTCAACCAAATTAATGCTCTTAAGGTATGCAACCCTATCCACTAATATTTAATGGTAACCTCTTTAAAATTTTTAAATGTTTTTGGCTTCCTGTGGTTCTACATTAGACTCACCTACATTCACCTACAAAGCCAAAAAAGGACCAATCCTGTCTTACCTGTCAGCACTGGTCGGACCATACAGTCCCAGCTCGAACATATTAGAGCATCAAGCACAGCCCGACTTCACCCCCCACTTCTGAAAGCTCAAAAACCTGCAAAGTCTATGGAGCTGAAGTGGTGGAACTAACTTCCTCGAACCGCCAGAACTTCTGAGACCCTCACTCTCTTCAAGGAACTGAAGACCCTCCTCTTCACTGAGCACTGAGGAGAACAACTACATGTTCATGTTATAAACTAAACCATCAAAACTTCACAAACAACTAAAACCTGTGTTATCTGAGGCCCTGGTCGGGAACCAACCCCATCTCTGATAGAATTTTAGTCTATAAGCAGCTCTTGCCTTTAACTGTAGGCTTACTACTATGAGGGACATGGTTTCTTATCGGCTACGAAGCACATGGATAAGAGCATCTGCCAAGATAAGATAAGATAAAAAGAACATTTATCCTGAGGGAAATTCTCGTGTCTTTTGCATGCTTAGTGCAACAAGAAATAATGAAAGACAACAAGACAATAGGAAAAATAGCGCAACAATGTAAATGTTTTAAAGAAGAATCTGTAAATGTGTCTGTGGTCTTCATGTGTGGCATCATGCTTCTAATTCACATCTGTGTGACTCTTGTGGAAAAGAAGAATGCTTATGAATCTGTCTCTCTTAAGGTCACAGCCCTTTATAACTTTTCTGCTGACTCAGCTCCATGTGACTAACATCCTCTCCTGTCAACTGGTAGAATGCTTAAGGTCAGACTGATTTTTTGTTGTGTGAACTTGCCTCTGTCCTGCTGTGTGCAGCTGAATCAACTACTTATCTGACTGAACAGCATCTTCTGGACTCCAAGACCGTAGTACAAAAACTGACCATTATAATCTGGACATGAAAATCACAATAGAAAGTGGCTCTTTAGGGAAAAGCATTTGTTTGTGCTGGCACTGACTGGTGGTAATTGTGTAGTAATGAGGATTATTTGATGATAAATAGGCTGGTGATGCTGAACACTGATAGGCTACAATAGTAGGAATGGTTTATCTTTTAGTAAAAAATATTCAAAGAAAGCAATAAGAATAAAACAATTTAATGACAATAAAACATTTTTATTTCTACATTTTCTATAGCACATATCACAAACTGTGAAAAAGGTTTACAAAAAATAACAAGGGCAGCATGTAAAAAAAGTAAAAAAATATATATAAATGAGTAATAGAACTAAAATGAAAATACAAATTAATTAAAGAGCAGTAAGCTCATTTACTATTTCACAGTTAATAATCTCATCAATAATAAAATTTAAACTTCAACTTAGCATGTCAAACAACCGTGGAGTCACGAGAAGGTGGGATTTACTGTCTTGTACCATCACACTCTGTGAAAACCTTCAGTCAGCATTTGGCTTTGGTCCTGTCCGTAATGTGGAGTCCACAGATCACTGCGAAACTCATAATAGCTTGGACTTGTTGAGAGAATTGTACAGAAAGTACAACACTGGATTAATGCTAACAGGTCCTGCCCTGTGTCCAGAACCTGAATTATCCTGCATTAAAGACTGGATATTAGTTATTGTCTCAGCTAAGGAGTTTAAGAGGTTTAGGTATGTATGTAATTGCCTCAGTGCATTTGATGCATTCTGCAATATCATAAATAGCTATAAGATGCTTATTATGCAACAGTGCAATTTTTTTGGCAGAATTATCTTAGTCATCCATTCTTTCAAAGGCATTAAAATGTGCAAAAGGCAGAAAATGAACAGTAGAAGTTCTAGTTTATCCCACTGAGGGTCACCAGTGTCACAACCCTCAAGAGATCCCACATGCTATCCAATAACTGATATGGCCGTAATGGCCGAAGCTCATCTTACACAGACAGGCCACACAGTCCACCGCCCCCCTGGGCCCACTT
>JBBPDC010000109.1:18901610-18930445 GCA_037974485.1 Hemigrammopetersius urotaenia | reverse complement strand
CTAGGCACCTCTGAGGTACCCTGAGCAAGGTACCGTCCCCACACACTGCTCCCAGGGCGCTGTGTTCGTAGCTGCCCTCTGTTTCACTTGGTGAATGGGTTAAATGCAGAGGAAGAATTTTGTGCTGTTCACACTGTGTGCTGTGGTGTGTTGACGTATGACAAATGGTCACTTTCACTTTTTTCACTATTTACATTCAATGGCTGATGTTATTGTGTAAGGCTTGTACCTTTCTGCACTAGGGGGGTTTCCCCATAAACTGTATAAACAAAAAGTATAGGGACACCTGACCAGTACACCAACCAGGACTTTAATGACATTGCATTCAAATATATAGACTTTAATATGGAGCTGATCCCCTTTGCAGCTATAACAGCTTCCACTCTTCTTTTAAGACTTTTCACAAGATTGTGAGTTTCTGCGGGAATTTGTGTCTATTCATTCTGTAGAGCATGGTGTTGGATAGTGTTGAGGTCAGGGCTCTGTGTGGGCCAACCTTTATAGACCTGGCTTTGTAGATTGGTGCACAGTCAGGCTGGAAGCAAGGTGTTGGCCAAAAGGTCTTGGTATGTTGAAGCATTAGGATTGCCATTCACTGGAAGCTGGAAGCTCAAAAACCTGAAAAACAAGGCTTGTCCCAATACTTTTGTCCATGTAGTGTATGTCCTATTATAAAAGTAGCGGTTCTGGTCCTGAAATTTGATTGGCTGTGCGGCGTTCGAGATGGTTGTATTGCTACTACAATATGTGAACACAGCCACGGCCTCCTCAGAACAACTCCTAAAAGCACTGTACTCCGAGTTTAAGAGTGTTTATTTAGCCTCTTTCAAGTATCAAGTGAACTGACATATGAAGTAAGGCAAATTCTTGCTTTTATTTCGCTAGAACGAAGCTACTAAGGCTAAAGGGCTGTTCCATCAATAGCCTAGCCATTCATTAATCATAAATTTCTTCTTTAAGTGTTTACTGTATCATTCACTACAGTAAAAACAGCAGTATAAAAAATATTTTTTACCTGTGTATTACTCACTTCTGTCGAAAACTGCTGTAAACTCAGGCCACGTCCCAAATCGCTCCTTGCTCCGTATGCAGTGCACTACGTAAGTTACACAAATCTTGTTTTTAGAAGCAAATCGGGAAATATTTGCCCATTATAGAGTTGCACAAAGTGGTTGAATCTCTAACGACCCCTTTGTCCACTCTTTTGTGGACACATTATACGTTTATATGTCTGACTATGTAGCGTGAAATGAGTGATTTGGAATACGACCCATTGTGGAACTAGAGAAATGAGGTCTGGTGCAAAACCGAAATATTTTTCCGTTAAACGTTGATGTGATATGTGCATTATTCTATGACAAAATACAACGATAATGATAATTTTATCATATTTTAAATTGTCTGCTGTTTTATAAGAACAATACGCCAATTTATTATACAGTTCCCTTTAATTGTTTACACTTTTAATTGTTTGGGCCTGTTTAGACTTTCTTCATCTGGTGTAAACAACAATAACATAAAAACAGTAGCAAACTTACTGTCCCAGCGGTGTTCATTCGTGCGATTCATGTATTTTCCTTTTTGATGAGGAAAAGTGTTGATGGTTCTGGGCAGTCCTGTGTTTCATTATTTTTTCAGAATAAGAGGATTTGCTGAATATGTGTAGAGTATGAGGAATTACTGCAATTTGTTGAGAGCATAGACACCAAAATGTGTGGAAGCAGTAAAAAAGATTCTGAAAAACTGTAAAAGAAAAATGACACATGAAAGCTTGTTCTAAAAATTCATGCAAAATCAAAACGACAAATTTCTCTCCAAAAGACAAACTTATTTAAGCAAATGAGAATTTGTGGTTTTATTGTGTGCTGGAATTCTAAGTGCTGAATGTATTTCGGAATAGTACAGTCATTAAGACGTAAACGCACTGAGCTCTTGTTTACAGTACGTGTTTTGCTTAAACAGGTCAGAACTCTGGAAATAAGATCTCTTGCAACACCTTCAGCATGGACATGGATGTGCTTCTAGAGCCGTCAGGTAGGGCAGCATCAGATCATGTTTACATTCTTGTTAAATGCTGTTATGAAAAAGAAAATATATATTGTCTAAGTTGTGCTGAATACTGACATGTTGAGAGTTTCACAAACACCGTTTACTATGTCAGTCTCTTAGCTAGAGCCATGCAGAGTGATATTTTGTTGTTATAGTGATAAATTCTGCTATTGTGATGCACGATACACTCTTCTGAGCAGATTGTGGATTTTGTCAGTAGTAATTAATGAACACTGACTACATTTTTATTACAAACCATCTTGTGCCGGTATGTGATATGTTGATAATGTTTTTCATCGCTGTTCTTAAATAAGGCAATACTAGTACATATTGTCTGTGTCAAAATATTAAGATATGTATTGTGTATCCTGAAAATGTCTTAAAAGGTTGATTGCCCATCCTTACATTTGAATTGTGTTTATTAGACAAAAACCCTTCTTCCAATCAGTGACATCCCAGATAGTGGAACAAGCCAGACAGGAGAAGGTATCGACCTTTCTGTGTTGTGATATCTCTTGGGATATTATAGTGGGTAACACCACTTCTGTCCATTTAATCCCCTGCCTGGACAAACAAACCACAAGCAAGCAAACCACACAATCTGCCATTCACCACCTCTCCTCTCCATATTTGTCTGAATTAGTTTAGATTACCACTCCATCTCGCTGCTTCAGATCCTCCTCTATTTCTTTCTCTGTCCCTTCTCCTTGTCTCGCCACTATGGGGAGCAGGACTTTCAGCTGGTCTACTCCTTGGCTTTGGCATTCTCTGCCTCCTGACATAAGAAACATCACTCTTTAAATCTAGACTCAAAACTCACCTGTTCAAAATAGCTAACATACATTTCTCTGCCATTCTGTAAATTGTCTGCTCTTATGCCTGTTCTTTTATTATTTTGTTGTGTACAGTGTCCTTGGGTGTTTTGAAAGGCGCTTTTCAAATAAAATTATTATTATTATTATTATTACTAACCGTCATAATACTTCATAATATGAGAAAATTGTAAGATTCTGGAAAATAGCGTCTACAAAATACTATCTAGAAAGTGAAACCTTGGACAATCACTTGGGCATTAGTGTCCACGGCAGGAGGGCACGATTCATGATGAGTGAATAACATTGAAGTCTATAAGTCATGTAATATCAGGGCTCAGCCACAGATCATTTAATATCAGGGCTCGGACACAGATCATTTCACTGACAATTGCTTAGCATCAGTATCACAATAAGGAAATGTTATTGACCCTAGAGGAAACTGCTTATGCTACGACACAGAAATATAAAGACAAGAACAATATAAAATATAGTAAAAGTCAAAATTAAACTTTTCAGAAATACTCAGTACTGCTTAGTACTAAATACATTGTGCTTTGTACACAAAATGCTGTGGTGAGTAAGAGAGGTGGATATAAATACTATAGATAAACAAATAAACACTAATAGTAACACAAATAGTGGTTTGGAGTTCCACTTCATACCAAACCTTTTTTACATGTAATAGTGACCTAAGCGTGATAAAACTGCAAATAAGTCGTGACCTTAAGTAAGGATATTGCACAAGACTTTTGCACTTAATGAAAAACTGCATGCAATAATAAGTCTAGGTTTACTAATGTAAGGTAAAGTTTCTTTGTAAAATACAAAGCATCTGTGTATGTTGCTCTGGACAAGAATGACTGCCAGATATGTGTCATGGTTGCCTGGTTGAAAGGACGCACAAACACAGTGAGGATTTAAAGAATATAACTGAAAGTCTTTATTTTTCGAAGAACTCAAATCAGCCACACGCTGGATGGGATTGTCCCAACACTCGCGGCCCCTTTGTGAGCCCCTGCTCGGTGGAGGACCGTCCTCCGGCTGCTACTTATCTCTCAGCCTCACTCACAAGTCCCATCTCTGAACTCTCAGCGTCTCCGTGGCTTTGCTCGTCTCTTCCATTACCCCAGGTTTGTGCGACTGAGATCGCCTAACTGTTACCAATATGTAAATGTAAACTGGTGTAAATGGCTTGTCTTTCACTGAAGGCTCCTTTAGGTCCAAATTCAGTACCGATATTTGTGTACCTGTGGCCGTATTACAGAAACTTCCTCAGTATAAAGTTATGATAGGATGTTTTAAGATTTTTTTCAATTTGGTATTACTGAAGCAAACTGAATTTATTCATTCCTTATTTCGAGTTAGGAATCCTAAATAAGCGATCTAACATCAATGATCGACTTTTAGTTACCTAGCAACTAACGCAACACGTCTTCACACCAAGTAACTTACCTGCTGCCACTGTAACTTATGAGGCTACAGTCCTTAACATTGTTTTATCATAATATCTTCATTACTATCTTCAAAATATGGATATTAAACAACGTTGTGCTCTGAACTTTAAACCGGACAAACTGGACAATATGGACAAAAGTATTAGGAGAGATCTGTTATAGAAAACTATGTTGAAAAAGGTATAGGGACACACACACACACTCTCACACATTCTCACACTCACACACATCGCTTTGAAAATCACCTTTAGTGAAAAAACGAAGCGCATTTGTTCATTGTACCACAACCGGGAGAGCCCCGTGCCGACGGGTCAAATTACCCGTAGCTTAAATAATCATCCGGCGACAGTTAAGACAGCAGAAGAGTTATCCTAAAGTTAGGAGAGTTTTTTAAAAGTTTTTCTGAGGTTAGGATGCTTCTGTAATACACTTTTCTTAATTTAAGTTAGGATAGGAAAATTTACTTAGGAACGGTTGTTCTGTAATGCCTTTTTTCCTAAATAAGGTTCTAAGCTGCCGATACCATGGTTACCGGACAGTTAAGAGAGGATTCTCAAGTTAGGAAGTTTCTGTAATATGGCCACAGGCGTGGTGTATTTATTTTACTGATCTGAAGGGAGTGATGGGGGGGTTCTTCTTTTCCTCGGACTGTAGAGACCCTGGCTCGAGGTTAACTGTTTCCTGGTCCCTTCGAACGTCTTTTCTTTTTTAGCTTAACAACAGAAGCAGTTTCCAAGCTTTGGATTTGGATCTGATATTTTTGAGGGTAGTTGCAGCTCTTTCAAACTGTACCCTATAATGTTTTTGGTATTCATGAGTTATTTAATGATTTAAAATTATTTATTTCTTGATAGAATTAATGGAACAGCAGATAAGGTGATGCGAATAATAAATAATAAAATAAAAACAGATTGTTATTGTTAAACAGTGTTAACTTGAATTGCAGAGAGGAGCTGGTTGTCATGGTAGCACTTTATTTGCTAGAAGGCTGTTATCTGGGGGCCTAGGAGAGGTCTTTGCTGGGTTCCTTTCCTTTTGTCTGCCTTGCTATCTTTAGCAAAAAATATTTTTTGTCTTTCATCCATCAGTCGCTTGACTTCGCTCTAATTTTAAAAAGATTAAAAAAACGCATGATTTGATTAAAGAGTCAAATGCAGTCTGAGCAGTACTGGCCAGTGAAACGTTTTTTGCAGGGCATGTAGTGTTTATTTGTTTATTTTTCCATCTGTGGAGGTGAAGTCAGGAACTTGTGGTTTTTGCGCCATTTCAGCTGCAAGCTGACACATCCTGTGTACTTTCCAATAACCCAGCCATTTGCTTGCTGATTCTTAAGAGGGCGCAGTCACGCTTTTAAAAATTATATTTAATGTATTTTTTGTATTCAGTTAAATATTAGTTATGAAACGTTTTTTAAAGCATTTTTTCAAGTATATAAGCAGACATGACATGCTGCGTTGTTGTCATGCTAGTTCTGGCCAGTTTCTGTGGTCTAACGGTGAACGTGTTGCAAGACTATGACATGTGTGTGCTTTTAGGTGTGTGGGTACATTGTGATATTTCCCAGTGCCTCTTGAAACTTTACAAGGAAGTTCAGTCTCAGCCAGCTTCTTACATGCCATCATCATCATCATTTGTTCATCTTTGATTTTTCTCATATTCCATGGATATTAGAGCCAGATGGTGGTTTGTGCTTCTTGAAGTGGTTATCGGTGGAGCATGTTGCCTGGGCAATGCGTTGGTAATCTGGGCATCATGGACGTATGGGGTTTTTAGGGAGCCCACCTTCTGCTTCATTACATCCCTCGCTGTGGCTGATTTCTTGGTGGGGTCCGTGGGCATCCCCCTGGCCTTGCTGCTGGACATGAATATGGAGGTCTCCTTTCATGACTGCCTCTCCATGTGCTGTGTTCTTCTAATGCTACAAATTGCTTCTGTTGTTTTACTCCTGACAATCGCAGTGGACCGTTGTCTCCGTGTGCGAATCCCTCTTTCGTGAGTTGAATTATTTCATATTTGGATTCAGAACTTGACAAGCAACTTTTTATCAGGCAATGTGATGTTCCCAGGTGTTTCTTTAAAGTTAGATTAGCAATGGCTCTTCATTTATTTGTTATTTAAGCATCTGCACAAAATATTTTTTTCCCTTCAGGTATAAGTCTACTCTCACTCAGAAACGCTCTTGGATGCTGGTTGCCCTTTGCTGGTCCACTGCTGCTGTATGTGGTTTTATCCCCATGTTCGGATGGAACAACTATGACAGTTTGAATGTTACAAAACATGCAAACTTCACCAGTTTTGAATGCAACTTTTTGACTGTTGTCTCCACTTCATATTTGGTAAACTTTATATTTTTCTGCTTTTTACTCACTCCTTTGGCCATCATGGCAGTCTTGTACTGTTACATCTTCTTGACTATTAGAAGGCGGTTAAGAACAAATCCATGTGTGGCTGCTGAGTCTAGAACCTTTTACCAAAAGGAACACCGACTGGCAGCTTCACTGGCTCTGGTTTTGGTTCTCTTTGCCATCTGTTGGCTCCCTCTGTTCCTCATGCAAACTGTGCGCTTCTATGGTCATCTTGAGGTGTCTTCTATTGCCCTTGATGTAGGTGTCCTCCTGTCTCATGCTAATTCAGCATTGGACCCCATAGTGTATGCGTTCAAGATACCAAAGATAAAAGAGGCATGTCGTATGCTGTGGGTGAGACTTTTCCATGGTAGAGAACAGCAGCGGAGCGAACAGAATAAACCAGAGAATGAAGGAGACGGCAGCATATCCAACAACCCAAGCAACAGCAGGACAAAATAAAGTGGTACTAAAAAGTGCAGAGCTATGTTTTAAAAGTCTCGCTGCAATCAGTCAAGTATATTACATGCATATTACATGCATAAAGAACCAAATTTGGAAGCTTATTATTATTTTTTCGTAAGTCCAGAACTAGCTCCGAATAAATACGTAAGAAAGACCCCGTTTTACACGTTTACATTAAATGTTCTCAGCAAAAGAATAACAAGATATAAATGACAGTTTGTGGCACAATGTGTTATAATTTCCACTTTGGGTTTTCCTTTTAGCTTCTGTGGATCTTGTCTTGTAGTGTAGACAAACCTGGGCGTTGTCATTGGACGTTCTTCCGTGAATGAGGCAGAAGCTAGCGTTGCATTTGGCAATTACTGGTTCTGTTTATCCGTTCCACTTTTAATGATACAACAGTCACACTCTGGTGCTGGTAGCTGTTAGAATGTAACTTCTACAGCTGTTAAGGTGCAACATAAAACCTGAATAATAAAAGGCTTGAGACCATGTAGCTAACTTGTGGAACTATGTGGAAAGCAAAAGGAACAGACAGTGCTAAATTTAAATAATCAAAATGAACTCATCAGCTTTTATTTTAATTCTTCTCAATCAAAATTCAGAGCATCTCCAGTTTTGAGTATCAGAATTTTGCAAGGGTAGAGATTGTCCACATTAAAATGTACCCAAGACACATTAAAACAGATTTAAATCTGATTACTCAAGCTCCTTTAGGAGGTGATCTGAGATATATATTTACAAATCAGAATTTTTCCCAATATTTTGACAGTACCCCTGTTATAGAGAAGGAACCACCTATGGGCTGCCGCCACACAACAGAAGCGCAGACTTCCATGAAGGGGTGAATTTATTTATGACACAAAAACTGAACAGGAACGCGAAAAACAAAGCTGGGAAAAACAAAATTGGGAAAGAGCAGGACACAGACCACAGTGAAGGTAAGGTAATGCTCCATAACGAAAAATAAGACTTAACAAATACAACCAGTGCAAGACTAGAGGACCAATGAACAGAGAAACACAATCAAGGCTCCTTTTCTCTGTTGAGCTGTGAGTCCTTACTGCTGCCTGAGCAGAGATAGGAACGCCCACTAAGGAAACATACAAGTTCCGAGGGCGGCCCCTAGTGGCCGTAGGCAGGAACCGTGACAAATAGTTTACTTCTTCTGGCCTACACTGGGTTAACTTTAGTTTGGTCCTTGTCATCTTGTCGTTATTCACCAACTCACTTGAGTATATTATATTGAGTGTTTCCTCGTATTGTATAAAAGCGTCTGCCAAATAATTCTAATGTAATGTAATATGTTGTGATAACATATAGGAATCTAATTACTCTAAATAACTCTGCATCTTGTTTCCACTGCTGGTACATAGAAATCAACAATTTTAAGACAGCAACCATCCACAGAGGTAGTCAATTGTTGTATGTGAAGCAACTTACATATTCTTTGCTGTATAGCAAATAAGTTTCATTGACATCTTTTCAAGGTACAATGCAGACACAAGTCACATAATGGTGTGATGATGTGTAAAAGGGTCAAGAAAACATGCCGGCCAATGGAATGTATATCAAACTGTCTTTATTCTTTTCTTCATTCTTGTATTTTTTGTTTTTCATAAACAATGACTTACCTTTATTTCAAGCAACTCTGTACAATGTACTCTTTATTTTCTCGTGATGTATGTTTTCCTTGCTTTACGATAGGCCTTTGCGATAGAGCTTTTTAAAGCAGGCACTTGGCTGAGCTGTTTACTCGAGCAGTTTGTTATCCTTAATAAAGAAGCTGCAGTTACAGTCTTCCGCCAGCAGGACGTCTCCAAACGCCACGGTGGCTCTGGACAGCCTTCTGACACTGAGCAGCAGCTGCAAGATGGTCGAACGAACAGAGAAAAGTTTATAAGGTTTCTTCTTTATGAAACTAATCTTTATGATCTCGAGCTGACTCTTAGTCTGTGTGGATATGATTCCAGAAACAGAATGCGATGAATCTATAAACGTTTTTTTATTTACTGTGCTCTTTCTGTACTCTTACTAAAAGTTATTACAGTCTTATGTATGCTTGGGGTGGTTTAATGTAAGTGATGTTACAAATCAAAATAGGTAATTTCAGTTTATTTGGTTGCTAGAATAGACAAGTCATACTAACTGATTCGACTATTTATCATTGTTTTAGATTCAGTTGGGACCATATTCATTCTTGAAATCGCAAATTTCTCTCAGCTGAAAAAGCAGGACTTTTGCAAATGGTGAATGCAGTGCTCAGAAATCATTTTCTTAAATATTTAATCACTTTGTTAAATATTTAAAGTCCTGAAAACAAATGAGAGGACATTAAGGTATAAAAGGACTGTTAGGGTGCAACATAAAATCTGAATAACAAAAAGTTTGAGACCACGAAGCTAACTTCAGCTATGTGGAAAGCAAAAGGAACAGACAGCGCTATTGCTAAATTTAAATGTGCGGACATTAAGGTATAAAATCTGATCGTTAACATGACTGTATCTGTAATCTGTAGTTTGTGGCTGATTGGTGGACGTGTGGATTCATTCCACTCATCAGTTGTGCATTAGTGTCTCTCAAGGAAGGCAATAGACTGTATAGTTATCACCTCAATAGGATGTCATTCCTCCCGCAAACTATACAACCTACTACCTCACCTCGCGGGAACACATTTCCAGATGGAGCTCCAGCTATGCTGATACAGGAACACACTGCACAGTTAAGTGGCAATGCTGGGAACTTCAGAACAGCTCTACATGCTTTCCTTCTGGTGCAAATCTGTGATGCGTGTCCATGTCGGGTCAGCGTGGTGTCTGATCCTCCACAAGCAGACTGTAGATTAGACTGTCTCCTTAGGAAAGACAGTAGATTGTATAGTTATCTCAGAGGGAGGACCGATACCCCACAACTATTCAATCTACTACCTCAGCCTTAAGGACAGTAGCCGGCCCACCCCAGGCCATATTCTCATTTTTAGTCTGAAGGGGAAAAAAGGAGAGATGTCATTAGACGGGTGGGCGATAAAACTAAATAAACACCTGAAAACTTTAGCACATTGTCGCAAGACACAATGCTCATCAGGATATTTTGTTTTTCTGAAGTCTGATATGTTGGAACAGAAAAAATGCACCAGTGCACCATATTTAAAAGTCAATAACCATGTATACAAATATTTTATTCAGATTTTCACATACTGCACCACATCCAGGGACTAATTATGTCCTTTTTTAAAGACACATACAGTTCTTCAGTGTTTTAATGGTACTTGGAAAAGAATATTGTGTTATAATTTGTCACAATAATGACAGAATATCATCATATTTCAGACCCCAGTCCTTAGTCAAACAGGTTGTACTCGGATTATAGGGCTGACAACTGTCTGTTTTGTATTGTGAATGTATGAATGCTATATGAAACTTTTATAGCTTCAGAGGAATGAACAGGGTTAAATACGTGCAAATGAAGGAAAGGGGAAGACAAATTATTTGAGTTAAGGAGAGAATTTACATGCACTTATTTTCGCCTTAATGGCAGGTCATGTCCGCATCTTCTGAACGAAGCTCCTCCAAAGAGTCAAAGGAGGGAATCTGGTAGCAGTTTTACAGCAAATTACCTTGAGGGAGCAATTTCCTCTCTGCTCTTTTGGCTCGGCTTTATAAACCTGGGCTAGTTTCAGAGCAGGCACTCCAGGGCGAGAGCTCATTCAACTCTCTCTTCAAGCTGTGATCTCGTTTCAGACTTCAGCGACCGCTTCATTCAGTGACATTCATCTAAATTCTCAAGCTGCATTGAGGGGGCGGAGCACAAGGAACTGGAAGTGTTTATTATCAAGCCCGGGTCCCTTTTGTGAGTGTGTGTGTATGTGTGCGTGTATGCTTAAAAAAAGAAAAAAAAAACACAGAAAAGATAAAATAATCAGTGGGCACAATGCAATCACGACAGAAAGTGTGCTAATTTGTGTAAGCCTTATGCATAACTCACTGGCATTCAGTGTGGCTGGCATGTATTGCGGGTGATCAGTGCCAGGAAATAGTGCCCATTTTCTGCAAAAAATTTGGCTCTTTGCAGCCCATAGAAGCCCGAGGAAGCTCGCTGTTTAACAGGCAGAGGTAAAGAGCAGAATTTAAGCATGGCTTCCTCAGCTGTCCCAGCCCTTTGGCCTCGACAGAGCGGCTCATATCGACAGCCAGCGACGCGCGGATAAGGAGTGAAGAGAACCCAAACAAAATGGCCGCTCCTCCTGCCATTTTAGGCAATAAAGTTCTCGTGTGTAAAAACATCTGCGACGGGAGAGAACGTTTGAGCATCTGCAGTCTTGTCTAACGATTTTAAGCGATTTAATTTAACGATTAAGGGGGACAAAATCACAAGGCAAAATTACAAGTTGTACTGTAGACTCCTGTGGCTATTAAAGGGCCCATATCCCATTTTTTTCCTTCTTCCCCATGAGGTTCTGATATTTTTTTTTGACGTATCGAAAACAGTCATAAATTATACTGACATGACATTTTTCTGACATGTCCTAAGAAACAGGCTGTTACTGTGACTTTAAGACTAATATGTGTAGATAAGCTCTGATTGGCTGCCCTGTATTGTGCCACAAAAGGAAGTCGAGTCTGAAACACTTCTCATAACTATAGCTGCGGCTATACAAAGGTATGCTGGGTCTTGTGACATCACAAGCACAGGACATTATTGCAGAATGATTTTTTTTATGGACAGCATGGTTTAGGCATAACTTCAACACTGTTTATATTCTACAGCTACTATACTTTGAGCGGCTTTATTAAGAAAAGTCATTTCCATGGTATGGGTCCTTTAATCAAGCACCAACCACAATGACCACTTACTTGACGTAAGTGAAAAGCAGTTTTTCCATTTTTGCAACACAGCCGATTGACTAATACATTCTAACACTTGTGATAATGCAGATTACAGATATGATAACTAGCTGATAATTATTTTTAAAAAAAAGGACAATCTCATTGTATTAAATCTGTGTCTGTGGTGGCAGCTGAGACAGGCCAGACAATGCCAGGCCCTGGCAGGAAGCTGTGCCTGAGAGGCTGGCAGACGAGGGTCACAGGGGCAGGCCAAACAATCGACGGCCATGCAAGGGGGGAGGTGGAGCCGTTGCTCTGTCGTTTTGCATAAATTAGCATGTGAACCAGAGACAGTGAAAAGCACCACAGTAGCTCATTAACATTCAGAATTCCTCTTTGGCCTAATTAATGGCGACAGTGATTGAAATGTTTTGGCATGGCGGTTGGCCGAGCTAAATGCAGCTTCTAGTCGGAGTGAAGGAACAGCATGATTGCTGGCTGGGGTGATATAAGAAACGGAGGCCTCTTAATTGAGACGTTAACTCAATTAGAGGGTGAATATCAGGTCTGGAACCGGGTGTGATGCAAAGTTGCAAACTTGTGACTTACAAAAGTCAGGGGATGAATTGAGAACCACCCCTTCTGAGTTGTCAGGAAAAATGCTCCTGGTCACCTGTGATGTACTTTAATGTAGGTTCAGTTTAGCTGAAGGTCTGCATGGTTATCTCATGAGTTACTTTCATGATATAAAAAAAGTGTGTAGTTACAACATGGTTATTACAGTGTTAGCCTTTCTAATGTTATCTTAGAATGAAATGGAACCATCAGGGTAAAGTCAGGTTAAGGTGGCACTTTGTCTTATGTTGTAATTATCCTGAAAATGTCAATGTTAGTAACGTAAATCAGTGGCCGTCAGCATTTCCAGGCACTATTATGAGGTGGGCTGATTTACTGCTGAAAGGGCACAGCACCCCCATCTCAGAAAATTTGTTAATCGTAACCGCATTTGACAAAACTTGCAAGAAACACCACTGCACTGAGCCCTTACGCCAAAAAACATTGTACATGAAGAATTTGGAAGAATATGTAAGCTAATGTTGGACACTATGGGAATAATGTTAACACATCCAAACCTTGATGGCTAGCGTTTGCTTAATCAAAACACCTTCCTCAAATGAAGTCTCCCTCTCTCTCTCCCACTCTCTCTCTTTATAGCTCTTCCAGAATGTAACATAAGCTTTGTTTTCCATTTCATCTGTTAGTTGTACATGTGTTTTTGTTTGATTAACTTTTTTGGATCATGCAATCCCCATTCCACAATCTCTTTTGTTTTTATTACTTTTTAGTGCTCCGGTGTTCCCCTTGCATTACTTAGATAGCAGGAAGACTACATTAGTTGTAACTTCCCTGTATTATCATTCTAAAATTGACAGAAACTCCACATTTCAAAGCTCATGTCTCCAGAACAATGCCCTCACCCACCCCCCAGTGTTGTATCTCTTTCCCACCTTTTTCACACCTAATAAGTTATAAAGAATTGAGGTGCAAAACCTAACCAATTTATCCAGTGGAATCTGGGACACTATTCTGTGCAGTGTGTCTGATGGGAGGATATTTCAGAATGTCTTCTTACAGATTCCCAATGTGCAAAACATGTAGCAGAAAAGGAATTTAGAGGATTTTGGTAACATTGCGGTGTCTCTATATCATCTCCTCTCGCAATGTCATGCTGTTATTTTTCCAAAATTATGTAGACAAACTCTTCAGGGATTTTGCTTTTGATTTAAAGTCTCTGTGGCCTCTCGGTTTAGCCCTGTTTCTCATTTTCTGGCTCTCAAAAGAATTATTTGTTGTTGTATCATTGTATATGGTCCATGTCTCGCTGAAGCCCATGGGCCATTGCACTCAGTAATGCCTATGTCAACATGAGCCTCAATCTTCATGACTTGTGAGGGGGCTATATAGAAAGTTGGTGTAATAAGCCTTGAGACCCAAACTATGTAAGTACAGGCCATATTTCTCTTTTTCTGATGCCATTATAGTGTCATTCTAGGACAAAAAATATATTTTGATCTGCTAAGATACAGCAGTGGAAACTAAGCAAAAACATGTAATAACTTGGCTGTGAATGTTATCACTTGGCAGCTCCTTTCTACACCAACTACAGTGTAGTAACTGCTAGAGTGTGTTCTCAATACCGTTTGCAGTGAGACTTTAGGGTACTTTCACAGCTTTTGGTTTATCTAAAACACTTCAAATGACCTTGATTAGAGAAACGGCGAGAGATAAGCACTTATTTTCAAATTGGCTTTTACAACAACACTGCCCGGGACTGTCTTAGGGTGCTAAAATGTGTATTAGTTATTTCTAATCGTGGTCCAGGAGAAACAAAATAAAGTCCTGCCAACAGGATCAACAGCTTTAAATGTTGTGTCCCTGACAACAAACTGAACTTCTTGAATACAGTAAACAAGTCCAGTGCCTTTTCTTTCAAACAGCAGCCACAGCAACCTCTGAATAAATGAGTAGAATCCTGAAACTGAACAGTGATGTTGGTAAAGAAACAGGACACAAAGGGGAATTCCACCAATGTTTCAAAATGTCTGCACAGTTCAATCATTATGATATGAACAACCTCAGAGGGTTTTGATATTAAATAACAAAAGCTCTGGAGATACTCACTGAGTCAGAATTGTTCACAGTTGCGATGATTGGAAAAGCCCCTAACCGAAAGTTATTACATGAAATGGTAATTTTTATACTACCTGATACATTGTTTCATAATAGCTTTGAGAAGATTTTCACCTAAAACATATTTTTGTGTGTTGTTTTCAGGCCAGACGGTACACATTACATGTTGTGAAGCAAAATAGTCAGATTTACAACAAGGTGTTCCAAGTATGCAGTGATCAGTACCTACCAAAACAGCCTGTTAAATGGCGACAGCGTCATGGGTCTGCATGGGGAGGGAAGACTAGCCCATAGGGTCTGATTCTACAGAAGAGCTTCTGTAGCACAAAATGCTGGAAAAGTTTATACTGGCTTTGATCGGAACACACAGTGCATCACAGCTTGCTGTGTATGGGGCTACGCAGCTGCAGACCAGTCAGAGTGCCCATGCTGACCCCTGTCTATGAGGGGGGGCCTACACAATATTAGATAGATTTGGTGTTATGGCTGTTCAGTGTGAATTAAGAAGATGTGTGGGTTAGTGGTGGGGTTTTGCACAATTAATAAAATGGCTATATTTGTGTTGTAGAGCTTTAGAGCTTTAATCAGGCCTGAAATTCCTGAATACATCTTACCTGTTGGGGTCTGATTTGACACACAGCATTTCAAGCGCTTCAAGTCTGAACCTGACCTGAGCCTGACAAAATTCTGCCTGAACATATAACATGTAACTAGAAATATTTTTGGCCTGACAAATAAAATAGAGATGATTTGCAGAGCTGTACTTTCCTGAATCTATTTACTGTTTATTTCCTGTTTTTCTTTGTTGTGCACAAGTGTGTGATGCCTGTGTGCCAAGTTAAAAAAATGATTTAGGTAAGTGAAAATATGGAGGAAGAGCAAAGTCAAACAAAATTGAAAGTGCGGGAAATGCAAGATGAACTTTATAAAAGGCGGGTACATGAACCCAACACATGCCTGACCCATTTTGAGAAAATGAAGACTGAATTCAGGATAAGTGTTCAGGACTTGGTGTGTTCAGAACAATATTTCAAGCTCTGTGTAAGACATATTAACCCCTGGTTCCTGTCACCACCACTTAAAGAAATCTGAATTGTTAGTTTCTCCTAAATGTGCCATTTCATATCAAAATACTGAATTACTTTGTATTGTATAAAAATAACTAACCAGAAGAGTAGAGAACCTTCTAGTGATGGATGTTTTTGTACAGCGAACAAATAAATATGGGGTTTAGTTTAACGGCTCCTAAAGCAGTTTTTGAACCAAAGTGGTCACCTACCTTATTAGGTAATGTGATCGGCTGATTCTGATCTTCAGACAACATGAGCACTTGGCGCTTGCTATGCAAAGAGTGTCCTTTTTTAATGCTCCTCTTTAAAGCTGTTGACATCCATGTCAGATTCTACCACTTCTTTCAGAGGGTCTGCCAATATCACATCGTGACACTAGTCCATGGCTACAAAACCTATCCGGCTAATTTTTCGAGGCGTTCTGTCATTTGGCATGACCGGGGAGAAAACGCCCTGCCGTACATAAATAGCGTCCCAAAACAGGAAGTCTGTCTGCTGTCGACCTGGTTTGACTCTGTCCTGTGTTTCTCTGAGGTCTCTCTACATTTACCTCTTATCACTGCAATGGCGGCATGGCGAACAAAAGCAGCTTTCGACGCTGGCTTCTCCTTTTCTGTCATAAAACAGCACACAGGCAGAACCTGCACTCAAACTTCTTCCTCAGTCTGAAGTCTCAGATCAGGTTCACTTCTTATGGTGCCCTGACTGTGGACTTATCTTCTAAACAGTCTCAGCAATCTCATGTGTATTCAGTGAAATGGAAACTCTTGTGTTTACTGGTACTATTTACTGGGTTCGTTAGAAATACCCAGGAACAAGTGGCAATTATGCACACTAGAACAGCATATCAAAGGCTTGGGATACTTTTGAAAAAAAGGTAATTTTTTTGCTTTAATATTAGTCCGTCCTTATTATCACACGCCACGGCTGAAATATGTTTCCTGATAAAGGAAGTGTGACTTGTTCCTGGTTAGCATGCTGATAGTAGTCAGAGGGGGAGAGAGAAAGAGAGAGAGAGAGCGAGAGAGAGAGAAGGGGGTGGTGGTGAGGGAGGGAGCACAAAAATAGCAGGAAGTAGAGATGGCGGGCCAGAAAGAAAATATCATCAAGTAACATGCCGAGTTCATCTGAGGATAGCAAAAGAGGGGAGGAGAAAGCATTCTCATTTTCTGCCTATCACCCCGCCCTTCATTTCTCCTGCTCTCTGCATGTCCAATGCCTTTTTTTTTCGCAGGACATTATACAGCCATTTTATTCGGCGCTTTATGCTCGAGTCTTTGCATGCAGTCATAGCATTATGCCTTGAAAGCTAAAAGGGATGTTGTAAAAGGGATGAAGCTGGTATTATTACCACTGTGAAATGCCTCATGTATTCTGATATATTTGCTGAGAAGTAAGATTTTCACCAAACCAGTTAAAAAATATGCACGATCTAATCCCAGCAGATGATTAACCTAAAATAAAATTAGGTAAATAAAGTGTATGCCTGTATTTCTACATCAAAAGCAGCATTTTGAGCCAACGAATTCCAACATCGAACAATTTGTCCGAGATATTCTTCGGCTGCAAAACATTGTCACTTTTCTGGATCTATTCCTTCTTTTTTTTTACTTTCTTTCCACCCTTTTGTGATCACTAACAATGTTGTAAGTGCTGCAGTTCTCCATCTAGGGTGAAGCTGTCTGTTGCATACAGAGCTAATTTGTCTCTTTGCACATTCACACCTACAGGCCCAGTAAAATATCAGCCCAAGAATGGAGATAAATTTTACGGCTTTCAGTGCCAAGACAAGTCCATGTTATCTTTACCTTTTTCTCACCAACTTTGCACAGTAGGTTGAAATCTGCTTTTCACTCGTTTTGAGGTCCCCTCGTTGTAATTTTTTTAATACCGCTGATTGCTATCTAAACGACGACAACGTGGCTTGTATAGCGAACTGACTGCATTATCTGAAGCATTTTGTTGAGCACTTTTGCACAAATAAGCCACAGTGTAAAACAACTGTAACCAAGTGGGTTGTTTCTACAAGAAAACCCCTCAGTCTTCAATACATGAACACAGTTACTGTCAAAAATCTGAAATCACTGCCAGCGTCACAAAGCGCAGCGTCCTCAGTTCTTGCATTCAATCGACGTTTTTCGAAAACGAGTCCATGTTTCTAAAACAATAACAATAATAATAAAAATAATGAAAAAGTTAAGCGTGATTGTAAAGCGGATCGTAATGGCGGACAGGTTTGCATGGCGGCAGAGGGAAGGCAGACATTTGTGCAGGAGGAACGGCGAGGATGAGGAGAAGGGAGAGCGAAGGGAGAGAAAAGGAGCGCTGGAGAGGAAAGCAGAAGGGCCGAGAGTTAGCCAGACGGTACACGGCAGCGACTGAAACCAAAGGGAAAAGTGAAGAAATACCTGAGCACGGCTTGGGCCGAGGTGCGGCAGGCGGGTAGGCGAGGAAGGAGGAAGAAGAGGAGAGGGCGATGGAGGCCGTTTCCGTGTCTCGATCGCTCGCTGGCAAAGGCGAGGGAAAAAGACAGAGAGAGAGAGAGGCACTGGTGAACTACCCTCGCTCGCACAGAGGGCTGGAGCCTGAGCAGCGGCCAGGCTGTCCGGCCATGCCCTCCCATATCCCTGCCCACTTCGGCCACGCTGCCAAAAAAACGAGAGATAGAAACAGAGAGGAAAAGAGAGAGAGAGAGAGAGAGAGAGAGAGAGAGCATGAGGTCACCACAGTGTGAGAAGAGAAGAGAAAGCAGATATCAAGCACTCTTCTGGAGCACATCCTAACACGCGGGGAAGAGAAGAGTGTTCTCTGGTCGGGTTGGTTTCCCATTCCCGATCCATTTGATTCTGTCCCGAAACGCATAAACGGTGTCACATAGCAGGGCCTTGAGGTGCGGAGGGGGTGTGGGGGACGGATTCCCTCCAAAACCCAGCACGACAACACATCTCCACACATCCCACCACAAGTACTTTGTGGCTAATTGACAGCAGGATATAGGGGGTAAAGACAAAAAGAAGCAAGCAATTACTGCGTGAAAAAAAGCGAACCATGAAAAAAGAAAATCAGATCGATGTACTTACAATCTCTGGCATCCTTTCCAGGAGTCTGGCTAGATCTGGGATACGACGGCGGGGATTTAAGACGCATCTTAGAATAAAGAGTCAGGGCTTCTCCCAGAGAGAGAGGGAGAGGGATAGAGAGAGAGAGCGGGAGTGTGGTGAAGTCTTTTGTCAGCATTTGGCATCCGTCCCAGGTAGTACATGCCTTTCTGTTCCCCTTCTACAGAAGTCATCACAGCGTCTTTAGCTGTCCTGCTGCTGCCTGAGCTTTTCAGGGTGGATTTCCCCTCAACTTTCGCGCTCCTCAGACATTCATGCAAAAGTTTTTTCGCTGGCACACGTGCACAGACCCAGGTTCTGGGACCGGTGAAACTTTTCTCTACAAAAAGAAAAAAAACTCCCCAAAACTCAGTGAAAGTTACGAAACAGTCAGAACGTGGCGATTCTCAACCTGATGCGGCAGGTGAACGAGAACATGCTGATCTACGGAGGGGAAGTTTGATTTTCCTCACAGGAGAAAATTCCACGTCTTCTCGCTTTGTCTCAGCCAGGCCACTGATAAGCTTGGCTGTGAGGAAAGTTAAAACGGCGGGTTAAAAAAAAGCCACTGACTTATGGCAGTAGTTGGTGGCAGTGCTGTGATGAATCTTGCGCGGCGGCCGGGAGAAAAAGGCAGCTGGCTTGCCAAGAGAGGGGAGAGTCACAGTAATAATCCAGTGCCACTCTGCCAAAAAGTGTGCCTCACCCTCCTCCTGGGGCAAAAGAGAGAGAGTGTGTGAGTGAGAGAGGGGGAGAGTGAGAAAGAGTCTCCTAGACAAGTGCTGCAGTCGTCTCCACTCATCCTTTTCTCAGGCATTGTCCAGGGCAGCTCACTGCGTGATGTCACGGCCCCCTTCTCTCTCTTTTGTTGTTTGTTCATTTATTTCTCTCTCCCCACTGTACTCCTCAGCTCCTCCCCTCTGCAGCCAACACACTCTTCCAGCACCCCCCACAACCACCGCGTCAAAAATTAAGCATAAAAAAGGCTTTCCCAGAGTTGACAGCAGTGCACTCCAACAGTCTGATACGCTGGACAAAAAATATAGAAGCGAGAGAGAGAGGGAGAGAGAGAGAGAAGCTGCCTTCACAAATCTCTCTCTGTGCCTGCCTTTTCGCAAGCAGGGAGTTTGTAAAACTTTCAGCTGCGACGGCTTAGGGCCAGCCTTCATTGGCAGCGGTTCAAGAAGAGGGCTGGCTGTTTCTAAAGCAGGGCGGGGAGTGTCTGAGAACGGGACAGAGCCGTACTCGGGGGGGTCACCGAGCTGCTCGTGCACTGTGGGCCCTGGAAGGTGACAGGCTAGGCAGGAGGCTGGAAAGGCGGGGGGTGGGGGGTGGGGGGTATGCCAGCTGCAGCTACTCTTGGGGTCAGATGAGGTACTCGAACAAAAGAGAAGGGAGAGGCTTGGGCAGTCTTAGACTACGAGGCTGAAGTGGTGAATTTATTTTTTGATCTCAGATTTTACAGAGCTGCATCAACACAAAACAGTCCTAGATTGGTCGCATATCGTATATGTGACCATCAAGTTTTAAAATTTTAATGTTCAGTACACATCGATATTTAATTGTTCAGTACACATCCATATGAACTTGTTGTATACATGTGCACGTAACAATAATGTCTATCGTTATCATAACATGTCTTATAAACAAACATATGACTACAGTACATATCCAATAAGTAATCATGTGACTGAAATAAATATCCTATAATCGAGAATGTGACTGTAACACACATATCTCATGTGTTATCTTATGGCTGTAATACATGTCCGATATATATATATGCACATATCCACTATCACATCTCTCATAAGTGAACATGTAACCATTTTGGTGGTGGCCTAGTGGGTAGGATACTTGCCTCTGGACCAAGAGGTCATGGGTTTGAATCCTACCTTCAGCAAACCACCACTGAGCAAGACCCTTAACCCCAAGAAGTTATGACTGGAATTAATTAACTAGTTTTTTTTTCACAATGCACTTTACTGTGCATGCACATGCACATATCTGTGTCTTTATCCAGACTCGACAGCATATCAGCAGCCGTTAACTTGGAGATAAAGCGTGTGCATGTAGGTTTTTATAGAGCAAAGGTAACTTCACAGTAGTGGCGGATATGGGTCACTTATAAACACAAATGTGAACCATTAAGGCCGTAAAATCGGATCTGAGCACTAAGGTTTATAATGTGAATGTAACCTTTCACCCGACTCATTTCCCTTCTGCATGGACTATTCTGCTTTTCTTTCTAACCCCAGATCAATAAATACAGTTTCAGTGAACCTAGAGAGACTTATCTGGTTTGAACTGTGAAGTAAATAATGTACAGTTTTGCCTTTGACAAACTATATTTATCTATAATCATTGACATCTATAAGCTGTATTTTATTTTCTGTTTTAGTTCGATTTCATCTGAAAGAGTTGGCTGATCATCTGTTAATGCAAAACCTTTTATGTGCTTGTAAAATGTGCAATTCTAGGACAAGTCAGTGAAAGCATTGTGGTGTTATCTGCAGCCGCATTATCAACTGTCTGCCCTGGGTTAGGCCACCTGTTACTTTGTTTGCACAGCCGTGTGGTTGGCAGGTGTCAACTCAGGACACTGTTCCTCTCCCACCATGTGAGCCCAAATCTACATACACACATACCCTCACTCAGCACCCACATGCCTCCACAGACACACATGCATGCAGTTTTACTCCAGCTGCATGCAGAGGACCCCACAGATGTCACATCACTTCTGAAGGACCCCAAAGCATGAATCACACGTACACACACACACAGAGGCATTGTACTGTATAGGAAGGCTACTGCTTAGGTGATGTTTATCTTATGGCAAGTAATGGAGTGCATTTGACTCATTCCAGTCGTGCTTTGCAACAGAACCAAGGAGGTCCCATATCAAACACACTTTACATATACGGAGCTGTTGGAGAGCGATGGGTGCTGTGTTTGACAAGAGATACTACAAAAGAAACCACACTTGCAGGCAAGGCTTGGATTTCCAGAGAAAAACACAACTGACCATTCGTTTGCTGTTGTGACACAGCTAATACCAGAGATACATAGTACTAAAGTATGAAATAAGAGCTTGTTTCATGCATCTCGTGGAAATGAGCAGCAGTTTTAAGACACACTTAAGATTTCACTTTGTTTATTTATTGTTTTCTACACTGAACTGAGCCTAGCGATTCGAGCCTGTTTTGTTTTTTTTGTGGCTAACTAAACTGAGCCATTTCAACAGCTTAACCACACTCTGCGCGCCTTACCTATGACCTCATGTAAGCGGGCCTGTAGACTGTAAATTGGTCCTGATGGACTGATAATCCTGCCTTCTGCTGTGACGCCTCTCCCAATGACCCCTACTGCCTTAATGATGCTTAATGACTGGATGGTGGGGGACATAGAAGAGAGTACGGGCAACTTCACCATGACAAGGGGGCCATGAGCTCTGCTGGGCTTAAAAGCCCTCTCTGAGTCAGGCATTAGTAGTTGCAGGATCTCCCTTAGGTTTTGCCACTCAGTGTCAAATAAATCACCTCCAGCCACATTAATATCAGATCTTTATAGACTTGTCACAGCACACCTACCTACTTTTAAATTCTGCTGTTGTTTGACATGCAAATCTGATGTGGTGGAAATCTGCATGGTCCTGGGTAGCTTTTGTAGAAACAAATGGCAGTTCTAATGACTTTACATTACATTTTACATTACATCTGTGGTGTTTTGTTAGAAGGAACAGGTTTGTATTTAAATGCAATACAGAACATCTTGCTAGGACTGGAATATGGCTTATACAAGTTTTAAAATCTCACTTCCGTGAAAGAATGGGGATTGTTAGTGTCATGAAAACACAGGGGAGAAAAATCACCACGGGTGGTTTTAAATTGAGTATATTGTTACTATCTGGCTATTGCACCATAAAGAGGCAATAATGCAAACACCAGTGTGGCTCTTTGTTATCTTTATGGAACTCTTTATAGGTTACTATAGTGCTTTTATTCCTTAACAAGCCTTGAACAGACATGTTGTCAGTGTGTATGAGTCAAAATGAGTGACCTTTGAGAAGTTACAAAGTGATTTCACAGCCGAGAGTCTTGTGGGCTTGCTCACACCTTCCTTCCATCCATATGAAACCTGTTACTGCATCTTTTTAAATGGGGGATACAAACCCATGTTGAAAGTGCTTGTATACTCAGAGGAGAGCTCTAATGCAGCAGGCCATTATGGAATAACCACAATTATGAGCTTCCAACTGGGAAACATTCAGTGGCAAATGTACTGTAGCATAACATGTGCTGTGTATGTTACAAGTAAGTAAGGCTGGCCTGCTTTAAATAACGCCGCGGTTCGGGTTGCAGAAGTGGAAGATCAGTTTCTACAGTAATGAAGCAAGGCATCAGATTAACTACCTTGTAGGCCACACTGACATTTTGTCATTTTCTTTAACTCTTTTTGACTTATTTCTTCCTAGCAGGGCTCAGATGAGATTGGCCTCTCGTTTCCTTTTCAACCCCATTAAGTAAAATAGCCTAGTATTTACTGCATATGTGGCTTGCGTTCTTGTGCAGATTATGGCAACTTTCCCCGGTCGCAACAGCGTGTGGATGTGTGTTGTGGTTTCCGTCAAAGTGCAGCAGCCCTTTTTTATGTGGTCTTGGAATGCGCCTCTTCCCATTTGTGCTGCTTTGTAACGAACATAATATTCAACATGTTGTATTCGAATCAGGGCTTCTTGAAAGGGTTAGATCAACATCTGGAATGTGCTGAATCAAATGCACAAATCTTTTTCTTGTTCCAAAAGCAGGAGAAAAAACAGGATAGTCATGTTAGAACTTCCCTCCCCAGGGCCCTATCACATGATCTTTAGTAATGTCATTTGAGGTGAGCAGTAACTGACACAACCGGTTGAGTTAACCTTTGATTTCCACGTTTGTACTGTGACAGCCCAAACAGGGACGCTAAGCAAATGTTTATGGAATTAAATGGATGTTTTTGTTATGCTGAAAGTACCCATTTAACTAGAAATCTTGAATCTTGGGGTGGAGGTAGCTCAGTGGGTAGGATACTTGCCTCCGGACCATGAGACCATGGGTTCGAATCCTACCTTCAGCACCACCACTGGGTTCCTGAGCAAGACCCTTAACCCCAGTTGCTCCAGGGAGAGTCTGTCCTCTGTAGGTAGGGAATGGAAGTCGCTTTGGATAAAAGCGTCTGATAAATGCCGTAAATGTAAATGAAATCTGTTTATTTTCATCTTGCTACATTTAATAGTGATTAAAATATCAAGCCTCAGTCAAGTAAGCGCATGTTCTTATGAGCTGTCGTCATCGGTGAGCGTTTCTGGGCTCATTGTCGATAACTGCATCTGCAGTAGATCATCATTCATCATTGTGGAAACCGCACGCAGACAGTCATGAAAATAATTTGGGTCATTCATCAATTCATCACAGCCCTTCCCCCAAAATGTGCACATGGCACTTGTTTCTGGATCAGTTTTGGTCCAAACCCAAGATCGATACAAAGAGGCTGAAACCCAACCCTGGATCAGCGCTGTGCATGCTGCGGTTTCGCCAGAGCCTCCCCGGTGGGAGCTGGGTAGGGCAGGGCTGTGAGGGCGTCTCGGGTCAAGTGGCGTGCCTGTGTGAGAGTAAACAAGCTTGCACTGGCTCCCTCGCACTGCTCTTCTGAGCTTCGATGGCTCGTTCTGGCAGCTCAGCTGCGTCAGACATAATGACCCTACGGCGTGCCAGAGTGGCATATGCTACCAAGGCTTGGCCTTAAGCACATATACACAAACACACATAAGCTCACTGAAGTCCCTGCAATCAGGCCACTGTGCCGCCCCATACCCCCAGCAGACAGCAGTTAAGCCTTGGGGCTGTTGTCACCCAGCTATTTAGCTGGAATATGGCAGTGTGTAAGACAGCTAATACTAGAAGTGTGCGATACACGGTTACCTGTTCCAGATGCCAGTATTTGAATAGTGAAGTCACTGCTTGGGTATTTGTTAAGCTGCGTTATGTTATCATGGGATATCATGTTGTCAGGGAGAAAAGGCACAGACCGTTTGCTCAGTTTAAAATTAACAGGGCTGTAACGTTGCCAAGAATTTTAGAACCGGGCTTGTAACTCGCTCATATTTAGCATGTTTGAGATTCCCCACAAGGGGGAGCACTCTGCAGTGGAGTTCAGCTTAGAATAGGTGGTCAAAAAAAGAAAAGAAGAGGAATAAAAAGTCCTGTTTCTTAAAACTAGATAACAAGAAATACAATGCATTTGCACAATAATACATATGTGAGATACTAAATGTGTATTCAATATCTTTACATTTAAAAATTTTTTTTTTGGAACAATGAATGAGAACAAAGTTTATTTACACCCATTTACACTCAGCCAGTCACAGTGCAAGGTCAGAATGAACTGTAATATAATGTGATCATGGTGTAATAATGAGTAAAGTCAGATAAGGTTCATGCCAAACTTCATTGATGATCACGAGGACAAGTGAATGTCATGGTATTTCTGTCTTTTCACACACTTTTTTTGTTTCGAAAATGCTGTTTGCTCACTTGCAAATTAGAGATTTTAGAGCAGTGTAACAGGCATAAAATGTATAACTGTTGTAAAATCATGACATAGCCCTGATATTTCATGTGAATGTAACGCTGACTCCACAATGTTTTATATATATATATATTAGAGGTGGGCATAGATAAATTTTTTTAACGCCGTTTGTAATCTTGACGTTAACGCCGTTAACGCGCGTGAGATTCTCTCTCTCCACCACCCACCCCCCCCAACGAGAGACCGAGACAGGTTTAAAACGTGCGTGAACCGGACAAGTCACTGAAATATCAAGGTGAAATTCATCATAACTTGCGTAGTATAGACCCAGCTCCCTCTGTCCGGGGGGAGGGGGGGAGGCACTTTATAGGTGCCTTTCTGGCACACAAGGACACCGTACAATAAAAGTGTTACCAACAGTAAACACAATAATTACAGACAAGATAAAAAAAACATTAAATTTACACTATATAGACATTGCAGAAGAATCAGAGAGAGAAAGCACGCTTGAACAGAAGGGTTTTGAGTCTGGATTTAAAGTGTGATAATGAATTGAAGTTTCTAAGGTCAGGTGGTAGTGAGTTCCAGAGCTGGGGAGCAGAGTGGCTGAAAGCTCTGTATATGTATAATCTATATGTTAATGCTGGGCACATTAATGTATAATTATTAACGCATTATTTACTTAATGTCAAGGTGCGCGCACCAAGCTGTACTATACGTCTGGGCTGTTTTTTGCAGGGGTCAGGCATTCCTTTACTTTTGTCCATAACTATAAATCTGCTCTGCTGGGTTGTGATCAGGTGATTGACTTTGCCGTCAAAGAATTTCCCATTTCTTTTACTTGAGATACTCTTGGGTTGCTGTCACAGTGTGTATTATCGATTTGCACTATAAGGTGCCTTCCAATCAGTTTGGCATTACTATTTGCCATATTATATACACCAATAGTGACTTTAATGACACTGCATTCAGGTACATAGACTTTCATATGGAGTTGGTCCCCTTTTCAGACGCTGTAATATTTACAGAAATATTTGAACTGTAACTGTGTTAAAGGTAACACTGCTGTTAAAAAGCTCCTTATTTGTTTCAAGGGTCTGCAGACCAAATGTTATTGCGTTTTTGGTCATTTAGCAGTACTTTAAAAATAAAAGTGTGCAATATACTACTTTTGAATTATTTATTTAATCTTGGTATAACAATTAGAATGATTAAAATCTGATTTCAGCAAATGCAAACAATGTAAAAAGTCTAGAACCGGTGTTTGTTCTCCTACACGCTCTCCGTTTGCAGCCCTTTCTCTCGGTGAGAACCTCCCACTGTGGGTTTTCCCCACCCACTTGTGGGCGGAGACTATCCTGAAAGTTCTCCCGAGTTCAAAGATCTTGTGTTGTTTTCTGTTTGTTTCTAAAGTAAAATAAATTTGCGCATTTTTGTTCTTTATGGGTATTTGTCTGTGACGCCATTTTTAAAACCCCAGTAGTGGTTATTTTTTTTATTTAATGTTTTTTTTTTTAATTACAGTAACTTTTGTTCCATTTTACATAGAAACAGAAAACAAAGCTCAGCGTGACGTCTCGACATCAAGACAAACAGGGGAACCTTCCATATAAGGAGTTGTTTTGCCATATGATGACAATTTACCATTTGTTGCGCTTTTGGCATGGATCCGTGCGAGTTGTGTTATTAGGGTTAGAACATTTTTTTTCAGAAATCATTTTCTACAATATGCGCTTGCATCAGTGATGATGTGTGTCCTTGTTTATGATACGCTGAACATCCGTTCTCTAACTCTTGCCTGTTCTTAGTCAATGCCCTGGGATGGGGTAGGAGAGGGCAGACATGTACTGTATTATCTTTTATCCTGTGGGCTGCCCTGGTCTCCGATGGCTTGGCCTTGACTTGGCTGGTTTACTTTACTGTGAGACACAAACCTCCTGCCATTGTCTGTATTGTTGGAATCATAATGAATAAATGAGGGCCGACACACACACAGAGGAATCCCTCCATCCCTCAGGAGTGTATGTGTGCTTCTTTGACCCACATCTCCCTGGACTGTCCTCATTGTTTGCATTTCCTGAGATGGGAGCATGTATGTGTGCAACCGTGTGTGTGTGTGTGTGTGTGTGATTCATCTGGTGTAGCGAGTTCATGTCCTCACAGTCATGCTGCTCCAGCACTCATAGGTCAAGCAAACATCAACCTCTTCCTCTTCTTTTAGCATTCGCTCTCTGCCCTGGATACCACTAACCAACCCCATAACCCGCGAAGGTCTTGCGTGTGCACGTGTTTGCCTAACACTGTATTTTTTTCTCTTACCTCATATAATTTTACAGTGTTGATTCTTTTTCAGGGATAGATGTTTTTATTTCTGCTTGTAGAGTGAATATATTTTTTCATACCTTCGTAACTCATTTCATAACTTTTTACATTTTTTACATCTTTGTCATAGGAACTGTTATGTATCACTCATTAACTAATAAAATAAAATAAAGGACTCATAGAGTAGAAAGCTGAATTTTCCTCACTCTATAAAATGAATGGGCTCAATTTGGTATGTAAACATTGTTACATTTTGAAAATGCGCTCATGCTAAACTTCAAAAACAATCTATTTTGAATGTATTGTTTTTGTGATGTCACAAAGGGCAACGTATTAGCATAAACGTCCCATCATTCAGCCTAAAATAGTTTAGCCCTGCCTGTTCATAATGAAGTTACAGTGAGGTGCAATACAGGGCAACCAATCAGAGCAATTCACAAAAATTCTAAAAAAGTTTAAAAAGTTAGTGCAACTTATTGAACTTGAATAATGATTAAACAGATTGTAAAACACAGATATTTGGTGTCATCATACTGTTAGAAGTTCAGTTTCTTCAAAATATAAGTCAACACTGGATACTTTTTACAATGTAAGGAATAAAAAGAGCTTGGAAAATTTGCATGCAAAAATGAATTTCAGCTATTTTTAATGCATAAACAGGCCCCTGTATTATAAACAGAAATTGTGGGGGCGGCAATTGAAAAATAAGAAGGTCTAGGACATGGGCTAGTGATATGTTGCTGTGTCTCTTTAAGAACTTGAATATGTCCCCTAGCCTGCCCAGAGTTCACTGGCCCTCCTTAGGCCCTGTGCCAAGTGTGGCTGCAAGGCCTCAGAGAAGCACAAGCTGGACTTTTCATTCACCATCCTGGTGTGTGAAGTGGTGTAGAATGACGCCATCTCACTGTAGCACTCAGAACTGCACTGAAATCATGTACTGATGGCCATTTCCTCTGCAGGCTGTACAAAATCTTGCTGGCTGTACCACTGCCTAGTGGCAGGGAGGAGGACCTGCCACAGAGTGAAGTGGTACAGAGTGAAGTGGTTTGTAAGTAGTACAGTGGAGGAAATAATTATTTGACCCCTCGCTGATTTTGTAAATTTGTCCAATGACAAAGAAATGAAAAGTCTCA
>JBBPDC010000109.1:18867935-18882078 GCA_037974485.1 Hemigrammopetersius urotaenia | reverse complement strand
GTAAAGCTGCTTTGTGACAATGACCATTGTTAAAAGCGCTATATAAATAAAATTGAATTGAATTGAATTGAACTTCTGTACATTTTAATGCATTATAATTTTTTTTTTTTTAAAAAACAGCAAACATTTTATGTTATATGTTGTATATTTTTGTGTTGCAAACATATAGAAACCTGCATTTTATTCTTTTTCAGGTCCTGCAAAAGCAGAAGAGAGTGATGACTCAGACTCTGAGGTGACACAAAAGAAGAAAAAGGGAAAAGGGAAAAAGGGAAAAAAGGTATTATGGGGTTTCTGCACCACTCCAGTTATTTACTCATGTATAATGAGTTAAAATCATAAGGTTTCTAGTTTTGTTTCTAGCATGTCTTTGTGCATATTTATGATCAAATTTATATAAAGGTTGCAGCATATAGAGTTTATTTATTTTAGAAGAATAGTACAACACTTACAAATGGCTCACCAGTGATTTAAACATGTTGAACCTTCTGGACCTTCTGGTTCTGTCTTCAGCTTCCACTTTTTTGGATCCTCAGTGCAGTGTGGTATGAAACTGCTGTCTCTTTCTGCAACTTTAAAGGAGGAGCGGGCGCCCTCCCCGGTCATTGAGTTTGACGACTTGGAGGAGTTTGTGCTTCAGCCGGCACAGCAGGGCGTCACCGTGAAATGCAAAGTGACCCGGGACAAGAGAGGAATGGACCGGGGCCTCTATCCCACCTACTACCTCCATCTAGACAATGAGAAGAAGGTCAGTCGAGTCTCGTGGCCTTGCAGTCGGCAGGTTTTTCCATAGAGCTTCATCAATAAGGAGAGTAGAGGTTTAGAACTTCAGAAAAATGTTCTTAAGAACGTTGCCAAAATGTTAAAGATGTTTGTTTAGGTTGTACTTCGTTTCTGAAATGCTACAGTTCTCACAGACATTTTAATGGAGCTTGAAATCGTATCATTACCTTTTACAAGCAGGTCTTTTTGCTGGCGGGGAGGAAACGCAAGAAGAGCACAACCTCCAACTACCTGATCTCAGTTGACCCTACTGATCTCTCCAGAGGGGGTGAAAACTTTGTAGGGAAACTGAGGTACCTTTAGGCGTCTTTGTACAGTACTGAATCATGTTAAAAAAAAAACGATATAGTGCTTAAGTAAACCATATAGTACTTTTCCCCCTGTATAATGTGGGGAGTGTGATAACATATTTAACATAATACTAATATACTACTCTCTCTCTATAGGACTGACATAATTATTTGCATAGAGATGTTATTTAATGGTAGGCTGCATGTTGCCCATTTGCTGTGCTTTAATGTAGGTAATTGTTGTTTCAGGTCAAATCTGATGGGCACTAAATTCACAGTGTTCGATAATGCGCTTCACCCGGACCGAGCCCTTCCAGACATGTCAAATGCGAGGCAGGAGTTAGCTGCCATTATCTATGTAAGACATTTCCCCCAGTCTCACCTACTGTATCAATGGCCTATTTAACCTTGGTACTAAATGCTAATAAGAATCAATATATATAATGTATAATGCTTTCATTTGCTGAGGCTGAAGATGATATCTGTCTGTCTCATGATTGGCTTAAAGGAGACCAACGTTCTAGGAATGAAAGGTCCAAGACGGATGACTGTCGTTATCCCCGGCATGAACAAGGACGGAGAGCGAATACCCATAAGACCCCGAAGTGTAAGCAAAATGTTAAAACAGTCTGAGCTGAGATGGGTTTCTGTCTGCGTTTTGGTTATCTACTGCCCCCTGTTGTCTTCATCAAGTATAGCATGAGCACTACATGCAAGATGTTATTTCTAAATTGAATGCAGCAAAGGTTTTAGTGATTTCATTCAGACAAGGTTACATTACAGATCTGAGGCCCAGGGTTGTCCTGTCTTGGTCTGTACAGGAAAACGACGGCCTTTTGATTCGCCACCAGAACAGAAACATGGAGAACATGATAGAGCTGCGCAACAAAACTCCAGTGTGGAATGAGGAGACGGCATCCCACGTACTCAATTTCAACGGCAGAGTCACACAAGCCTCCATCAAAAACTTTCAGATTGTTCACAACAAAGACCGTAAGCAAAACACAAACTATTCCTTGTATTTGAGTTTATTTCTTCTCGAGGCAGATGGTGGCGCAGTTGTTAAGGAGCTGCTGTTGCCCCTATGATCAGAGGTTTGTTGTGGTACCCCTGAGGTACCCTTAGTAAGGTACCGTCCTACACAGTGCTCCCTGGACGTGCCTCATTGGTGGAGGGCCGCTGCTTCACTTGGTGAACAGGTTAAATACAGAGAGAGAATTTTATGTGCTGTGGTGTGTTCACACGTGACTATAAGGTTACACTTTGCCATATATATGAAATAGTAATGTTTTGAAAATGTATTACAATTCATACTACTTTTATTTTGGAATATACTGAGAACACTTTGGGCACACTTGGTAATGCACCCTAATATAATCAGTTGGAGTGCAGGGATTAAAGTTTTCCGTTGCTACAACAGATTTCCATCAATTAGACCTGCTGTTGTCACTCCCTTTACACACTGTCTGCTTTTTCTTTCGACCAAACAACTGCGATACATTAGTTTAGCACAGCTGAAAATTTAATTCAGGACAGTTTGTTGTCATTTGTTGACCCCCAACAAGCCCACCCCTTTCTTGAACAAATTGAAATGTTCACTTCCCCAGTGACCAATATTTTCTGTCATTTGTATTACTTCCTACAAAAGATTTTGGCACTTAGAACTTTCCTCTGGTTTTCACACTGTCCTGACATTATGGGATAAAAGCATCTGCCAAATGAATGTAATGTTATTTTCAGTTTAATCCATGCGTGTGATCTGCAACGATGTTTCTATGCTGTAAAAACAGACTCTATCATCACTATGAATTGCAAAACTTTTACCAAGAACAAAACCATGGACCTGTGGTTCTCACCTCCGGCCTTGGAGAACCCCTGCCCTATGTATTTTAGTGCTTTCCTGCAACATGACACTTCAAATCAGCAATGATGAGCATGATTGTGCTAGAGTATGTTTTGCACTCTGGCTGTAGTGTTATTGCTTGTTACAGAGTGTCCCCTCTACAGAATGATCTCTCTAGACCATAGAACCTCTGTACCCTCAGTGCACAGACTGTGTGGTGACAATGACCGTAGTGTGGCTAAATTTGATGCCAGATGTATGTCATGTGATTTCAGAGGACTACATTGTGATGCAGTTTGGGAGAGTTGCTGACGATGCCTTCACTCTGGACTATAACTACCCTCTGTGTGCGGTTCAGGCCTTCGCCATCGCCCTCTCCAGTTTCGATGGCAAAATCGCCTGCGAGTAAAAGTTCTCAAGCACGCTCAGCCTTCAGCAGAGTGAGACACACCTTACGAAACAGCTCTTCAGCGTTATTCCACCATCTGTCCCTGAGAGGACTGGGAGGCATAAATCTGTGTGTAAGAATGAAGACATCCTGAGAAGTGTCAAGGTCCAAACCCACTGTGCTCAACAGTATACAAGCCTGGCACACATGCCATGTTCTGTGTGGAGTGAGGAAGACGAAACAAGGCACATCAGGTGTCTGTTGTATCATTTCTGGCCACGAGGAACATTTGATGTACCACACTGGGAAGTTACATGCTGTAGCTATTTAGGTAGTACTCTGTTTTCCAATTAACATTTCTTTTAGACATTCACAGCTCATCTGCTGATTTAACTAGTAACATAAAACAGTATCATTAACACATGCCAGTGTAAAAGCCCGTGCTATTTCTCAAGAATAACTACATGGTGGTTTGGGATTATTCTTGATTTTCATGCTTTTCAAATCTCCAAATAACTGTTTTTATAACTGATGTTAATATATTTTGCCATGAATGTTGTTTTTGCTTTCTATTACCCTCTGTGTCCAGTACGCAAACATTTTTCTAACAGAAATGATGTGCTCATCCTTCACAGAAAGCACACTTCTGCATGTTTTAATGTCCATTTACTGTTTATTTGCTGCATTGAATACATTGGATACAGTAAGACATAAAATCTAGACTGTATGTGCTCTCTCTCTCATTCTCTGTCTGTCTGTGTGTCTCTATTGAACACAGTCTACCTTTTATTTTTTATTTGTATATTTTAATTCAGTAAAAAATACTAAATGGGCATTTTATATTTCACGTTATATTTTAGCAAACACTTGGTCATTTGCAAGAAAATATTTGTTTATTTTCTTTATTTAATAAATCAACAAAACATGTCATTTGATGAGGGTGTTCAAACTTTTGCATACAACAGTATAAATGTGTGTATGTGTGTATGTGTGTATGTGTGTATGTGTGTATGTGTGTATGTGTGTATGTGTGTGTGTGTGTGTGTGTGTGTTTGAGAGAGAAAAAGAGAGGTTGTGTGTCTTGTTTGACGTGGTGCATGCGCAGATGTTGCAGTAACCCATAAAACCCTGCTCTCATCTTTTGTTTTGATCTTTGTTTTTCATTCTGTTTTTTTTTGCACATGCCCAAACAGGTGTCATTATTTCCAGGAATATTTCTTTACTCACAAGTTTGTACCATTTTTCTTACTGTAGTGAACTTCCATTTTTGTTTCTTTGTTTTGTGTCGATTGCCTTTTTTATCTCATTGTAGCCTTGTTTGGGTTTTGGACATCTATGTATGAAATATAGTCTTCTTTCCATTTTAGTTAAAAAAGAGAACGTAAAGTAAACATACAGAGTAACATTACAGTAATTCAACATGAAATAAAAGTGCTTGCATAAGTATGTTTACGTCTGCTTTCTTTCCTTTCTCTTTATTTCCTTCTCTGTTTCTCATTTCATAGGAATGAATCCTTTAGTACAAACTGATTGCAGGACCAATCCAAATAAGAGAATCACTCCAAGCTTGACATTTTAAGGTTAGGTTTTAAGAAGCAGCAGAGATTTCATTTTTAAACACACTTGAGTGCAGGTGGCACTAGGGATGAAAAACCTGTCTGAGTAACGAGGCCCTCGGGGCAGAAAAGGAATGACCTGCCCCGGCCTGTTCGGTTAATCGCCCAAACACAAAGTCTCAACACACACAGTTTCCTCAGCCTCACAACTCTCCCCAATGTTGTTTCTGTAAATTCTCCATGTTAGCTCATGGAGTTCTTCAACTTTTCAAACTCTGTAGGTTCCATATTTGGCCTATAGAAGGAGCTCTGAGCTTCTAAAAGCTGTGAAGAGGGGATAAGGGGCAGCAGCCCTTTGCAAAAGAAGGAATATTATAGTTTTAGGCGCTCTTCCAGGGCATTACATCACTAAGTTCAACTCCTCTACTCTCTTGAGACGAAGTGGCTAAGCAGTGGGAGCTTTCACTGTTCACACTCAGCGCTCTGGAATGTACATGAATTCTCTCGAAATTCCTGCACAATTATGGCCTTCTAAGGGTTTGGGATCTGCTCAAATTTGCGTTTTCATTCACGACTTCACTGAGCTTGCATCCAAATTCGTTCAAATTCACAAATACAGTTTCTGTAGGAGTTTTTTTTTTTTTTTTTTTTTTTTTAAGATTCAAAGTGCAGCCTTTAATTCCTTTTGCTAAGGATATAAACTAAGCTTTAATCACTAGTCTGTACTTCTGGTTGTAAGTCCATGTATAAAATATAACATTTTGGCTGTACTTTACTTTTCAATGTTCAGTTGTTGAGTTTACGGCACAGTTGCGAGTTGAGATCTGGTGGTATTTTTCAGTATTGGACTAAATAAACCTTTTAGTTTTACTGACCCAGTACTACTTATATTAGCAGAATTACGTTGTTTAAATGCAAACAGTCAATCAGAGAGGTTTTATGTAAAATTGTTAATGGTACAGATTTTAATTTCTTTACAGCTGTGACTAGAACCAGGGATTGGGATATCTGCAACACTAATATGTCAGTTTTATCCAATCCGTATTATCCAAAACCAGTTCTGAACCCATACATGTCTTCTGAGTGTTTATATGTAATGATGGTGGTAAATCAGTGGTAAATCTGGAAAGAAAAACTAAAAGTTTCAGGGGGACTATTTTGCCTTACTATGCACTCCTGACCCACTAATTTACATTTACGAGACACTTTTATCCATAGCGACTTCCATTCCCTATTTACAGGGGACAGTCTCCCTGGAGCAGCTTGGGGTTAAGGGTCTTGCTCAGAAACCCAGTGGTGGTATGCTGAAGGTAGGATTCAAACCCATGACCTCTTGATCCAGAGGCAAGTATCCTACCACTAGGCCACCACCACTAATGAGAGTTTAAAAATCCATTTTGGACCAAATAATTTTTCCTTTGGATTCTGTTTTTCCTTACAACACCCTGCATGCAGACCTGCAACATAAATAGGTTTTTAGGTCATAATAGGTCATATTTAAATGTATACTTTTCTTATGACACCTTGTACGAACCCCTCTACCATAAATACATTGTAAAAATACATTGTAGGCCAAATTTAACTGATAGAAGACAATGTTTTATGCATCAGACATGTCTGTCATGGTCATGAATATAAGACTCTTATATTCTGAGTGAGCTTTTAGAAATAGTGAAGTCTTCAGACGTCTGGTTCCATTCACCTCCAACAGTTGTGCCTGTTTTAATAATGCTGAGAGATGTCAAAGCCTGTTGTTGCAAACCTGCAGTAGGCTACACGAATAAACAGTGAATAAACAGTGAGGGAGGGATTCCCTAGGTTTTTGCTTTCAGTTAATAAACCAACTTTCTTTACTAAATTAAACCCTGATGTCGTGTGTGGGTATATGTGTGTGTACGTATAAATAAAAAAGTACGTAAACATATATAGATACAGACACACACACACACACACACACACACACACGCATTTACCATTACATTTATACACACATAGACACACACAAACGTGTGTGTGCGTGTGTGTGTATACAGTACAGGCTGTTTTGTGAAGTGAGGGAGTGAGAGAGGGAGGAGATTTTGGGAGAAGTCTCTGCCCCCAAACTTTCTTGATTGACGTTGAGTAAAAGCCCCTCCTTCCACTGCCCCCCTCCCCTTGGTTTTCCAGTGAAGTGCGTGAATTTCATACCAAACCCATACTTCGCATTCCACCTTTACTGTCAAGCCGGGGGAGAAATATTACCGAAAACAATAAGGGGGCTCTGGGAGAGAGAAAAACAAAAAAACTCCAAACCTGCGGCTTTCTCCAATCAATGAGATCTGCTCCTGCTCTCCCGGGCGGCTGGACGAGGGGAAGGTGAGAGTTTGGGCTTCTCTTTTGTCTCTCTGTCTCTCTCTCTCCACGCTGAGAAGTTTTCGGATCTTTGTCATATTTGGCATTTTTTTTCCACGCGCGTGGAGTGGGAGAGAGTGGATGCGCGCGCCTGTCTGTCTGTTTGTCTGCCTAGCCTGCGCGTGACAAAGAGGACCAGACTTTGTTTTTTATTTATTTATTTATTTCATTTATTATTAAATTAAAAGCTCGAGACCACCTCCCTGTCCGAGCACGAGAGGAGCAGAATGTCAGTGTTGCTGAAGCTTATCCGTGTCTTCTCTCCACTCAGGGCTGTGTTCTGGGGAGAAGAAAAGAACTTTAGCTCTTCAGCAGGACCTTCCAGCGGAGAGGAGAAGAACGAGGACTGTAGGCGAGGAGAACTGGGTCCAGAGTTGCAGTTCCACAGGTAAAATAGGACGCACAGGACCTTCTCTACCAAATCACTTTCTTCACTCCTAAGAGAGGATCTCTCTCCGATTTATCCGAGCGCAGAGGCTGTATTTTGGTTTCTGGAAATGATCGTAGTCCTTCTCTGAAACCTGTGATACTGACTCAGCAACGCAAACGCTGCTGCTCTGACTCATAATTTACTCTGAAGTGGAGCCGTGACTCCTCCAGGCCTGTTACAGTAACACCCGTCGCTGCTCTCCACGCGGGCTCAGCCGGGCTGAGACACTGACAGTACACGGTGTCTCTCCTGTGTCTCTTTCTGTGTCCCCTTTTGGCTCTCTGTGCCTCTCTCTGTCCCTGTCTGTCTCTTTCTTTCTCTCAGTATCTCCCTGAGTCTCAATCTCTCTGCCTGTTTTTTAATGTCTGGCTCCTTGTGTCTCTTTCTGACTTCCTCTGGCTGTCTCTTTCCCTTTCTATCTCTTTCTCCCTGAGACTCTCTCTGTCTATCAGTGTCTGTCTGTTTCCCTGTGCCGGTCTCCTTATCTCTTTGTCTCTCTTTCTGTCTCTTTGTGTCATTGCCTGTCTCCATGTTTCTCTCTGTCTCTCCTTTTCTCTGCCTCATTTTCTCCTTGTCTGGCTGTGTCTCACTCTGTCTCTTTATATCTCCCTGTGTCTAAATGTCTTCCTGAATCTCACAGTCTCCCTGTCTGTCTCCCCGTGTCACCCCTTCACCTCCCATGTCTCTTTGTCTCCCTGTGTCTCTCTTTTTCTCCCTGTGTTTCTTAATGAAAGCTGAAATGACAGCGCAGGCAGATCCAGTGTCTGCTCCTCACCTGCCATTGGACAGTGCAGACTTTGCTTTTTCCCGCCAATAGAAGGCCTTAATTTACAGTCAGGCTGATTTATTGCAAGTGTATCATTTATCTTTTTGTTATTAAAAATTACTGTTTTATTTAAAGCCATAATATTAAAACTTAAAGACTTTCACACTACCAGATACACATCACAGTTCATATAAGGTTCACAGTGTTTAATAAGGTGGAACAGACAAGAAAAAGTCTTCTAGTAGTTCCACAAATCCCCATACAATCAAGTAAAACAGGCCTGATTACTAATTGTTATGAATGGTGCCATTGGTAAGTGCTATAAAATATACAGTATGCATATATTGTGGCGTATTAATCATAAAATCATCATCATATTGTCCAACAGCAGCAATTTAGCAGTGTTTTAGATCTGTAGTTTACTGTATTGACACATCAGTATAAGGGCAACACTGATTTTTTTTTTTTGGGGGGGGGGGGGCTTTGTTGCACTGATGAAAAAATTATGGATGCAACCGGCCATGTTTCATTCTTGTTTCATCCTGTTTCATTTCTTTCCTCAAACTTACATAAATCTGTTTGTCCTCCTGAGCTTCTCGCCTCGACCGTTGGCAGCTTTGGGAGAGGAACAGAATGTTGTACTGCAGGTTCATTCCAGATGGTCCAGCCCAGACTGCCTCTTCTGGTTCTGCTGCATAGTTCGTTAGATCTGTCTTATAATTTACCTCCACTGAGAAACTCTTCCTCTTCTTGTTTTCTTCCTTGGGAAAGATTTGTGACTGTTAAAAAAGGCCACTGGTGGTTGTGTTTTAAGTTGAATAACTAAGATAATTCACCTCTGGAGAAGGTGAGGCTGAAGGGTTGCTTTGGACATTCATCTCATTATCAGTGAAGATGGTGTGCGTTGGTGTGCGCCTTTGAAAAGAGTGACTTACTTTGTGCTGGAGGTCACTGAGGTACCAGCCAGTCTGTTAGTCAGTTGCATATATTTTTAAAAATATTTTATCTTATTTTTATCCACCTTTGTAACTGCATTTTGTTTTCAGAGTATTTTCTGGAGAGTTTTATTTTGTCTTTATATTATACTTGTTAGGATTCTGGTCTTTCCTACAGTATATCAATAATTTTCTGATTCTGATGTGTCCAATGTTTTTGAAGCAAATGCTCCATTCAAAGTGAACAAGGTGCACAATTTGTGTTTGAGCTCTATTCCCTCAATGAATACTGACTTGTTGCATGGAGAACTCACTTTTCAGGCTAAACACTGCATATTACACTATAAACACTGCATTTATTGACCATGTGCATCATGGCCTGAAAAAAAATGTACATGGCCCGAATACAACCACAACGTTGTTTTTGTTAAACGTGCAGGACTAAATGGAAAACAGACTGGACGTTCGTCTAGATAGAACATTTCATTTGACTCCTCAATTAAAATGAAAAGGGGATAAACAAAGGGGGACTGTAACACAAGCCTTGTGAATGGTGAGGCGCAAGGCCTCTAATATTAGATTTTGAAGGCGAGAGTAAATCTGGGCTGGATTAACATTAGCATTCTGCTGTGTTGGCTGGTTTGCTGGGGTATTTGTGCCACATTACTGAAGCCGGACTTTCACAACAGCAGCTCCTTTCCTTCCCTGCTCCGGACATCAGACAGGCCTTTGGTTCGTCTGTTTGTTTGTCCTGTTGACTTCTTTAAGCTTTTTCTACAAGTAACAAGAAGGCAGTGGCCACTGCTGGCGGAGTCACACTTATGGCCAATTAGATTACATGGACAATCCGGGCTAGAAGTGGACTTTTTTTAAACCCCCCTTCTTCACTTTTCCCCAGCTGTGGGCCTCTTCGCTATTCAAAGTAGAAGTTCATTAACGTGATACCGCTTAGTTTATAGTGGAAAAGCTGCGATGACTTGTTTCTTGAACAGCAGGGTCTGATAGACTTCCTGTTATTGTTCAAGAATCAAAAGATTACTCTGTGACTTGACTGTAAACACATGTCCTGTGTATGAAAGGTGCTTTTTCTGTTGATTATTTACTCAAAAGTATCAGAAATGCAGTGCAATCAGAGCTTGCTGAATTGCTAAGAAAGCCTGTGACCTAAATTAAGCCCGCTCTGCTTCTTGTTGTTTTTTTTTTTTCTACATGTGTTTTGTGTTTGAATGCTGTGATTTTGTCTCTGCATTCTTTTATCAGCTGCAGGTGTCCAGGTTGCCTTCTAGGCCCTCGCGGTTGAGTTTACCTTAAGTTCCTTTGACTAACTTGTGTGCCGTTTGGCTTTCCCGTGCTAAATGAGGCCTTGCTGTTTAATAAGTCAACAATAGAATTTTGATGATTTGTTTGTTTTGGCTCCGAAGTCTCGTTCTGCTTATCCCTGACTTAGACGCGCCACCCGCACTCCTCCTTTCCAGATTTTAGGTGAAATTATAGCACTGGCGGTTTTGTTGTTACTGTTGAAAAGACAAATCCTCTTCATAGCCAGAATGCTTCCTCGTTTGAAGAGCGAACGGGACCGGCTGGAACAGACTGTTTGTGCTGTATGTGTGTGTTTATGTTGCTGGCTGCTTGACAGCTCCTTCGCTGGTCTGTGTTAGAGGCCCGGCATCTAATGAGCCCCTCTCCATTTGTGCAGGCCAGTGCTGCCTTTTAGCACCCGCCTTAGAAGTGGCCCTCCAAATGGTGGCCACTTACCCGTCTGTCAACAGAGGCCTGAACAAATATCTTGCCGTGTGTGTGTGTGTTTGTGGGTGCGAGAGAGAAACAGAAGGGGAAAGAGAGGATATGTGATCACTAATCACTAGTCCTTAATTGTTTTAAGAAGCGCCTGATTCTCCAGCACCCCCCCACACCCCTTTCAAACCACCCAAATATTTGCAGAAGGAAACATTTCATACTCTATTCTATTTCCCCAAATATTCCCCCCCCCCTTTTTAAACGGAAGGCTTTTCCACAGGCACTTTAAATGAGGCAGAAGTAGCAGCGCGGCCAAAACATACATGACATGCTGCCATGCTTTATTAATTATGATGGAGAGGCTGTCTATGGAAGTGTGTTTATATTCAAGAGGAAAATTAATGCAGACTCTCCAGGCACTTGTTTACATACATTTCCTGTGCGAGGCATTGGCAGATAAGATTTTTCTTCTCTTTGCTTCTCTTTGGCCTTTCAACTCGAGGGGAGGGGCAGGCCATTGGCTAGAACAGTGTGGCCTTTGTTTCTGTCTGTCTAAAGTCGCTGAACTTTCCAGTTGTTCTTGAAACCAACTGTTTGCTGCGATGTACTTCGCTGGAGTTCGCAAACTGGTAGAGCTTCAGTGGTACACACACACACACACACACTCACACACTCATGTGTCTGAGCTGATAGTTAGCCTGCATCCAATACTGACATTTATATTCTTTTTTTAGGTTGCTGTGATTTTTTTCCCCTTTGTTTTAGCTCGCCAGATTCTGTTTAGACAGGCTATGGTGGGGGTGGGGGGGGGGTGTAATATGACACTCAGCCCATGATTCCAGTCAGTTCTCATACTGGACGTTGCTCATGAAATTTTGAAAAAAATCCTGAAAGTCAGCTGAAATTCAACTATTCCTTTGGGCTGGCCTCTGTATCACGTGACAGGTTTTAAATAATTGTAATCGGGTTATTGAACACTTGTTCTCAAATAAAATAGTATTTCTGCTTTAGGATTAACCATAATTTAAAAAAAATGTTTTTTAGTTGGTATTTGTAGTAGGATATATTGACAATCAGATGGGCGATGTTGCAATTATAGCCTCTCATTCAAAATGCATTATGCATTGCATAGGCGTTAAGGGTGTAATGATTAGGAATTATTGTTTAATCAATGTTCTTAATTGATGTTCCCCTCCGTATGTGTAGACAAACCTCACCCAACAAACAGGTTTGAGGCTCTGAGCTTCCGGTTTTAGTCTTCACCTCTCTGTAGTGCTTGAATAAATAGTTGCATATTTCAGGTGATTCATCACACTTGTGGTGCCCTCTTAACAATCTCTTATTTCAGATTTTGCATTGAACTTTCTTCTTGTTGTCCAATAATTTAAAGTGCTCCTTTTAGCTTTGATGACGTGTGAAAAGTTTTTTCGCCCTCTATCGTGGGGTTACATAGATCCCTAAATGAAACTAGTTTTTTTTTTTTTTTTTACATTTTAGCATGCAGTAGCAATCACTGTGACTTTTTCAATGATGAAATGTGTTTTTATTTTGGCAACACATTTTGTGGCTCGAATAAAAAAAAAAGAAGCTTTTGAGTACTAAATAGACTCCAATATTCAAATTAATTGGGCCAGCCCTTGTCTTTAGTTGTGGCACAAACTACTAATGAGACTAAATGAGTGAGGTGCCTGGCCGATATGTGCTAGTCAGGGCTGTTGGTTTGTGTTTTAGTTCCAAACTGTGGTGTTCAGACTATGCAGTTGCATCAGATATCATAATTAATGTAATGTTGATTCTCCTAAGTGCTTCATCACTTGCCCACAATGCACTTTATGATCGCAGTATCATTTAGACTCATATTAACCATGAACATCCTCACCAGATTAAACAAGGGTGTAAAAAAGTTTAGTAAATATTCAAAACAAGCACCCTCCTCGCTTTAGTCTGGACATGTTTCTACCTTTTGTCGTTTTGGTTTATATTATGCCTGTAGCTGGACTCCAGAGCATGTCTCAGCTTTCAGAGGGAAAGCTCATCATAATCAAATCTCGGTGTAAACTGTTATTTAGTCCAAAACTCTTTTTGTTTTAGTTGTTTTTGTCCTGTGACATCTGGAGCCTTTCATTGGCTGCAGTGGCACAAGCAAGCCTGTAGTAAAGTGAACAGATTTACATCTAGATTGAATCTAGAAAAGGTCATTCAGTCACTCGGCTTCACTCTCACGCTCTCAAATACCATCAGAATTCAATGAAAAAGAAATGCTGCTTTTATATATGCTCGCCCTGAGCAGTCCCCTCGATATGCGTGTCTTTCAGGTTTCATGGGGTTTGGCAGCAGACCCTGGTCTCGCCACTAAATGACCAAGTCAGGCAGCGAGCACTGCTCTGCCGATTTGCCTGGAGATTTTCCGAGGAAAGTGCTGAATCAGGCTTTGGGGGGAGTCTTTTGGCCCACACGCCAGCCTGTGTGTCAGTCTTTCCTCCGCCGGCTGGATTACAGCTGCTGAGAGTGAGAGCGTGTGATGTGAGGGCAGAGCAGGTCCCATCCTTCCCCCCTTTTAGCATGAAAAAAGGCAGGAATCCAGCGATCCCTGAGATCCACATCTGCATATTGAGCTTTGAAGATGAAAGACAGGGGAAAGCGTTTTCTATCGACTGATATACAATATGATGTTCTGTTACTCCAAGATGTGCTCGGTGCCACAACATCCCTCTATTTTTTTCTTTCTTTTGTTTACACCCTCCCTTCTTTTTTCATTGTTTTAAGTTCTCTCCTATCCTCTTCTGTCTCTTTCTGTCCTCTCTTTATCTTCCCGTTTGTTCTTTCTTTCATTTCCCCATTTCTCCCTGTTTCTATCTATTCCTCTTGTATTTTTTGGCTTCTATCTTTCTTTCTTTCTTTCTTTCTTTTCTCAGTTTCTTCCTGTGTTCATATCTGTTGCTCTTTATTTTTCTTTCTTTCTTTCTTTCTTTCTTTCTTTCTTTCTTTCTTTCTTTCTTTCTTTCTTTCTTTCTTTCTTTCTTT
>JBBPDC010000109.1:18830206-18851671 GCA_037974485.1 Hemigrammopetersius urotaenia | reverse complement strand
ACAGTTGCAGAGGAAATATAAACAGAAATGCACTGAACCCTAAGAACAGCGCTGATATAGATTCCGCTTCATAATTAGAATGGATGTGCAGAAACCCTGTTACTGGATCAGCACTCTTGTGTACCTTGGTGAACCTCAGAGCTTTGGGCTGAGGTTACATCACCCTGTCTCTCTGTGTTCCTCACTGTTAAATTAAAACAGCCTCCCTGATAGCTCAGAAGGACGAATGGCTGCACCGCTGGTGATAGAAGAAGATGGCGCCTTCTTATGGCATTGTGGATATCGCATTGTTAGCATTTTTCCAGGACTGCCGGGTCTGATTGGGCTTCGGGTCTCTGTAGTCTGTGTTATATCTGTAGCATGGGGGGATTCCCTGTTGGGCTGTCTGAAATTGGCATGGCCAGATGACTCCTAATGTTGTAGTGACCTCTATCCAAGGGTAACCAAATTATCCAAGCGGTTATTTTTCAGACTAACATTCTTATGTGGTAAACTAGATTAAAATGCACCACAGAAAACTTGGTGAATTGGTTAGATGTTTATGGTAAATCATTAGCAAATGCTAGAATTATTGATTCTGGACTGAAGTTATATATTTCCAAATATTTCATATCCGTCAATCATACACACAGCATGGGTATGGCATTTATAATTTTAATAGCTAAAGTTTCATATTAATAAATGTATACCTCTTAAGTGTCCTTCACACTCATCTCATTTATAAAAGTGATTCTTTAAGGTGTTTTTTAATCACTCAAAGAACTTTTTGTCTCACTTTTTTCAAGAGTGTATTTGCACGCACGTGTATGTCTCTGCGCGCAGCACCGGCCGTCTGTGGTCTATAAATCCACAAGTTGTAACTTACTTTTTGATTTATGGCTGCGCCAAGTTTCCAGTTGTGGGGGTCAAACTGACCCCAGCTTGTTTTCCTGGGAACTTTTGTTCCAACCACAGGACTATAGAGCGTATTTGTCTGCCAGTAAATCTCAGGTCCTTGATTTTTATGTGTGTGGGTTGTCTGTTGGTCTGTTTCTATCAGGGTTGGTGACTAATCGACGTGCACCGAATCTCATATCTGTTCACTACAATGGCGAAACTACTGTTCTTAATCTGTGGTCACTTTTTCAGTGCTCTTTCTAAGTAACACTGCAGTTGATTCACCAAGTTTGCTCTTTTGTAAATCATTGTCTTGCACTTAAATTTTTTTCCTTGGATATAAATTTAATTCTGCATGTTGTTCGCTCGTCTCTTTCGCCAGAGAGCAGTCAGGACCCCCTGCGGCTGCCTCGTGGAGTGCCTGCTCTTTTCCGTAGCTGTAAACACCTTCTCCACTTACAGCCAGTCATCTGAGGCCTCGCGGGCCGGGCCAAAGGCCCTGCCACTGAAGAAGTCCTCTCACGAGTGGGATGACCTCAGCGCTCTTAATACCAGCACTGACGTTAGGCCCGGAGAATGCTGACCGCTTCTGCTATGGTATTCCTGCCTGGGTCGGGAATGTGAAGGACAGTTTTCATTTAAAGAGCTGGTCAACTTCTTTTTTTAGGGCTGGAGTCCTTATTGACATGCTTGGGACTAGGACTGGGTATCGTTAAAAGAATTCCAAAACCAACATGGATCCTTTCGTTTCGATACTGATTCTCGAGGGAGACAGTTACTTCTTTTTTAATTATAAAATTGACAATGCATTTGGCATAAACATTTGAACGTTTTTTAACAGACCATCATGAATTGCAGAGTAAAGAAGAATTGCTGCTGTTAATAACATGCTATTGGTAAAAGCTTGCCTTTTGGTTTGCGGATGCCAAGACCGTCTCAATCCTCATTCTTGAATAACAGGTACTTGGTTGTATTTTAGTAAAATGTTAATTATACATAATGATGGTGAATTTCAGTACCCTGCCCTGGTTTAAACCACTTCTAGTTTGTTTTTTTTTGTTTGTTTTTTTTGGGGGGGGTGGGGTGGGGGGGGCGTTTGTTGTTCCTGGAGGTCCGGTGCCCAGAGTTTAGTAGTTCCACTGCTCAAATGCGCTTAGTAAACCTAGCAGTGAACATTTTAGAGTTTAGAGTAAATGAGAAAACAGGAATCAGTTTTGAAAGAAGTCTGTCCTGTTTTTCTGATGGTATCTGAAGTGACGCTAAAACCTATGGGTTAAGAAGGAAATAATTGTGGCTGAGGAGAGCCTTCTCATCTGTGACTCATGGTGTAGTTGCCTGACAAAAAAATGCAGCTTTTCTGGTTCTGCCATCGAGACGTTTGTTCTCCACCTGACTTTAGCCATGATGCAGAAGAAGTTGCAGATAAATTGTTCAGTAACCTCTGGGCCTGTCAGGCCAGTTGGGCCGTGATGGGCCCTCTCTAGTGCAGCAGTCTCAGGACGGTTAGGGACGATGGGTTATGCATCACCCTGAGACATTAACTTAATTTACTTGGACACACGTTCTAAGTTACTCAAAGAAACTAACTTGAACAAAGACATTTATTAAGAGCACTATATAAGCGTAGTCCTTTATAATGGTTTTTAAATGCACACCAGTCTAGTCTGTCGTTACAACATCAAACAGCCTCTTCAGGATGTGGCTAAGAATGAGTTTCTCCCCATTTACTTTACAAATGTGTTCATGTTTTCTTCTTTCACTTAAATATCTAATGATTTCTGATTGACTAAATTATTATAAGACTGATCCTCTTCCCAGAAGACTTTTCAGCTTTTTCCGTCCTTTGCTCTTGTCATTACTTTCATCACACATGTGCTCCTACAAGAAAATCCACGAAAAGTAAACAACTATCGCCAGTATCGGCCTGGACCACGTTTCAGTCACACTAAACCAAGGTCCACTTAGATCTTAATCTTTAACCAGCCAACTATGATCTTGTATTAGTTCGATTAGCAGTCAGACTAAAATCGAACCATGGATGTGCATGTAAACATAGTTATTGTTCCTACAACTCCTCTCAAATGTGGAACAACTTGAGTGGGGACTGAACGGCGTATGGCTCGGGGCAGGGCCTTCAGTTAGTGCTCATCCAGTGGAGTGTGGGAGAAAGCTGTGGTTTGTCAGATTTGAAGGTCTGATATGATTGAGGGCCAACGAGGTGGAAGACCTTTGGTAAGGTTAGAGGAAGAGGGGAAAGGACAGAAACAGAGTGAGAGGGAATCTGTCTCTCAGAGGAGGTGGAAATTTCCATGGGGCACGCTGTTAACAAGCGAGCTGGGCGTGTTCTGGCACAGAAAAGGTTAAGAATCCGCCCCCAGCCTTCTCCAAACGAGAGCATTAGGCAATCAGAGAGAGATTGCAAATGATTTAAGACAGGGAAGGAGATGCGTTGGTCTAGAAGAGCTGTGGTGTGTCAGTACTGTAGTGTTCAGATTGGAATCACTTCAGTTATTACTTATTTTTAAAACCTGTTGCGTGTGACTGTTTCATATTGTTTAATTATTCTATATGCTGTGTAATATATATAGTATATGTCTATAAACAGAAACAAGTGGCAAATGACACTCTACTAGATGAATGACATAAACCAAGTTATCTAAAATTTAACATTGTTTTTAATGAGAAGTTTTAGATGTCTTAAATAGATTATTTGATGATTTGTTCTTCAAAACCTTCTGCGAATGAACAGTAGGTTGTACCTAAATAATTAGTTTCTGTCCCACAGTATTGATAAACTTATTGAAACTCTTTTTGGTTTGTGTATATGTAAATATTCCTTTTCCCTATTTCATTGTGAATAACTAGTTAAAGGCAGCATGATACCATCTCTTTCTCGCGTTATCTCAGCATTGCACCACTTCCCACACCTGCATCTTTAGCACAAGTCTGTGGTGAGGCTTCGTGACATGGGCTTAATCCCGAGGAGTGTGTTCATTTGTGGAACTGGGCGAGTTAGGGAGAGCTTGCGAGCAGCAGTTGTAGAGAGAGAATATGGGGGAAGGGGTGGCAGTATATCACTGAATGCTCTTGCCGGACCGTCCACGGCAGGTGCGAGCGTCCGTTGGTGAGCATGGTGGGGTGCAGAGGGAAACTCCAGCTGCCAGTTGTTGGCAGAAACAGTGAGGTTCTTTCTCCCCCCCGCCACTCCCTCTCTCTCTTTCTCTCTCTCTCTCCCCACCCATCCCCCTTTCTGTGTCTGTCTTTTCTGTCTGCCTCTTTTTCTCTCTTTCACACTCTTTCACACTCTTTCTTTCTCTTTAACCTTACTTTTTTTCTCCTTCTTTTGCCCCCCCCCCCCACCACACACACTCTCTTCTCTCCTTTGCTCTGTCTTACATATGCTGTAAGTATGGCCTCATCCAATCAGGCTGTGTGAGGCAGATGTGACAGGCACTGAGGAATGTGAGGAATGCGGAGGCAGTGAGAGAGAGGGAGAGAGAGGGAGGGAGAGAGATATAGAGAGAGGCAGGCATAGACAGAGGTCTGCATGGGTGTGTCTGAAGGGGGAAGGGAGGAGGGGCAGCTATAGCTGGGAAGGGTGAACTGTCTCTCTCTGTCTCTCTCTCTCTCTCTGTCTCTTTGTCTCTCGTCTCCTTCTTGTCCCTCTGTCCCTCCTTCTCATAGTTCTATGCTCGACTTTTATGGTCACTGATGGAGCAGGCACTAGGAAGTGAAGCAGACAGCCTGTTTCCCTTCATATATATGAATATTATATATACTATATAATGAAATTACTGCTGAAATAGTTTACTAGTAGCATAGATAATGATTAGGAGTTTTTGGAGTTGCATTTTAATACTGGAGTTGGAGTTTAATACTGCAGGTAATAGTAATATTGCACATTACTATTGCATATACGAAGCTATTGTTCATTTTAATAAAGATATAGTAACATTTTTGCACATAATGTCATGTTTAGGTATGATGTACCTTTTGAGAAGCACATTAGACTGAAAACTCCTCCAGTTACATTGGTGTGATTTATATTTAGTGATCTCTGGGCATCTCTTTGCATGTAAGTACATATGAACATAAATACCATAAAACGTGACAGGTCTGTTTTTAATCTCTGGTCTATTTTTAATGCAGCTCCAGCCATTGCATAGATCCATCAGATTCATTTAATGAAAGGCTGATTGGATAACCTGTGTATTAGATTAGTTTAGCTGTAAATACTGGGATTCCTCCAAGAACGTGAACACATCCACACTCATCACTTTAAGTGCATTGGAAATTTTGTGATGATTTTTTTTTTTTTTTTTTTTTAAAAAGGAAATTTTGTGATGATAAATGGTACAGACCAGGTGAATGAAAATTACTGCTTATGCAAAGGTTTGGTCAGTTGTGGGGGTTTTATTGACTTTCTAAGTGAGAATAAGTACATGTTTCCACAAGAAACCCACTAAAATGTTTTAACCAAAGGTTACATTTTAATATTTGTGCAAATAGTTTCTGATTGCTTGCTGAATGTAATAAATCATGAAATTTTGCACAGTTCATATTACATATATCTTACTGCTGGAGTGTATATTCCACATTTGTGAGGCTCTTTTTATTACTATACAAGCAGTAAGAAAATGCATTACTTTCATGATGGTCATTTCCAAAGGCACTGAGGTACGTTTTATTGATTATGTTTGGAAATGGTGTTATCAGCATTTATAAAATCTGGCAACACATTGGGATATCCTGTTTCAGATTATCATGCACCACAAATTTTTCTATCTGTGGCCACAAATGACAGATCCTCATTGTATCTATCTGGCTTCACACTGACAGCTGTACAGATTTTCCCCCTGTACCTCAGTCTCAGTGGACTGTCTCCAGTTCAGGAAAACCACAGCCTCACATGGTGAGCCTGGCAAAGATGGCGGTAGTTAGGCCCAAAATAGAAGCCTCGAGCAGGGGTTGATGGAGGTGGAAAGGATGTGGATTAATGTTCTGTAGGCTGCTGTTAAGTAAAAGTAGTGGAGGAGTTGGAGGGTCTTTCTGCCTTATTGCTGTGTCACCCCAGCAACCAGCAGCCTATGTAAAGTCCCATTTTAAATTCAGCTCTTGCCCAACATCAGAGAGTGAAGCCATCACTTAAACGCTGACAGCTTGCCTTTATTATGTTTCTATTTGTAGTCTGTCATATCACGGGGGCCGCAAGGGTTCATGTGCGTGTTTGTGTGTTTAAAGAACCTGAGGATCATACTGCTGCTTTCTTTTAGTGCCACCTTGTGGTATTATTAAGAAAAGAGGCACCGTTTTAAAAATAATCCCTCCTTTTCTCTCTGCCCAGGGCGGAATGAGCTGATTGCCAGATACATCAAGCTGAGGACGGGAAAAACCCGCACAAGGAAACAGGTATCGAACCGCCCCTCTTCTGACGTCTTATTTTGTAGGAATATGTGACCATAGGCCTAACCGATATGTTGCAGGCATCAGGCATTGTATAGAACTGACCAATAAAAAAAATTGTAACTGAAAGCAGTTTTAAGGAACTGAAAACTTAAGCGAGTAGTAATGTGGTTAAAATGCTGTTAACATGCAGCAGAAGGATTGGCACCTTGGTACAAATGACCTGTTTTGGTGATTTTCTAGGTACACACCCTCTACAGAGTACACACCTCTGCTTATTTGAAAACAAGTACAGTGTTTAGCGCAGATTTTTGTGAACTTCCAAAAAGGCTGCTGGAAAGCACATATTTGAACACATGGAATTAACAAAAAAAGAGTAGCTGAAAAATGAATCAATACAAATTATACATTGCAAATGAAGAGTGTCTTTAAATTAGTGCTGGGCCGTTAACGACGTTAACGTGCTGGGTTAACGCGAGACTCTTATCGCGCAATAAATATCGGCGTTAATCTATTCACAAAGTTGGGTTGGGAGCTGGGTCTATACTATGCAAGCTATGATGACTTTCACCTTGATATTTTAGCGCGGATTTACTCTCTCTGTCTCTCTCTCTGGTTCGTGACTTTTCCGGATCGCGCCCGTTTTAAACCTGTCTCTCTCTCTGTCTCTCTCTCGTTCGTGACTTTTCCGGAGCGCGCGGATCATCTCTCTCTCTCGCTCTCTCTGTCTCTGTCTGTCTCTCTCTGTCTCTCTCTCTTGCTCTCTCTCCCTCGCTCTCTCTCTCTTCATTTTAATCTAGATCAAGATTGCAATGAGATTAATCTAGATAAAAAAATTAATCTATGCCCACCTACTTTAAATGTAAGTAATATACAATTGATTAACACATTTTGGTGCCAGCATCATCTATAAAAGCCCTGCGACCTTGTCGATCCAACATATTGGTGTTGAGTCCCTTATCGTTTATTTTTGGATGTGTTAATCAACAAAAATTGTCTTTTTTAACCAGGGGTTGCCAAGCGTTTGCATACATCAGTAATTTTAGAAACTTAAAAATAAAAGAAAAACCTTGTAGCTGTAGTTAAACTTTTATGTACCGTCTGAGATTAGTCCCACTGATTAGTCACTGTATCACACACCTTCAAACCAATAAAGAAAACATACATTATGTATTTAAGTATGTACTTTAAACTTCTTTTCACTTTCACTCAAGTGCAGTTTTGGCTTTGTGCGTTCAATTTTATTTGAATAGGATTTTGACACACAATTTCTAATAAACATCATATAATAAATATATAATAGATTATAATCAAAATACTGTAGCTCTTTGGGCGGAGCCTCCAAGCGAAAAAATGATTGTTGATTTTAATATGATGCTCTTGTATTTTGGATGCATTTTCCATGTTTTTGAAAACCAGAATGTTGATTTTGTTTATGATGTTATTACAGTATTAAATAAGCCACATTAGTATTTTCAGTATTTTTACTTATACTGATCTGCAACAGTTTCACATGGGTCTTAAATAACTGCAGTAATATTTAATCCAGATAAACTGTCCCACTATTAACATTCCTGTATTTATATGTGAGATATTTTAATATTAAGAACCCCTGTGTTATTTCTGATAGACCAGTCCATGTCACTTGATAGCCATGGTTTGGCAGGTGCGTGGTAGATATCATTGTCTACCGTTGTTGTTTGATTCATGTGTGTTTTAAAAACCCTCTCACACTCCTTCAGGTGTCTAGTCACATACAGGTGTTAGCACGGAAGAAAGTCCGCGAGTTCCAAGCGGGTATAAAGGTAGGTGTCTCCTGCCGGCCCACTCGGCTGGCATGCGAATGGGCATCTCTTTCCTCCTTGGTTACGGCTTCTCTTTTCTCTCTCTCTCTTTCCCTCCTCTCCCCTCTTTTCTCTTTCCCCTCCTCCTCTTCTGCAGGTTTCTAGCCATTTGCAGGTTCTTGCCCGGAGAAAATCTCGTGAAATACAGTCAAAGCTGAAGGTATGCGCTTTCCTGCAGGTGGGGGTGGGGCTTTGCGGCGTTTGGCTTTGCGCTAACCAATCAGAGATGACTTTACCGCATGGAAGTGCGAGTTACATCGTGCCATTGGCTCACCAAAACCCTGTAAAGAACTCAATGATAGAGGAAACCCTTCTGAACAAAAGGCTGCTTGTGTTGGACGGAGGCGCGCAGTAGCTGCTGTGATGTTGCTGCGATCTGGATGGTCTAGTGTAGTTCAGTGTCTTGCTTTGTAGCAGAGAAGGCTGAAAGTGCATGATGGCGCCATGCTCTCTGCCTGTAGGCTTTCCTGAGACCCTTTCTCTTCAGTCTTTCCCCTCTTTTCACCCAGACCCCCCCATGTCCATCCCACCTCTTCAGCACGTTCTATTCAGAACACTCTCAGAACATTATTTGTCTTTAAAGGAAGATTAGAGAAAAAGTCAGTCATTAGAAACCTTGTCAAATTACTTTTTTTTTTTTATTGTCTTAGTGAAAATAAGTACACATCCTCTACAGAAAACACACGTATATTGACACAAAAACATGGAATTTTCTGCTTAATTTTCAAGGACAGTTTCCATTTGCTCACTGGAAAAATGACACGCATAACATGTACTATAATGCACAATTCACACTAAAATCTTTGTCCCAGTATGTTAAAAGCAGCACATAAACAGTAAATTAAAGTGTGTTCTCAGTAGAGAATCACCAAAAAAAAACAAAATGTGTAATGTGTACACACTTCTACACTGTGTAAGGCACCCTTAGCCATTATTAAGTGATCAGTCATTACAGTGATTTTATAGTGTTTATAGTCAGTCATTTTTATATTTTAATACAGACCTGAAGCTGGATGACTCAGGGAATATAGTTTATGATTTATAGTGATTTTCATAAACCTATTAGTAAAATCTGTATTCCATTTTGGAAAAGCTAATTGGCTCCACAGTTTCTAGTTCTTCTAAAAATGGTCTTTCTAAAGTCTGCAGTGTTAATACCAACAGTGAAACTTAATGTCTTATTATTAATTTTAAATCATTGTTCTAAACTTCTGAATGTTTAGATTCCACATGTTTAGAACACAATGAGAGCCTGGTTTCCCACAAGGTGCATTAGGATGACATTATCGGTTTTCATGATCTAGTAATTTAAAGATTGTGTAATCAGTAACTTACAAGAGACCGAACAAAAGACTTCACAGAACAATAAGACGCAATTTAATGTAAAAAGTGTGGCTCATAAATTGTCGATAGGGCTCTGTTTATTTACTAATACTATAGAATAGTAATTGAGATACTAGTTAGAGAATTTGAAATATACATTATCATAAATTATCAGCTGTTCATTGCTGGTTCATCAAGAAGATACATTTTATCAGTCATGACTCACTTTAGCAGTCATGACTCGTACACACTTTTACACACTTTCTGCACGATTATATTGCTGAGATGGTAAAAAGGAACTCAGACTGGGTTTGATATGAAATGCTCTGTTCTAGAGAAACTTCAGAACTGTTCACAGTGTGGAACCAGGCATCTGGAGAGCTGCATGTCTTTAAAAGCTTCCTCAGAGAGAGTTATTACGAGAAATGGTTATGTATACAATGCCGGATGCCTGCGACAGTGATTTATGATAGTTTTAAGAAGGTTTTAAAGCATTTTCATTCATAAATTCATTCATAGTGGAGAGGTCTATGCTGTTTGTTTTAGAGCATAATTTTCCCCAAAGAAAAGTGTTTTGGATGGTTTTGGATAGTGTGTGAAATCACAATGTTTGCATTATAGTCTTTGTGACCTCTGGTTCCTATCATCGCTATTGTTAAAATAAAATCTTAGTCTCTATAATGAACCATTTTATATCAAACCACTCTGAATTGCATCTCAGTGACTCAATTTTTTTTAAGAATTATTGGAATTCTCTTTTAAGGTCAGCTCCCTTGTTGGAGACAGACTCCAAATCCATTGCCACCGTACTATGCCTCAAATATTCTCCTAATCATTTTGTGCAGTGAGGCTTTTGGGAAACCAGTCTCACGTATAAATCCGAAGTTTTTATTCGGAGCGTTCATGAATGGACTGTTGGGTTAGTTTGTAGTATATCTGATGAGCTAAATGAGACAGTAAACAGTCCAAAAGTACACTGAGAGAACACTAAAAAGCAGCTCTCCCGAACACTGTGACTAATGGTCTTTCTTTCTTTTGATTCAGGCCATGAACTTGGTAAGTGTGGATTTGGATTTTGCGTTTTTGCTTCGCTTTGCCACACCCCACACAGCTAATGCCCAGCACTCCTCTTTTATTCTCACCATCCCTCAACCTATCATGTGCATACATTACCCATGAGCCTTCAGGGGCCAGTCATATGCCTGGGCATTGAGTTCCCATGCATTCCCTGCTTCAGCTTACTGCGATGACCTTTAGCTTTAGTGATTATAGTTGACAGCAATAGATAACATTTCAAGGCACAGTGTATCATCAGATGCTCACACAGACCGTTGTCCATGAAGAGCTGTCTCTTAGAGTCTGTGAGACTGTATGATGGCAACAAGCTGTAAAGACAGGCTATAATATATCCATCCAGAACCTAGAGGCAGATTAAATCAGCTATACCGGCTTGTAAAACCAATATTAGTCTCAATGTGACTACGGCTAAATACAGATTGAAAAATACAATAACTTTATAATGTTTGGAAGGACTAAAAAGTGTTCTTTCTGAAAATGCAAGCCTGCTTCAGCTGTTCCCTGTACTTGAAATCTCCATTGTTGCTGTACTGCTCTGGCTGTGTATATATGTCACATTACATTACAATGTTACATTTATTCAGGATCTGTTTTTATTTGTCTTCTTTTGTATTATTAATTTTATGCTCGGGTTATTTGTCAGTAAGATGTCCCAGTAAGTGCATTGAAAGACATCTTTAAATAATAATAATTATAATAATAATAATAATAATAATAATAATAATAATGATAATGACAGGATAGAAGCAGAAACTGAGTTGGTTAATGGTAATGGTTCATAATGAGCTTTTCAAAGACTGGCTGTTGTGTCTGTGACTTGTCTGCCCAGGTGCCACCCTGCCAATCAGCTTCACCCTAACTGCCTCTGCCTGTTGCCTCTTTCCACTCTCATGGAAACCCAGAGAAGCACTCACTATGAGCAGATTTGCCAACCTTAACAGACAAGGTTCATTAGAAAAAATAAGGGGTCAAATTGGAGCGGGTGGGGACATGATGTTGTTCATCACTTTCTGAATTTTGACCCGTGATGTGCTCTCTGATTTCCTTCTGTGGCATTTCAGTTGAGAACCACTGCATTCGTTCATGTCTCTGATGGTTTTCATTATTTTGAAACCTGATAGACAAGAACAACTGATTTCTAAAAACCTACTTGATGAGTTTTGCTTCATCAAGTGCCCTAGACTGCTGTAACATAGTTTGTTTTTGTGTGTGTCTGGAATATTCCTCTCATCACTGTCTCTTGTTTCTTCTCAGGACCAGGCATCCAAAGACAAGGCCCTTCAGAACATGGCAGCACTCTCCTCGGCCCAGATAGTGTCTCCCAGTCTGATGAAGAGCCCCCCACTGCCGCAGCCTCCTTACCCTCCACCCACTTTAGCCCCAGGCTCCAGAGTAGGTCTCCATCTGAGCAACTACACACTGAAGATACCTCTGTCAGCTTATCCTTAGCTGAGTCTTAATTTAACCTTTTTAATGCCTTTCTATCTTTTGTCTTTTGTAGTTTTGGCCAATTCCAGGACAACCTGGACCCTCTCAGGAGTGAGTTTCTACACATTTTACTGGAATCCTCTAAAAGAGCAAGGCTTGTGCATTGAAGCTACATTGCAACATGGATTTTAATGATTAAACATGACTGATGAAACGTTTCTTAAGCGTTTTGCACAGTTCAGTCATTAAGATGGTGGTTGAATTGGTTAATTGTAGAGAAATTTTCTGTGGTAGTCTTCACATTGGTGGAACTGAGGGCTGTGATGTCTATAGCACAATTGTAGCCATTTTATTTACTATCCAAAACCACCGCTTATGTTTTCTGCCCTAAATAATGTCTGAGTTTTTAGTATATTTAGTATATGTTTTTGATCATATGGGTACGTTTTGCCTTGTAATGCCTTTTATCTCTCTACCATTAATGTATATTTAAAAAGTTCACTGTCAAAACTGCATGTCGAACCTATTGTAAAATAATGTGTATTTGTCACCTATTCATGGAAAAAAACCTAAGCGCTGTGAAATAGCACTTAGGTTACATTGACATTACATTGCTCAGTTCTGCACTTACATTTGTGTAAGTGACCCATATCTGCCTTTAGTGAAAATCTTTGTCCTGAAATGTTCCCATGTCTGCACATCTTTATCAGTAGTGTCACGTGATTCCTGTGTGCATCATGAACGACAACAACAGAAGAATGGGCTTAGAGTACAAGCCTTTATTCTAAAGACCATCAGCTCTTGTTATTCCTCATGATCCTGGAACTGCCAGGTTTATGATTAAAAAACAAATTTGCACAGTGGAGAAAAAAAAAACATCAGTTCCTGTATGAACTTTTTCAGACTGTATTGCCACAAACAATAAATGTATTCAGCTTAGCACCACATATAAAAGAGTATCACATCTGATTTTAAAAGGTCAGATTTGTGTCTCCATGCAGTTCTGAAAACATCTGATCTGTGTCACATTATACAGACAAAAGTTTGATTTGTACTCCCTACACATAGCCGTTGAAGCATTAATCACATTTCTAAGATAAAGATTCTTTAAGATTCTAGTTCCTATCCTAGCAATTCTCACTCTCAACAGTTTCCATTGAACTGAGTGTTTCTCATAAAGCCACTATGAATGACTGTTTATGAATTAATTGTTTGCTGGAAATTGTGGGAATTCACTTTAAACTTCAGAAATTTAATGAAAGGATAAGTTAATTCAAGCTAAAGTAGGATATATTAAATCCTGAATTCATCAAAATATAAACATTTTAAGAAGTATTTTTTCTTCTTTTCTAATGGTATATTAACACTATTGTTGCAGCATCAAGCCATTTGCACAGACCTACACAAACCTACCTGGACCTGTTCCTCCTCCCATATCTGGTACGTTTCCGCACCCCCCCTTTGTGTCGAGGGATGATGGTACAATGTGTGAAGCTGTTTTTTCCCCTCGTTTTTCAATTGTGTCTTTTTGTGTCATTCATGTGTTCAGCGTATGAGCCCCTGGCGCCCCCGCTGCCACCGACAGCCACTGCAGTGCCTGTGTGGCAGGATCGTACCATCGCCTCTTCAAAGCTGCGCATGCTGGAGTACTCCGCCTTCATGGAGGTCCCTAGAGACCAGGACTCTGTGAGCAACCATGTCATATATATATATATATATATATATAGACATACAGGAACATACAGGAACAGCACTGTGTAGAAGTCTCAGTTTTCAGTTTCACTAATCCTAACAATGGCTGGAGGAACCGAGGAGGAATCTGGAACCAAACTGGTGTTCTCCTCACCAGCTCACACAATATTAACTATTTTTTACAAACAAAACAAGTCATGATACTTTCTGCTGCTGTTTATTTGCATTTATTGTAATGTTAACTTTGATAGCAAAAGGAAACAACAATAAATCACACACAGAAAAATGGCTTCAAATTATTCTGCATAGACTTTTGCACAGTACTGTACACACATACTAAAATGTGTTGAAGGAAACCAAAGGGGTCTGATTTAGGATAGGTGAGATGGCTGCTACTGTGAAACATTTTTATAGGTAGTTGTCAAAAAACACATAAATCTATGTGAGATCACTCAATGACTCGGTGCTGTTTTAGGCAAGTGTATTAGTGGATTATAAGCGTTCATTACAACACTTTAAATGCTATTCAGTTTTAAATGTGGGCAATTCTCTCTTTGAGCATGACTGATTTCAATGTGATTTCTTGCTTTTCCTTTTACAGTACAGCAAACATCTGTTTGTGCACATTGGGCAGACCAACCCCTCATACAGCGACCCGCTGCTGGAGGCTGTGGACATCCGACAGATCTATGACAAATTTCCTGAGAAGAAGGGAGGGCTGAAGGAGCTCTACGAAAAGGGCCCCCAGAACGCCTTCTTCCTGGTCAAATTCTGGGTAGGTAAATCTCAGCAGATCACTGATCAACACTGTCATGGTTACTTTTCAATAAATACGTTTGGTTATTACTTTGCAGTTTAAATGATAAACAGTGTGTCCACACACCATTATTAAGCCAGGTTGGGGTGGCTGGTGGCTTGCGAAAGTGACAATATGGTCATACGTGAACACACCACAGCACACAGTGTGAACAGCACAAAATACTTCCTCTGCATTTAACCCATTCACCAAGTGAAGCAGGGGGCAGCCCGGGGAGCAGCGTGTGGGGACGGTACCTAGCTCAGGGTACCTCAGAGGTGCCTGGCGTTCTTGGGAATCGAACCCACAACTTCCTGATCACAGGGCAAATGCCCTAACCACTAGGCCAACAGCTGCCCCTGGTGGCTTGGTGGTTAGGGAGTTGCCCCTGTGATCTGAAGGTTCAATTCCCAGGACTATTAAGACACCACTGAGGTACCCTAGAGCAAGGAACTGTCCCCACATGCTGCTCCCTGAACTGGCTGTCCACTGCTTTTCTTGCTGCATGGGCTAAGACAGAGAAGAATTTCACATTGTTCAAACGGTGGTGTTTTCACACACAACAAGAATGCCATTTCCTTACTTATTTTTAGTAGTCCGTACATTCACCACAAGGGGGCGCTGTTAGCATTCAAATGTCTTTTGTGGGCGTCACTGAGAGAGCTAGGAAACACACCAGCAGCATCTCAAGAGTGTGTGTATGTTTGAAGTTACAAGTTTAATGTGTGTGAAGTAAAATTAAATAAATATCTAAATGTGTTTACTCAATACAATGCCTCAAAGCTGATAGTTTAACCTGTGTCTTTACAGATAAAGCTAATATTGTTTTAGAATTCACTAGCTAAAAATTGTAACAGACCTGTTGAAACATCATTTTGGTTTAGAGCAGTGGTCATGTAACACTGCTTGTTGACTTAATCCCCACCTGAAAGATGCCTCTACACGTAACTATGAAAAATTATTAATGCAGATCGTGACCTATGATATTAAGGTATAACGGAATCCGATAGTTTAACTGGAGAACAGAATACTGTTTAAAGAAGGCAATTATTTTTGTTCTAGTAATGGTTGTGGTCCTGTGTAGCCTGCAGTCACATGTTTACAATGAAGCAATTTTCTGCAGAATCTATCAGGTTTTTCTGAATCTGCTTGAAAATTTAACGTCTTCTTAGATAATGTGCTTCTTTAGTACCAGACAGTGAAAGGCTTGGTCTGTGCTGTGTGTGTTGCAGGCGGACCTGAACAGCAGCGATATGCAGGATGGGCCCGGGTCGTTCTACGGCGTCAGCAGCCAGTACTGCAGCACTGAGAACATGACCATCACCGTCTCCACTAAGGTCTGCTCCTTCGGCAAGCAGGTGGTGGAGAAAGTGGAGGTGAGTTACCCAGCGGGTCGTGTACAACACAGCTTCCTCACCAGCTTTCATCATAGCAGAGAATAATTATGTTAAATACTTGTTTGTATTCTTCTGATTTGTTTTTCGGTTGTTTTTTTCTGGCACTTGCCAGGCTGTCATTGTAAAAAAAGAAACCGTTTTAACGGCTTGACTGGTAAAATAAATTAACGAATGTATATTAAACCAGCACATTTTGTTCAGAAGGTCACACTGCAGCTCTGTGGAAAGAAATCTCATATACTAAGGAATCTCATATACTAAGGCAAGGCAGCAGGTCTTTTTCTGATCAGAGTATGATTGCTTGCTGGTGTTTTTACACATTTTACATTAAGGATCTTTTTTTTTGCCCAAATCCTTTTCTTTCCCCTGTTGGACTGCTGAAATTTAGCAACAGGTTGCTGCATAGCAGTCTGTCACAGTGGTGCAGTTTCTCATGTTTGTTTATTTGTGTGTTGATTTGATTGGCAGACGGAGTATGCACGAGTAGAGGGTGGAAAGTGTGTGTACAGGATCCACCGCTCGCCCATGTGTGAATACATGATCAACTTCATCCACAAGCTCAAGCACCTGCCAGAGAAATACATGATGAACAGCGTCTTAGAGAACTTCACCATTTTACAGGTAAATGGTAGAAAAATATTAATGAAATCCATAAAGACCTATGATGTTATGATGTAATGGAATCAGACACTGGAGAACAGAATCCTGTTTAAACAATTGTTCTGTCTGGTATGTGTAGTGATATTGTAGTACAGTGCCAAAGTCTTGGGTCAGAAAAAATCTATAAAAAAAAAAAACATTAGAATAAACATATGTAGACATAAATGGAGTCACAAAAATAGCGAGATGTTGACTGAAAGAATACATTTCCATCCCAAGGAAACCATTGCATTCATTTACCTGAATCCACTTTTAATGCACATATTTTAACAAAGCTACCAGGGATTGCATGGTAACAATACACTCTGACATGCGGAGATTGTACCATAATTGTACCGTATTTCTTTACAGTTTCTACATTTCTAATGATGCATTAAGAGTGGAAATGAATAAATCCGTGCAGTGGTTTGGTTGACTATGAGTAAATGTCTTTTTTTCAGTAATCTTACAAGATATCACTATCTTTTTGACCCTATTTATGTTTATTTATATTTATTTAATCTTTTTGCACAGTACTACAGCAACACAACTATAACTGTATATAACTGAAGGCATAGAATTAATGAATTGGGGTTTTAAAATACAGAACTGGCGTTCAGGGCCTGTTTACATTGTTTGCACTTAATTTATCTGGATGGCATAGCTTAGTCATTTAAGAGAGATTTTAAAGTGTTTAGGGTGGATCCTGTCATTGTGATCTTTCTCCTTCCAGGTGGTGACCAACAGGGAAACACAGGAGACCCTGCTATGCATAGCGTTTGTATTCGAAGTGTCGACGAGCGAACATGGGGCGCAATATCACGTGTACCGGCTCATTAAAGACTAGTCACCCTGTGAGAACGGGGTTTTGCTTTGTGCGATCCCGCCACAGACTGTCCAGACGTCAGAGCGATACACCAGCATGTAGTGGACAGCGGACGCGTTTTCGTTTCTGCAGTGATCCGGGTATTCTGTACGCAGACTGAGGCTTAAGCGGAGCGCGTGGAGGAATGGAAATGAGAAGCGTAGTGTTGCTCTGTTAAAGGACAATCCTCTTTTTATACGTATTTAAATGCCTTAAAAACAAAATGGGTCACATAGGTTTTTTTTTCTTTCTTTTGTTGCGTACAAATTATAAATGTTTAATGCTTTTTTTTTTGTATGTGTCTTCACTGAGGGACATTGAATGTTGAATGCTTTGGCAGGAAGGAAGGTTTTTCATAATGGAAGACAATGTGTGTCCTTAGCAGGTGCACAGTGCGTACTAGAAGAAGTAAGGACCAGGGCCTCAACAAGAGGGTTGTAGATTTTTTTAAAAATAAAGGACAGGTCTGCTGGAAATCTACTGCAGTACTGTCTTCCACTCTGAGGCCTTCATCATCTTTAATGCCCACCAGCCCATTTTTGAGACCAGACTGGCATTCAGAGTTGTTAATAGGCCGTAATCACGTGGAAAACACTTCGGTGTGTTTGCATGGACCTGTCCTTTATCCAGAATGGAGGTGTCAGAAACAGGAAGGCCTACTTGGCCACCAAATTATCATTAGGTTCATGAATGTGGCAAGCGCCTCTCTCCAAAGAACTCAATAAGGATTGACATTCTGAAGTGCCTTTTTTGACTACCTCTTGACATGAATCAGTACAAATATGTACTAATGTTTTTTGTTTTTTTTTTATACTAGAGCATGACTAAGCATTTACTTCTTTCTTTCCTCAAGGCTCACTTTTTTTTTGTTTGAAAGGTTTCTTTGCTGTTTGTAACGAGTACGAGTGAGTGTTCAGAAGCTCTCGTTACCAACGGATAGCGGCACATGTACTAAGTAGAGGTCAAATAAACGGAAGACTTGACTGTCAGCATGTCGACAGGTTAAATCGCCCTAAAGAGAAAAGCTTTACAGCGGCTGCCGATGAGTCACTAATGTTGTGAGGGTGGTGGTACCTCCGTAATGTTTCTCTTTTTTTTTGTTGTTGTTGTTTTTAACAATGGAAAATCTTGCCTTTTTTGTATTTTCTGGTGCTTTTGGATCCTTTTAAGAGATTCAGCCTAAGACTTCGCTTATCAAGACCCAACTCACCCTCAGATAATAAGCTGTTGTGCCATCCTCAGAGTTCCAAACTTGCATTTTCAGTTTATGTAGAGCACTGGGAACACTAAATGTCTTTTTTTTTTCTTTTTTTCGTTTGTTCTGTTTTGTTTAATCTCCCCAGTGCAATTAAAAGGGACAGTTCATGCCTTGGTCCTCATCACGGTTGTCATTCCCGCCGGTCTGTTAAAGGTTTGTGGTGTTGTTCTTTGCATGTGCCTCACATTTTCGGTGTAATGAGTTTCAAGCCAATCTTGTTAAACTGAAGTCACTGCCCATTGCTGCCATAATGCACCCGACCGCAGGTAAACTAATTGAAGTGTTACAATACACACTAATGGGATCATGGATCGTATTCAGTGCTGCTGCACATTTATTGCAGTATGTTACTACTGAAGATTTTCTCTAAATTTTGTACTTGATGGTGTATCAAAAAAACTTGAATTTTAACTGTTGAATTGGATTGGAAAGAACTATTATAAAATCTGTCTATTATTATTATTACTACTATTATTATGGTTGTTATTATTGTAATTATGGCGCCCCCCTCCTCCCAAAAATGTTGCAGCCACTGATTGCTAGAGGCAGCCCTGCTTTGTGTGAAAGCTATTCCAGGTATTGGAGAAGAACGTATTCTTTAATAATATTCATATTCTGATTATTTAAGGGTACAGTATTGTTGGTGTCTTAAGAAAACCTGTTGCCTCTGAAAAAATGAACTTTTATATTATGTCTCAACCAAACAAGTGACACTGTTCTGTTACTTGCTGATTGGTTTTGGTTTTCATTCACAAAAAAGGCCAAAACTACCAAATTCAGAGTCACATGGTTTTCCTGCGATACCAGCGGTGGTTAATTCGTTGTGAATGGTCTGGCATAAGCGTTAGATTTGTCCAGAAATCTGTTCACGGCAAAAGGTACTTTGTAGTAAACTGACAGTCTTGGAGGTTCCAGCTGTGGTTTTGCTTCGACAGCTGAACTGGTACAGCCTTCGCCTATAAATGGTGTCTGTGAACTCTTGACAACACCTTCCTCAATTGTACTTTTTTTTACAGGCTTTTTTAATTATAATTAATTTTGTTTGCTCTTTGACTTTCAATTCATGCCGTATGCATCAATTGAAAACTGTGTGTTACTGTTGAGATTTTATATAATAATCTAAATGGTGTTGGAGTTGTTTTTTTCTCCCTCCTCCTCTTACCCAGTAACGGTTCACTGTGGCCTTGGTTACCAACTGTGCATTGAAGTCATTTATATTATCTACAATGTGAGGGGTTTGTACAATATAATCTAAACAGTATGTATAGTAATACCAATAAAATGTCTTGGTTCCCCTTGGGACGATTTTCTTCATAAAAACTGGGAAAGTGTTTTTTTTTTTTTTCTTGCTTGGGGTTTTTGTTTGGTCAGTGGCCTGTAATTCATCATAATTAGTTGCATATTCCAAAAAAAACCACACACATTTTTGTCCCATATTTTAAATCGGAATATTATAATAATTTTTTTTGTACTTCTGTAATAAATTGTTCAGAAGTACAAAATAATAGCTGCATCCTAAACCACAAACTTTACATACAATGTGGTGCAGCTGGTGGCCTAGTGGTTAGGGAGTTGCCCCTGCAATGGATTTTGACCCAAATGAGAAGAAAGAAGCTAAAAAAAATGCATTTTTTAATTAATTAGAGAGAGTTTGTATTTGAGAGTGTGTTGTTCTGTTTAAACAGTTAAACACACAGAACAGAGTCAGAGAACAAGAAAAGATGATGCTTGCAACAAATCACCAAGAGCCAAGAGACTAAAAAGGTCATCCCTTTATAAAACATTCACTGCGTGGGGGCTGCTGGCCTAGTGGATAGGGAGTTGCCTCTGTGATCGGAAGGCTGTGGGTTTGAATCCTAGGACTGTCAGTAGCACCACTGAGGGGCCTTTGAGGAATTTACTGTCCCCACACACTGCTCCCTGTGCACTGTGTTCCTAGCTGCCTGCTGCTGCACTTGCTGAATGGGTTAAACACACTGTTCACACGGTGTTGTGGTGTGTTCACGTATGGGCATTTCACACACTTTATATTACTGAATGCATTTCTATTGATTGTGGTCTCACTGTTTTTGTTCAGAAGTATAAAATAACAGCTGCTTTCCAAACCATACTTTATATACTACAGTATGTTACAGAATGTATTTCTATTTGTTGTGTACTCACTTTATTTGCCCAGATATATAAATCAGTCGGAATCAGTTTCTGATTATTTTATACTTCAGAATTAGAATAGTTGCATCCCAAACTACACTATACTATACTTTACATACTATAGTACTGACTGCATTCCTATTGATTGTACACTCACATTTTTTAGAAGAGTCATAAAAGAACTACATTTCCCAACATTCCCAGTGGTGCAGTTTGATTATTCAGAAAATTGAAGTCCTCGTTCAGGTTGTACCGTGCTGTGATCACCTCAGTCAATTATATATATATATATATTCAGTTAGTATTCAGTAGTATCTTTATCTTAATATTGTTATTACAAATGGTCTTCTAACTGACGGGTTCACAAGGTCCGAGGTGTTTACTGTTATAAAAAGTGGTTTAGAACCACCAGAGGGCGCTCGAAGTCAAGTGGCCCGTTCTTAATGTTTCAGCCTACCAAGCGTCCCCATACAATTTATACACTGAATAAAAGTATTGGGACATCACTGTTTTTCAGAGTTTGGGATAGGCTCATTCCTTCCAGTGAAGGGAAATCTTCATTTACATTTACATTTTTACGGCATTTAGCTGACGCTCTTATCCAGAGCGACGTACATCAGTGCTTAAGAAGTCCACAAATGTTTCTTACCTGAAAAACAGCTTAAATCCATGTCAACTATTTAACTAAGATACTGCAGTCAGAGCATCTATACAAC
>JBBPDC010000109.1:18806155-18817380 GCA_037974485.1 Hemigrammopetersius urotaenia | reverse complement strand
AGGTTGTGGGGGGGGGGGGTGTGTCGGGGGAGGGGGGATGTGAGGGGGTGTGTGTGTGTGTGTGTGTGTGTGTGTGTGTGTGTGTGTGTGTGTGTGTGTGTGTGTGTGTGTGATTGCTGCTTTCAGTTTAAACCCTCCATGCCCATGCCCTCCATGTGTGTGTGTGTGTGCTTGTTTGTTTTAGTGTAAGTATGTTGGCTGTGTGTAAGTAGCAGGTATTAGGTGAAAGCCTTTCTGTGAGAATGTGTGTATCCTGGAAATTGAATAGTTGTGGAATCCTACCGCTCTCGTTTCCATGACAAAAGCATGTCTTGTCTGTAGTCTGTTGGAGGCAGTGGATCTCAGCTCTCCGTTTTCTGTTTCTACGTCCTGCGTCTCTGTGTGGAACTAAGAGCACCTTGTCAAACTTGTTCAGTCATTCATAAAACTGGTTTTATAATTACTGCCCGAGGCACTTGCCTTTTTTCACCCGTTTGCAAACTGTTTTCATATTTGGCAGTCCTGTATGTATGGGTACTGTTATCATTTGTTGCTGAGACGCTATGCAGAAGGACATTCAGAGCTGAGTTTACATTGCAATGTTTATTCATGTCTGGCCAAGACAGTAGAGATGTGAGTTCATCCCTGTAATGTTATTTAAACACTGGCACTTTTGCAGTTTACCGTATCGAGGTTATTCAGTTGTCATTTGGCTTCTTTCCCAGACCCAGACTAGGCCTAATCACAGACTAAACAGTTTTTCATTCAAGTAGCACACAGTTGGTGTCGTGTTACAGTTTAGTCCAATACTAGGTTGAATTAATTCAGTACAGGTTGGATTCAAGATTTTTTGCTACAGTTCTATAATCTGCAACCAATGCAAATGAACCAGTTTGCTTTTATTTGTGCCAATCTGCTGCAACTGTTACCCTTGTTTTGAAAAGTTGTAGTACACTGATGCATTAATCATTGCACTACATGGGAGGCAGTCATCTTTTACCGTCAGTGGGGCATTTTATTTGATATTATGTAAGTATGCCAGTGTCTGGTACCTACTTATAATACAGTATAAGTGTTAATTATAGTTCAAATTACATAGTAGGGTGTACTGCCTGTGTGCCAGTGTGTTTTGTGTGAGCTTCATAGAAAGAAATTCTGTATATGTATATATACGGCTCAAAAAAAGGGAACACTTAAATAACTCTCAGTGACAATCAGTGTTGCCTCCTAAGTGGACAAATTGATTTCACAGACGTGTGATTGACTTAAAGTTACACTGTGTTGTTTAAGTGTTCCCTTTATTTTTTGTGCAGTATATGTGTGTGTGCGTGTGTGTGTGTGTGTGCGTGTGTGTGTGTGTGTGTGTGTGTGTGTGTGTGTGTGTATATGTGTGTGTGTGCATATACACTCATACCCACACAAAATATGTATGTGATATGTAATAATGAGATGTTTTTGTTTCTATTCCAGCAAGGGATGAATAAGAAGTCATTTGTGAATGACGTAACTTCAGCCGCTCTCAAGTCTGTTCAGGTCATTGATTGAAAACGATCTGGGGCAAGTGGTTTCCGTGGATTCATACTGTACAGAGCTTCACAAAAATGGAATGTTTTTGCAATTCAAGAGAAATGTGTTCTTGCGAGCAAAGCTGCAGTGCAATGTGCTTAACACCTGTTTAAATCAGTTTTTATTACAAAGAAGTGCAAGGCTGTAAATCAGCTTCACTGATCTTGTTTTGCACAGAAGTGGTAACCTTTCTAATTCCATAATTGAAATTTCATACTGAATTTAATTAGAAGTTTCATCTAAAGTTTTGTGGCTTCTTTGTTTCATGAAAGCGATTTGCTGAGACGAAATATTCTATTTTTGTAAAGCAGAAATACTTTTTAATCAGAAAAACAGAACTGGAATTTCAACACCAAATATGTCTAATATGAATACAATCAGTCATATTTACCTGCACCGGAAAGGGAGCATTTTTATTTCAATTTTCCTGTTTTTGTTTTTTTTTCCAAATATGTTGTTTACATTGAGAAATATCTAGAAATATTTGGGGTTTGGCTCCTGCTTACCTGCTGAGGTTCACATCAGGATGAGGTATCATGAGACACCTTAAGATGATTATTTTTTTTATTTGCTTCATATTCATCATTGCCTGTGCTTATATTGCCTTGCTGTTTAAAGTGGGGTTCTAGTTGTTGATTCTCATGTTAATTCATTTTTGTCAATGATCTGTTCGGCAGAAAGCAAATAAAGTTGTTAAAAATGATATTTTTTTGCGATTTGTGAATCAGTCTTTGCTACTGATGCAGAAAACAAATGCGTCAGTAGTTATTATGCAATTGCAGCCAAACCAGTGCACCAACCTTAGAACCACAGTGCCCTCTTGTTCCCAGGCAGGAGCAGATTTCTCATGGTGGACGTTACTCATTTCTCTATATAATGAGCTCAAATCTCTCTCTAACCAGACTGTAGTCGTTCAGGAGGCAGAGGGAGGAAGCCTGAAAACATCTAAGTGCTGTCACTACTTTTTCACACTCTCAGCATATTTTAAGACGCAGCTGTCAGTTTGTTTTTGTGGACGATTTCACTCCACCTATTTCCGTAGTTTCCACTGATATACATCACCCAGGGGGCACAGAGGACACTGTCAGCTTTGATTCATTGGGTTGTAATGTGAGAGTGTGGTTAAAATGCTTACATTATCTTCTCTGGAAGCACAGTTCTGCTACAGTGTAAATTCTCTCTGAGCTGGAATTTGCGAGCATTTAGGATAAATGTGAACTACAGATCTGGCGTACTATCACATTTCTGAACCTGTTAGATTTATTCACATGGACATGTACGTTTGAATTGAGGTCTAAGAAAACGACTCATTCATGTCACGCGAAATGTATAATTTTTCAATTTTTCCAAATTTTCATCTCCATTTCTGACCACTAGCTAGGACATAGTTACACAATACTACCAACACGGGGAGAATTAAGGAGAGCCTGTTTAACCCTTCTTTGTACAGAAAGAGTAAAGATAAAAAGTAAAGCCCTTATAGTCACGCGTGAAAACACCATAGCACAGCACGCAGTGTGAACTTCTTTGTCAGAGTGAAATTCTTTGTCTGCAGTTAACCCATTCACCAACCTGTGCACCACCCTTAGAACCACAATGCCCTGTTGTCATTTAAGTTGTTATATAAAAAAATTAGGAGTCATAATCGACTCACTGAAATCAAACAGGCTGCAAAATATGAAGTGGTTGTGATCCGGGTGAGCTCAAATCTCTCTCTAACCAGACTGTAGTCGTTCAGGAGGCAGTGTGAACAGTTCACCAAGTGAAGCAGTGGACTGCCACCAAAGAGGGGCGCCCGGGGAGCAATGTGTGGGGATGGTCAAGGGAACCTCAGTGATGACACTAGCAGTGTCAGGATTTGAACCCACAACCTTCTGATTGCTGGGGCCACCAGCTAGGCCACCAACTTTATTTTAACTTTATGTTGCTTTATTAAACCGTGCAAAACTTGTGAAATGAAAAGTTCAATGTCTAGAAGCCTGTGTAGACTTATTTAGTGTTTCTAAGTAAGTCTACACAGCACATTTAGTACACATCTACATTATTTAACCTCAGAAACCTATCCAGATGATCCCTGATAATGACTGGACACACTACTTGGAGTCAAGGCATCATATCTGTTTATTATGCACATTCCTTTTCAGGATTCATTAAATAGCGATTAACTTATATCCTCATTGTGTTAGTCCTCAATAAGGTATTGTCCAAAGTTTACACGGTCCACACAGGGGTTGAGACATCGATGCTGATCTATTTTCTCAGGCCTCTCTTGCTCCGGGGGCCTTTGGAACTGAAAGAACAAAACAAGCCATCAGTTAGACATTCATGAATAAGCTACATGCAAAAGGGTCCCTTTTATGCTATCCATAACAGAATAGATACATAATGCTCATTTTAATAATAATTTCAAATAAATACAAATTTATATATAAAAAAAATTAAGAGCGCTCAAATTAAGACTGGTTAAACAACACTCATGGAGAAGCTGTGGAAAGTGTGTGAAATGTGCTAAAAACAATCAAAAATATGAACTGTACTAAACAATTCACGTGTTCAAATGTTCCTGAGAAGTACAACCTATCTAAAAGACAGGAGTGTTGTTTGATTTTGAGTATTATATTCAAATACACATTTGCAACATTTTAACTAAGAAGAAGTTAAACAAAACCAAAGGCATCTGTGCTTTTACTGCTCCTAGTCCAGGAATTCCTGTGTTGTCTGCGACCAGCTCCTGTTACCTGTCATCCATCAAACTGGTTGAAACCAAAAGTTGTGGACCAGCATAAATCAAGAAATAGTAATAAAAAATGAGCAGTCAGTGGAAATAAGCACAATCAGGGTGATGTGTTTGTGAAGCATAGAACAGATCTCATGTGATCAATGGTTTAATGATCTCCAGTAAATATCTGGAATTTTTAGCAAAAGATCTGCCTGTCTCTGGAACAAAGGTAATAGTTGCTGAACACAATCAAAGTTTTGTGATGAACCTCTTAGAGGGAAGTCCACAAGAACCAAGAATATCAAGCAACATTGTGGAGTGGTCCAAGACCTGAGTTCTCAAGCCCCTACAGAAAGCACCTCTGTGCTGCTATTCTCGTCACAGGAAGCTTCATCAAATAATAACAATAATAAAATAGAAATATGCAGCAATATTTCATTTGATTAAGCTCAAAATACCACTCACTGCTTTTTTTTTTCTTTAAGATATTGATTTTAGCTCATTTTTATTTAATATAATTCTGGAGCTGACTGCACATCTGTATGCTGTAAATATTTATCACTTTTTTACTTTGGCTCTACATAGTCAGAATGACATCAAAACAAAGAAAAGCCAACACTGTTTTGTAGTGTGTGATGAACCGGATTAAACGGGAAACATCTCTGATTCCCATAATCTGATGGATCAGTCCTCAACTCTGTTTACCATCTAGGGCTCCACAGTAGTAGGACTGGCATTCAGCTCACATCCGCTCAAAGCCCTCTCATCCACCCTGAGCTCTCAGGAGCCCCCGTCAGTCTGACACCCAGACAGAGTCGCCTCCATCACTGTACTTAACCTCTGACCTGACAGAAACAACTGCTCTGACTCGAGCGTCACCCCTGTCTTTCATTTGGCGCTTTCTCCTCAACCTGGACGCCCACAACAAGCTATAATCCCTCAGACAGAGAGACAAAAGAGTGAGAGGAAAAAAAAGAGATGGTAAGATAAAACAGCAAATGAAGACAGAGAGAGAAAGACAGAGAAGGTCAGAGAGAAAAAGTGTAACAGAGAAAGAGAAAGAGAGAGAGTTAGAGAAAGAGAAAGAGAGAGGAAAGAGAATGACAGCAGTTGTGTGAGAAAAAAAGTGAGTGAAGGAGTTACTGGAAATGGCATCTGCCCCACCCCGGTTACTCACAAAACCCACATGAACCTGGAAATCAGGCCAGTTTCTGATCAGAAACGCTGCTCTGAAATGACGTTATGGTGAGAAAATCAAGGGAGTTTTGCCACATGTTGTTTTATACAGGTGTTTGTGTTCTGGACGTCATCTGAGATGGTGAGTGTGTCTCTAAGGGACATTACACACGCTGTCTTTGCAAGACTTTACAGATCTAGTATGAGTCAAACACGGCACAGAAATAAAATACACTGAACCACCTCCATGACCTGGACCTGAGATCAGGCCAGGACAGATAATACAAGGTGACACACCACAGTTTTCCCCCTTTTTTAAACACACAGCTGTGGGTTAACTCAGTTTTGTTTTTAATGTGAAGCCCCCTGGAAGCATGTCCAGTGATTTTGGAGCTGTGGGGGTTATTTTATACTGCGCCGGGTCGTATAATTATACTCCCTGACTTCACGCACAGATTAGTGTGGTTTTGCAGCTGCTCACTATTGTATCGGCCAGGATTGGATCTGTGTGTGTGTTTTTACTTCTCAAATGCCAGGCTCTGTCCCTTTTTGAGATAGTGACTTTGTGTAACTAGTCCCAGTAGGCCTGCTTTAAAGGCCAGGGCACAAAACGGCAAGCAAAGTGCCAGCTGCTGCTTTAAACAATGCGTTCTGGAATGGGGCAAACATGAAGAGACATGAGAAGGGCCCCCACACTGCCAGGGACTTACCAGCCTTAGTCAGGAATTAACTGTGACTATCGCTCCGAACTATTACCCATTCACCCGGTACTGTATTTAGATTTTGGTTTCTAAACAAAGGGTACGAGAGATGGTTTGGCCCAAAAAAAAGGCAAATCAATGTTGTAATTCAGCTCTTACCCTAAATTTAGACAAAATACTGCAGCATGTGATCAAAACAACTGCCACCATTATTACATGACTCCCTTAAATCACGTCAAATTAACATTAACCTAAAAAAGGAATGTTATCGATGCTTATTTATTTAAATGCCAGTACATCATGCAATGTCAAAAACCGCATAAACAACTCTGTTAAAGAGTACCTAACGATTTAAACAGGCAGTGCTAGCTCCTTTAAGACTGGAAATTGTCTGACCCCCTGCTATTTGTGATCAAAATGTAGGTAGATAACTTCTAAAGTCCTTTCAACATATTACCCATAATAGAAAATCTGGATATAAGCCAATGTGTGCAAAAAATACTAAAAATCACTGCTATTGTGATCTGTACACAAATATGCCATTTTGCAGTACAGACGTTTTTCCTCAACAAGTCACTAGATCCTGAATTTGAAGGTCATGAAGGAGTTAAATTATGAACACTGCTATGCATAGGCTAACTCTGATATGCACTAAATTCCTAAAACTGGCAACCTCATCAAATGTAGTAGTTCCATTGCTTTGGAAAGGGAGTTAAAGTTAAGATTACACTTCCATGCAAACTCCTTTCAATGTGAAGGAGAGTTCGCTTGTGTGTAGTATGTTTGTATGTACTATTATTTGTATTTGAACTACAAAACACCTTGTAATCAAATTATTCAGTGGCATGTGTGGGGTAACTTACATGGGACAAAATACATGAGGTTTGGAACATGTGTATCACAGGATGCTGGTAATTTTTTTTAAAGATGTTTTTAAAGTTCCCATCATGAACACGATGCTGAGTGCAGAATAATGCATGACATCAGAAGGTCTATAAATTGCATGTGCTGCATATTACAGGCTGTACAATATTATGCGTGTAGCCCCATATTCTGTTATATTTAACACGTATCAATGTTCCAAACCACTGTAAAGGACAAAAAGGTAGTGTTTTCCCGAAATGGCTACAAAGTTTATTCCACAATGGTGTCACTAATACACACCCCATGAAGTAATGCTGGCACCGAGCCGCTGGCTGTGCAGTTCAGTGGTGTTTTACACTTCATGGTTATTAGTCACAGCAAAATATTCTGCTGTTATTCACACCTTCTCAAATTTATGTGATTTTAAGTGATTTTTAGTGATTTTAGATTATTTTAGTCCAATACATTTCTTTAGGGGAATTCTAGGAGAATTCCAAAAGTAGGCCATTTTTCACCATACATAAAGTTCTGACACCAGCTATGTCTAGGCAGATCGACCACATTTGGTGAAAAAAGGTGCACCTAACTTTTGGATTACATTCAGTTATACAGTGATGTGTCATTCAGAATTGGGAATCTGTTTGGCGGTTTAGGCAGTGAATAATGATGCATAAAAGATCAGTCACAGCTACTCACTTCTTCTGGTGGTCGCTGACTCTGTTCCTCAGGACAGTTACCTGTGGCAGACACAACCAGAGATGTGAGGCTTTCTCTCAGTAACCACCAACCATGTCTGCTTCCTACTCATGCCAATCAAATGCCTGGAAGCAAGCCAAGGACGAGGTGTACAGTATAACCAGACGGGCTTGCCAAGTCTGGCCTGGGTGTGGCTGCCATGGGCGGTGAGAGATATAATTTAATGGCTCTGTCAACATACGTTCATGTAAAAGTTCCCGTTCAAGAAGAGAAGGTACTACTGGCCTTTTTCTGTTTGGTGTTTGGACAAATGGGACACGTCTTAGTGCTGGAAGCTGTACCTCATACTTCTGATGTGTATATCTGTACTGCAGCTCGAATTTCTCTGCCTCCAGTTGGTACATCCACTTCCAGAGTTCGTTGGCTTTCTCTCTGCATGGCACATCATAAACATGATTAACCAGTCGCTGAAGTGCCTGTGGGCCAGCAGTCTGTGGCTTTACAGTGTGTTAAATACACTGTGTAACATTATTAGGCTGTATTTGGGTTGAGGCAAGTCTGGTATTTATGGTAAAACGCAGCCCTACCTGAGCTTCTCATCATTCAGGTTGTCGATATTTACATCTTTGCGACGCTCATTAAGGATCTTCCTCTTCTTCTCTCTCTCTGTTTGCTTTTTCGGACCGCCGCGCTTGTCTGTCTATTGACAAGATGATATAAATCAGGTCAGTTAGGGTTATCTGGAACCATGTCATAGAAGAGCCATTTTTGGTTCCCCTAAAGAACCTTTTAACTGGTGGCCCCTTTAAAAAGACACTCTTGAAAATAATCCCTAAAAAACAATGAAAAGCTATTCTTTATTTTGAAGTGTATGTCACAGTCTTTCAATATTAATGAAAGTTACCCTTTGCATGTAGCCAGTGAACTGCAAGCTGGTCAGAACTTTCTTTTTCTTGGCATCATCATCAGCTTTCTTCTTTGCCTCTTCCTCCTCCTTCCTCGCTCTTTCTTCCTGAACAATACGACACTCATCAGTTTTACATTTGAAAAGAGCTTGAGAGGTGAATCTTTTAGGAGTGACTCACCGCCAACTTGTTTTGCCGCTCTCTCTCTTTCTCTGTGCGGATTCTCATCTGCTCTGCTCTCTCCGACCGTCTGTTTTCCTTGTTTTCAGAATGGAAAAACCAGACAACACCCAGGAAAAAACATCATTAAACAGGAATTAAAATTATGGATTAATAAAAAATAAAATTATTTGATGTGGATTAGTTCATTGGAGAGAAACCTTTTTGTCCCCCAGTGGTTTATGATAGAACCAGAGGTCACGGTATCTACAGTGTGACTATAAACTCTTTTTTGCTACCCAATTAACCTACATGTGAGTTTTCATATGCCGTGTTGGTAAACGTGTTGGTTTTTAGGGTCTGTGTTGCCATTAACACCCTGCAAGTTTTAGCATAAATGGATGTTTTAGACCAAAATATTCTCAACATGTTTGCAAAACAATGTGTCAGCAATCGGCAGATTATTTATAACTAGTTTAGGTACAAACTTCCTGTGAGGGTGCTTTCAGAGGCAGAAAGCTCTCCAGACGTCTGGTTCCATTCCTTATCACTGTGAACAATTCTGACAATACTTTACATCAAGAAACTTTGAGAAATGATTTAATTACAAAGAAATGGGAAATTTATCTATGTGCTCATATGACATCAGTAGTCCAAAAAGATACATAGATCAGTCACTGAATGAATAATCATTATAATTTTCATGTTCCTCCTTCTCCAAACAAAGAGAGCAGGTGCAAATGCAGAGTTCCATTTTCTTTTCTTTTATTTAAACAACACAAACAGGCATGAGAGCCACAAACAAAACTCAAAAGTTCTAAAGAAAGGAGACAGGAGAAACACAAACCCTATTTAGCATGACCGTGGACCGACACTAAGGTTCTACTAAGAAGAACTTAAATACCCAACTCAAAACTCCAACAAACCAATAGAAACCCAAACATCCTTTTCTCTGAGCACACAGGTCAGACATCACAATAACAGACAACAAAATAACTTAAACAGAAGAACAGAAAAGGACGGCCTCTATCGGCCGCTGACAGGACATGACAATAATGACCACATGACCACAAGGTTGGACACCATCCAGGAAGTACAAGCTACATAATTTATTTCAGTCTATTGCAAAGGAGCCATAAAGTCAAAGTCACTTCCTTCAAAAGTAAAACACAGACACTGACTCACAATTCGGCTGGTAAGGGCAATCAGTTCCTCTTCCTCTTTCTTTCGGTTCTCAAAATGAGCCTCGATCAGAGACTGAAGCTCGACCAGGTCCTTCTCCATGCGCTTACGATGGATATCCTGTAAACAACGCAGCATTTTTTGTCACTTCTGTCGAAAGCTGTGTATCCTCTGATTCAAAATAGAAATAGCACACCAATGTTATAACTGTTTCATGTTTTTAACTTGATAGGCAACAGGATAAACAGCTAGGCAACAGGATATCCCTGCTTAAATACAACTCACCTGTTAGTTGGTTCAGCTCACCCGTCACTTCACTTGTTAATTGATTTGACTTTAGTCAACTGTCATAGTTTAATCTGACCAAACAAAAGGAGGTTAGTGATTAGGGAGGGCCCAGTGATTAGAAGGCTGTGGGTCTGAATCACAAGACTGCTAACGGCACCACTGAGGTACCCTTGAGCAAGGTGCCGTCCCCACACACTGCTCCCCAGGCGCTGTGTTCCTGGGATGAAAAGGTTAAATGCAGAGGAGGAATTTCATGCTGTTTACACTGTGTGCTGTGGTGTGTGTACATACGACAAAATGGTCACTTTATTTTAAACTGAACTTACATCAAAGTCCACTTTCTCCCCATCAGGAATTTTGGGAGGTACCAGTGCTGGTAGAAAAGCTCTGGGGTAAAAAAAATTAATCAGTTTCTCCTTCCTAACAGTTAGTTAGTTAGATCTAGATATATGTGTTTCTCACGGTCACTTTTTCCACTCACTTCGGTTTTGGCTTTGCCTCCTCTGTATCATTGAGTTATTATGAAGGAAAAAAAGGAATAGAAAAAAAATGTAAACACTGTAACTGGAGGGAGAAAATCAAGCAAATGTCCTACACTTTCTTTGAAAACTATAAAAAATTGAACACTGATTCATATGACTGCTTTAAACTGCATTATAAAATACTAACTAAACTAACCAAAGGTGTGGAATTTGTTTTCCTTCCTTACCTCCCTCCCCGTGTTCTAAAGCCCCACCTAGAGAAGAAGAGAGGTCAAAGGGCTCTGGGTTATGTTATCATTGCTATGTAAAGGCAAGACCAGGCACAAACCTGATACTGAAACAGGTCAATGTTGTGAGGAACCCAAAGGCACATTGCTAGTCTTAAGTAGGTTAGCAAAGCTCGCTAATCGCTAATGGAAACCTTTCAAAGACAGATCTGTAAGATAATCTGTAGGCTGTGACCCAGTGGTGTGGGGCGGCAAGGAAGCTACAGTATATCAGTGCATAT
>JBBPDC010000109.1:18787103-18806055 GCA_037974485.1 Hemigrammopetersius urotaenia | reverse complement strand
ACACACACACACACACACACACACACACACACACACACACACACACACACACACACACACACACACACATACACACCAAAACACACATACTGCCGCTTATTGTTCAAACAGGGAACAGAAAATTGGGGAAAGTAGTCTCTTATTTTTCTCCATGGCTGTACATTTTACATTTTTACATTTACTTTAATATGGGGTTGGCCCACCCCTTGCTACTGTATCAGTTTTAGCTGTACTGGGAAGACTTTCCAAGGTTCAGAAGTGTGTTTTTTGACCATTTTTCCAGGAGAGCATTTGGCTCACAATCCCTTTCCAGTTCACCCTTAAAGGTGTTGGATGGGATTGAGGGCAGGACTCTGTGATCCATGTCCTTATGGACTTTGCTTTGTGCACTGGTGTGCAGTCATGTTGGAACAGGGACAACCCCACAATATATTCCCCCTCCACCTAACTTTACACTTGGAACAATGCAGTCAGGCAAGTATCGTTCACCTGGCAGCCGCAAAACCCAGACTCATCCATCGCATTGCCAGAGAGAGAAGTGTAATTCCTCACTCTAGAGAACATTGTTCCACTGCTGTAGAGTCCAGTGGCGACGTGTTTTACATCACTGCATCTGATGCTTTGCATTGCACTTGGTGATGTCTGGCTTGGATGCAGTTGCTTGGTCACAGAAACCCATTCCATGAAGCTCTCTATGCTGTTCTTGAGCTAATCTGAAGTCCACAGAAAGTTTGTTGGTCTGTAGCTATTGGCTCTGCAGACGGGAAATAGGAATTTAACAGACACTGGACTGGAATGGTTGTCACTCATAGAGATGCTGATTTATAAATTAATTGCAGTGGTCTTATTTTTTTCCATTTATATATATATGTACACAGTGGATTTATTTACATGTACACATTAAAGTAACTTGTGGAAATTCATGAAGAGCAGGCAACCCTTGGCCACCCTGGCCGAGAATTGACCCTAGGACCATCTTGCTGTGTGGTGACGGTGTTACCCACTACACAACCATGCCTCTCTGAGAATAACATAACTTTTGAAAAGGCAACATTCACTTTATTTCTCTAATTGTGCGTTAAAATGTACAAATGTGTGCTCTCTGTGAACGATGTGTCCTTATTTTCAGTTCAAAGGATCAAAACGTCATTTGACTAAGTAAAAGAAAGAAAGCCACTGGAGTGAAACTTTGTAGAAAATGTTTTATTGAGGAGGTCAAACACAGGTAACTCATATTCTCATTAAAATCTGAATGGACAAAGCTTTCATGGCCATTTGGTGCATCTTACATGTTCATGCACTTTTGTTCAGTCTCAGAAAACACCACGTCAGGCTATGTTGGCAGCATGGACATGTATGTAAGGTACAGCAAAGGTCTGGCTAGGAAAACAAACAACTCAGAGCAATTTAAATGATCTAAAACTAACTTTATATATGCAGGTGAAACAAACACTTATACTAAACATAAATAATGCAGCGTTAATAATGAGAGTGATCTTCAGGTGTCCTAGGCTTGAATTAGAAGAAGTCAGCATCGTCGCCTCCTCAGGCTCCTGTTAGAGGCCTGTTAAAAGAAAGATCACAAAGACATTTTGGACTGTAGTCAGTTGTAGTCAAGTGCACTTTTAGGCTAAGGGCCAAAATGTTAAAAGTGTAGATATTGATGTAATTTAGAAAAAAATATACATTTAATAGAGACTTAATATGTTACATGTAGTATGAAATACGTCTACATGGATAATATAATAAAAATGGCCTTAATGATTTCTTGGAATTAAAACAATTTTGCATCTGTAATTTTGTCAGATTTTGTTCAATGAAATCATGCTGTTTGTAAAAGAGTTTGGTTGGAAACAGTACTTTTTTAAAACATTGTAAATGATTCAATCAATTTTTTTCAGACACAGATAAGTGGATTCTCCCTTTGGTTAAGGTGGATGGAATCCTTAACATTTTGAACCAACATGAACCAACATGCCACACTGAGTGAAGAAAATTTTAAGCAATTTCCTCTGGGATCAATAACATTTTCTGATATATACAAGCTTAGTGCCAGAATCCTACAGGGACCCTGTTTATGGTCCTAACTAAAGTCCAGCTGTAATAGTCAAGTCCAGCTGTAATAGTCTTGGTTCATCACTGCAAATCACAGACTCTCAGGGGCCAGTTTGGCCTGTGGGTCACACTTTAAGTGAGACTGATTATGCTGCATGTTTGTGTTTATTTTAATAGAAAATGATGGATGATGTGTTTCATGGGTGTTTCATCCTTTTCATGGGTGTAGAAATTAACGGAAGGCAAGCCATTATTCATATCCATATAGTCTTTAGCGCAGATCTTTTGATTCACTCATGTGAGGTTTAATTAAGCACTGAGAAGATTAAGAGATCTTTTTAAGCTGAGCCTGGGGCCTGAATTTGGCCTATGGTGTCATGATGTTTCTTGTTGTGTGTGTGTGTGTGTGTGTGTTATAATCTCAGCTCTTGTGGAACACTCACTAGTTCACTGCGTAGGACCCTTAGCAGCATCAAACATTTTCTTCCGGCCCTCCATTCCAGACATGGCCTCCACGTTCTTTCTCCAGTCACTAACCTCTACTGTCTTTTCCTGCAGATCACACACACACATACGCACACACGCACACAAACACACACATACACATGCATGCACAAACACACACACACAAACATACAGAGATTAGGATAGTCACTTGTTGGCATAGCTGCAAAATCTGCTTTTTTGGCTGTGCTGACAGAGGGCAGCTACCTTCTCTGTGTCCTCTTTTTTGACTGATTTCAGGTTTGCTCTCAGGTCCAGAGACACTTTGTGTTTGGAGCCCAAAAGTGAGCGCAGGATGGCGTCTGCTGACACCCTCACCCTCCTCAGGTTGGGCCTCTTGAACTTTCCTCTCAGGTCCAGCACTTTAATGTTCAGATCTTTTATCTACTTAGAGACACAAGAGAGGTTAAGTACTTGTTTTTGTGGCATGGGAGATGGCAACTTAACCTAATATGTTGTAAAATGTAACAGGGATATTTTACATAGATTTTACTCATGCTTTTGGTTGTGTTCTCATATTCCTATAGCAGTGACACCAGGCAGATCATTCTCAAGATTTACCCCTAAATATCTGTTTAGTACCGTAAAACGTTTTTTTTTAAATCATATTTTCACTATCAGAGCAAATCTTGTATCTCCAAATTATTACATTACTGGAGCAGGAAAGAGCATTCATATCTTAAACAAAAAAATAGGATTTTTTCCAACTCTACTTTTCTAAGTCTGCTAGACACATTTTAGTTTAACAAAAAATAAAATGGTATGTTGTGCTCCAATATCTACTATAAAGCCTGGATGTGAGTTACGATAGGCCTGAAGGAGGGGTTTGACCTCTCGGGTGTTGTGCAGAACTTTGGCTTCAATGTCGTAGCGCTCTTCATCCACCACATCTATCTTGGCATGTAGTTCCTGACACAGTTCCTGTGAATGATAAGGAAACATCATGTATCATTCTTTCATTTTAAACATTTCTGTTAAAGGCTGGTAGCTCATTGAAGCAGAGATGATTGACTAATAACTAATAACTAATTATTAAAATAATAAGTGTAGTATTCCATTTATGTAGGCAAACAGCCAAGACATGTTTGGTGTCCAAATTGCTTCTTTACTTCAGTGCTGAGATTAACATTGCCTTCACTTATATAGAGTGACCATTGGTCATATGTGAACACACCACAGAACACAGAGTGAACAGTGTGACATTTTTCATGTTTGTATTCAAATGTGTCTGTTATCAAAACCACATCAGGAGTTTGTGTATTGTATATTTAGTTTTGGTGGTAACATTTGGCTTGAATAAGAAGAGATCTGATCCAGTCCTGTCACCTTTAATTAAAGTTTTCTCATTAATATGGCTCACAGTTCTAATCCACACTGAGCAGTCTGAACCGCCGTAATGAGTTGGATGTTGAGAAGATAGTTGAGAAGTTTTGGGGATACATTTACAGAAAGGATTTGGCTGACTATTGGCTTCTTGTGTCTGTAAGCACAGTTAGCCCTGTAGCTCCAGTTCTGAAGTAAAGAAGCAAAAATTGGACTCCCAACATGTCTTGTTGGAGTGTGTACATTATTATTTTTCTTTTAACCATTCCTTTAATGCAGTTTGATGCCTTGTATGTGGTGATTGTGTGTTTGTGTTTGTGTGTGTGTGTGTGTGTGTGTGTGTATGCATACATATGAGTGCATACACATGGAGAATGACTATACCTGGAGCTCTGCAAACGACATGCTGCTGGTCTGCAGGGAAGGGGCTTTCTCAGCCAGATACCTCTCCTTCTCCTCCTCCTTATCTATCAGCTCCTGCTCCAAGTCCTCTTTAGCTTTAGCCACCATCAGACTCTGCACCCACCACACACACACACACACACACACACACACACACACACATACACACACCAACAGATACACTCTCAGCGTGCTTCATCTAGATGCTGTACATTTGAATACTGAAGGACTCTTCATGAATGCTCCATCTGCTTTTACAATTTCCTAAAGATCTGTGGTGTGAAATATTACAGCACTACTTCTCTACATACCTTTAGCATCAGCTTGCGGGAAGCTGAAATCTTGGACTTTTTCTAGTAAACATCAACAAATGCACATGAATATATAATTACAGTTCACAGGTCACCTCAAACTTGTTTACTAAAAAATCCTCGTCATGATGTGACCTAACGTGCTAAATAATTTCTGCCATATTAGAATATTACACTATACACTGTTGCCTCAAATGTGAATACCTGCTTCATATTTACAGTTCTGAAAATCTGAAAACGTTTCTTTATTTATTCTTGGTCCTGTTTGCCTGTCCTGTGTGATGTGTAGAACAGTTCGTAACTGGTAAAATTTAGTCCCCTAAGATGTAAACAAGGTTTAGTTGTTTAACTTAAGAGTTTTAAAGAGACACTAGCGTTATACTGTACATTTTCAGCAAATAAATAAATAGAAAATTTTAAAATAAAGAGTCTAGAGATGGCATTTAGAGACAATGCATATATATAATAGAAGGAATGATATATAGATTGTTTTATTAAGAATTGTTTGTTGGTACGTACCTCTTGCCTGGAAAATAAAAAGAAGGCAATTCAATTTAGTAGCTTGGGGCAAAACACAGTTTCTGTTTTGTCTTCAGAAAGCATTTGGTAGAACTTAACTCAACAACAACAAAAAAACATTACTACTATCACTTACAAAAAGCTGTAATTATTTATTAAAATAACAATGCCTCTAAGAATAGATCTCATTTATCAAGAGGGCCACTTGGGAGGATAAGATGGAAAACAGAAAACTTACTCAGGCATCTTCACGATGTGGATTCACCCTAGAGGACGAAAATAAAGTTTTTTGTTTCTGAAGTCCAGGACCATGTGAAGTGCTTACTGCTTTAGATGTGCAGATGTATGAGAGACATCATGTTTTACTCACCAGCATTCCCAAAATAAGGCACTGTGGGCTAACAAGTTAATGCCAGTTCCATCCTTTAAGTGCTACTAAGACATGCTTAAGGAGTTCCGAGTGTGTTGTTAGACATGCTTATCTGTAAAATATTTTCTACTCTTCTGTAAATAAGTACATTTAAAGTTCCCAGTGTAAATGTATAGTATACAGAATATACTGAGTATACTGAGGAAGGAAATCAACCAGTCTTGATCTAGGGTCTTGCACAGTAAAATAACTGTATCATCATTGCATTTTATTATGAAGGTATTTCAAAGATGGTTCTAAATTGTGAAGTGGTCCATCACTGAAGCAAAGCTGAGACCCAGTTCCCAATGAAGCCAGTAAAGGTTATTATTAATGTCCCTGTAAGCTTGAATCCTCAGTTGGATCTTCCAAAGCATCAAGCCGCTCTGCTGTTCATCTGTGGGCCACTTGATGTGATGAAACTAGCCACACAAATACCCCCCTCAGAAACACTGCCCAAGTTAACCCCTTAAAAAGAAAGTGTTGGCAGACATGCAGTGTGTTGGGGGGATGGTGGCATGCCAACTATTTCAGACAGATAACAATCCGGCTTTCTCCTGCCCATTTCCAACAGAGCTGGGCCACAAATAGACCTGCATCAGTCCTTTTAAAGAGCCACAGCCCTTCAGTGGCTTTTACAAGAACTTTCACAACATATATGCTACATATTCTAAATATGCTATATACAATAGTGATGTAATAAATACCTGTACAAACTAGTCGTATTAATATTACGCATTTTAACACACATTTTTGAGTGGAAGTGATCAGCATTTGAAATAAGAATCAAAATTTCACCATAACAACATGCACCACTACTTAATTTCTACAACTTAGTCACTTCATACCGATTTGTATATTACAAAAGTGTAACAAAAATGGCATGAAATACAAAGAAAATGTACAGTAATTCCTTGTTCTAGCCTTTAGCAGGAGCAGGAACTTTTTGAAAATATCTGTTAAAGTTTAAAAGCGTGGTCTTACCTCTAAATGCCGTGACGGGTGGAGAGATGCACCTCAGAATGATGCTCTGGAACAATGTCTCCTTTTAAGCCAGCCTCTTATTGTTCTCTCCTTGCTTGTTACTGGATGATATTAATAGACACACACAGACACACAAACTTTTTTTCTCTTTGGTGTTGGCGGCCCATGGCCAGATCCTGCAGGATCCCTCTGTCAGTTCACTGACCCCCAATTTAGCATCGGTTTCAGTGTGAAAAATACTTAGATACTACAGAAAGTGATAAAACTTCAGTATTATCAGTCAGAACTAGAAGAGAAAAATACTTTTCTTGTATGACTGATCTTTTGTAGTCATGCCTTCAAGAGACGTTCAGGTATTTTAAAACAAGTTTCCTGTTTTTTTTCCCCAGGTTTTTAAGCTTTTTGTGTTCACGCTGCTTCCAGGAAGTAATGGGTTCGATTCCCAAGACTGCTAAGCACCACTGAGGTACCCTTGAGTAAGGTGCCATCCCCACACACTGCTCCCCAGGCGCTGTGTTCCTGGCCGTCTGCTGCTTCGCTTCGTGAATGGGTTTAAATGCAAAGGTTGAAATTCTGTGGTGTGTTCACGTATGGTCACTTCTTCTTCTGTCTTTCATTAATCTGCTAACATCTGAGTCTCTGGGCCAGTGTTGGAGACTTTAAATTTACTGACAGACAGTAACTACCAAGGTAAACTATAAAGCAAAGCATGTAATGAACCCCAGAGCATCACACCTGTATGAGCTTGTTGAACATAATATTTCAATGGACATTATTATGGATGTTAATATGAAGCTGTACTCTTTTGGAAAGGATTTCCACACAAGTGGAACGTATGGACACCTGCTTGTTTTTGTGGTAATTTGTGCCAGTTCAGTCAAAGTAACATTTGTGAGGTTAGACACTAATGTTGGAGAAGATCCAGCTCACCAGGTGACTACTTGAGTTAAGGCCAAGGCTTTGTGTAGGAAACTGGAATTCCTTCCACATTTGACTTTAGTATGTCTTTATGGACATTGTTTTGTGCTTTGGGGCAAGAGCCTTCCCCAAACTGTTACATCAACATACTGTTCACTATCACTTTCATGCCAAAACCCTGAAAATGCCAGGGTAATAATAGTCAGAATAGTCTGGACGAAAAGCCCCAGACTATTATGCCCCCTCCACCAAACTGTTGTTACTGTGCAGTCTGGTAGGTTCCTGTGAAATCTTAAAAAAATCATAAAAGAGACTTGGATGTGATTAATTGTTTATTAGTATTGTTAGTATACATGTTTCCAATTCAGTGGAAACAGCCCAATATATCAAGACATAAAATGCAGAATATAAACAACAACATTCTAATCATGGTGACTGGCTTCATACAGCTCCAGAATAGTAAATGATGATGCAAACAAAGCAGTGTGTATTGAGGAGAACATTATAAAGCAGTTTGAATGGGAGGGGAATATTGTAGAACAAAGTGAACAGTCTACTGCTGTGAGAATTGAGGACGAGAAGATTTTAGAATTTTGTGAATAATGTGATTTTTAGAATAATGTGAAGGGGGAGAACATTACATAATAGTTTCAAAAGGAAATTAACATCAAGAAGGGCTTTCTAGTGTAACTAGGGGAGAATGTGGAATGTCCTCTAATGTGGAACACCAGGAGCAGCAGGTATCACCACTACAAGGAACCAGGCCTGGGAGAACTGGTCATTCATCTGCAAACACTGTTAGCCATCATATGTCCTGTTGTTCTTGTTTTTAGCTAGGATGCAACAGAAAGGTGTATTGTCTGATGGACCCCAAAGAATGGGTGGAGGCACAAGACTTGGACTTTAATAACTTGAGATACAACAAAATAAAAAAGAATTGTGACTGTACTTCAACATAAACCACAGATGGCTTATGACTGAAGACTCAAGAAATGGAATAAACATGCAAATAGGTTTGTGTCCTGTCATAAGAATGCCAGAAAGTATATTTGGTAAAGACCTCTAACAGCAACTTCAAACTATGGTTAGCTTATTTTATTTCTTTCAGCGGAAAGTGCGACTGAGACTGAGGAAAGTGAGAGCTGAGCATCAGTTACTGGGTCCTGATACATAGCCACAACTTTGGAAGGTGTTGGAACAAGATGGTTAAGTCGTGCCTTGACTTAGTAAGGCATGGGATCCTTTACAAAGTTGTGGCTACACATTAGGATACCATTCTCATGCCTTAGTGGGTCATTTTTATTAAAATAGTGTGTCAACAGCAGGGCCCTGAGGACATTCCTTCTTAATGCAAATAATGTGTGTCCACAGTACACTAAATCAGGAGCATGACCACAACTTAACTATCTATTTCCAATGCCTTACATTGTGACACATATACATTGTTCTACACATTAGGATCATATTTCCGCACCTTAGTAAGTTATTTTTATTGACAGATGTCATTACATGACTCTGTAGGGCTCTTTAATGTAAGCTCTGTTCAGCATAGTGGTTTCAATTCATTTAGTTTAATATTTGAAAGTTTACTGTTTAAAGTATTGTTTGACAGCACTTAGGCCAACGCAGGGTTACATTTATAGTTGTAACTATGTATGTGACAAGTACGGATTCTTGAATGGATTTATTAGGGTTGGATCTTAAAGTGGTAAAAAGTGTTATTTGCATATATTATGAACATGCTACAATGTTGCCATCAGTTTTGGTGTTCTGTGCTGAAATAATATTAAAATTGCTAGAGGATGCATGCTGACTTGTTTAGGAATACCAGGACTCAGGACTTTGGGATTTGGGTGTCAAAACTGTTGCAGTACCTCAAGACCTGTTAAAAGCAGCTCAGTGACTTCTAGAAGATTCTTCTGTGTATAGCCACAGAAATGCCTAAGGAATCGTGAGTAATGGCTGTGCTGTTAGAGATGCACTCCATCCCAAGCCCCCCATGCAGCCTTGCCTCTGATTAATATATTAACTGTAGACAGCTCTAATCTCTCTGCCTTGATGACTGGAATGTAATATACCCCATACACTGGCGGGGCTAAACATAGAGCGCTGTGCCAGCTGATGCTGCCACTCGTGTCTTCTTTTATGGACTTACGGATGTCTGTGTCTATCGATGAGCTTGCGGTATTCTGTCTGCAGTATAAGAGTGCATGAACCCTTCGGTCTTATGGAACCAGCTTGTTTACTGGTTTGTAAATGCCACCAGTACTGCATACCTGAGCTACTGTTACCTGTACCTGAGCAGCAGCCCAGAAACGTGTGTGTTATGTGGTGTGTGTGTGTGTGTGTGTGTGTGTTCGTGTTTGTGGGTTTTATTTCTTTCCATAAATCAAGGATTGTGTGGGTGATTATCAGTTCATGTCACATTATCCTTGGCTGCTGCACTCGAGGTGTATCAGCATTAATGCTGCTTTGGATGTGAGTGGGTAATGGAACATGACTCAGATGCCGGAATCATCCCCATTTGCTGCACCAATAGACCCTCTCGCAGATATTCCAAGCTAAAGAGAGATCAAGAAGCCCACCCCGCTTGTGAGAACACCTGTTATGTTCACTAGCGAGGCTGTATCTGTTTCTTGATGGTAGTTATGTGTATTGGCCTATGTTGCAGCCTTTCAGGCTTAAGAAAATGTTTAGAGAAAAATGTATATTTTCACGATTTTCCTCTTCTCTAAAATCTATTCCCTGAAGTTTGTTTATTTAATTTAGCATTAGTCAAGTAGATGTATTGCCATTTCACCCTTATGCAGAACACCGTGAAACCAAACAATGTTCCTCCAGCAACATGAGAACCAAAACAGAAACACCACAAAACTACATAAGTGCAGACAGGACAAAATACACAAAAGTGAAATAAGAGCAAGAAAAACATGAGCAACAAAACAACAGGACAAGACAACTTCTGGTGCAGTCGATGTTTGAATGATTACGGTATTGTGACAGATACTACATCCTGGCAGTAGGAGTGCAAAAATGCAGGATATGGGTAGAACAACAGCAACTAATCACTGTGAAAAGATGCCAGCAACAAGACAAAGGGAATGTAGTATATAATAAATTATGGGTGTTTACAGTGCCTGCTTTTTTGCTCAAGGTAGAACTGTTCATTGGGTTTATCAATTGTAGGAACTACCTGTAATTCAGGGCTGACAACTCTCACACACTGAGTGTTCCACAGCCCTCATGCCACACGTCTTTCTTATGTTCACTTGTCTTCGCTTCTCTGATGTTCCTCTGAGTAGCACTACATACAGCAACAAATCAATGCAATGCATGTTCCAGTGGAGCAGCCATTCACAATGGAGCTAATGTTCTCCCACTGTGGCATCCATGCAGGATCTCGGATGGACGGTGTGAATCTGCAGATTTGAGCTAGTAGAAATCAGCCACATCCAATCCAATCCTGTGGGTGGTGCTGTTGTGCTTAGATCTACAGGAGTTAAAAATAATCAGCTCCTGATCACTTGATAACAGGTGGTAAAACAATGTTTCCAAGGCTTAAGCCTAATATTAATGATGTTCTTCTCTGAAAGAGAGGGAGGGCCTAACTGTATTTGCTCCTTTATATAATGAGCCTGATTGTGCAGAACAGACTGATACAGATGGAGGGAGAATCAGAGAAAATCAGAGGTAAAAGCAGTGTAAGGTGTCAGAGCACCTGGATCAGCTTCAGACCACAAACAGGCTGTTACTGAAATAATATGGGATATTAGCATCAGCATTCAGTTACATCATGGTCTGGCTTGACGTAATTGAAAGTTAATACCTTTTAAAACAAATCTAGGTTACTGGAATGCATGATATACTCATTTGTGTACAACAAAGGTATTCTTTGAGTCCTGTAGAAGATAGGCATCCAGACTAAATGTCAGTTTTTATTTATGGATCCGGGATTAAGATCCAGGCCCCGAGCCTGCTAACACACTCTGCTCAGCCTTGTGTCAGGAAACTTGTGTCAGGCAGTGCTTTGTTGTCTCACTATTTCCACTGTAAACTTTAGCCCTCGCATGACTCAGTTAGGTCAAATCATTTCAGTGTTCTTCGGCTACTGAATTGTTATTTACAAAACTTGCACAGAAAAATTACTAAACTTGAACAGAAAAAGGAACTTGAGCGCCGAATGCTCTGAAGAGTTTGATGTGGTGCCCTCTGGTGGCAAAGCGGCAAATATCTTTACATTTTTTACTGAGACCAGCTTTTTTAAATTCAATCAAAATGAAAAGTGAGCTTTTTGCCTTTACTTCTCTCCTGAGTGCACCAGTGAGAGGGGAACTACTTATAACAGTTTTCTATTTCCCTTCGGCCTAACCCCTGCCTGTTCATCTAGCCTGCTTGATCACCAGCGGGGCTCCGGGATACCACCCCATCCCAGATCTGCCTTTGCTGTGGTCCTGTGTCCTAGATTGGTCCTGCTGCCCCCAATCTTAGGGTTATTGCTGCTCAGAGCTCTGTTCTTGTTGCTGTGGACTGAAGAGTCTCTGACTACTCCTCACACATCCTCCGACAAAAACAACCAATTCTGCTACCTATAGGCTACCAGCTGTTTAGCAGAGATTAAGTGTGTATATGATGGCCTCTCATGTTTAGTTATCTTCAGAGGGCCATTTCTTTTATTCTCCCTCACTCTCCAGGGTGACCAGAGGAGAGTGGATCCTTTTTGAGTCTTGGTTCCTCCCAAGGTTTCTTCATGTAAACAAACAAGGTAAAGAAACAAAGTGGTTAAAACAAATGAACCTTCATAAGGACGAATGAAACTGTTAGGCACTTCATGTTTTGAATTGTCTCAACAGTTAAAATAAAAGGTCAAAGGTGAGCTCTGAACTATCAAAATATCATTTGATGTACTGACCTGGAGGCTTCAGTATGCAAATGAGGCCTCTAACCAATCACAGTGTTTCTTACTGCACATAAGTGTTTGTGTGTGTGTGTTTGATCAGTCAAGCTGTTTGTGTAATATGCAATACAAAGCAATATAATTGCAGTACTGGTATGTTTTCTGAATTGTGCAAGCCAGAATTTCCTCACCAGCAGCATGCCGCCGTTTCCATGCCAACATGACCCTCGCCAGGCCAGTGACAGGCTCGGACAGATAAACAGCCTTTGTTTCTTTCCAACACTCACCGCTTTTTGATGTCTTAATGATGTCAGAAGTAAACACATGCAAAAAGCTCCTCTGCTTGGACAGGCTACAGTGTTTATCCGGGCCTGTAGCCATGAATGTCATGGCAGTCTCAAAAAGACTCTTCTGGAATAGTCACAAATATGTTTCTCCTTCACAGAAACAACCTTTGGAACATTCTCCATCGAGTGTGTCTTTCATTCTGGTTTTTGAAACCCTAGTGACAGTTTAATATGTGTCATCCATTCAGACCAATAAAATGACTCAGTGTTGCTTAAGCGGAGCAATGCTTTATTTGGAATTATTTAATAAATTAGCTCTTTTAATCCATCATTATTTCAAAAACTATATATAAACCCCAGCATAGTGAACACTTGGAAGATGTTGCCATGCTACTTCTTGGATTTGGTCAATGCTGGTTTTAATGACAGTTTTAATGTTTGAAAAGCCTTTTCATGTGTAAAATGTGTAAATTTAAGACAGTGATAAGTGTAGAAGTTCAAAAAGTCTTCTTTGGTCCGTTGCTCTACTGGGCATGGGCTAGAGCTCCTGCTCCCTGGCCAAATCCGAACCCCTTTGGCCCAAAGTTCTTGGCGTAGCACCCTGAGGATCAGAAGCAAAATATCACATGATCCAAATTTCTTCACGTTGTCTACAAAAAGGCCCTGCATTTTCCTGCCTTCTTTTGAAAAAGACTTTGAATGGGGTATGTAAACACTGTTCGTGTTTCAAATAATTTTCACAAAGTCCATACAGTCCATAAATGGAAATGAAGCTGCAAACAGCCCATGAAAAACATCACATTTTTTGGCCTACAGCACTTCAGGCCCCTCCATTCACACAAACTTGCCTGGAAGGTTTTTTAATCAGGCACAACACAGGACAGGACAGCCAATCAGAGTCCAGATCATTTATATACATCAGCCTGTTTTATGCTATGACAAAGAGCTTAAGAATAAGGCCTAAGAGGAGATTGGGAAATGCTCATGGAAATATGAACCATTGTCTCCTTTGGGATATAAACCCACATAAAGAAGGTAAGAGGATATCAGGGTGAAAAACCACATGAAAAATGTAGGATATGGGCCCTTTAAACAACATATAATTAAATACAGCGGTGGTGTTGTGCATGTAACACAGTGTTGCTCAGATATAGAAGTCATAGAGCAGGTTGTGAGCTGAACATGTCTGCAGATCTGTGTGGATCTCTCTTATAAAGTATGTGAAGCCAAGTGGAGTCCTGACCTTTGCAGTAGACTTCACCGTCTTTATCAGCTACAGTGGTGGACTCCAGACTCTTCCCACACTTGGCGCACCTGAAGCAGCTCTTATGCCATGACTAGAAGCAAACAAACACACAAAGGAAGACCCTCTTCAACACTTGCACACTCCTCCACTTAAACCCTTTTCATTTCTTGAAGAAATCCAGGCTTTAGGTTACACTGGAGTTGAAATGATAAAGGTTCAATTCTGCAGGGCACCTTAGCATTAAAGAAGCAACTGCACAGAGAATCTCATGGGAAAGACTTCACTTACATTCCCAGCACCCACCACCTTTTCAGCCGCGTAAACGGCTTTGCCACAGCGAGGGCACACATCCGAGCTGCCGAACTTCTGGGCGTATTTGGAGGGGTTGGGGTTGTTGGTAGGACGATGTGGCTGTTGCCTGGGAGTAAAATGCGTTCACTTTGAATATTTTACATGGACTGAGAATGAACTGTTCTGGTTATATAAGAATTGTAACCAGATAAATTCGTTTTTCTTATCTGAGCTTTTCCCCCTGTCATTCCTTCCCTTCGGGATGCATTTCAAGGAGCAGTTTGGCAAATCAAATTTACATATTTTCCTCTCACCCCAAATCAGCCAACACAAACCCGATGCTCGAAATTTGCTCCTTTGGTTTTACAATTGACAGTGTAGATGAAAGTATGTAATAATTACTTACACATCCCATTTGATTGTTTTATCAGAGATGTTTTTGAAACTGTATGACTGGCACTATGCACATAATCAAAAAAGATACTTTTGTCCATTTTTATAGATAATAGTGTTAATTACAGTATCAGCAACCACATAAGGAAGTCTGTTAGAGATTTTTACCTGATTTGAGGCATGTGTTTGCATGATGATAACTAGTGTAGGATAAACTTTACTTTACTGCATTTACTATATTACATTATCCATGTATCAGCTGTACTTGGGACTAAAGAGAACTGTGTATCTTTCATTTTAGCTTCCCAAGGAAAGACAATACTTTGTCAAAAATATTGATTAAAACTGATTTACACTAGAAGCTTTGTCTATAAGGCCTAGGTTGGCAACTGCCTGGGGCCACTAGTTAAACAAATTCATCTCCCTGTTCAAAAAACATGCCAGGGGCCCAAGGAGGTTAAGTCTGTCCATACTTTTCAGAAATATTCCTCACTCTTGTTTTTTCCATCCTTTCAAGCTTCTAGTGGAAACCACCTCTTGAGTTATAGCTTTCAAAGAAGAGTTTCCAGACCGTATGAAGAGCCTCTACTTACTCCGTCGGCTTAATCCCCAGTGCTTCGCCCGTGTCCATGCTCAAGGTCCCTGCCCCACCTCCAAAACCGTAGCCTTTTGGACCATATTTTTTGCCGTAGCAGGACTTGCAGTAGATCTCGTCCACGTGTACGGCCACCGTGGTGCTGTCCAAGTTCTTCTTGCACACCACTGTGAGGCAGAAAACATTTCACTGCTGAGTTACAACCTGCCAGTGTTTATATACTCTTTTAAAAAACAACATGAAAAGAGGGGATGCTGTAAATTAACAGTTGAGTCATAAACTCACTCTAATTACCTTTAACTTTATTGCAGCGATGGCAGGATTCTATTTTCTATGTGTCAAGTCTCATGTTCTGGCGTTTGCCTAATATTGCCGTATGTAGAAAACTCAGCATGATTATTTCCTCTATTCTGCATGCTGTGTGGTCATGCATATATACAATGATATAGGTTTACCTATATACATATATATTTTCATACAAACAAATGTCTATATATTTTTGTATTATTTGTATAGTGTACTATTTATATTATAATGTTAGCGTTTATTCTATTGTTTTTGCTGCTCTTGTTTTTGTATTGGCCACTTTCTGCCATAACAATGCAAATTTCCCACTAGAGGGACTAATAAAGGTTTATATTATCATATCTTATCATATATTCTCTGCCATAGTTATCACTCAATCAGTCGTACTCTGAGTTACGTTCATGAACTGCACAATATGATCTTTTTGATTTCCAAAAAATTATATAAACAGCCATTTGCCGTCATCATAATGACCACCCCAGTCCAGTAACAGCACAGTTTTATCTCTGACACATTGCTACCACTTGTTTACACAGACCAACAGGCATGCTGTCATCTGCTGGCCTGAGTGTTAGAGTCAAGCACACACTGCAGTCCCATATAAGGCAGACCCAGCCACAGTGACGTCCATTTACTGACCTAATATGGGGATGCTTGTTAAAGTAGAAGAGATTTAGAAGCTTTCCTACTGCACTAACAGAAGCCAAAGACTGCCTTCTCTCGTTTAGGATGTCTCAGGTTGTTTCTGCTGCTGTCTGAGTTTCAGGGACACATCAAACAGCCAATTAAAGAACATTAATGCACCGTTTTGGAAGAGGAATGGCTGGGTAATGTTACTGGTTGGTGACTTACTGCAGAGAAAGCAGGACTTGTGGAAAAACTTCCCCTCGCATTGGACTTCCTCTGCAAAGTACACAGTCTTCTGGCAGCACCCACACCTGTTTCCTCCTCCGAGTGGCATCCTGAACACACATGAACAGCACAGGATGCATCATGCATTATGTTTAGGTCATTAAAAGAATACTCCAGCACTTTTCAGCATAATCTGCAGCATGCAGTTGATCCGTATGTATAGTACTTATGAGGCATTTGCCTGTACATAGTAAAAGAATAGAAAACTCATTGCCTCAGTTATAGTAGATGTCAATGGATAAGAAGTTAATGTTCCCTGATGCAACACAGGGCTAAAAAAAACATTGGAATACTCCTTTAAACGTTAATCTTTTCTTCTGCCATAGGACGGAGAAAAACACTCGTCTCCGGAGAATAGATGGTATCATGCTATAAGTACACAGTGATAATTCTGGTAGTGCAGTTTACATTATGGTAAACAGGAAAGACAGTTACATCCAGAATGCTTGTTACTTTTTCTTTTGCCAAGACTAAAGTTGTACAACTTCCAGCCAGCATAAAAGCAAAACAGAGCCTCACACACAGCCATTTATATTTTCCTCCACATCCCAGAATAGGAGTTCTCTGGCTGAAGCCTGCTCTGCAGCCCTGTTGCACATTAGCAGACATTAGAAGGACATAATATGGAAAGCATCAGTATCACATACCTGCAGTTTGTGTGTAGGTAGAGCTCTGGATGGACGCAGCTCAGGGACAGTTGTGCCCGGTTTAGAGGAGCCCCAATAATATCAGAGTGGATTAGAGAGAGGGAAAAGTGAGTGGGACAGTGGAAAACAGTGGAGGGAGGGAGAGAGGGAGGGAGGGCAACTCCCTGGAATGACGCAGATTTCTGTCATTCCTGACTTTCATCTGGTTCCTCTCACACCCAGTTATGCAATTTCTTTCACCACAGCTAAACCTTTAGACAGCAGACTAAATATTCTGTGAATTACTTGGTAACCAAGTTTCTATACTATACTTCTGTTTTTGTTCGTTTAACTTTTGACTGTTCGTTTTATTTATCAGTATTTATGTACTAATCAGTACAGTCTATATAAAATGCTAGATATTCTATGAAGTAAAGTGTGAAGTGACCATTCTGTCATAGGTGAACACACCACAGCACACAGTGTGAACTGTGTGAAATTCTTCCTCTACATTTAAATCTATTCACAAAGTGAAGCAGCGGGCAGCTAGAACACAGCACCCAGGGAACAGTGTGTGGGGATGGTACCTTACTCAAGGGTGCCTCAGTAGTACCACTAGCAATCTTGGGGATATAGTAATTTATGTGGTCTATGTTATAGAGAATATAGTTATAGTAAAACCAATTTTAATAGATGTACAGATCAGACATTGTAATGTAAGCCTTTCCAAGTTATTTTCAGATTCAGAATTGTTCACAGTGGATGTTCAATGTGTCAAAAAAACTCTCTCACGGAAAAGTATTACATGAAATGGTTAGGAATACACAGTCTGATGCCTCGGACATGATGTGAAAGTTTTGAGACCCCAGTATTGTACGAAATCCAAACCTGTTATTTTCTCCGCAATACACCATTACACAGCAAACCTCTATGAATGACTTTGTTTACTTTTCAACAGTTTTAAAGCAATCTGGAACAACCTTTAAAATTCTTCATTCATATTATTCAAAAAGTCATGAATAGAGATTACCATTAATGAATTAAGAACTGAATTATTAAATGTAATTCAGTTTTAGAAATTGCTGTGTGATCTCACATATGATCCGGTTTGACTAAAGAAAGTCCTGGACTGTTGGTGCTGATAGTGCAGGCAGTGGTAGACGTCTGGCTTTATTTCCATACAAGGTGTTTGTTATGATAATCCAGGTCAGTGTGAGTTCATGTCATTCTCCCAATTACTCACTCTCTCCACAGACCAGATACTCTATCTGCTCCACTCACACAGATTTAGCACAGAGCGACTGATTTGGGATATTTTATTATATACCAATATTCCCAGAATTTTGACCTTTGCTTTTATGTCATAACATTCTGAAGCTTTTTTATTTACTTATACTGAAAATAAACATGAACAGTTTTACTTTTTTCCATCAGACATACTATTGACTTTTTTCTGTACTGTATTAAAGATGTATAAAAAAATAACAAGCTCTATATGGCCAAAAGTATGTAGACACCCCTTCAAATTTTTTAATTCAAGCATATATATAAGTGTACAGAATAGGGTGTAATGAGTAGTGACTAGGGCTGGGAAAGTTAGCGCGTTATTATCTCAGGTTTTTAAAATCCTTTTATTTTGAAAGCACCGGCTTTCACCGAAGTACCGCGCGCAGGGGTGAACTGGGACTTTCTTTACCAGGTTGGGTTTGGCATCTCGGCCGCATCTTGGGCCTTTTTGCAGAACGCACGGATTGCCAGTCCGGCCCTGAACACCGGCGCTGAGGTATTTAATATGGACAAAAGTAATGGGACATCAGACCCCCGCGAAAACCAGCCGACACGTACAGCGTTCCCATTACTTTTGTCCATATAAGACTCCTGAACACTGGTTCCGCCCACGTGCTTTGCAGCTGCTGTATTGGTTGTGCCCCCATGCTCTGGGAACTTGTTTTTCAATAACAAGCTAGATAAAACGTG
>JBBPDC010000109.1:18763960-18787003 GCA_037974485.1 Hemigrammopetersius urotaenia | reverse complement strand
CGTTAACGCGCGATAAAATAATTGTCGGCGTTAAGTAAATAATGCGTTAACGCGATAATAACGCGTTAACTTTCCCAACTTTCCCAGCCCTAATATATATATATGTGTGTGTGTGTATATATATATACTGTATATGGGATTCAAAGAAGACCCCAGATGTTCCCGAGTGCATTTTGAGGTGTAGAAGTACTGAACTAAAATATATATGCAGTCTGACCACCCCCACTGCTATGACCACCACTCAGTCCAGACACAGGCAGCAGAGCTAATCCAACATCTGCTACTGCGTCTAATCTGCCTTCTCAAGTCAGTCATAGGGCGAATTAAGCGGTGATTTGGACACTAACTAAAAGGCTCAGGGGTAAACGGAGGATAAAGGATGAAGAATGGTTTTCAGTCCAGAGGGGAGGAGATTGATCTTCATTTTAAACCACTTCACGAGACACATAATCAGTGGTGGTTTTCATGACCTCATGAGTGGCCAGGCCAATAGGTTTAGATTAAGACTCTCATTATCTAAAGGGTTCTACTACTGGTTTTAGCTAGCAAGAGACAATACCGCATGCATCAGACATGCGCTTTAAAGGGTCATATCCTCCTTTTGTCTAGGTATTTTAATTTTCCTTTTGATTACTTTATGCACAATAGACAGGCATAATTAATTTTCACACGTCTGTTGCTTCCATTGATTCATACATGTTTTTGTTACTGTACCTTTAAAGCCACTAAATGTAAATTAACATTTTCTGATTGGCACTTCTGTGAAATTCGAAGTGGTACTTTTTAAGAACTTTTTTAAAATTGTGGCTTTTTCATATTGCTCTGAGAATAAATATTTTGCTGTAAAAAGAATAATTTGGTGGCTGGGGAGTTGCCCCTGCATTTAGAAGGTCGTGGGTTTGAATCCCAGGACTGCTAGTGGCACCCCTGAGACTTCCTTGAGCGAGATGCCGTCCCCACACTGCTGTCCGGATTCTGCTTTTTTAGTGCAGAACTGGAGCTACATGGCCAACATAGCCAACAAATCAGCTTTAGCCTTACAGATGTAAGTTTAAACTAAGGAAGCAATACTTGGACTCAAAAAATGTCTACATTTGTATATCTGGTGCAAGTAAAAAAAAAAGGTGTGAATCAGAATTTCTGAACTAGTGCTATATTTAATGTAACACAATTGAATATAGTTCAGTCGTATTAGACAGCTTTATCCAATTGTCTCAACAGTGCAGTTCTCCTGGCTATTCTGATGATAGTCACTCTCATTCTGCAGCCTCATTTTAACACACTGGTTCTCATGTGATAGAACGGATCCCCTACATTCCTGTGGGGGACGGACAGCGTGTTTTTAATTGTGTTAGTTGTAGGACAGACTGGTCGGCTGAAGTGAATGGATGGAGAATTGGATTAGGAGTGACTGGTTCTGGGAAACGTGCCTTTAGAGAGATAAAGAGAGGAGAGAAATGTAGAGGGGGTGGGGGGGGGTGGTTTAAATCCGCCAGTGCCCACGACCTTCAGACAAAACTGATGATGTCATACTTTGGTGCTGTAGTTAGAGGCTTAAATACATGCTGACTAAAGATTGACTCAGGAAAAGATCATCCAGTATCACTATACATTTAACATGATAGTTAAGCAAAAAATTCCCATATTTGTGCAATTTTCAGTCTCATTCATTCTCATAGCAGCCCCCTGTAACCCCCGCATGCAGACAGACCGCATGGTTTCCTCTCTCTCCTTCTCTCTCTCTCTCCTTATTTCTCTCTCTCTTTCCTTATTTCTCTCTCTCTCTTTGTCTCTCCTTATTTCTCTCTCTCTCTGTCTCTGTTTCTTGCGCTCTCTCTCTCTCTCTCTCTCTCTCTCTCTCTCTCTCTCTGCCTCTCTCTCTCCTCCCCCTCCATCTCATGATTTCTCCTCCTTCCACCTCCTGCTGCCACCGCTGAGCTAAATCTGTTTTGAAGCATCTTCTTCCCAACCTGCCATGCTTCTCTCCCTCTCTTTCTTTCTTTCTTTCTTTCTTTCTTTCTTTCTTTCTCTCTTATTACTCTCTCTGTTTTCTTCTCTTTCTGTCTTCCCCCATCTCTCTCTTCTTCTCCCATCTCTTTCTTTCACACTTTTTCTCCCTCACTCCCTTCCTTCTCCTTCTGTCTGACTTTTTTTCTTTTTCACACTTTCCTTCTCTCCCCCCTCTCTCTCTCCATCTCTCTTAATTTCTCTCTCTCCCCTCTCTCTCCATCTCTCTTCCTTTCTCTCACCCACCTCTCTCTCCATCTCTCTTCATTTCTCTCTCTCCCCTCACTCTCTCTCTCTCTCTCTCTCTCTCTCCATCTCTCTTCATTTCTCTCACCCACCTCTCTCTCCATCTCTCTTCATTTATCTCTCTCCGCCCCCCCCCCCCCCTCTCTCATGCTGACGAGACTGAACCTGACACAGAGAGGGACCTAGAGAAAAAAAGTTGAATCTGGGTCTCATTCTAAATTTAACAAGTGAAAGCAGGCCTGTTATATAAAAACAGGACAAATGGCATTGTGAAGTCAGTCAGGGGCTCAGTGTTGCATGCTGAGTGTTTAAACCAAGCTTGACTAAAAACTGCAGATCTGTCCTGTACACACTCCTCATAGCAGAGCCCCCAGCACCAGGCTGTGTGGGGGGTGTACTGGGATATTGAGTGCCTCAGGCGTCATTGGGACAGTGGTGTCAGTGTCTGCAGGAGTGAAGCATGATGATCGGCTGTCACTGGCAGAGTGAGGTGTGCCATATTCATGGTGTTTGATGCTAAACTGGTGACTGAAGTCCAGCTGACCAAAAATCAAAAATAAATTCTGGCTACAAGAAGGACGTAACCCCTGAGAAGTGGAGGGTAGCTTCGGCATGATGTCATTGCCAATAGACAGATGAGGCACTGGTGTGTGTGTGTGTGTGTGTGTGTGTATAACTATGGTAGCAGCTATAGTGGAGTGTGTGTGTTATATGAGTAGTATTCATGCACATGTGGTGGTATCTACAGCTGTGCGTGTGTGTGTGTGTGTGTGTGTGTGTTTAATGTCTATGTGGTGGCAGCTATAGCTATGTGTGTGTGTGTGTGTGTGTGTGTGTGTAAGACTATGTCAGTGTGTCGCTCAGCAAGATAGAGCTTGAGGACAGAGAAAGAGAGAGACAGAGAAAGGGAGAGAGAGAGTTGTGTGCTTAGTGACCGGAGGTCTCTCGTCCCTTGCTCCTGTTGGCACGTGGTTCTGCGCGGCTCCATTAGAGCATTAAGGGTTTATTTCGTCACAGTGGATGGCAGTTGGCACGGCAAACATACACAGACGCAGCATTGCGCCTCGGACACTACGGGACAACTGACCTCTGCGGTGAGCAGTCACAAACAGGGACTTGCACTGGAGCCAGGTGGGATTTATTATTAGTAGTAGCTGAATTAATTATTGTTTATCAGTACTTAATATGCTGTAATGATAATGTGCAGTGCTTGTTATACATGAGTGAACTCTCTCTATCTCTCTCTCTCTCTCTCTCTCTCTTTCTCTCTCAGTTCAGTACTAATACTAACAGCTCAGTGACGGTTTTCCTCCTCTTGGCCACTTATCTAGAATGGAATCGCTTGGTTGTAATGAGAAGCTAGGCAGACAGTTTTGCAATCTGTACTGAGATCCTAGCTTGAGTGTCCATGTATTTATGCTGATTAGTTTAGGAAAGGAAATTGAATTTTCAGGTTGGCTAATAAATCGCTTGTGATATTTAATATGTTCTTTCTTTGCAATTTAACCTGCACTTATTTTTCTTTCTTCATTTGCATTGTTCTTTTTTTTTATAGAAGTGTCCAGATACATAATCTGTACCTTCTTCTTAAACCACTTTAATGCAGTTTTTCTTGCCAGCCATGTCTTGGCCAAGCAACTGCTTAATGCAGATTTTTACTGAGCTATTTCATTAAAGTCATATGCTGTAGATTTCAAAACATATTTACATCCATATGCATATCTACCGAGTCATTAATGATAGAAACGTGTTGCAACTCAGTGCATCACAGCTTGCAGAGTATGGGACATAGTAGCTGCAGACCGGTCAGAGTGCCCATACTGACTCCTGGCCCGTGCCAAAAGTGCTTACAAGTGGCACAACAGCATCAGAATTCTGATATGAAAGAAAGTGGTCCGGTCTGATGAATCACATTTTCTTACATAACCTGGATGCCCGTGTGCGTGTATGTTGCTTACCTGGTGAAGAGATGGCACCAGGGAAAAATGCAACGCACTGGAGGCAGTGTGATGCTCTGGCCAAAGTTTTGCTTTGACACATATCATGTAAAGATCATTTCAGATCAAGTCCACCCCTTTGTGGCAACAGGATTTCCTAATGGCAGTGGCCTCTTTCAGCAGGATACCATTGTTCAGGAATAGTTTAGGAGTTTAAGCTGTTGACTCGGCCTCCAGATTCTGCAGATCCCAAAAGTATGGAGTATCTGTGGGATGTGCTGGAAAAAACAGTTTGATCAATGGAAGTCTCACCTCACAACGTACAGGACTTGCTGTAAGGATCTGCTGTTAACGTCTTCAAAGGCCTTGTGGAGTCAATGCCTCGACAGGTCTGATCTGTATTGGCACCAGGAGAACCTACAGAAGTCGTTGCAATGTTATGGCTGACAGTAACCACAGAGACTGAAAATATGAAACCGCCTTGTCATCCTGTTCATCACAGGCATCATTTAGTCTGTCTAAAAGCTGTCTGTTTCGTCCATCTGAGGTCGGTGGGGGGCTTTTGGGAATGATGGGAAACGGAAGAGGCAGAGGCAGGGATTCACCCACTGTGTTATTACATTCATTTTGCCCTCATGATTGACAGCTACAGGGACAAACATGTCGGCCTCGTATGAGCAAGTAAGAATTGTTCTTTGTGGCTTTCAGTCGGAATTATTTTTTCCATGTTCTCATGGTGGGTTAGCAACATCATCTTGGATTTGTTTGTTCCAACACGATCATTATTTATCCTGTAGTTGCTTGTGATCTCTGATCTGTTATTCTCATCAGACCTGCTTTGTTGACTATGTGTGTAGATGATATGACTGCTAGATGACCTCGACCCATTGAAGTGTACCAGCTATATTTACATTTCTGATTACAGTATGATTCGTAAATGAAATAAAGTAAATAAAATGAAACTGAATCCAACAGTATAAACTGCGTAGTATGTACAGTGCACAGCGCAAGAGCCTGTTGTGGGCAGAGAAGGGCGGTTCTGTGCCAGTCACTGTGAGGCAGGGGCATGTGGGATGGCAGACAGAACTGGTAGCGCCCACTGAGGGTGTCAAGCGGTGCCAGGCTGTCAGAGGACCTCTGCTCATGCCCCTCGGGCAGAGCACCAGCAGATCTGGCACTGTAAAGCACTCGGCTTCTCAGTACCACTGAGGAAATATCTATCATAGTGCAAACTTTGGACTCATTTTAGACAGATATTAAAATCTTATTAAATGGGAAGATCTACATAAATCAGTGGATCTAAACTAAATTAAAGTGACTTTAATGGCACTGTATTCAGATACATAGACTTTCATGTGGATTTGTTCCCCCTTTATTGCTATAATGGTTCCACCCCACCCCCCCCATGCTCTGGACTCTGAGGGTAACTTGTTTTTCTGTAGCAAACTAGATAAAATGTGAATGCCCTGCAGGGACAAATGGCTTTGGTTTTAGATTTGATTTGATTACATGAATATTTACATTGAGATTTACAAGAAACATTTTAACTGCAGTTGCGAGTTTTATATATAGATTTTCATGCATATAAATGATTAACAATGTCTATACATAAAATTAGAATGTATAAAAAAGAAAAATAGTACCCAGGAGTACACAAGTCTTTTCCAGCACCCTTACTGAGGAAGATAAACCACCTGAATGGCATTAATCAGTCCACAGGGTTACAATGCTACCATTTAACTTCCAGAAGAACTGATTAAACCCAGGCTAACAGTTACACTCATCTTTTTCTGCCCTTTGAGTGAGGAAGATTATCACTAAGTTGCCTAAAAGTAAAACAAAACGACAAAAAATTCATCAATCCCTGGGGTAACAGTGCTGGCATTTTACCTCCATTAGAGTGTTAAAGTGTAAAAAGGATATTAAAGATAAAAGAAGTAAAAAGCTTTTGGTCAATACAGCCACTGTTAGAAAGGAATTATGCCAACAGAGGACTGTGGCGCCTCTTTTTCGGAAGTTCATGGACGTTAACATTCCTCGAATGATTTGCTGCCTGTGACAGACCGCTGGTCCAGCACTCTGATGTGCCTTTAACACAATCTGCAGCCCAAATTCCTCTTTGTGTTCCTCACTAACAGTGGCCGTATTGTGGACCCTCACACCATCCGTTCAAATGAAATTGTAAGTTTCTAAAATTGTAAGTTAGAGGAACTTGTGACTAAAAGCTCATGCTGCCAGCTGTCAAGTCTTGGATTTGTTAAATTTAGTTTGCTTGAAAATCTCCTAGCATTTCTTTAGTCCCGAATTAGGTCAACAGCAGTTTAAACTGTGCTCACTCAAAAAAAAAATTGCCTCTTTATGAACTGAAATTGCTATTTTTTTTTATAGGATTATTACCTTGATACAGTTATTACTCAGCACTCCTCCACAATTTGTGTGTGTGTGCTGGCTATGCAGTGGGGGCTGAGTGGCTGTGGGCTGAGTGCTTCCTCCACTCAGACTCCTGACCATGGAGGGTTGTGGCATCAGCAAGGGATCTTCAGACTCATGGTCTGTTGATGGGGCTGCTGGACAGATGCGCCACTGGATTATAACACATGTGTTTTAATAATCCATTGCTTTCTGATCAGCTATTCTTCATCTAAAAAGTGTTGAACTATTTAAGCACAGATCACATTGTGCTCAGTTTATTTTTGGAAATGATGGCACCTAGGTAGCTCCCCAGTTGCCCAACTTTTTAATTGGGAGGAGAATTTCAAATCCCAGTGAGGCCACTGTTGAAAGACCCCACATTTTTAAAGTTTGAGCTCATTATTGGTTCTGTGGAGTGTAGTTTGTTTACTGCTGGTGGCTTTAAAATGGTAGTTTGTGTGGGGTGTCTCTGATGGGGTGATGAACAACTCACCCTAATTCTGACCGGTGAGGACCAGACCTGTCTGTTGAGAGTTCCTAAGAAGGTTTTGCTTAATGATCTGCAAACACAGATGTGTGATTCCATCTAGAGATCATTTATGTTCAGGTGTTGAGCGTGTTGTTTGAGTTTTTCGGCTTTGGTATTGGAAAATAATAGACCGTCGCACCTCCATTCAGTGAGACACTAAAGATATTGAAAAGCAAAGAAATGTATTAAACATTCTTCTTTACACATCGTCAACTTCACAGTGTTTCCCCTCATGTTTCCCTCAGCTTCTGGGCTTCTGCTTGAATTCGTATGGCTGATTCACATTTCCTCCATGCTTGTGGGTAAAACACTTGCCTGTGAACCTGATGACCACAAAGTTGCAGGTTCAAACCCACCAACTTTCCACCATTGTGTTCTTGAGCAAGACACAGAGAAGAGAACTTGGGCAAAACTGCTGACTGTCCTAGGACTACAAACTCTTCCACTTCACAGTGTTTTAGTGCCCTTCAGTATTCCCTGATTAAGCCGTTTTTTATGCCAGAATGTTCAAGAGAGAGACTAAGGAGGTTTTTTGTTCCTGCAGTAGTCAATGTTTTTAATGAACAGTCTTTGAGATAATTGGGAATGTGATCTTTATTTGCTTCTCTATTGATAATCTTGGCATAAATAATTTTTTTATGGTCATGCTCATTTAAAGATCTGTCTGCTTCTGAATTATCTGAGATGTTTTGTCTGGTTGGTGGCATTTGAGTTTCCAATATGGGGATTATAAAAAAAGATCAATCTAGTATCTCTGTTTGGGCTTTATCACAGCATTAGATGCTGTGAAAAACATATTAAGATGAAGAGATTAAGGCCATTTTCATTCTTATATTCAAGTCCACATTGCTGAGTGCTCTGAGTGACATCACCACCTGTTACTGCCTGACAGTTGAGCTCCTATCTCTGTGTTTAAGAATTCCTAATTTGCTCCACTATGTTTTGTAGAGTCTATTACAGTTTGTCTCTTCATGGTCTGACCACACATACTGAGAGAGGAAAGCTGATTTTTGTTTTATGCGCTCTGTTGAACTGTGGTAAACCCTGACGCTGTTTTACTACACGCACCAATGGATCGGCTAAATATATTTGCATTCATTTGGTTTTTGATCTAGTTACTCATGTGGTTAACCCTTTAATGCAGAGCTAAAAATATTCTTACTTTAAAATCCACTCCCATTTTATAATGTGCATTCTTGGTGCTGCCATTTAATTTATTTTGACATGTAAAGAGCAATATACAGTATACATAACAAGAAATCGAATGCCTAGGAATGTGCAATGGGTACACTTCAGTAAACAGCCTTTTATTGTTGCTCTGATTAAATAAATCAGTAATAAGTCCTTAATAAGCATCCAACAATAAAGGCAGCATGGAGCTTCTTTTATATACTACTGTCCTGGTGGCAGATTTTAATCAGTTAAAGAAATAGTTTGGTGAAAAGTCAAACACAAACTATTTTTATTTACTTTGAATATAGTCAATCGGGCACAATATGTTTGGAGACTAGATTTTGCTTCTGTCGTATAGAGCTGGATGTTTAAGAGCTAATGTTGCAAACAAACATTAGAGATCGATGGTTACCCTATAAAATCCTTTTAAATATAAACCAAAAGCAATTCTCAACTCCTTTAAAGTGCACCTAACTCCTGAATATAGCGGCATAGACATGTAGATGTGGTTTAGAACATGATATGACTTACAGTAAGCTATAAAATGGGACAAAACTGTACTATGTAGCGGACTGCCTTTAAGACAACAGGGTCTGTTTTCACAAACAACCTCAGGAGTGGGAGTGCTGATATCAGCCCTACCATTGTCTGAAAGAGTTCCAAGTAGCAGTGAAGTGTTAAACAATAAAAATCTGAATGTGGTTACAATGGGTGAAATATTTTTACGAAAGCAATTTGGCTGACTAGGCATTTAGTATTTGTAGAATCCTAGCTCCAGTTCTAAACTAAAGAAGCAAAATTTGGATTCCAAGCAAAGTTCCAAGTTTTTCTTGATCAACTACCTCTTGGATAAGTATGGGACCATCAACAGTGACTTTGTCAATGTCTCTGAATGTATAATTAGTAATAATACAATGTAGATTTGGCTAAAATAAAGGGTCATCATATTTTTTTCTGTCTAGAGTTTTGCCCGTTGATTGCTGAGAACTATGAGTGCTGGGGTGAATCTGAAGCCCGTGTCCCAAAACCACAGCAGCTCTGGGATCCCTCTGCCTCGAAACATGAGCACTTTCTCCAAACAGAATGCCAAGTGTTTGAGTGGCAGCCTCGTGGGCCCACCTGGGCAGTTTCAACAAGGTGGACGAATAACCCCCTTCTCATCTTCTAGCTCCAACACTGGTTCTATAAGTAACTCCAAGGACCTGCTGAAAGAGGCATCATCAAGGCTTCAGTTCCAACAGCAGAAATTTGCTGCACCCAGGGCCTCGCTCGACCACTTCATTGGTTCTCGCTCTGCCTACAGTAGCCCACAGATTCCCAAAAGGAACATACCCCACTCCAAAGACACGCTGGACCTTCGTAGAGGCTCGCTGCCCCATGAAACTCTTGGAGACCTAGCAAGGACTGGCAACAAGAACTGGAGATCTGGTCAGATCAGTTTCAGGAGTCTGGATAATGGTGATGTGCTGCCACCTTCTCGCTTACAGGGGTTCCAAGGACGAACTAAGGAGGGTCTCCCTCATCTCAAAACAACCAATGGGAATCTCATATGGGGAACTCCATCTGGTCATCAACAGGCCATGAACAAGCAAAGGAGCAAATTCACAAATGGAGGCACAACTGAGACAGAAGTCATGTCTTACAAGCCTACAGCCCAGAATACCAGAGCAGCCATCATAAATTCTGGCGGCAGTGAGTCTCCACGTATGGCTGCGGTGGCACCTTTCAGATTCAGGTACCATAAATGGGTTTATACTCAAACAATAGCACACACAATCAAATCCCTTATGCAGAGTTAGATGATAGCTTTATGCTTCTTGTAAAACTGCATGTTTTGTTGATTCTCTTAGTAATGATTGCACATCCTATCTAGAAGTAAATTATTTAAAATATAAAATGTACCATAACCTTTAGCCAGGCCACAAATACTTTTGTTTATGTCCTCTAAAACATTGACAAAATTGTGTTGCTTAGTTACAGTAGTATCAGTCACCTTTTTTGTTTGTACTTTTGTCAGTTTTGATCAATAACAGCATGGTAGAGTAAAAAATCACATGATTCAGGCATGTAGTTTGTCTTATTAATCTTGTATTATGTCCTACATTAGCCTCACATAGCTCCAACACTAAAGAAGCAAACCTCAGACACCAAACCGCTCTTGGCTATTTGAGCTATTTCAGCAAGATTCTTAACCCTCAGTTGTTCCAGAGGAACTGTCCCTGTAACTAATGATTGTAAGTTGTTCTGGATGAGGGCATCTGCCAAACCCAGCAAATGAAATGAAATAAATGAATTATGGGAAGTGGTTGGGGAAATTGTGTAACTGTAATTTCTATTTCATTCTGAAGGAATAATCTGGCAAAAATTAAAATTTACAATCAGGATTGTGCAAAGTCTTGAGCCATCCCTCATTTCTTCATATTTTTCTTCCAAAATCCAGAATTTCTTGTGTTTTAATATAATCCTGAGGAAGTTTTCTTTTTCAGTCCAGTCCCTGAACATGTCCAGAGGAATGTGTTTTGTTTGTTAGAACACACAGTGACCTACGTATTAATCTCTCAAGCCCAGCAAAGCACATCTAACTTAAGGCCTGAACCAGAGAAGTTCAGTATACTGGTGGTGCTGAATGCTGAGTGGTTGGAACTCCTTTATCTAAGCTCCTTGTAACTTTTGCCACCTTGCAGTCTCAGTAAAACATTTGTTCTCATTTCTTTCATTTAATCTCCTCAATATGCCTAAGATAAAATGATTTGACAAGCATAAAATTGTATTTTTTCATGAACAAGCTAAATATGAAGAAATGAGGGGAAATGAGGGGTGGCTGAAGACAGTGCTGTACTTCCACCTACTTCACTTGTAGCCAAACAATCAAGACACGTTTGGTGCCCAAATTCTGCTTCTTTAGTGCTGGAGGTAAACAAAGCTAATGTTGCAAACAATCTCAACATTCCGTCAACCCACTCAGACCGCATCCTTCAGACTTGTCAGTGTGGTTTAGGACTCTGTAAGCTACAAACATGAACAACACTTTAGACCACTTTAGAGAACACAAGGGCTTAGGAGGACTGATCATGGATATTTATGTCTGTTGTTACCACACAAAACCCAGAATCGGATTCATAATTAGAAAACTTTATTGATGCCAGAGGCATATGTAACGACTGCACAGACACAAACAGTATAAAATGTAGTCTAAGTCAAAATAGAACTCTCCCGAAAATATTATGAGAATGCTTGGTACTAAATGCACTATGCAATGTGCACAACATGCCATGGTCAGTAGAGAGATGGATACGCAAACAGATAGATAAATAGATAGATAGATAGATGGATATATAACCTTAATAGAGAGCTGGCTGCTGTTTGAGTTGGTTGACTCAAGTTGTGTATTTATGGCAAGAATTCTCATCACTAATGACTACTAGTGTTTATTAGCAAAGTTGGCCTTGTAGAAGTTTAAAAAAGCTAAATTTGGACACATAACACATCCTGGCTGAACAACTACTTCTCGGATACAGGAAAAGTTGTTTCCCTGTACAATTCCTTTAAGTTGGACATAAATAACTTTATTCAGATGCAGGTGCTGCTGTCACTCTCCTCTGCCTGAACCGATATGTATAGACAGAGATGGAAAACCTGATTATTTTGAGGCTGTGGTGAACTGAAGAATAGTTTATACCATTTCAAGGTTGTATTTTTTAGGTTTGGACCTGTCTCTCTTTCCCCTAGGCTGCAGGTTCAGGAGGACCCAGATGTGTCCTCTTTGGACGATGTCAGTGACTGCTCTTCGGATTCTATGGAACTGTGTTGTGAAGATTTGGGTAAGTGCTTCCTCAAAGCAGCATAAAGTTAATGACCGGTCTCCTACACTTGCTTTGTGACTTAGGCATACTATTAAAGGCCTTTGACTGTGAATGTGGACATGATTCAAGCCTGGCAGAATTAGATGTAATTACTGTCTGGGCAATTGCTAGGTGCAATAAGAACATGCTATTTTGTCTCTGTTTCCACATTCAGAGCCCTGCCATGCTCCCCGTCAGTGGGACGATTCCACCCTGATATGTTTTCCATGATCATAGCTTTGCTCTAAGCTGAATGTGTAGGTCTAGGGAGTCGTGTATCCTGAAGAGTGAGTGCAGTTCGGTAGTTACCATGGGACTTCTGTGTACAGCTGCATTCATGCATACCATTACTCTCCAAACTTGAATGGATGTTTTATGCATTACGCAGACAATTAGAGGTACAGATGGATGGAGCATTTCCTCAAATGCCTTTTCTGTCCACAGCCTTTTTGCACAAAAGCAACCAATATAAAAGTAGAATGGCTTTTTCTTGGCACTTTGAGGTTTTCAGATGTATAGGCTGATGCTGGAGCAAAGAAAGACCCCAGGTGGTGCATATACTGCAGATTTACAGGGTAAAGTGATGCATGTTTTCTTTGTGTCATGCCAGACCCACACTCTCAGGCCAATCTGGCACACCACATTGCTTTAAATCTCTTATCTCACTCACCCTACTGACAGGTAATGCTGTCCAGACACCTTCCCCAGTTAGAGCCTCTTAGAGCTTCTTAGTGTCTCTGACAGTGTTCCTCAGAGCACCATGTGGTCCTTGATGAAAGTATGTTTTTGGTGAATAAGTAACGTAGACCTGGGGGATATTTCACAATGTTTAGCCAGATAATGTAAACCCAAAGTCAAGCCTGCTCAAAGGAAAAAAAGCTGGGAAGACATTTGTAAAGGATAACCCTCAACTTAAGATATCCAAGACTTAAGTTATCCAACTAATTGGCAAATTCTGCCTCACAAAATACCCCCCAGATAGGTTAGAATAAGATTTAGAAATGTCATAAACTTGAAAATGATCTCTCTTTCCACATTACTCTGCACATGTTGCTCAATGTTGAAGTTACAGTCAACTCCAGAATTCTTATCTTTCAAGGAACTGGGTGAAAATGGTCAAATTCCACATTTATGTTCAAAATCCTTTTTTAAGTTTATCGGCACCCTTGAAGAATGTTATGAAACCAAAGAAACTTTTATCTCTGGGACAAAATATTTTCATTGCTTCTAATCCCAGGAACTTCTTCATGGTCTAATTTCCTGATGCCCTGGAGTGTAAACATAAGGTTACACAGATGTAAAATCTTTCTGTCGTCCATCAGTGCAGATAACCCCAAAGAGCAGGTCAACTTAAATGAGATAAGATTGTGGACCAACACAGATTAGGAAAATATAAGGGTGATAACAACAAAGCTTAAGAAAATGAAACTCTTGAAAACTCTGACCATACTTCCACAACCAAGTAAAGTAAAGTAATGTGGCCCCTTATAGTCACCTATGAACACACCACACTAAATGGTTATTTTAATATACCAGTGATGTCTATGATTTTTAAGGTAGAATAAGTGGCCCCTTGTAGTCATGTGTGAACACACCACAGCACATATTGTGAAAATTGTGAAATTCTTTTTCTGCATTTAACCCATTCCATTCACCAAGTGAGGCAGGGGGCTGCCACCAATGGGGGAGGGCTATGTGTGGGGATGGTATCTTGCTCACGCATACCTCAGTGGTGCCACCAACAGTGTTGCGTTTCAAAGCCACAAACTTCTGATTGCAGGGGCAACACCCTAACCACTAGGCCACCCAACTGCCCCAGTGTTTGTTGATGAGGGCAATCCACAAATAAAGACTCAAAATATGAAGCAAATAAAAGCGTTCGGCATGAAGAATTGGTCTAAGAACCTTCAATAGATGTTCTGAAGAATAGTTCCCAGTGAATATCAAGTAGTATCTTTGCTCGAAATACCCATCCCTAGTTATAATATGTCTTTAATATGTTATTTGATGTGTTAAGCAAAATTTTACTGCATCATTATATCACATTATGGTATTACACTATCAGTGTTACATTATCAGTGTTTTCTGATGACAGTACACAGCATGTACTACATAAATACCTAATTTCATTCATTATAATCTGTCATTTAAGTATTTAATTCTCTTGAACAGCTACCACAGTATCCCGTTGTAGTGAGATATTCCTAGCAGTGATATTGGTATCTTCCTAACATTAGCTAACATTACTAGATTTCTTACTTCCAGTGACAGCCTGGCAAGTGCCAAAAAACACTTTTAGGACAGGGGAAGGGAGGAAAGGGGGCAGGGGGGTGGGGGAGAAACAAAACACGAGACAGAACGAAACAAGAAACACTAACAATTAATCAAACAGACATATCATTAAAAGTGTCCATGAGCAGGTCTTTAATAGCAGTGACTTGAGATAAATGTATCAAGTTTAAATGTTTTTGTAGTAAATTCCCATCATTAGTAGCAGCAGACCGGAGCTACAGCAGGCCTGGAGTGTCCTTCTAACTAAAAGCTTGCTTGCAGCAGTACTGTGTGTGAAATAGTGAAACATTGCCTTAATTCCGTCCTAGTCCTAGAGGGCCTAAACTTGGACCTATTGCTTTGAGCAAGCAGCTTAAAAACAATTTATGCCAAGAATCTGACCATTGGGACAATAGTTTTAGAGATGGGAGTAAAATACTGTTGTTGGTTGGAATGCACTATATTGGAACGCCGAATGTCTGCTTAGTTCATTAGTCTACGTGTAAGGATGTTTCATGGGAAATTTAATGACCAGACTTTTGGCTAAGACGGCATGGGAAAGAATACTGTGAATAACACGTGCATAATGCTGACAGCTTTGTTTTCTCAAACCCCAGACACACCATTGTCTATTCCCACAATCCCCAGTGTTTCAACATCTACGCTGTAATTCTACAATACAATCAATCACTCCTGTTGCCAGTGAACCACTGTGTTTTCCTTCACTGTTTTTCTAGTTCACCTCTAAAAGTGTGTATATATGTTGTTGTTTTCTTTACTTCCAACTAAGAATCATGACAATGTCTGTTAAAGGAACCTGAGCTGAGTGTTTAAAGAATATGAGGCACAATTTGTCCAAATTACACTATTTGTCTAAAGGTTTGTTGATTCTCACTCATACATAGTTCATTCTGAAACTAGGGGTATTAAATGGGAGTTTTGTTTTCCCTTTCCTGCAGTAATAACATCATCTCTTCTGGTGGATTTGTACAGTAGACGATAGAACATAGCTGTAAGAATTTGATTGCCTCCAGCAGCTAGAGGATTAGTGAGGTCCACTGCTCAAAATGCCCTCTACACTCAAACAAGGTGCCACAGATAAATGGGATATTTGATTCTAAAGCTCGCAAAGGTATATTATGGCATATTAAGGTTTCTTCCTCTGGTTTTCCAAGAACTTTCAAATTATTTGAAGTTCTTTGAGCTTTGAAAATGCTCTTCACATTCACAAATGTAATTTTCAAAAAGAAACATCCATTGAGAGGTTCTTAATAGGCCAAACACTGTTCTTGTACATGATTTAAAAAAAAACAAAAATTTTTTACCTCCTTAAAAGCCAAAAAAATTGTATTTTTAAGACTGTGGCTGGCGCTTTGTACTAGGCATGGTGACCTTATTCTAATCGTGCACAGCTGCTCTTGAATGTCCCATTCTCTTGCCAGTGCCTCCCTATGGAGATGATACAAGCTGCAAGTGCTCAACTGAATGCCTGTGCCAGGAATGTATGGACCTTCAAGTAGCTCCACTAATTAGTAGTGTCTATAGATGTTTGGGTATAGAATGTACTATTCCTATAACAGCTTGTTCTATGCTGGCTCATACAAACGTGTGTAATTTGGTTTTACAGTTTTTGTAGCCCATAATTTCAGATCATTTGTTCAGTCTTCGGAGCTATACACTATAGCTCTGGTGGAAACTACCTACACATCACGTGACATCGGGAGACAACTTAAAGTGAGGTAATATTTTAAGTTTTATTAATTTTTACTTCTCTCCTTTTTGTCACAAGTTTAAAATAGGTCAAAACTACCAATCGACAATCTGGATAACTTCTGTAAAGTGACCTTGAGAGTTGTGAAAGGTGCTTATAAATAAAATGTATTATTATTATTATTATTATTATTATTATTAGTATTAGTATTATTAGTATTAGTATTATTAATAATCAAAAATGAATGGCCTGATTTAAAAGTTTTAATTTCAGAATATTATGTTGTGTAGTATGAGTCATGATATTGCTTAAACATTATGTAATATTATTTCAAATTGTTAAATTGCACAGCCTCAAGTTCAAGTATAACAGATATCATGCACAAATCCATCAAAAACAGGGGTATTTCTAGGAATAGCCAATCAGAGGCAGTGGGGGGAACAAGCCAACACCTTAACAAAAAATTGACTGATAACCCACACCTACAGGTTGACAATTTATTTTAAACATACTTAGGCAGGAAAGGTTTCTTGGGTCAAACAGCACATAATTATATAGAGTTACCTGCATTTGTAAAAATTTACCACATGGTGATCGTCACAAGTTGCCCCTTCTGTCTGTTACAGTTAACCCCACGTATGGGGTACGCTGAAACATTTGCTCTCACTCAGTCTTCCATTGAATAGTTCATAAATGGAAAAAGCCATGTATTCATTTGTGTTCATTTGTAGGTTGCTTGTGTAAAAATGAATAAGAAGAGGTTTTTAAATAAAAAGAAATTGGTGATTAAAATAATCTATAGATATACAGAAAATGAATACAAAGGGCTCTGACTTGTAGAATATATAATGATTAGTGCCTGTTAAAGTGTCTGGAGTGTCGAGATGAAATCCCAAATGAGTGTGACTAAGCACTGATCTCTTACAAGGCTTGAAAGACAGGCTGCCATGTAGGCCTGCAGGGAACAGACACAACAGATGCCAGCTTTTATATTAGTGGAATCAAGTCTATGGATCTAGTTTCACCCTCTGGCGCTGGGTCTGTGAACTGGTGTCCCTCAGGGGTTAGGTTTAGGACCCATTAAAATCTGTTCTTTAGATAACGATTTAGACCACTTTTACTTTTTGTTAATATAACCCCTCTTTTAATTAAATCCCAAATGTACCACAAAACATTTGGGATTTCACCCTGGCCATTTTTCACAGATTTCACTCTCTGGTAGAAATATCAGATTGTGTACTTTTCTGCATCAAGATGTGTCCAAATGTGAGTAACAGCCAGGATATGTGAACAAATTGGTTTGTGCAATTGTAAAAGGAAAATGAATCAGCCTTGTTTATTGGTTTCCAGAAGGCTAAGAATGTGTGCGGAGGGGAAAAATCCTGTAAAGTTTCTATATCCCGAAGTTCACTTTCCACTTAGTTGTAGTAGATTTGTTTCCACTTTCTTTTAAGTGTTTTAATCAAGAAAAATGGCGAAAGACACACATTTTTGGGATTTCCCTTTGCATACACCGAATGAAATGTGGGGACGGCCCTTCGTCCTTGTCAGCCTTTTTTTAATTTATCACCATGGTGTAATGGCAGCAACTGAGCAGTCATAGCCTTGGGGATGCTCACGTGTCCACAGACAGCTGTGCTGCTGGCCAACCACAGCCTCACAATGAACTCCAGATGTGTGGGAAACCTCTCCAGAGAAAGGGTGGCCACATCAGGCCTTGTGCTTAAGATTTTGAGACAAGAACCAAATCCAGTCCTTTGTCTTCTGTGGTATTGTATAGTGTTATGTATGAAGGGTAATTTGTTTTAATGGGCATTACTTTATTCGCAACACATTCAGTCTGTAGTGTTTCAGAGCACAATCTGAAAATCTCCTACATATAACCATGTTAAATAAAACCATAAAAACAATACGATGAGGGAACCACTTTAGGACCTTTCAGTTAACAAATCTTTTTGTATAAATGAGATTGTGATTGTGTGTACAAATATAGTATTGAATATAGTATTGTATAGTATTGAACCTTTGGATTTTGATGAACTTACACGTATACAACCAAGTCAAGAAATGTTTAGGAATGACTTAATAAATATGGTTGTGTTCCAGAGTTCTTTTTTTTTTTATTTAAGTGGTGAACAAGAAGTTCTGTTTTTTACTTGCTGAGGTCATCAGACATACTTTGTAGCGCGGGAAGACCACTCGTGATGAAGCAAGACAAAAGAGGCCATTCTTTCAGCTCCCTTTTAGCCGGCATCAAATGACTTGTTTGACTTTAGAATTACCCCAGTTGCCCCATGAGCAGCATGAGGTTGGCCAAGTGTGTAGAGTCTCAGCAGGAGAGCTTTGAGACTTTTCTTAAGACATTGTCCTGAACTGGTCAGTTGCCTCAGGCAAGTTGGGAGGGGGTGGCATCTATTCAAGCACCTCCTAGGTGTCAGTCAGGCCTGTTGTTTTCATTAAGATTTGTATGGGTCTATGACATTCACAAAAGAAGAAGGAAAGAAAGAATCAAAGAAAAAGAAAGAAAGACAGTCAGAAAGAAGGAAAAAGCTAAAATCAGCACACCGCTGCCTTGTTCACCATGCATTGTGCAGTACAGAGTGCTCTGAAAGTCCTAATGCATGTTGTGATGTAGGTAGCATGGTTGCCATGGAGACAGCTTTTCCAGCCGAGCGTTGCAGTGTACTCCACTGAGATATGCGAATGGACTGTCATGAGCGATGGTCTTAGGGACCATCTCAAAATACCTTACACTCTGTGCTTAGGCTGGAAATTGTTTAGGAATCAGACAGGTTTAAGCAGGACATGTTGCTCTGCGAGTTGATCAGCTAGCTGTAAACCTTAAGAATGATTTCAGGCTCCTGAGCTCATATTGGAGAATACAAATGCAGCATTTGTGTTGTGGTGGGCTGTTGCCTGGTGAGCATTTCACAAAAGTAGTAGTGGGTAGCCAGTCTCCAGACCGGCCTATTCTGGTTGCGAACAAAAAGAGACTGAGCACATGCCAACAGCACCAGTTATGTCAAAAGACCTGAGTCAAGGTTTAAAATCTCACTTTGGTGGCCATTTCAATTTCAGCTTCAGATTTTTATTGCAGTGAACAGCAGTGCATCCTGGCTTTTATTTGTTTTGTTTTGTTTTTGCCCTCAAGATTTGCATGTGAACTGTCTTTAGCCCCCAGTGACCATCACCTGAAATGATTGTAAATTTATTGAGTGTGAATTGCTCCCCCCCTTCTTGCAGGGAACGGGGGATGGGAAACAAAGGGGTGGGGAGAAATGGTGTGAAAGTGCATTATCTGATGCTCTGGACTGGAGCCAGATCAAAATCAAGACTTGCACTTTGTCATCGCCCCCTTGTTTCTCACACTTTCCGCTGTGACCGAGTGAAGCACTGGTAAATGCTACAGAAAGAGCGAGGGGAAGGACGGTGGGTGGAAGGAAGGAAGGAAGGGAGGGAGGAAGGGAGAGAGAGAGAGGGAAAAAGGGGGAGGGATTGTTGTTGCGTCTGCCGCTGCTGTCACTCGGCTGCTGCGCCGCTCAGCAGCAGGAGGGTCTGCTGAAGGGAGGAGAGAAATGAGAGAGGGAGAGAGGAGAAGAAAGGGAGAGCCAGGGCAGCAGTGAAGCAGCAGCTGCAGTCAGACAGAAAGGCACAGGGAGGAAAAAGCCAGAGAGGACAGGATTAACATTTTCTTCTCTCCCTCTCGGAGAAATAGAGAGAGGAAACGAGAGGAGGACGGAAAGAAAGAGCTGAGCCTGGGGATCCTCCCTCTCCTCTCTCATCCTCTCCTGCTTGCTGAAGCTGCTCTTAATGCTCTCCCATAGAGAGAGCGTCTTGGGGGCAGTGTAAGAGGCAGAATAGAGGGTGGGGGGGCGGATTGGCAGAGCAGGCAGAAGGCATTTGAGTGTACAGCCAAAACGGAGGGCAAAGGCACCAGCATGGCTGCCAAGAGGGGCAAGTCTGGGGTACCACAGAGTGTGGCACGGAGTGAACTTAAGGTCTACCGTACAGGTAGCACAGAGGGACGCATCCCAGTACCCACCAACTTGCGCAAGCAGAGGTCCCTGACCAACCTTGCTGTGCTCACAGATGCTGAGAAAAAGATGCAGCTCTACGAACCCAAGTGGTGTGATGACATGGGTAAGGCCAGCACAGGTCAGTTGAAGACCGGAAAACCCAAACCTGGAGGAGTAGGAGCCGGAGGTACCCAGCTGTCCAGAAACCTGTCAAAGTCAGAGCACTCTCTATTCCAGGCTAAACCCAAACCCTTCACCCCACTTGCAGCTCCTGGAAAGACCCAAAGTCGCATCCCACGGGGTCCTTATGCAGAGGTGAAGCCCCTCAGCAAAGCTTCAGATGATGGCAAGTCGGACGATGACATCCTCTCCAGCAAGGTGAAGGCAGCTGGGAAGAAGCCTGCGTCCGGGAATCAGGGTGACTCTGAGGCCAAAGGCCAGGGTGAGGAAGGTGGTGATAAACCCTTCTTAAAGGTGGATCCAGAGCTGGTGGTCACAGTCCTAGGTGACCTGGAGCAGTTACTCTTCAGTCAGATGCTCGGTGAGTACACCCATGGTGTATTTGTTGGAGTACCCTCCAAGAGTCTGGCATCTTTTCTGCCAAAAAATTGCTCTTAACTTCTAATCCCAATTGGAAGCTTTCACACCCACTTACTTCAGCTGCCTGCTGTAAGCTGCAGTGCTATCAGAAGACACAAGGCTTGGTATGGATTGACTGTACCACACTGTTCATGATATTTGCCCTTGGAAATCTCTCGCTCTTGTGTTTGTCACTGAATGCTATAAATCAAATGGCTGTTATGACAGAAATGCATGGGCAGTTATTCACATTATAGACCATTGTTCTCGGTGCAGGCACACCATTGCCATCCTTTTCCCCTCTGGCACTTTTATGTCATTGTGGGAGGAACATTTGTGACTATAAATGATCTCTGTTGGATTATATCCTGTGTTGTTCAGTAGTCATTGGAACTCGTTTGGCACACTGATCTCCTTTCTGTTGTCTGCCTGCTGCAGTGCAAGTGTGGGTGGGTGTGTGTGCTGGTTTTCTGGACCGGTGTTGCTCCACTCTAGACTGTAACAAGATAATGGCTGCTATTGGAGAATGGATGGCGATAGGGGAAGAAAATAAACCTGGCCATATTGAATTCATTTTCAGCTCACACCAGTGCTCGCACTTAGCCTCCTCTTAGCCCTGTTTATCAATGGCCACCGACAGATGGTGCATCCCTGTCTGTGGTATTGAGTATGGGAGGATTGGTTGGGCATGGCTGTTCATCACCCCCAAGATCTGTTTGTTTTTTTTAAGATTCAGAAGCCGTCCAGGCATTTTGCTTTGTATATCAGTGAAGCTCTCCTCATCTCATGGTGGAGGGGCGTCTCATATCAAAATGTGCAGGATTTTTATTAATTATAATTGAAATACTGACCTGATCAGTGTTATTGTATTGTATTTCAAGCAAGGCATGCTATTTTTTGCCTTTGTTTAGTGACATTTGTCACAGAGTGGATATATTGCTAAGGGTACTCGAGGCAAATATTCCATCCCGTGTTTAAAAATGCAATAGAAATTGTATCTGTGCAAATGTGGTTTTTTTTTTAATGGGGTACTTCGGTTGTTTTATTGTGGTCAACCTCCAGTTATTTAAATGGCCAATTCCCTGTCTTGGTTTCTTGGGCAGCTTATTATATAAGGCCCTTACATCTTAACATAAAGGCCAAGATTTTCTGGGAAGCAAATTAGATTCTAGCTCAATACTGGGGACCAGAATGCACTTTTGATATAGGGAGCAGTTTAACTAGGCTTTAAGTCGATGTAACTGGCCTGGATTCAACACATTGATTCAGACAAAATAAGCTTTTTAGTGTTCAGGATTATTATGCCATCTATTTTCAGTTCTGATAATTTAGCATGAGCCAAAATAGAAGTTAGGGAATGAGTTTCATAGGTGACAATCCATTAATAATTTAGCATTTCTCTCAAGATTCAGTTCTCCAAATATATTTATTACATGTAAAGTCCATGTGAGTTTTGTAAGAATAAATTTGAATAAAATCCAATACTTTAATCCGGTCTTCACTGAATATAGAATAAACCAAATATGTAATTTGCAATTCAGGAAATCATTTCACTCTCTGGGTCTTGGAAAATATTCTATTGATATTAGACATTGAGGGCTTTTCTCCTCATCCTAATGTATGAGACTCTTCACAGCTTATATGCATTTCATGGTACTGTAACACATTCTGCAGTATAATAGACTCTCTTTATGGACTTGTCCAGCTGACCCTATGTGATGTTGCCCAGTGTGCCAGCAGAAACAGCGTACTTCCTCCTCAGGACAGAGAATGAAACATTGGTTTTCACTCTGAATACAGCTGCTATTTTACAGCATAATGCAGCTGGACTGGGATCGAGGCCGGTGGGGAAACCCTGCCTTAAATATCTGCACAAGGACAATGGGCTGGATTGAGAAGGAGCCATGAGAGGCAGAAACCTAATCAGAGCTTGTGGCTTCATTTGGCTCTTTTTGCTTGTGTGTGACCTGGACTAATTCAGGGTGCACCAAATACACCAGACCTCGGCTGACTGTTTTTGTTAACCAGGCGTGGTAGTTTAAGGTCAAGATGCCTAAACTTCAGTCACAAGAAAGAGTGGAGTTTTATTTTGCATTGTCCTTTAACCCATTGGTCCACATGCAACTTTCACAGTGGGTACAATCTTATTTGTGTGTGATCATTAGTTGATGTCTTCAGAAATCTATAATCTATTAGTTTTATCACACACAATATATATACACAACATTTGAATGTGTTAAAACGAATATATATGTGTGTGTGTGTGTGTGTGTGTGTGTGTGTGTGTGTGTGTGTGTGTGTGTGTGTGTGTGTGTGTGTG
>JBBPDC010000109.1:18735557-18751016 GCA_037974485.1 Hemigrammopetersius urotaenia | reverse complement strand
CAGACAGACAGACAGAGAGAAAGAGAGTAAATCCGTGCTAAAATATCAAGGTGAAAGTCATCATAGCTTGCGTAGTAAAGACCCAGCTCCCAACCCAACTTTGTGAATAGAATAACGGCGATATTTTTTTTATCACGCGATAAGAGTTTCACATTAACGCAGCACGTTAACGCCGATAACGGCCCAGCACTAATATATATATATACATTTGTACTGAATTGGTAAGTGATTGTAAATATTTGGAGAGATGTAGTGTAACAAGAAGTTTATGTTTCCACCTGGTTTGTGTTTCCATGCTCTGTGTTTGCTGTGTGCTTGGAAGGTAAAAGGATGACCTTGGGCTGTCCTCGTTTTGGCTGTAGGGGCCCAGATTAGCAGAGGAAAGCGTGGCAGGTGGCTGTACTCAGTTAGGGAGTATTACTGTTCTCTTTTTCTGTGGCACACTGGAACTACTCATCAGGATCACTGGCTCTGCTGCTGCTGTCACTGCAGCTGTGTTGTCCTGGTTCTGGCAGTCGTAGATCTGTCTTCAGAAAAGCATTTAACTGTCACTGTCTTTCAACCTGTACTGTGTTTCGCTTTCATAAAACACCACCCCCCCACCCCACACACACACACAGGCACACACATACATTTTAACTGGGAATCCAGGGCAGTTCTCTACTGGGGAATAAAGGAGTTTTATCCGAGGCATTCATACAGTGGGATTTAGAAAGTGCTGCATGACAGCAGGGGATCAGACCCAGAGAGGAAGAGAGAAAAAGTAGGGTGAAAGCAGTAAAAGGAGAATTGGCAGAAAAGCAGGGGAATTAAAAGACCAAAAGTTGAGATATTGGATTGGTATTGGATGGTGTGACCCTGTTTGTTTTATTATACCAGGGAAATGGCACTGAGTGATTAATCCCACCCTGTTCTCTCACGTTAAATATATGAAATGGGGTGTTCTCAGCCTCTCTCTTCTCTCATTAAATCGTGGCATGAGGACCGCACCCTATTTTCTCATTTGAACCCCTTGCACTGCAAGGATCTGCACGTGGGCCTGCACTTTAATGTTCACATTATCCATAAGGTATTCTATTATCTAAAATATTAGCTTCAGAGTGGTTAATACATCATATTAATTGAATTATTAGAGGTAAGGAACAACTCTGGTTCTTTTTGATACAGATGTAACAATATACACATTGTTTATTTTTTCGAAAGCTAAAGTTTTAACTGATTTGAGATATTTTAAGCATTTTGGTCTAGCTCAGTCTGGTTTGACCATGTCAAATGAAGATCCAGAAAAAAAGCCCAGTCTTTTGAGTGTGAATGCGTGCATAGCATAAGCCCCGCCCCCTCCATTCACTCCACTCTGGTGGGATACACCCAGAACCCATCTGTTTTGATCACTGACCGCAGTCTCCACCGAAAACCACTGCCAGGGGTGTCTCTGTTTTACAACACAGTTTTAAAGTCAGATACAAGTTAAAATCATTCCTTGTTTTTTCATGTATTGAAATCATTGAACTATTATTTTTGCACAGTAGCTGAAAGAACTAGCACAACAATGAACATGCAAAACATACGCGGTTTTCATGGCAGCTAATGCTCAATTTGTTTCCCATACATGCAGTTTAATAGGTAACACTATTATATTAGCCTGTGTACGGTCATCCATTCATTCCCTCGTGGCCACCCGCAGAACCTCAGGCGTGGTTGCCATGGTGACCATTAGCACCTCAGAGGCACCTGCTGTGTGCCACCTGCTCTCAGGTCAGCCAAGCAGCACAGTTAACTCCAGCCCCCCTGCCCGAGGTCTAGCGTTAGCTCAACAGTTGACACATTAGCATCCACATTAGCATTAATATTAGCATCTAGCCTGCTCACTTTCATCACTTAGTAGAATGTATTAGCTGGAAATATGATGATGTCCATTAAGCCCCAGAGCACTATGTTAAAGTTATGCAGATGTTCTGGCTGATCTGTCTGCAGAACCAGTCAGACAAAGATTAGCTTCCTTTGTGGTAACCTTGGTGACGAGATGAGAGGAAATGAAGGAAAAAGGTGAAGTTTTCGCTTCCAGATGCACCTTCGACCTCCCATAATCGATTTCCTTCTGTTGCTGGGAAATTGCTTCTGTAATGTGGGTTAGCGCCTGATGTTTCTAAAACAGTATCCCAGTGCTAATGTTTTATGACCAGCAGATGCAAATAAATTTCTTTTAGGGGTCCGGTGTAATAGAAACATTATGCCCGTAGTATTGGCTTTTCTCTATTCTTCATGTCCGAGCTGTAAAAATGGACAGGAACGACACTGCAGGGAGGTCTGAGATGAGCTGTGGAACATGACTGAATATTGCCCCATTACAGCCCAATGGAGAGTCCAAGTGAGTCATGAACTTGGCAGCCTGCTGATGTTTGCATTTCCCATGCAAGAGTTTTAGGGTCAATAAAAATGGAGATGGGGGGAAAAACTGAAGCCTTGTGACAGATAAATAATGGCTATTGATCGTCTGCTGGTCTAAGTAAACAATGGAATGAAGAGGTCTGTACGTATAACACATGCTGTTCTGTTTCCGTGGACCTTATGGTATCCAGTTGGCCTTGAGGCCTTGCTTAGCAGTGGATCAACACTAATGAGTTTCTGAATCATGGACAAAGGCATCTCGATTCCTGCAACACGCAAAAGGTCCTCACAGCTGTCAAGGTTACTTGTCTCCTTTGTGAATCCTCACTAATCTGCAGTCTTTACTGTCTAAGCGTCCGGGATGTTGCAAATTTGATCCCCAGTGATCCCACAGTCATCGATGGCTGGGAGTCTAAAAGGGAATAATTGTCCTTGCTTTATCTGAGAAGGAATAATGACCCCCCCCCTTCCCAATCACTCAGTGGGATGCTGGCCAATGTGGGCGCCTAGCAGCCGACGTAACAGAATTAGCAGTTAATGTTCTCCTCTAAGCTGTCCAATATCTGCATCAGTAACCAAATGCATTAGTGAAGGTTTTGCTTTATGTATTTTGGAGGAAACGAATGGTGGCCTTCACCCTACCAGCTCATGTGATAAGGGGAAACTAAGCTAGCTGGTGGAATTGGCAGTGAATAATTTAGCACATTTAAAGTACCGACTAACAATTATCACAATGCTAGTCTAACATTTTAATGTAAAACAAATTAAACTTTTTATTCAACTATTTTATTTCATGCATTACTCCATAAATTAATCCATTGTGTGATGGCAGCAGTTATCTTTGGCCAAACTCGACTACAGCATTGACTGAAAATGTCATGAAGCGTCACTAGATTTCGATAAACCTAGAAGTGTTTTAAGATTATATTTTAAACTATGTATTTAAATATGACTAGATATTTAATTACAACTATTTTCATTATTGTATATAGATGTTTTGTTATGCCATCTCTTTTTATGCCACATATGAGTCTAACATTATATGGCACTGTTGTATGACAAAAACTGAAAACAGCAGAGGGGATTTTGTTGCATTCACAGATGGAACTCTGCTTGCCCACAGGGGTAGTTTATAATTTTACCCAAAGTTTGAATAGTGACATTAAGTATTTAGAGCTCATCACTTAGGGCACTGTTCATTCTAAGGCCAAAGGGGCAGGACCGAAATTAATTTTGGGGTCCAGGGGGTCCAGAGTTAAAATTAATGTTATTTGATTGTGAGTAATTCTTTAAGCAGATGTCTTTATAAAAGTGGTTTGACAGACCAGAGCTAGAAGTTAGCTAGTGAGAATTCTGGCTTTAGCTCAAGGGAAAACCATTGGTGGTTTCGCAGGTTAGTTATTTTTCACTCTGCATAAATCAATAAATCCAGTTGGCCGCATGACCTTGACTGGATTTTTCAGTTAAATCCAACTCCCATTCGGAGGGAAAATGTAGACATAATGCACATCTGGTTTATTTCCCACTGCTTCCCACTTAACTGATGGGTCAGTGTGGAATGTGGCATTTAGCTCTAAAGTACAGCGTATGACCTTTAAAGGTGACTCATATGATTTTACATTGGACTCCACCTGAACACAGACGCTGCTCTTTGTCCTGTGAAACGTTACGTCTCACTTTATACGCAGTGGCTTTAAGTGTGTTGGGAGACACACTCTGTGTACATGTCAGATTCCCCAGACTCTGCATAAAGAAGATGAATGAGCCCTTTTTGGCATTGCTCACTTTCTAGACACTGTTTAAGCACACATTTGAATTCATTTATCAGTTGAGGTTTAGGCATTTGGACACTTAAAGAGAGCAGAGGTCTGGCCTGGACACAGCTGCCTGTTGTCCATCTCTCTCTTACACTGGGAGAAAGGGAGTGATCTGTTTGGTGTTTTTGTGTGTGTGTGTGTGTGTATGTTTGATGGATGGAGTGAGCTAATGCTTTAAACAGAGCATGCAACAATAACAGCCCACCCACTATCCTCTTCACTTATCACTGCAGAAACGTATCACAGCCAAACTAAACAATTACGTGTTTGTAACGTGGCATAACAGGGATGTAAATCACGCTGCGTTGATCTGAAGGTGACAATTCAAATGCATAAACTATAACATTTAAAAAATGATAAAAATGATTTGGTATCAGTTTGTAATCTATTTAAAAAGCAACAATTATGCATTAATTAATGGTGTATAGTAGTATTCAAAAGTTGATATGAAATGGTTTATGAAGTAACAGTGTATTGACATAAGCAGCCTATCCACCAATCAAACTGCAGCTCTTCATTAAGGTAGTGCAAACTTCTTGATGTGGTTTAAGATACAGTATGACTTACAAAATGAACAAAGCAGCCATTTCAGACAACAGCAGGGCAGACGAGGTCTGATCTGTATTAATAAAAGTTGTTGCTACAAAACCTGACTCCAGATCAGCAGATCCACTCCTGAGGTAGTTTGTAAAAGCTGCCTGCAGTGTTTTGTGTACATGGTGAAATCTTATTCATTTTTAAGCTGTAGCTCACAGTATAGTCATAAACCGCACTGACAAGTCTGCGAACCTTAATGAAGAGCTAGAGGTACTTTGGGTGGGTTGAGAGAGGTTTTGTGGGTGTAAGGAAAATAAATAAAACACACACACACACACACACACACAAACACACTAATATGCCAATACCATATTGGTATCACTGCTGTGCTGAGAAAGATCCACCATCCAAATAATACCTCACTGGTGGTCCTGTGGAGCTCCTGACATGGTAAAGGGGGTAAACAAATCATGTAGAGAGACAGACAGAATACAGTCTGTAATTGTGCACCTACAAAGTGTATCTATGTGGTCAATGAAGCTGATAAAATATTCTATGATTGTGATCAGAATCTGAAAACTTTTTGTGTATGTTACGACTGCACAGACACAGAGATACGGCTACAGGTCAATATTAGTCTAAATGAAGAATCTGTAGAAAAAAAACACAACATGAGATACACTACGCTATGTACACTAATGCTGGGGCATAAATACTACTGATAAGTAACACTTGCAGTGAATTCTTAGTGACACAGATTCCATGCACATGGTGATCAGTAGTACATTAGTAATACTGACATAAGTAGTGACTATTGCACATAATAAGATATTGCACATAATGAAATGATTTAGCATCCATTTAGGAAAACTTCACATGATACTGCACATGGTACGAGGTAGATGTGCCTAATAAAGTGACTTGTATGATCGCATGCTAAAATATTAAAGATTTACCCTGAATAAATATAGACTTTATATCCACCTATAATAGACTTTATATCCACTTATAACAGATATGAGTCAGTAAAGTGTAATCGGGTGGGGAGACAGGAGTTATGGTTAAATATAAAAGACCATAATTGGTTACAGAGACGGTAGGGTGTGGAAACACACTGATGGGAGAAATAATGGCGGATTGCAGAATGATCCCACCCAATCTCTCCCTTCCCCTCTCTCCCTCCGTCTCTCCGCTGCAGCAGCATGCCTCAGAACATGCGGCACATGGATCGGGACGTGTTGCCATAGCAACCATAGTAACCCCCATCTTCAGTCTGACCCATTGTGAAAGCGGTGTGTGTGTCAGTGTGTTAATATGTGTGTGTGACTGGCATCCTAATGAAGATGGAAAATGTCTGCTTATGAGCATATGGTATAAGAAAGGCACTTGATAACAGGTGGGACTTGTATGATCTGTCCCATTCATTTCTGTTGAAAGTTTTCAGTTTACACACAAATTTCAGTCTCGAATCTCCTATTTCCATCTCTTGTAGACTAGTGATATGAAAAAGAGAGAAAAGGTCATTCTGACAGGAGTCATGGGGATGGGAATTTATGAAATGGAAAGCCATGGTTGTAAAATCTGAATGGCTGAGCCATGTTTCTATGTAAATTGTTCCATATACATGCAATACAACTGCACATATTGTGTCAAATTACCTATACATGCTTCACCCACAGATGTGTCCTCTAGATAATTTTGCCAAGTTGGACAAATCTTGCCAAGTTAGACACTGTTAGGACAGACTTTTTGTAGTGAGATTTAGCTAACATTAGCATGGTGGCAAATTTGTTTAGCCTAATTTGTTTGTGAGCTCCAACATAGTCCAACTCTGCAGTGCAGCCTTTTATACTGGAAACTCAGTGGTATATCGGGACACTAGTCATTATATAGTCATTAGTCCTTTAAGGTTAGGATATTTGCTAATGCCAGGGGTGTATCATGGACTTTAAGAATCTGGATCCTCGTTTTACACAGAGGAGCCAAGTATATGTCCCGTGTCCATGCACAATTATTTTTACCAGCTGTCATTATGTTGCTGTGCCTAAATGTGTTCTGACATGGTGAAACTGCCCTGGTCTTGACCCTGACTGGCCTCTGCTTGACTTACTCTCACACTACACTGAGTCGTTTTTGCTGGCTGGCAGACTGGTCGTCTTTTTGGCCAAAAAAACACTAAAAATCCACCTGTTCCTTTATTTTCATTCTTTCAATCTCAACCAAACAGTATAGTTAACACATAAATGCAATTTGATAAGTGATTTGCAGAGTTCAAGCCAGGGCCTGAGGTAAATAATAATAAAAATGAAAGTGCATACTTAGCATGATTTATTTTGCACATATATACTTTATATTTTTACATTGGCATTGCCTTAAAAATTGTCAGTCATAAATGATGAAACACTATACCACCTTACATCTTACATTTATCAGTAAAGTACAGTCAGTATAGTATGTATCATATGATATTGCATGTGTCATTAGTAAGGTACTGTATGTATCATATGTTATTGTATAGTATTGTGTGTATCATCAGTAGGGTCTGTGAGTGTAGTATATATTGTATGGTATTGTGTGTTTCATCAGTAAGGTACTGTGTGTGTAGTATTTATGGGCGTTGTATGGGGTGTTGGACCCAGCCCTTGTTTTTCTGGGCAACATCTGTTGGCAGAGAGGGAGTTTAGGGGTGTTTTCCGAGCCTCACTGTCTACAGGATGCACATCATTAAACACATGTAGAGGGGCAGTACAGCTAGGAGACCATGTGGAAATCAGCTGGACACACTCACAGACTAAAAACATCTGGAGAGGAAGGGGGTCCTTGGGGGGCATTTACGTGAGACATCCTGTAACGTCCATATGCACATTATTCCAGGTGGTCAGACTTAGGCATATTAGTTGAGTCTGAGACAAGTCAGCATTGTACAGCTGGGGCATGTTTGATGTCATATTCACATATGAGGTCTGCAAGACTATGAAAAAAATAGTGTAATGCCTTGTTTGATTAGTTCAGTCACAGGTGCTACTATGCTGCCAGTATAGGCACACCAGTCCTGTAACATATAGTTTATAGATCCACTGATCATAAATGTGAGCTTTGTGGTTTACAATTCCGACTGTAGTTCAGATCTGCATATCTCCACTATTTATTAGTCCCTTTTACCTTGTTCATCTGCGGTCATGCATGTAACAGTTAGTGTCAGTTAGTGGAAAGCGACCACCAAGGGATCATATATATTTTGGATAGTGGACCAATCGCAACACAGCAGTGCCCCAGGCATGTGCATCGTGCGTTGCTCTGGAAGGAGTGTAAATAATAAAAAAATTTAATTTCCTTTCATGAAGATCAATGATGACTGTCATATTTCTTATTATCAGCTGAGCCATTAAGTCGGTCGTCCTTTCTTCTATTATTTTCCTCCCATTTTTGTCCCAGTTGTGCCCCGTCCTTTATGAGGGCACGACAGTCATTCTTCATAGAGAGAGACAAAGCCAGTGACCACGGCGCCCTGCTGTGCTTTCACTAAAGAAATGAGTTAGCCTGATGGAGTCGCTGCGATTTTTCCAGCCTAGTGGTTTGAGAGAGAAACACAGACTAAGCTCAGATCATCACTGAAGCATACTGACAAAAAGCATCATCAGCCCGGACCGCTGCAGCTCTATCAGTCCCCTGGCCTGTAGCCACTCTGTTTAAAAGTGCAGCGTACTGAACCTGCTTTTTTCTGAAGACATCCACTATTGAAGTAAAGGTATATCAGGAAAAGAGGTGCTGGAGTCAAAACCCAGTCTGGCCACTCTTTATGCCCTCTATTGGACTGATGGTGTAAATGCATGCACTTTGAGTCATGTGTGTGTTTGTTTGCGCATTATTTAAATATACACATGTGCATTATCCTATCTTTATTGACTGATTGATTGCACAAAAACTGTATGTTTCGTTTTATAAAACTCAAAGGGCTGAACTCTGTTCCCATTTGTCCACAGAGAAGCTTCTTATCACCTATACTTTGTTATAACATACTTTCTCAGCTTCTAACCAGTACAGGCCACTCTTAAACACACACCTCAAGTGAAAGGCATTCATGGTCAGAGACACACCCAAGACTTAAATGCGGCGGTTATTGAAGATTTTGTGGCAGTGTTTGGGCACGCAAAGAGCATTAACCTTATTAAGATCCTTCAGTGAGATCATTTGCTTGTCTTTCATTAAATGAAACATACACTGGACATGTTTTTACTCTGATATGCGACCTATGTGTAAATACATTTTATAGCTGTGAGTAATGGGATTCTGGGTGTGTACAGTATGTGAGTGTTCACTTGTATTTCTGTGCTGGCACTGATCAGACATATTTATAACAGTTTAAAAAATGGACAAAAGTCTTTTTAATTAGGTCTCATTGAGTTAATGTTGTGTTTATAACTAGACTTAAGCTTTAGTTAGGGTTAAGGTAAGTTGTGATAAAGGCTGGTGTTAAGACCTGGGATTAAAAAGATTTAGAAGCATTATAATAAGTATAGTGTATTCAATTCTTTTCCTTTTTTGACATCATGCACATCCTGGCTTGAAGACATCCTTCTGGATGCACATTTCTTGATGGATCCCCTACACCTGAATATCTTATGTCTTCCACCTCACTGACCTGTCCTTTAACAGTAGCTAATTTGTGTGACACATATTTTGATGCAGAAGCAGGATGTCAAAGCTGAGAGGAACATATGGCGGACGGCGCTCATGTTTCTCAGTAGCAGCTGAGTAGTGGGCGCAGATAAGCAGAGCTATAAAGGCGTCTGATAGCGGCTTCATAAAGTAGAAGAAAGCGACTGTCAACTTTAGTGAAAAAAACATTAAAATAAAGATTCTACTACCACTATTATTTACTACTAACAATAATAATAATAATAGCTTACGAAAAGAGAGACGCTTGTCACTGTTAGTTGTGATGTATAGGAAATAATCGGCCAGGGAATGCTTGTTTAAGCACTGCTATTTTGTTAGCAAGCTGCTAGCCAGCTCAGTTAGCCAATTTGAGGCTGGATCTTTTCTGGGTGAAAAATGTGTCTGAATGAGAGTGTGGTTGTATGACAGGTTACATTAGCCAGCGAGTTTTGTGCTGAATGAGGTTTTTGTCTGATTCTTTAAGCTGTTACATGCGTGTAGCGCCCTGCCTGCCCCTCGTTTTCGACCGTGCACTGTGGGATAAAAAATGTGTTCATTTTTAATCCTTTAATTGACCGAAGTGCTTTAGGTTGAGAATGAGAGGCGATCATGCTGGACGGCAACTTTTTCTCTGCGCTGTCTGTCACGGCCTTTCACAACACCCCCCCACCCTTTAAGGGTGACCTGGCATCAAACTCACTGTCAAGGAGCCAGTGCTACACACGGCATCACCATGCTGCCTAGCCTCTAGAAAGTAACTATGGCAAGTAATCACCCAGGACTTCTACTACTACTATTAATAATTATATACCTATTATTATTAGCAGTAATAGTAGTAGTAGTAGTAGTAGGAGCAGTAGCAGCAGCAGTCGTAGTAGTTGCAGTAGTGGTAGTTGTAGTAGTAGAGGTGGTAGACATAATAGATTTTATTTTTAGTTAGTGAAAGTGACATGGTTATTGAAAAATGACAATCTGGTCATACGTGAACACACCACAGCACACAGTGTGAACAGCACGAAATACATCCTCTGCATTTAACCCATTCACCAAGTGAAGCAGGGGGCAGCTATGAACACACGCCCGGGGAGCAGTGTGTGGGGACTGTACCTTGCTCAAGGTACCTCAGAGGTGCCTTGCAGTCTTGGGAATTGAACCCGCGACGTCCTGATCACAGGGCGAACGCCCTAACCACTAATAATACATTTATTACTAATAATAATACATTTATTTGCCTCTATATAACATTTAATATTTACCAAGCAATGGTTAGAGTATTTTAATAGTTATGTTAGTTTAAGCAGATGTTTTGCTATAGTTTTGCTGAATATGTTGCTTTGCGGTTTACCTGCTCTATTCTCAGTGAGAGACGTCCCCACTGTTTGTGGTCATTGATATCTACACTGAAACAGATCAACAGTGTTTGCCCAATGCATTCTGTTTCTTCTGGGTCCCTGAGTTGGATAAACATTTCTAGGTAATTGTCACCAGTCAGACTGTGTTGTCATGGTGATTTTGAGTGGTGCTGTAATAGACAGATGTACCTCTATTTATCTGAGGTCCAAACAACATAGATTAACAAACAAGACTGCAAACAGGCAGCTACGTCTGTGCATGTGTGTGTTTTTCCACCATAGATTGTTTACACCAGTGGGCTATAAATGTGCTCTGGTGACCTTGTTTACTGTTGTTGTTTTTGCAAAGTGACTAAATGACTAAAGTTTGTAAAAACTTTGTTCTATAGCCAATATGTTATGTAGGGGTATACACAGCTGCTCATTTCAGATATCCTTGCTCCGTATGTAATCTGGATATCTGATTTTGAATGGACTCTTTTGTAGCAGTTGTTGGCAAGTTTTAAAGAGCAATGACAAAAATTCCACTCAACCAAGCAAATAGACTACAGTATTTAGAGTTGCTACAAAACATTAATCCTCCAGTATTAGTGCAACCATGCTGGTCCATGTGTTTGTAGCTGATCAAAACATAGAAAGATTAGAAACAGCAACCTGCTGTTAAAAAACTAAATCCAGTTTGTCCTAGCAGAGTGTCCTTTCACACACACACAAAATAAATAAAATATTGATAACTATAAATATACAATTTGATCTAAATAATTCTCACAAAATGTATTTTCACAAACAAGGGATATTAGATCATTCTGTCCATTTACATTTATGGCAATTAGCATTTATCCAGAGCGACTTGCAGTAGTGTTTTGTTGTCTAGAGAATATCTATAGCTATTGCATTCTGTATTAGTGCTCATATAGCCCTTATTACTCAATGTATTAGTAAAATCTGATTTCAACAAATAACAGTCAAAAAACACCCAGACGCTCTCCGGACCCCCTCCCTCTCTGGGTTTTCCCTACCTACTTATACATGATCCTGAAAGTTCCCCTGGGTTCAAATATCTTGTGGTTTTCTGACACTTTCTGTCAAATGATATGAATTATTGGCATTTTTGTTCTTTATGGAAATTTGCATGAGACCCTAGTAGTGGTTATTACATGTTTTGTTCTCCATGACATAGGAACAGCAAACAAAGCTCAGCATGATATCTGACACCTCGAGCACAAACCAGGGGAACTTTAATATAAGGAGTTATTTTGCTTTATGATGACAATTTACCATTTGTTGTGCTTGTGGTTCGGATTTGTGCCGCTCGTGTTCTAAGGGTTAAGTACTTTTGTCTTTAATCGGCATTAAGACAGCCCATGGAAGTTAAATCTACCTCTGAAGCTCTGGGACAGAAAAGGTCTTGACACTTTTTCATGCATCTTACAAGATGATGAGTCACGCTGTACTAGAAGCTCAAAGGACCTGAGGTACAGATCGGATTTTGGCCATTGCCATCAGCGAGGGAGGGCCTTGGCCATTTTTGGAATTTGGCAGACATCAGTTTTAATTTGATGTGAGCGCTTACCGGAAGCCAGGAGAGGGAACCCAACAGTTGACATGATATGAGTGATTGTGGGATGATTGAGCTGTGCTGCTGCATTCAGGATCAGCTGCAAGGGCCTAATAGACCAGCCTGAACTGAGCCGCAGTAATCAAGCCTTGAGATGACACGAGACTGAACAACCACCTGGGTGGTCTTATTAGAGACAAAGGGTCAAATCCTCTGGGGGTTGTAGAGTAGAAACCACCATGACTGAGCCTGGTTTGCAGCATGAGCTGACAATGATCAATTAGTACAGTTATCTAGAATACAATTCAGTGAAACCTAGACGTTGTGATCCAAACACCTTTCCACGTTATTGGTTTAGACGTGTTCACCACAGTAAACCTACTGGAAGAAGATGATTAATGCCTCTCAAGTTGTAAGTAATAGTTAGTGTGTGTGGTTTTTGTGTCTAGGCTACTCATTTCTTCCCAAAGCGTGTCATTGTGTCCACCCTTCACAGGCCTCAAGGCTGCAGTCTCTTCGCTCAGTGTTGCATGATGGAGAGGTTCGTATGACTGAAGGACAGGATGTGGAATTGTCTTGGGCCACACACAGAGTGTATGTTTGTGGGTCAGGCATGGGCACTGAAGTGCTGCAAGGAAAAGACAAGTTGAGACAGAGGCCATCTGATGGCCCGTCTAGTTTTGACAGGTCTGGAGATCCGCTGCGCTCCTTGATTTTGAGTTTGACACCACAGGCTAAAGAAGAAACCATCTCATTCAAGTCCCACCTGAAAACATGTGTACCGGTACTTTATATGCTATTTAAAAAAAAAAACTAAAAAAAAAAAGGATTCCATTTAAATCCCAAATTTAACTCCAGCACATCTGTAGAGGTTCGCCGTGGAGAAGGTCTAACTTTCTCATGATGATCATTCATTTCCAGGTTCCTCTACTCCTCTCTCTTTCATCTGGAGCTCATTGAGTCCACGTTTAGAGCAAACCCTTCCCAGGCCTCCCTGCTGGTCTCTCGTGTGGAGGGAGGAAACTCTCCACTTCAAAGATGTACAGTGATGAATGTGTGGAAAGCCTCGCAGTGTTAGACTACGTGTGGCGTGAGCTATCGTCTGGAAAAGCTATTACACCTCTCTATTACTGGGCTGGTCTAAATGTTTCGCGTGATGACCAGGATTACGGTTGAGGTGAATGAAAATATGGAGAGCGGTTAAGTGATTAAGGGACAATCTGCACAACCGAATGATTCTGGGTTTCTGAAGAGCGACAGGAGAGAACAGATGGGCAGCGACACTTTACTGCTACTCGTAGCTCAACTCTTCAGTTAAAACTCGACCCCTTGTTTCAGTTGACAGCCACAGTTCGTTATGCATAATGCCGACTGGCTCTAACGAAACTGGTCATACCGGATAGTGCAGTATCTGCCATGCACTGCTAAAAGCATATCTGTCCAATCTGTTCATCTCAACATGAATTTGAACAAGATCCCATTTGGCAAGGGGAAGCCCTTTGTCTTTGGCTTCGGGAGGTCCGGATTTAAGATTCATCCCGAAAACTGCCCAGTCAGTTATTCGATACTGAAGCTGCTCTATCAGTGTGATTTAGTTGTGATGTAGTTAAGGAGGACATAATACATTAAGAAAATAATTTGATTATATATAAAATATATCAAAATCCCGGACAGATGGCAAATATTGGGACTTGGGAATGACTTTCATATGCAAGTGAGTATGCACTATATTAATAACTGTTATTGTTTTCAATAATAACTTAAACTGCATGGGATGAAATATTGTAAGCCGGTCACCAGATGCTATTTAAAGATCTGTTGTTCCATGTATTACATTTTTAGGAGCACCAGTTCAGGGAGTTACATGATACGTAATATACTGAAATTACTAATACTGAAGTGGAGAGGTAGTATCAGAATTGAACTGGGATTTAAATATCTCTATAAATATAAATATGTATAGAGTTTATATTTCTTTTCTCAGTATCTGCCTGTCTATATGTAATTTATATTGAAATATACATAGAGAGAATATATCTATTTCAGTCTATTCCTGTATAGTCCCTCTATCACAGCAACAATCACGCTAAACTATATATATATATAATTTAGTGTGATTGTTTACCTGTCTGGTAATCCTGGTAGTCCTGTGGCTATAGCTGGTCTCTGGTCTCTGCTACATCTGGGTGTCATTAGGACAGAGAGCTGTGTGTGTGTGTGTGTGTGTGTGTGTGTGTGTGTGTGTGTGTGTGTGTGTGTGTGTGTGTGTGTGTGTGTGTGGAGCTCCAGGAGGTGTGTCTCTGTATACACTCCTCCTCTGGCTCGGGGTGTTTGAATGGATGCAGTTTGAGAAGTTTGAATCGAGAGTTGAACCGGAGAGGAGTGTGGAGGGGAGTGTGGAGGGGGTGAGGGCTGGAGGGCGAGGATGAACACGCGTGAACGAGTCCTGCGTCCCGTGAGGACAAGCCGGAGCCGGTTAGTGTGAGTACACCAGGCTTCAACAAGTTTTAAACTTTAGAACTTCAGCCTAGTCTGCTTTTCTCCTGTATCTAACTCTATTTTCTTTGTGGTTCTGCAGTTAATGTGTTGTGTTTATGTAATTGTGCGTTTTTTCTTCATCTGAGTGTGAATGATTTACGCAGGCATGAAAATGCCCACGTTTAAAGAGACAGACAAACTCTACACCAGAAAAAAACTTTGTGTCAGTCAGGAGAGCACCTCTCTTTTGTCTTAAACATATAGAAACGTCTGTAGCTTCTCTTCTTCACAAAATAGAGCCATGTAGCCTCTCCCCAATTCCTGCACAGGCATGGACACGTTGAATGGTTTAAACAAAGCAGAGATGATTTTTAGCAAAAAAAAACGAAATACGACTCATTTGACCCCATTTCCTGTGGCCACCAGGTCTGTGTTTGTTGTCCGTTAATGCAGTCTCTTTAAATCTTTGTTGGAAAGTCTTGGTTGAGGTCAGATTACAACTGGAGTCCCAGTCCTGCTTTTAACAGCATCATGAAGCTCCTGATTGGTCACAAGTCTGGTTAAACTGACACCAGCATTCAGTAGTCAGGCAGTGTACTGCCTGTTAGTAGGTTGTCAGGGATATTGATACTTATACATAAAATACATTTGGGGCATATATATATATATA
>JBBPDC010000109.1:18671473-18733979 GCA_037974485.1 Hemigrammopetersius urotaenia | reverse complement strand
GGAGTCCCAGTTTAACAGCATCATGCAGCTCTTGATTGGTCACAAGTTGGGTTAAACTGACACCAGCAGTAGGCTGTCAGGGCTTATTTTATATATATATGTATATATGTATTTGTGTATACATGCATGTGATTGTGTATATGTGGCAGATAATACATTTGGGGCATAGTATTATTACTATTATATAGAACATAAATGGAGTGTCATTATTATTATTATACATAGATGCCAACAAATATAATACAAACGTGGCCTATTAATATTATTACATATAGACACATACATATGGGGCACATTATTATTACATATACATACATGCATATTTACAATTCATATGGGGCATATTGAAACTTCATAGACATACTTACATTTATATAACACATATTGGGCATATTTTTCTTACAGTTATGTTATGAGTTCATTTTACAGCCACTCCTTCTCCCTAAGGCAGCCTGTGAGAAATATTCAGTCATAATTCTGATCACTATCAGAATTTAGTTTAGTTTTGTTGGATTATAACATAGTCAGGGCGCATTTCTATTCTCATATTGCTTCATAAACTCCATATTTGTGGTGGTTTTGCAATGGTGTTTATATCCAAAGCATATTGTTGCTATTAAAAGGAATTGGAACCACGTGTGTATATTGCATTTTAATTGCGATTTAGTCACTTCCAAACACGAGCCCTTTTTCATCTGTTGGTTGCATCGTTTTGTTCGACCCCCTGCAGTCCAGAAAGCTTTTGATCCCACTGTTAAACCCCAGCCCATCCTTTGGAGTGCTCGTAAAATTCTACACTCCACTCCACTCCACTAATTATTGGTGTGATGTTGCATGTTTAAAACAACATCGCTACTTGTTTCATAGGTTTAGACGTTTTACTGTTTGGAATTGAGCTCACTTCAAAGGGAGTAGAAAAGTGGTCCTGATTAGCGTGAGGGAAACCAGAGAGAGCAAGTCCAAGTTCAAGGTCAAGGTGAGGTTGAAGTTGAACATGCGCTGCTAATTGGGTAGTAAAGCATTTCCTCCTTCCTAAGAAAGAGGCTGGATGCTTTATGGGATGTACAGTCAGGTCTGGCTCTTGTTTGACTTTCACTTGATAAACCTGCAGACCTTGGTTTGTATTAACCTGCAGCTTTGACATAAAACGTCCTTCTTTTCTGAGAAAATGTTCTGCGAAGCTGAGAGCAGCAAGCCTGACTGAGCAGGGTGTAAACTCAGTCACTGCTGGCATGAAGAATGAGAAGTGGGAGTTGTCACAAAAAAGCCCCTGATGCTTTTGGCAATGGGAGTCGAAGAGGGGAGGAGTACAGTACACCGTAATAACTCCCCTCCCATGTCCGATATTTCAAACCCAAACAGCCTTCCCACTAGGAGTCATTTCTCATTTTTTAATCATAGAACCGGAGCACAAATCAACCAGCCCACTTGGACCCGGTCCAGCAAAAACACTGGCTTAATTTTCACCCCCTTTTCAAGTCTGGGGTCAGTTACACGCTGACCTGCTCTCTATCTTTCTTTTTCTCACTCTGTCTGTCAGTCGTTCTCTGTCGATCTGTAACTCTTTCACACCTACACCCCTACAAGCTGAAAGCAGCCACTCTGAATCAGAGCCTCACACACCCTAAGGACCTATTAAAAGATATAGCCTCAATACATCAGCACACAGTCACTGTAGTTGTCGGCACTTGGGCTGTTTCTGGGGGAGTTTGAGTCTGTATAAACATTGCATAGCTTGTTTAGTATCTGAAGTTTGGGTTGTTCATTTTATTAATGCTTCAGTGTAGTGGTCATGGTTCAGCAGCCTCATATCCAGGAAAGCTAGATTTGTTGAGAAACGTGACTTCTTTTTAGTGGTTTGGAACCTGAGACTCTATTTTTCCCCTCTAATTGTTAACTTTGACCCTGACCTTGGAGTTTATTAACTTATTAAAACGATGAAACACCATTTTCCACCTCTGTTTTTTCAGCTAAACTGCTCTTTTATTCATGTACCAGACTGGTATACCAATGAAAACGTCATAAATGTTATGTCATAATTCAGAATGACAAACAAATTTGCCCCTTTTCAGACATACCTAAGGAAAGTTTTCCTCTAAACCAGCATGTGGCGGCCTGGTGGCCTCCTGGCACACACTGTAAATGCGTTGCGCCGTCCTTCGCAGCTGTAAAATGACTAAGTGAGATTTATGGGGTTGTCATTGAGTGTGGAGAAAGCAGTGGTCTACCACTTCGTCTTTCAGCCCAGAAAGATACGGAGACAGCCTCTGGAGGGTACCGAACTCAACAGGGAGAGAAAACCACTGTCCCATTCTGCCCCAGGCTCTGCTGGAGCTTCTTCTTCTGTTTTACTCAGTGCTCTGGTTTTAGCCAGTCTATTATGGTGGCGCTGTATAGTTAGAAAAGCACATGTTCTGGGTCTATGAACAGTCTTGAGGTTTTTCTTCAGCTATGCACTTGTCTGTATTTTATGTTTTAAACATGCAGGCCTATAAAATGGTCTACATCAGGCCTGTACTGTATTTTGGTCTGACCTGTTTAAAGGTTAAAGTGTTTTTAAACGTATGCCTTCAAGACACAGGAGAGAGGAAAACAATCTGCTCCACAGCTCATACGCACATGTATTAGAGGCTGTATGTGTTTAGTTGATTAATGAATACATTTGTTCTTCTTTGTCTGCATTAGCTAAACACCCTTGGCGTATTTGTCTTCGATATGATCTTTTATTTTGCCCTTGCAGAATGTAATATCGTGCTGTGATAGTATCACCTCCACTCTAAAGCCCGGAAACCTGCTGACGCATTGTTTTACAGCCTGGCCGGCTCCAGAGTGCCACCCTTGCATTTTGAATGAGTGTAAATGGAAACCTCTGTGGAGAGAGAAGGAGAGCAGGAGAGATGTTTGTTCTTGTGCTGCGGTGTTCAGGAAGCCGTGCAGCTGCTGAGCCCTGTAGGCATTACCCATTCTCTCCCCCGGCCCTCGCAACCTGTGATTAACGCAAAACTGCCGGGCTCTTTAGCTCGACCATCCAAAATTCGCCAGGCTGTTTTTGTCCTCCCCTGACACTCTGGCACGTATAATTCCCTTTTTCCATTGGTGAAGTCTCCACTCAGACTGTAGCCGCCGAGTAATTTAGGCTCCGCAGGAGAGATGGGGTGGAAGTATCCCTGCAATGCTGATTGTTGCCTACCAGTGCCAAGTACAAATGAGAGGCATTTAAAGAAGTAATGAAAAAAGAATTGCGTTCAAATCAAGAACACCCTGAAACGTTTCTTGAGGACGCAGGGCATGCAGTACCTGCCACTGAGTGCTTTTATCTGCCTGAAAGTGCCATATTGACCTTGCTGGATGAATCAGCAAGATGGAAACGATGCAGAATAATCGGTTGTTCCGTGTGAATCTCAAGGTGCTCTTGTGTTCTTCTCAAACACTGTTGTTTGTAAATGTCTCACTTGTGGCTGAATGTCATTAGAGTCACAGATGAAGCCATTTTAGTGGCTCCATTAAAATGACAAGCGAGCATGGAAGTGCAGTTCTTTGACTGGGAGGGTCCAGTTAATCACAGGCATTTAGCTGGATGGTGAGGGAACAGCTGTAAAATTGTGATTTGATTTGACTTCATTTGTTGTGAATGTCTGAGCATGGGAGATACTTTGACGAGTGAAAATCAGACGAGACAGATGAGAACTACCGCATACATACTGAAGACCCAAACTGGTTCACAGAGGAGATGTTCCACCAACAGCAGCCATTCAGACCACATAATGAAAGATGTACAAACCACAGCAGATGAAGATGGAGGCTGAGAGAAAACTGTGCTCGGGAACTTGACTATCCTCCCATGAACCTCTAAAGAGCATCAGAGAACTTAGCTGTGAAAATTAGTCTCTTGCTAAATGAGGGGAAACTGTGAAAATGTGTTAAATTGTGTTACACTGGCTTGACCTAATTTTGCTTGTATTTATTATCCTAGTCTGCAGATTTAGACTGTGTTCTTTCGTCTGAATGCATTTTTTACGTCGAGACTGAGCACTGTGTGTGTGCGTGTGCATGAAACGGAGTGACCTGGCCTGAACCAGGTGTGTTAGTGTGTCAGTGTGGTAGTGTTCCGGTCTGGGCCGGCAGCAGCTGTCACTGTGTATCTGCTGCATGTCCTCACTCTTCAAACTGCTGTCATGCTACCCATGTCATGTATCCAGTCTCCTTCAGTCACCTAAAACACTGCATATGTGGACAGATTTTAGGGTTTCGCAATGTGGTTAAAGCATTATATTGCAATTATATACTTCCAGTCCATATATAGCCACAACACATGTGGCCTTTGACTTTATACTTCTAAATATGAACAGATAAGTGTGTATTCATAAGCCTAAATAATGAACTAATTGCAGAAAAAGTATTCAGACACTAAATTAGAACATACAGGAAAAAACATTTTATAATTTTAAAAAGCGCTGTTTTGGCTCCTGGCCGGGCCCGGCAAAGGTATTTTAATTTAAGATAAGATAATATAACCTTGTATTAGTCCCATAAGTGTGAGCAATGGACTGGTGATGTGCCTTTTGCCTTATGATGGGTGAGATTTAAGATTCAGTATTCTTGATTTGTCACATTTATAGTTATATAAGTAGAACATGTAGTGAAATGTGCCTCTGAGCTGAACCGCAATAAAGTTAAGTAATTCAGATAGTAGATGTATGGATGGATGGAAAAAAAAAAAATTCTTGTGCAAAGTTCACTTGGTGTCATTGTAAAACACTTCTAATTTATGCAACCAGTAACATTCACAGATGGGGGGAACAACCATCTCAGTTTCTCCGAGACGAGATTCATGAAATGCTGCTGCATCAGGTAACTGGGGCAATACCCATCATCAAAGGAAACCTGAACAGAGCAGTGCACTGGGAGATTTTAGAGGAGGATTTAATCTCATCAGCCAAGACAGAAGAGAAGAAGAGAAGACATTTCAGCAAGACAACAACTTCAAACATGCAGCCAAAATAACCCGAGAGCGGTCTCTAAAGAAGGGGTTGGCACAGCCAATCACCTGAATCTAATCCCATTGAAAATGTATGGAGGGTTTGAAATTGAAAGTTCAACAGAGTGACTCTCGTAACCTTGGGGTATTGAAGATGGTTTGTCAAGAGTAATGAGCCAAAACTGAACCACAGTGCTGCAAAAAGCTAATAAATTCTAACTGTTTATGTCTCAAAGCAGCAACTGCCAGCAGCATCTTTGCAAAGTACTAATGTCATTAATCTTTGGTCTTTGTTTATGCCTATGAGTATCTGCTTTCTTGTTCATATTATACAGTACATACAGAATCAAAAGAAAGTGTGTATGTACATCTGAAGTAAATATATATACTGGATATATACTAAATAATAAAGACAAGTATCTTAGTACTTCCCAGACTGTATGATAACTGTACAGTATTGGATCAGCTGTTATACTGTACTTGCAACAAATACATTGAATCCTTAATTTGTTATGGATAGACTGGCCTGTATTATGTTGATCTATGTTGTTTGCAGTGATTGCCTCTCATGAATGCCATGATTTATCCAAAAACATAATTTATTGCAAATACCATGATTGCAATGATAATTGATGTATGTTGTTCATCTCTGTGTGTCCAAGTGCATGGCCTGTGCATGACCCGAGTGTAACATGGTGTGAAACTTGCTGCACTCAGACGGGACAGTAGGTGAAATCCTGCCAGTCTGATTAGCAACAGCCAGGCTGCCCTCTTTCAAAACAGATGGACGACCCACAGGCTGGCAGGCCGAGCCAGAATAGTGAAGTAGCCCAGCTCTGCTCAGCCAATGAAATCTCCCGGCCATGTCAAAGTCATGAGAGTCCTGTGCCGCCTGGTCATTCATGTTTTGCCGTTGTTTGTTGGAAAGGTGCTCTCTGCAATGTCCAAGCTGTTTTGAGCTTCTTGAGCAGCTTGGTGCTCAGCATGGCTCAAAGAGTTTCGACCAGCTCCGCCTTCCACTCCGGTCCTATGGTGAAATCAGCTGACTCTTTAAGATGCTCATATCATCCCATAGTAGTGCTGTCCCACTGAGTGTTTCTAAAATAAGCAGAAAGAGCAGATTTTCTTCTTTTGCCTCGCAGGCAGTGGCCATTTGGTGCTGATGCAAACTTAATGAATTTGTGCTAATTTAATGATCTCTCTCTGTTTCTGTCTGTCTTTCTTTCTGTCTGCAGGTGGGATGAGAGCAGTTCCATAAGCAGTGGCTTGAGTGACGGATCTGATAATATCAGTTTAGAGGAGCTGAATGCCAGCTCTTCCCTCAACTCCCTCCCCACCACACCTGTTGGCTCCAGACGTAACTCCTCAGTAATGGTAAGACCCCACAAGTCTTGTTCATCCACACCTGGAGTTCCCACATCTTTTGCAGCTGTTTTTTTGTGTTTTAAGCACTAGGACAGGCACGAAATATGTAAAGTGATCCTTTATTTTTTGTTAATTGTTGATAGGGATAGGTATCGAGAATCAATACTAATTTCCCAGTCAATACCTAAATATCAATAATCTCCTGGATAAATGGTGCTGCTCCCAGTATTTGTGCAGCATTAATGCATTCTGAAATATCTGCCATTCAAACAGGCGATGCTGTACTGGATCAGTGGATTGGATCAGCCAAATATATTGCGTTTATAAGCAGTATCAGTTTGGTATCCATGAAACCCCTTCCCTAATTGCTGAAAGCCAATTGCATGTTGTGGCAACATCGAAGATGATTTAATGTCCCTATAATAACATAACATGATTAACATAAGACCAGTCATTTGAAAAAAAGCCTTATATTTAGTGTACTAGTGTAACCACAGTGGGTAAAGTGTTACTTGTTTTGTAAAGTGTTTTTGTGTTTATGGGTGGAGCCCCGGACCACACACCAAAATAAATGCATTACTCACGTCTCTGGATTTCAGCTGCAGTCATTCTCTCATCAGCAGCAGAACAGAATTACACATATTGCTTAGTTCGTGTCTTTGGTGGCAGTATATTAGAATTTCATCATGTAGTCTGAGATTTTCGTTTTAAGATGTGCTTGGAGGTGGCCTACTTTTTGTGAGAGAATTTAATGCTTGCCTTTTCACACGCTGTGAATCCTGATGCAATGTGCCAGTAAGCGTCGGTCAGTTTGTGTGTATAAGATATGTATCCTTGACCTGGATCTGTCCTTTGTGTTTGTGTGTATTTGTGTGTCTCTGTGACTCAGCCCCGCTCCCCCTGAGCGTGTCTAATTTAGTCAAAAATACAAAGTCGTATTTGGATGTGCCCTCCCACAAGAGTCCAAAAATAACAACCGAAAATCACGCAACGCCAGCTAACTTTGGTATGGATATTTTGCATCCATCAAACTCCAGGCCTGATAAGGAGGTCTGAACCGTATGAGAGTCCTGGCTTCAGTTTCCTGCATATGAATTAGGAGCGGCTGAAGCGTTATTCCATACTTTCTTTGTTCGCCCGAGATATAGACCTACGCGGAGCAGCTCTTGCTGAAATCTTTGCTCCGAGATACTTGTAATTAAGTTGCAAGTGTGGCAGTTTAGACTCAGCGGGAGTGAGGAAAAATAAAGCCGTGTTAATAGGCTTGCTGGGTTGCTATGGCAGCACTGCTTTATTATATCATGGTTGAGATATGAGATCTTGGGGATGTGTGGTGCTGTTCAACTTGCCATCTGCGCTTTTATAGCGAATTAGGAAAAGAGGATGCCAGCTCTTGGCGTTGTTGTTTACATTTATTACACCATGTGCTGTACTGTGCTGTATTGTGTACATTTCCCAGCACTTCAGATCAAGCATTACTGGCAGTTTAACAAAAGCTAATCACAAGTCATTTAGATCCACAAAGAGCAAATGCATTTTTTTGTTCCAGAATCTTCTCGGTCGTTAGGCTCTGTAGAGAGCTTAGAAATGTTCTTTACTTGGTTTTCTGAGGAGGTAAGATAACCTCAAAAAATGTAAATTGAAATAATTAATCAGAATCAGAAAACTTTATTGCTTAAAAATAACATTAGCATTAGCCGCGAGCAAAAACAAAGACTCATACACAAAAGAAACATTGAAATAACTCTCTACCCACATGTTTAGACAGGGCACAACTTACTAATACTAAATAAACTGAGATATCAGTTGAAAATGGGGGGGCGGGGGAGGTTTAAAACACTAAAATATGAGGACAAGACACTGAGCAGTCATGCTACATGCTGCAGCAGGCTTCATCTTTATATAAAGATGACCTGAGACCTAAATTTGGAGAAATCATTTCAAACTGTGCTGTGCCATTTCACACTTTAATTTCTTTAGCTGTGGTATGTAAGATAGTATTTTTCCATTGCACCATTCAAAATAAGGCACTTGGTTACGAAAACCTAATATGCCACAAATAGCATATGGATAAACAATAAACTACTCTAAATCATGAGGGTTGTTTCTGTGGCATCTTCCAGTCTATTATTGGTGGTGTACTTCAGGAGTGATTTACTGTGAAGTTTTTTATGGTGAGAAAATTATGTTCATGTGGCTCGTATCGGCCGTGTTATGTAGGAATGCGACAAAACATGACCTGAGACCTAAATTTGGAGCATGCCAGACCTCTTTGAAGTCACGAGCAGAGAAAACGTAGGGATGTCCAAGGAAAGGGTTCAGTTTTCTTTGGAGCGCACTAAGTGTTATGCTTCCTTAAGACTGAAATCAATCTCTCTCGCCATCATGTTTTTCTACGGCCTTCTAGACGCTCAGATCAGACAGCTGATAACTGCGACTGATTTGGGGACTGCTTGCAAGATAGCAGACAAACACATAAGATTCAGACGAAATACGCTGCACAGATTTGCGTGCTTTTCATCGCGGTGCTTTTGTTTTTCTTGCGCAAGTTTTCAGAAGATCCCTCTAAAAAGACTGTAATTAAGGTTTGAAAGCTATTTTTCCATGATGTCTTGAGGTTATGGTGATATGCCCGTAAAAAATCAAAGACATAGAAAGTGTTGTGTGTTTGTTTTTTCAGCTGCGTACAGATGCAGAGAAGCGCTCCTTGGTGGAGAGTGGTTTAGCCTGGTACAGCGAGGACAGTAAGGCCTTTCGGAAGGCCGACAGTGGGGCCTATGAAACTGGCAGCCTGAAGACCGAGTCTTCCAGTAAATACCGGAAAAGCAGGCCAACAGAGGGTGCTGTGCAGGAGAAGTCAGGAAAAGGAGAGCTGAAGAAACCACAGAGCCTTGGACAGCCTGGAAACTTCAAAAAGGGACGCAATCCTCCAGTCGGTGTCACTTCTCCCATCACACACACAACACAGAGTGTGCTGAAAATGGCAGGTGAGAATAAAGAATACCATGGTACTTGTATGTTTTGTTAAAAATGGGATGGTATACAAAATGTGACCAGTATTTATTAAATACCAAAAAATTAAATTAAATTTTTAAATACAAAGAATTTTTTTTAAAGCATAAAACATAAAATGCACTTTTTTTCACCATATATTTGGGGCATTTCTCTACTTTTTGCCATATCTGTAAGGTCATTTCTCTGCTTATTACTTCTTGAAAAATGTAATTTCACTTATTCTTAGTTACTCTGAGACATCTCTATAAATCTGAACCAGCTGGAAAGTACAAGACCAAAAGTTGAATAGTCTTTTCCGTACTTTATTTAGAAGTATCATTAATTACTTGTCATCCAATCAGGGGTGAGTGCATTACTGCAAGCATGGGAATTTAAATGTAGGCAAATTAAATGACCAGCATTCTGAAAATACATCAGTATTTGTTGTAGGTAAAAATCATTATTTTCCTTTAAGTGCTAACAACTAACAATTCAACATCAAATATTCCACACTCATCAAATAGTGTCTGTTAATTTGCACATCAGTTAGTGATCTTCCATATTTCTGCACCCCTGTGTGAGAGTGTCAGTTATGGTTCATTCATTCCAGGATTTTATTTCTCTAATGATTGTATTTTTACGCCCTTTGTCCCAACTCAGAATAACCAAAAATTAGGTTTTTAAATTCAATACTCAGTTTTATTGTCTAGCTTACCACTAGCTTACAAATCTGCTTTTCTTTAATTGTTTCATATTTGCATGTTTTCCATGTAAATGATCTGTATATGCAGTGATTAAAATCCTGCTTATCAAACAATTCCATAACAAATAAGTTCATGGAAACATACTCAAGAAATACTCTATATTCAGTTATATTAACTTCTGCTTGCGTTTATAAGAAAGGAAAATCTCTCCGAAATAAAATACCCTTGGACAGCACATGCCTATCTTACCACCGAGGAAAAAACACCCAAATCACCACAGTATCCCCACAACAGCAGTGCCACGGCTTATAGTAAACACCAACCAAAGTAAGGTAGACAATAATCCCCTATAACACCCCCATAAGCTGCCTAAAATAATCACAGCCCTGCATTCAAAACGGGCTAGAAAGAACCCCCCCTCCATCAGCATTCCTAACTAGTGCGCTGGTATTGGTTGTACAAAGCAGAATCTGATTTTGGGTGGATTATATGTGAGTCAGAGCTCCAATCTGCTGCTGTTCTACCAACTTTGGTGAAAAAGTGCCAAACCTTTCTGTTATCAGTATCTGTTATACCACACTGACTCTCTAAAACACTCTGGATGGTATAAATACAAGCCTAGTAAGGATCTCTCTCTCACACACACACACACACTCACTCACAAACTCTCTCTGTCTCCCAAAAACACAAAACACACACATTCGACAAGTCCCTGCTTTGTCTTTTCTACTTCAGTGCCCAAACTAATATACTTACAGCATCACACAAATCTTTATGGTTAGGCCAATCACAGCATGATCACACACTTCAGGCGTTTAACCACATAAAGCTCAACCAAAAAGCGAGTAAACAGAACCAACTATTACTCGTATCATACTCCTACTTTATTTATGTGCAGTTTATTTGGAAAAATTGGTTAAAATTGTGCCTTGTTCAAATTTACATTAAACGTTAAACATTCTATCTAGAAAAGTGTATGATGAATTGTAGTTTACAATAGAAATATGACAAAATTGCTTTTGTCATAAGTATTCTGTAATTATTATAATACGTGAAGCCGGACGTTTTGATTTAATTGCATTGTAATGCATTTCTTAGAGACATGTGTAAGTGAAACAGGTAACAAAAGTCTTGTCAAGTCTGTTATGCAAGAATTAATGTATTTAATGCATTGCCGACTTCACTGTAGTGAAAAAAATATAAATTTACCTTTTTACTCTTAACACCGTTTATAACACCAAAAGTCAATCAGAATTTAAAGTGACATAAAACTAGCATCAGCACTACTATGGTCTAGCCTTTATAAATATGTGAATTTGTGCTATCCTGGTCTGCGCTTTGCAGGGAGTCTGCAGCAGTGGGCTGCTTACTTCAACACATTTATCAGAATGATTGGATTTCACAATGTTTAGTTTATTGGATTGTAATATGTCATTACCAGAAACCACCCCATCCCTAGTTTATATGCAGGATATGTAGCCTGCACGCTCCCATCCATGCACTTCAGAAGAGGTCAGGAAATAAGTTGACTCCAGGCATGTAAACACACCGTTACACCGTTGCCCATCACATAATTTCCTCTGCAGCTCACGTATGCTATCACACTCAGACACAGCTCAGCTGTTGGTGCATTCCTTCTCGACATCAAAGCCCTTTCCCCGGGCTCTGGCGAAGGTCATGGTGGTAGAGAGACGACTTCTGCCGCATGATCTGCAGCAGATACGGACATGCAGACTTAAAAACAGCACAACACTTAACTGCCTTTCCTGTGTCTCCATGACTCTGATCTTGCCTAAAACACAAAGTCTTTTTGTTCTCTGAACCCGCAGGCCCACTCGACAGGATTAAGTGTTAATGACTTGGCATTATGAGCTGGAAATGATCTGGGGTCAGTCAAAGGAGGAACATATTTGTTAGCTTGTTTTGCTAGCCACCCTTGTCATCCCTAACCCCTCCGAAATGAAAACCAGATGTGATGCTGAACTCAGGAAACTGTCACTTCAGCAGATATGGCGGAGATATCGCAGGGGGGTGGGTGAAGGCTTTCGTGAGCTGATGCCAGGTTTTGATTACTGTGCAGTGTTTGGGAGTTTGGGGAGAGGAGAATCTTAGTTCGTCTCTGGGTCTGTGTCCATTTCTGTGGTTTTACAGATAAATGTTTAGGACAGTAGAATGAATCAGGTCGGCAGCAAATTTGGTCTCGAGGACTTCTGCTCGTAAATAGGTTCATTGTGATATTTTTGTAACCTTTTCATTTCAGATCCATGGGTTCTATGACATTTAAATGTCAGAGAACCAGCACCCTTATCTAAAGGACTGTTTGCTGGGATGCCTTGCGGCATTTCAAACAGTGCAGCTAGGTCCAATAATGAAGGTATCACTACTTGGGTTAATTTTCTGGAATGTTCCTGTATAAAGTTGCATTGTATGGACTCCAGAATACCACCACGTTCATCACCAGCTCCTTAGTCTTTGGGATAAAGAAACAAAGACAATAGTGAGGAGGATCCCAAATATTTTTTGTAGAAACACATACACTTGGATTCCCACACTAATGGGAATTAGGAAGTGTTGATTTTATATCCTGGTGTTTTAATACAATTAGGCCATGGACTGTGAAGTCTATAATGCTTCTGAAAGCAGGTCCATTACCATGAATGATTGCACTGACTGTAACCTGGAGTTGATAGGATGCTCCAGATGTGCCTGTAATGCTTATTTCCTGACGGATCTTGAAGGAACTACAAATTACAGTCATTTGGAGATGCTTTGAAATCTGGTTTTAACATAAATGAGGGCTATCGACAAATATGTGGAACTGTAACTCATATAATTGATTTCAAAATGCTAATTTTTCCCCAAACTGCCCTTTCTCTTGTGCTAAATTTACAGAATAGATTTAATCATGTTTATTTTACTGATCAAATGAAAAGGAGCGAAAGAGTGATCGTGCATATGCAAACATTTGTTCGCAAGACGTTTGGCTCATATTTTAAATCACAGTGCCAGACTCCACAAGCCAAAGCACCCTTTCATCTTGTGTATGACTCCTTCAAGCCTGAATTAGTTTGAGTCGCTTAACCCAAAAAGTGCAGCTGCACAAAGAACATTGTAATATCAGCTATTAGAGACTTCAGGGTTTTGTCAAATCTTATTCTACATTTTTCCTCCTATTAAATAGATGTGTCTTTTAGTCTTTGGCAAAGCCTACTACAAAGCATAGGATATTGGGAAGCACATCATATATGATGAATGGGTCACGAGTCAAATGATCATTAAAATAACAAGAAAATCCTATAGTCTATTGTCTTGTCTTAAGAATATACCACGCTTACAGAACTTTTTTGCAAAAGTATTGCTATTTTCATGTCCTAATGTGGCCAGTTACATGGAGAAGAGAAAGCTGAGTCTAGATTAGCACTCGCAATCTTACGCGTTGGGTAAACAACAGCCACACTGTGTGGTTTTGAGTACTTGTGTTCAGCACTTTTGTATGAGTTGTTTTGCTGATGTGTTGCTCTTTCCCTGCCATCAACCCAACACCTATAAGTCACTCCTTGACAGTTTAAATGGGATCTGATCACACTCAGTCGTAAGTAAATACAGATGGCTCTATGCTTACTTGTCTTTTTCCTTCTATATACTGTGAGTCACATTACGAATATTCAGATGTGAATGAATGCATCGAGCCATGCTCCCTTAATACTTTCTGCCAGACTTTGAGTGATGACTTTGAGTGATGTCATGCCCCAAGGCATTTTTAATGAACTCAACTTCTGACTGGGCTGACCACATGCAGCCTAACAGGGTCGCGTCATTAGGCTGAGGTCTGAACCATAAACACAATCTGCTCCCACATGGACCCAATGAAGATTAAAGTGCAGCATGATGCCAATCTTTAAGTCATCCTGCAGTGGGTCTTAACTCTGACTTTTTATGTTCTCTTTATGAGTCTGGGTTGGTTTCCTGGACAGGGATTAAACCTAGTCCTAAACTGCATTTGTCTTTCAGTGAAGAATCTCTATTCAGAATACTTCATAATTCAGGACTTGGCTTAATCCCTGTCTAGGAACACTTCTTATCAGCCTAATTCCCTCGGTTCAGTATCAAGTCTCAAATAATATGTTTGTCTTCTTTGTGTACAGAAGTTCAAATCTGCTTAGCAGATGTAAAAATCTAAAGATATAAAACTAGGTGAGTGACTATGAATATTTCTGACTTTTTTGTTACATTACATTATCTATTAAAAGCTCAACCAAACCCAATGAACAAAAGGTTACCGACAGACTTGCTGTATGAAACCTGAAAGTCGCCAAATGAGTTATTACCCAGTGGGATCCATTTTATTAATAACTGAATTGTCTATACAATAAACGTATATCTGTGAAGAACATTGTGCACACTCACAAGCTTGGGTGTGTTACTCTCATCTATAGTTTTTTGGGGGAATAAACTTCACTCAAAGAACTGAAAAGCAGCAGTGCACTAAAGACAACATGGAATTTCATCCTGCTGGTGAGACAGTAGGTCTGGTGAGGTTAAAAGTTTCCATCTAAATGAAGGATACTGATTCAGATCCTCTGTTTTGTCTTTTGGCAGCGGCTAAAGGGGACTCTAAGGCTGTGGATAAGCAGAAGCTGTCTCTGAAGACGTCTGGTCTGCAGCGATCTCGTTCTGATGCAGGCCGGGAAAGTGTTGAGCACCGCAAACCTCCATCAGGCCTGGTAAAACCCACAGCCGGCAGCTTTGGCTACAAGAAAACCCCAGCTACCGGTACTGCCACTCATATGACAGCAGGCGGTGCCACCATCTCCAGCGGATCGGCCACTGTTGGTAAAACTCCCAGATCTTCAGGCATCCCAACCAAGCCTATACCTGGAGGTGGAAGCCGAAAGAACAGCTTGGATGCCAGCAGCGGTGAGAATGGCTTCCTAGCCCCTAACGCCCGTGGCAGCATCCAGTACCGCAGTCTACCCCGACCAGCCAAATCCAGCACCATGAGCTTAACTGGTCGTCCTGCCTCACGCCCTGTCAGTGGCACCATCGACACCAGCCTCCTCACCCTCAAACCCGTGCCTGCCCTTTCCACTGCCATGTCCACGAGAGGGAAAGATGGGGGCAGCCTGAAGGCAGGCAGCCGCCCCAGCAGCACAGGCCCAGTTAACCAAACAGACCGGGAGAAGGAGAAGGAGAGGGCCAAAGCGAAAGCAGACCTGGAAATCAGCTGTCTGAAAGATGAGCGACAGGGAGAAAGCTGTGGAGAAACGGTCGAGAAGATCCAGAGGGTCCGGAGAACCAGCACGAGTAAATACCCAGAACTGAGCTCTCCCACTACCACACCAAGGTAAGGCCTCATAAATTTAACAGCATGAAAAGAAAAATTCCCAGCAAAAAGTGAATAAATGTCAGAATACTTATTCAGTATTCAGTATTTGGTGGCCTTTCTCAAAACATTGAAAAGCAACACTCCTGTGCCAGATACATTCATACAAGTGCAACTCACATTAACATGCAAATAATACAATATTGTGCAAGTTATTTCTTAATATTTTGCTTCCATAAGGCCAGATGTTTTTGAGCAGCAGTTTAAACGTTTTTGGTTCTTGTTTGGCCCAGTCCCTGAGCCTGACCTGTTTCAGAGGAATGTTTTTGTTTGTTAAGACACATGGTGACTACATATGCATCATTTGAGCATCAGAAAGCCTGAACCAGTGAAGAAACAAGTGCAGATGATTTCAGATGATCAGGCCAGTGATCAGTATACTAGTGGTGCTGAATGCTGAGGCACTGGAACACCTTTATCTAGGCACCTTGTCTCTTTAGAGACTTTACAGCCTGGTGCAGTAAATAAATAGTTCCTATTTGATTCATTGAATACACTTAAGTATTCCGAAGTATCCGTTTGACAGACATAAAACAATTTTGCACCATCAAAGTGATTCAATTAATTTAATTTAATTTAATTCTGATTACTTGTGTGAGGACCATGTTTTCTATGTGGACTACAAAGCACCTGTGTACATTTTTCTGGATAAGAGCACCTGCCAAATGCAGTAAATGTAAAAGTAAAAATTCAAATCAAACAATACAACCTGATGTAGTTTATAGAAGCGGGCGTTCAGATAGACAATCAGAGTACAAAACCCTGACTGTTGTGGACAGTTTAACTTACTATGGTTATCAGATTCTCTGTCTACATGTGGGTCCGACATCCATAGTATGTTAAAAGGATTTTGCATTCTGAAGTGTATGTGGGGCAAAAGTTTTAGAGGTGCTTCCTAAAAGGCGATTCCACTGTAGGCTTGTGTAATAGCTGGCTCACAGCAGCTGAAATCGTCATTAAACAGTCTCTCCTGAGCAGCCAGTGTGTAATAATTGATTGTTTTTGGAACATAAAATTAAACAAGTAGGTTTTATAAGTAGGGGAGGGCTGTATATTAAAAATATAATAGTTCTTTTTACAATACACACTATATCATATTTTATTCTGACATCGAATACATTGACAAAAAATAGCTATAAGTGCCACATTTAAAAAATACCATGGAAAAATTAACAATATGTATTACACGGCTCTAAATCCCGTTTGGATGAATTATGCTTTCATTATAAGGAGACATGCAGTTGGTCTACGTTTTTAAGTACTTGAGACACAGAAACAGACAGTGAGATAATGTATCACAGTTGAATATTATATTGCCTCGTTACAAATAGGCCTCAGGGGAAAGTATAATTATTTTCTTCATCAATTGCTTTGTGTGTGTGTGTGTTTCATTTTCTTATTTCACTGCTCCACATCTCTACTGGTTATTGTAAACAATTCTAATCACTGACGTAACAGAATGCTGGTGAAGTCTCTCGCCCACCCTCCGAGCCTGGCCCACCTGGACAAGGTTAATTCCAACAGCCTGGACTCCTGCGTGACCATTGAAGACCTTCCTCCAAAGATCCCCCCGTACTCCAAACTGCAGGACCTGGCGAGCTCTCGTGTAACCCCCCGCTTGACCCCCAGCCCGGCCCCGGTGCTCCACATCGATTCTCCGAGCTGCTTCTCAGGCCAGGCGCTTTCGCTCAGCAGCTCCCCTCTGCTCTATCCCAAAATGTCCGGCGTCCATCGTAGCATGGAGTCCCTCTCCCTGCACATGAGCCTGCCGCCCAGTCTGGATCGTAGGGACCGGGAGGAGAGCAGAGCTATGGGCACCTGGGGGGTGGGTAGCAGGACATCATTCACTGCAAGTGACAGGTGTGTTGGGATCTCTTGGTGGGTGTGTTGTACAGATGTAATCATATTCAGTTGTAGATGCCTTAAAATTTTTCATTTTATTCTCCCTTGCATCTTGTCCCTGTTATATAAAACCAAATGTCTCTGAATTGGTGCCTTTATCAAAGAAGAAAAAATGTTTTAACTTGGCATCTTTTATTGTTACTTTTATCCAGCATCATTTTACTGGTCCACTAATCTTAAAATGTTCACACAGCATAAAGAACAGCGTTTGGTACTATAATGGAGTTGCAAGGTTTTCTCATGTTATGTGATGATTTGCTCTTTAATTTACTGCCCTCTACTGGTCCAGACACAGCATAGCTATTGGATACCTGATATTCAGGGACCCTAGCATGACTAAGGAGACACTCTACACTAGATGAACAAAAGTATTGGGACACCTGTTTTTCAGGGACTGGGCGAGGCCCCTTACATCCAGTGAAAGATGCAGCTCTGTATTGGTCCATGTATTTGAACGCAATGTCATTAATACTTTTGTCTGATTTGCAAAGAAATCAGTTTATCAGCGTCATAATAACTAATAGTGTTTATCATTGTAGCATTAAAATGCTGCTATGACATGAGACATTTATTTATTTATGTGTGCTGTTTTCTCTCTCCCAGTTTACAAACTGATAGGAACACCTTACCAAAGCAAGGATTAAGGTACTCTTAGTCTTTATCTGCACATCTATGACAGCCCTCATTCAAAACAATTGCTTGTCAGCATAATTCTGACATTATTTTTTCTTTCTTCCTATAGTCACTATGGAAGTGGCCAATCAGAATCAGAAGGAAAGGAGCGGCGCCACTCCCACACGATCATGAGCATGACGGAGTCAGAGAGCCCACCCCAGCTGCCCTCGCCCACTCACATGGCCCAGCCCTACCCAGGCAAAACACCACCCACTAACGTCGGTGAGAGCCAGTGTATCACCAGTCACAGCGTTCTAAATCCTTCATCAGCGTCTGAGCAGAAAGACTTCACTTGCAGTTTTACTAAACTGCATTTTCACGAACTTTTTAACACCTGTTTACTGGAACACAATAACCTGAATTAGGACTGTAGAGTAATTATTTGTACATTCAACGCTGATTTAAAAATTGGTAAATTAAAAGTTCTGGACTACAGAACCTCATTTAAAAAATCCATATGTAATAAAGAGCATGCCATCTAGTCATATTAACACTGAGGTCTGTTAAAGAGAAAGCATATCATTTGTCACTGACTCATCAGATGTAGGTGTTAGCTCAGACACATCACACTCACACAGAGAGAGAGAGAGAGAGAGAGAGAGAGAGAGAGAAAAAGAGAGAAAGATCACCCCTTTCCAGTTAGAGCATTCTGCTACTTTAAAGTGCACCGTTTGCTGACGCAGGTGTTCTATTGTGTATGCACAGCTTTTATTATCTCTATAGAAAGTCCTAGAATAGAACAGGATTCTCTTGAGGAGTCACACCCGAGCCTTAGGTCACCATGCTCAAATACCAGACGGTGTAAACCCCTCCAGACACTGTAGAGCAGTGACTGAAACTGTGTTCTTTGGAGAGAAATTTGGGTTCTTTGGCTGAATACAATCAAATCATCACAGCAGTTTTCCGTCATCTAGCATAAAGCCTTTCCAAAGTAGAGGCTTTTACTCCAGCAAATGCAGTCTATTAATATCCTCAATTTTGAGGAGAAACACTGAATCATTAATATATATATTCATATAATATAAAGTCTGTTCATTTTCCAAATCTGACCTTGTTCCTCCCTCAGTGGCTCCCATCCCGAGCTCGAGCTCCACCCCTCGTATCACACGCTCCAACAGCATCCCAGCCAATGAGGCCGGCTATGACCTGTACTCCAGCTCTCCACTGGGAAGTTCTGTCTCACTGGCCGATCGACCCAAGAGTATCATGCGTTCTGGATCCTTCAGAGAGCCCGGAGAAGATGGTCAGCGTTTTTCTTAAATGTTTGTGTAGACCCCCTTAACAGTAAAGTCTAATCTTCATAGCAATAGAGAGAGTTTATTTTAATTGGTAATGTTTGTCTCATTAGTTCAGGAGGGACAAAGACCAAAAATCCAATGTTTCATCAAAAACCACCAAAAATCCAGCATCACAACACTTAATGTAAATGAAATTGTAATAGCTGGTTGCTTTAAACCTCACATTGTCTTTCAGTGGAAATTAGACTATTCACAGAGGATTAATATGCCTTTAATCCTTGCCTTAGTTCTTGAGTACATGATTCTGTAACTGTGACTGGCTAATGATTTGTTCTGAAAATTGTTCTTTAGCCTGAAAATTGAGATCATCATTTATGGTCAGGTGTTACAGTTTTCTGCAATGTAGTGAATGACAGAAGTCCTTCATATAGTTTCACATTCAAGTTGAAGCTTAAATTAGTTACAGGTGTTTCTGCATTATTACTATTGTTAAAAAAAATGTATACTTCCTCCTACTGCAATAATGATAGTTAAAAATGTTTAACCATTTGAATCTGATCAGCATTTATAATATTTCTCATTATAAGAATACTGTAATGCTATTATGACACTGAACTTAGGAATATTTGTCAATTGGAAAAGACAAGTTTTAAAAAGTCCAGAATACTTGTAAACAAGTAAAATTTCATAGTATTCCTACTACAATCTCAAAATAAGGAATATTAGATACATTGATGTACTTAGTTATATTACATATGTTGATGGTGTGCCATCTACAGGTAGCAGTGGGTCTACTACTATAGTATTTTGTTTGTTTTAGCTGTGCAGTTTTAATTGTTATTCCTGTTTTGTTTTGTTATTTGCAGTCCATGGTTCTGTCCTCTCTCTGGCCTCCAACGCATCATCCAACTACTCTTCAGTAAGTGAATCTCCCAAAAGAATTACAGCAGCTGCATCAGAAATTAAACAACGCTATATTCTTAAATATGCTTTTAGAAAGTGCCCCTCCAAAGCGACCTCTCTTTACTTTCATTCTTATATATCATCTCTGAAGGTTTCTGATTATTCGATATTTCTCTCGTAAACAGTAACATACTTTAGTGGTGAAAAGACCTGAAGCGAATGTATTGAATGTAGTTTTTAAATGTATTGCTCTCAGTTCTTTCGTCTTAGCTTACTCTTTCTCCCTATATTTTTCCTCCTCCTCATCTTGCGTTCTCAGACAGAGGAGAGAATGCAGGGAGAGGTAAGTCTGTCCTTCTCCTTCTCCTTCATCTCCTTGTTTCATGCTTGTGTTTCTGGTTTTGACTCACCTCACTTGCATTTTTTGCATCATGTATTGAGTTGTGGTGGGTTTGGCTTAAGCTGAACATCTACTAACATTCATTGTTTCCATCTGTAAAGTGGTGCTGTTTGATGTTTCCATGAACCAGTTGTCAGTCGTCAGTCATCATGAGCTCTCCCTGACCATAAACATCACCACGTTTACAACATCCGTCACCATTTAAAGGGTTGATATTTAGTGATAAAATATCTCTCTTTCCTCACAGCAAATCCGAAAACTGAGGCGTGAGCTCGAGGTGTCCCAGGACAAAGTGGCCAATCTGACCAACCAGCTGTCTGCTAATGTATGTACTGTGACTAACCCACCACCGCGTAACTCACTCACGGCTAGAATCCTGAATCAGCTGTATTCAATAAGACTCCCCTTAGCTCTCTAAGGTCCCTCAGTTTCTCTTTGTTCACTCATTTTTAAGTTTTGTGCACATTCTTTTAATCACATCTTCAAACGAATCATTTAGTTTCAGTGCTGCTTTCTTGTTACACATTGTTTTTCTGTCACTTTCTCTTGGCTATTTAGTAGACATGCTTTCATGTGTCTTGGTCTACATATCACTAAATTCCCCCATCAGTATATGAACTTGGATAGTAATCCATTTCTCCTTTAATTAAACCTACCATCACTCACCATTGATCATCTCATATAAAGTAGATGGATCACTGTGATGATCGTGTCATAGATGTGTATAGACGGGTGCCATCGCTCACTGGACACACACTAACCTGCTTCATTCAGCTCTCCCCTCCTAAAGCCTTTTTTTCTACAGAACTGGGTTCAGCAAATGTTAGAGTGTAGAATGGTTAAGTATCCTGGCAGTATTGTTCATAATGTCTGTTAGAATGTATTACATTGCAAAGAGGTAGTAGGCTGATCCCAGTACTGTCTGTTCATATAAACATGTTTGTGTTTATGTGTATGTGTGTGTGTATGGGTTTGTGTGTGTATCAGTGTATGGAAGTGTGTGTGTGTGTGTGTATGGGTTGGTGTGTGTGTGTGTGTGTGTGTGTGTGTTGGTTTGTGTGTGTATCAGTGTATGGAAGAGTGTGTGTATGGGTTTGTGTGTGTGTGTGTGTGTGTGAATGGGTTTGTGTGTGTATCAGTGTATGGAAGTGTGTGTGTGTATGGGTTGGTGTGTGTGTGTGCGTGTGCGTGTGGGTTTGTGTGTGTATCAGTGTATGGAAGAATGTGTGTATGGGTTGGTTTGTGGGGGGGGGGTTGTGTGTGAATGGGTTTGTGTGTGTGAGTTTGTGGATGGGTTTCTGTCTGAGTGTATGAGTGTGTGGGGGTTTGTGTGTGGTTTTATGTGTGTATGAGTGTGTGTATGAGTGTGTGTGGGGGGTTCTGTATGTGTATGTGTATGAGTGCGTGTGAATGAGTGTGTGGGTGTGTGTATGAGTGTGAAAGTGAGAGTGATCAGTTAAACCCTGGCCCTAACACCACTGTCCCTCTCTCCTTGGCTGATGTCTCTCCTGGTTGCGGGCTGGTTGCGGGTGATCCGGGGGCCGCTGGCTGTAGCAGGCAGGCCAGGTTTGTTGGACTGTCACTCCGGCCCCTACCCGTCGCTGTTGCATGACCTCTAACCTCGCCTCACCCCCTTGCAGGCCCCCCTACCCACAGACCCCCAGCCCGATGCTAGTTGATGATGTCAAAGTGGAGCTCATTTCCTTTTTGTGTGCTTTTTGATCTGCTTTCATCAGGTGTCATCATATGGACTCATGGTGACGTCATAGTTTTGCTGATAAAAATTTCATTTGTTGAAGGACTGTTCATGAGCTGTGCTCACACACACACACACACACACACACACACAAACCCATTGAAAGTAATACATTGTTTAACAGTCACATATTCTACATGTTCCAAACACCTGGAACAACACAGACTTAATTCCACTCCAGTAATTCTGCTACAGACTGTCTTCAGGCAAAGTTCTAGTCGTTAATGCATTTATGCAAATGGACATTCAGACTGTTATCAGCAAAATGGGAAGTTATTTATAGGCACATATTTTGGGATATATTATTATGTCAAAAAATGCATTGTTACGTTCACTATTTTAATATGAAATAATTCAGTGTAGATTCAAGATGCTTACTTGTTGCATGCACGGTTACATACAAACATGCAACAAAATGTAACCCTGATGTAACACTGAATTTCTCCCAACTAGAAAATAGGATATAGAGTAGAATAAAACAATAATTGCACAAATATACAAGTGTAAGCAATGTAAATATAGTAGTATATACAAATTATGCACTAAGTATGTAAAAATGGTTGAAGATTCGAAAGATACCGTTCACTTCCCAGTCTGTGTAGTCAATATGGGAATTAGGCTGCACAATGTCCTGTTTCACTGAAGCCACAAGGATTGCGTCAGCCGAAACTGCTTTGTGGAAGACACACAGTTCAGAGTGGCCAATCAGAGCAGAAGTATTTTACGTACAGTGGTCTGAAAGGCACACCCGTTACAACCTGTTTAGTGCTAATGGCCATGTAAAAATGAATTTGGGCTATTTTTGGTGCATAAGCCCAAAATATAAGCATAATGTAGGACATAGTCCCTTCAAATATATTCATGGTTGTGACATCACTACCATAATGGATTAATTAAAAGATAGTTTGCATCAAACCTCTCAAAAATCAGGGAAAATGTACTTCAATTTACTATTAAATGTGGCATACACCATGGTACTGGTGCCAGGATCAGAATTACCTGATTTTCACATTGAAAGATGATGTTCATGCTTCACATAGAAGCCTGTAGTGTGTGTGGGTGTGTTCCATAGCCACACCTCATGAATGTGTCCTTCTGTCATCCTCTGTACACCTCATCTGTTCACTCCATGTTCCACAGCCTTTCTTCATCTCCTTCTCCTCCCATCCCTGTTTCTGGGCCTGGATGAAGACACACACTCTTGTGTGTGAGGTGTTCTTAGTGTGTGTTTTGTGTTTGTGTGTGTATGTTACTGATGTTGTTTTACTCTTGCAGGCCAACCTGGTTGCTGCCTTTGAACAAAGTCTGACACTCATGACCGCCCGTCTGCAGAGCCTGTCAGTCACCTCCGATCAGAAGGTCAGTGTGTGTGTGTGTGTGTGTGTGTGTGTCACAGTTAAAACTTGCTTCGTGATTAACAATAATTCTTTGCTGCAAAATGCTAATTACCGCCTGATTTTCAAAGCTCTGGAACCCGATCAAAACAAGAATTTGTTTTAAAGCCTCAAGGCACTGCGACTGAACCTCCACAGACTAATTCATTCTTTGCCGTGTTTCAACAAATCTGCATGTGTCACTGGTTCCTGGAACTCTATGCTTTGTGCTTTCTACTCACACATTTTGCACTTGCAGGACACTGAGCTCCATGACCTGAGGGAGACCATTGTAGTCTTGAAATCCAAGAACACAGAGGCCCAGACCATCATCCAAGGAGCTCTCAGTGACCCCGACACCACACCCAAAGGTCTGGGCCTTTTCATTCTAATCTAATGTGACAAGTTACTGCTGAAGGTTACCACTGGGACTACAGTAATGCACAGAAAACGAATTAATGCAAACTGTGGTGCTAAAACATTTGTGATGCAGTTAAAATTCTCTGAATTTATGCAGAAATGTGACTTAAAATGTGATCAGATCTTTATCGAAGATAAACAATAGATAAAGAGAACCTAACCAATCAAAACCACCTGCACAATATTGTTTAGGCCCACCTCTTTCCGCAAAAACAGTTGTGACCGATCTTGGCATCTGGTGTGCTGTGGTATCTGGCATGCTTCTGGCAGATATTTTAAGTCTTGCAAGGTGGGGCACAATTGAATTGAGATCTAGGGAATTTGGAAGCCAAGTCAACACCTTGAACTTTCTGTCAAGTTCTTCAAACCATTCCCAAGCATTTTTTCAGGATGCATTATCCCACTGATAATCACATCAGTGGCATCAGGAAATACTGTTATCGTGAAGAAATACTATTACTACACTCTGCATTAACAAGGGTTTGGGTTTGAATCAAAATCAAAAACAGCATGGGCACCCTGACCAGTCTGTGGTCACGCAGCCCCACACACAGCAAGCAGCAGTGCACTGTGTGTTCTGACAGCTTTTTGTTGTGGCCCTGGGTGCCAGTATTTTAATACTAAACTTATCACCCTAAATGAAGAAAAGAAAAGTATTACAGGACGCAAATTCACAGAATTCTAAATTATTCACAAACTTTCTGGCACCACTGTATTTGTAACTGCATGACTCTGAAACCGTTAGCTCACCCTGAACTCCTCATCCCTTCTCTTCTCTCCAGAGCTACAGATTAACAGGCAGAACTCCTCTGAGAGCATATCAAGCATGAACAGCCTCACTAGCCATTCCAGTATGGGCAGCCTGAAGGAGCAGGATGCCAAGAAGAAGAAGAAAAAGAGCTGGGTAAGAAGTCAGTGGGAGAAGTTTTGCTGTTGTGTTTCTGCTTAGTTAGGCAAACTCTTACAGAATGGTTGCCAGATTCCACTGGGTTTCTTTGTCATATCTGCGATGACTCATATGATACAAATCCCTCTCTAAACAAAACAGAATGATACAATGTTTTTTTTCCCGATGTGCCTATTTTACAGTATACAGTAACACTAGAAAGTGTTCACAGCTCTTCACTTCCTCTACGTTTTGTGACGTTACAGACTTATTCAAAAATAGATTTGAGTGTGGTTTTCTTTTAGAAAAGCTACACAAAAATGGTCCATAATGGCAAAGTGAAAACATCTTTAACTTTCAGCATTTAAACACAGTTCTTTGCTTTCTTAGGTACATAAGTATTCACACCCTTTGCTATGACACTCAAAATTGAGATCAGGTGCATCCGATTTCCACTGATCATCTTTGAGATGCTTCTACAATTTGACTCCACCTGTGGTAAATTCAATTAATTGAATGGCACACACCTGTCTATTTAAGGTATCACAGTTGGCAATGCATATTAGAGCAGAAACCAAGCAATGAAGTCCAGGTAATTGTCTGTAGACCTCCGAGACCAATTTTTCTGCAGCAGGAATTCGACGCCTAGTTCACATAGAGGGTAAGATGACAGCAGCCAAATATAGAGAGATTCTTCAAGAAACCCTGCTCTAGAGTGCTCTGGAACTCAGACTAGGGCAACGATTCGTCTTCTAACACGACAATGACCCGAAGCACACAGCCAAGCTAACAGAGGAGTGGCTTCAGGAGCTGTCAAAGTTGTATTTGCCTTTATGTCATTATGGGGGTACTGTGTGTAGATCTTTGAGGAAAAACTACACTTAAATCTGTTTTAGAATAAGTCTGTAATATAACAAAATGTGGAAGAAGTGATGGTGTGTGAATACTTTCAGACTTTGCAGATTTTCAGGCTCTGAAAAAAGGCCTCTATATGTTTTAAAAGAGTTTTAATAAAATAAACAAGAAAAATATGGAATCGAGATGCATGCAGCACATTAATGAACAATAATATGTATAGATAAAGAGTGCATTGAGTTTAAAAGATTTCTTCATCAACCTTGACCTTAAACTTGATCTACTTGCTGTATTGTGAAACACTGTTATGTGTCAGTAATTTATTATGATAGTGAAATTTGGTGTAATTCTACCCATGTTGTTCCTGTTTCCTTTCATTCCCTCTATCTTGCTCTTTGTGTGTGTTGCTTGCTGGTGCACTGTGCATTAAGCCTCGGTCTGCTCTCTTTCCCATGCTTCCCCTTTCTCTTCTTTTAAGGTGTATGAGGTGAGTGCCTTTCCCACCCCTCATACCCTTCATAATAAAAAACTATCTTCCCCAATGGCCCTTTTTCCTCTAATGAACCCTTCCGACACCAGTGAATTACACTCACAGTTGCATTACAAAATCACCTTTAATTTTTTCATTAATTGTCATTAGGCAATTTTATATTAAGACTGTACTTCCAGAAGTAAAGCTGTTCATTTAACACTGTCAGTGTGTGATGTCTGGTGGTATTTACATTTGTTTCAGAGCTCAGAACATTTTTTGCCAGACTCTGTTAACGCACGCTTTAATCATTTTGTACTTCTCTCATCTCACATTTCCCATCGAGAAGCTCAGTGCCTGTCTCTCGATTTACATTTCACAACAGCAGCTGCAGTTGGGTTCGGCCTTGTCCTCCACAGAGACCTGCTTATAAAGTCTAATGTGCCTTACTGCTAAATATGGAGATTAGACATTCAAAAGCTGCCCTTCAGGTCTTATGGATGAGGATTTTTATCCCATCACAATAGCTTGACATGCTTAGTCATCACACGAGTTATTTCCTCCTCATTTTTTTACCTTCCAGTTCAAACAGATCTACTTTTGTCTGGTTTTAAATCATATTGTCTGTTTATCCTCATTTGTGTCTGTATTGGTCTAAAAGTGCACATGTCTATAGTGTAATAAGCTTTTTCCTTTTGATTTCTTCTCCCTTTAGTTGAGGAGTTCCTTTAACAGAGCTTTCAGTAAGAAGGGTTCCAAGTCATATGCAGATATTGAGGAAATTGCCACTCCAGAGTCCTCAGCCCCTTCCTCCCCTAAAATCCACCACGATGTGGACACGCTGTCCTCCTGCCAGAAATCCACCACATCAGCCTCCTCTGATGCAGGGTAAGCAGGGCATTCCAAGACTTAAATAACAGTAACTTCTTGATTAAGTTAAGTTACACTACAGGCCAACATCAAAGCAACACTGTAGACCAGAGTTTTTCAGCAATTGTGGCTTAAATCTTTTTATGTTGCGAAAGGTATATTACACTGTTTTTAATTCATCCTTAGGACAGCAACAACTCAGCTTTTCAGCAAAATCAGTAAAAGTCTTTTTGGAACATGAATTTTTGGTCAGGTCAGCTGATCAGGGGACTTTTTTGACTGAACTTTAACTGAACGAGAAATCAGTAAACATGTTGCATTTGGATGTTTGCTTAAGTTTTAAATATGTTTGAGATAAAATGTCTGCTTGTGTCTATACTTGTGGCCTGGAGTGTACACTTAATGTAATATTTAGTTAAACATTATCACTATCAGCAGGACATTAACAGCAGGTTGTTTCTCTATAAGAGCTCTTATATTAAAAATGCAGAGCTTTAAATTATTGATTTGTTTTGTTTTGTGTTTGGTTTGGTTTTATTCTGGTTTGAACTCCAGGCTGGACACTTGTGGTGAGAGCACCGATGCGGATGAAAATATGGTGACTGAGCTGCGCTCAGAGCTCTGGGAGAAGGAGCGGAAGCTCACAGATATCAGGCTGGAGGCGCTTAGCTCCGCACACCAACTGGAGCAGCTCCAGGAAGCCATGAACAAGATGCAGGTGTGTGAAGCAAAGTCACCGACACACACACACACTCAAACACAATACTGTTCCCCAAGATACACTGCTCCCCACTGCTTCAGTTGCTGAATGGGTTAAATGCAGAGAAAGAATTTCACACATTCACACTGTGTGCTGTGCTTTGGTGTGTTCAGGCGTGACTATAAGGGGCCTCTTTACCAAATTTTACTTTTCATTTTGCATCATTTTGAGTAGTTACCCTTCAAGATAACATTTTTAAAGGCTGTATGACTGTTCTAAACATCATTATGTGTTGTGCATATTATTCTTCATTGTTTTACATTCCGAAGTAGACTGTTTTACTGCACGTCACTGTAATTGTACTTAATGTATTTAATGCTTCTCCAGATGACTGTAGAGAACCTGAAGGCAGAGAATGATCAGCTGAAGACCGGTGGCTCTTCCAGACCTCCGAGCTCCACCTCCCAATCCTCAGGCCTGGGCTCATTAGGCACATCTTCACCACGGCAGTCAGTGGCCTCTCTTAGCAAGGCTTTCAGCATGGGAGCCAGTGAAAGTGTGAACACAGGTGAGGCTTAACTCGCAAATATACGCATTCATTACAGCAGGCCGGGTTTATTCTCTGTACAAGGATTTGGGTCACCCAGAACCAATGTTCGTCAGAAAGTAAGTAACAAAGTAACAATGTTCGTTACATTGGAAAGTTCTCTACATTTATACATTTACATTTATGGCATTTATCAGACGCTTTTATCCAAAGCGACTTCCATTCCCTACCTACCACTTTGCTGTTATAATGTGTTAACTATATGCCTCTTACAGTTTATTTTCCATTTCTTACAGATGTTTTTCATAGTCCTGCTTCGACCCTGCAGAAGGACGAGAGCCTTTTCAGAGTGGTTGTGCGCATACCCAACCAGCAAGTCTTTAAAGATGTGTGTATCTCTGCTACAGCTCCTTAGATGTTCATGTGAATACAGTAACCCCCACTTTTACGCGGATCAGCTGTCGCAGATTCAGTCTAATGCAGATTTTCTGAAAAACGAACTTGCAATGGTACGCAGAAATCCCCACAATAACGCGGAAACTGCAATTATCCTCCGCCTTTTTTACTTTTTTGTAAATGTAGCATTTTAGAGATAAATTATCAAGAAAACTATAATTAACCAATTTTGCAACACATAAATGAACGTAAATTCAGCTACACCTCCATATAAAATATAACTGTATAAATATAGAAAGTGCGTCTTGAAGTGGCAAAATACCGCTGAACTTAGAGGTCCAATTCTCAGTATATTTACTATTAGTAAGCTGTGTCCTGCCTAAACATGTGAGTTATTTCAATCTTTCTTAAAGCCCTGCATTTTTATTACTGTAAAGTAAAACTTTACATTTTCTTAAAACTGAGGTTAAAATGCAATTAAAGTGTTCTGGGAGCATATTTGGGGTTTTAGGGTTTACTCTGTAAAAATAAGCATTTTATTTTTCAGTTTACCAAAACAATGCATTTTTTCATCATATGAAGGTACTCTTGGAACGTAAACCCTGCAAAAAGCGGGGGGTTACTGTATCATGTTTTTAGTAATTATCTTTAGTTACACAATTTACATGACTATCTCTTTTACACAGGATGTGAAACAGCTGGAATTCTTCATTGGCACGGTCAAACTCAGCGGAAGGATGGACTGGTCATCTCTCGACTCTGCCATCTGCCAGGCTTTCAAAGTGAGCTCTAGGGCTTCAAGAATGCTCCAGAATCTGATGGGGGAAAAATACTATATGAAAAGACTTTGTTTTGGCAGGGCTAATCCTTGCCTCTTCTGTTGCCAATTGTATCTCTGTGTTTTTACAGGAGTACATGTCAGTGGTGGATCCGAGCTCCAGCCTGGGCTTGTCTCAGGACTCTATCTACAGCTATAGCCTCAGCCATCTCAAAAGGGTGCTGGGGGCCCAGCCACCTGAGACCCCACCTGTACGCTGCCTCAACAAGAGTTCCGCCAGCATCAGTCTGGCTCTCAAAGGTTAGTAGGTAGAAGTGATGAGGGAATACAAGATTTTTCAATTTACATTAACCACCACTTCATAATGCACATATAGTCACTGAATAATTTATAACATGTTACCCAGCATGGATGGCTGAATATCTTTTATTTCAGGTTTTTATTCTCTGGAGAGCAGCCAATTCTCGCATCAAGATAATTTCTGTTTACAACTGTTTATATTTACTGAAATTAATAATACACTCTAAGGGCTACCGTATAATCAGTATTGCAAGTAATAATCAAATAATAAGCCAGTCTATATTTTTATTATTATTTGATTTTGATTTTAATTAATTTCTTTTTAATATAACACTATGGTGTAGATAACTAAAACATTATCTACACCATAGTATTACATTAAATATAAAACATATAAATTCATGTACAACACATTCAAATGTACGTTTGAGTCAAGAATAACACATTCACCCCTTGGTGAAAAGAACTGTAGATGGAAAATAATAATAATAAAAAGCAATTTAACGAAGCACTAATGCACAAGTAGTGTTTCAGAAGCTGCCAAGTTTCAGCAACATTTTACAGCTAATTACTGTAAAGTTGAACATTTTAACTTCTTTGAAAATAGGTTTGATCTGTGTCTTCCAGAACACATCATTCTTTACAATAATCTGTTGTGCAATTAATTAATAATTGAGTAGAAATTCAGCTACAGGACAGGAGAATAATTTAATAGGAAGCTGCAGTGTTTTCATACAATCTTTACAGTGTGACTATTTAAGGTGTTTGCACTAGCTGTGTAACATCATCCACATGGCAAGACATTTGATACTGATTAAATTTGACATGGATATGTAAGTGATAAATCATTTCTTAATGTTACAGTGCCAGCAAAGAATAAACACTTTTCCTTCTCTTTGGTTTTTCTAAGTATGCTTCTTGTCTTCCATCTTGTAATGTCTTTGAATTGTGATCCAGATGTGGTGTTCCTAAAGCTCTTCTGCCATTACGCAACTTCTGCCATGTTTCCCAGAGATTCCTTCACGAAAATGGAAGGATGTCTTTGTACAGCATGTCAAAGAGTAGATGGGGATCAGTATAATCAGAAACAGACAAGGGATAAAGTAGTGTCTGGTGTTGATCCCAAAGAAAGATTTGAAGTTCCCACAATGTTGTTTAACTTGATACAATTTATGAACCAGCACACATTGCAATTGGTAGCTCCAGTAAGGGTTCCAGAGATTAAATGCTACGTGATGTTTGATTTTAAATATTTTAGACATTAGTTAAATAGGTGTTGATTGACATTTCAGCCATATACACAGTACACAGTGAAATGAAACAACATTCTTCCAGAGCAAAAACAGAAACTCCATTGGATTACACAGGTGCAGACAGGACAAAATACACAGAGTGTAAAAGAGCAAGAGAGAGAGAGCAAGAATAACACAAAAGAAACAAAACAGGACAATACATTCAGTGCAATCAAAATTTGAATGAAGACAGATATTGTAAATAATCTGTTATGTTTGTAAATAGTAAAAGAGCCAAAGGAGGTGGATTGCCATTGATTGATGTTGGGGAATACCTGTGTAAAACATTTTGTAATGTTGACATGAGAGTGTGATGTGCTGATGAAGGTGTAATGCACTGGGAAAGGCTTCCACTCAGCCACAGGAGGCGCCATCCCTCTATATTTCATGCCCCTTCCCATCCCCCAGGTCCTTCCTTCCTTTCTTTACTACTGTAGAGGTGATATGTGACTCTCTGAGTGCTCTCTGGGGGTTATTCTTAGAGCAGACTGTCTGCACTCACACCAGTTTATAGAGACCATGTGATGTTGTACATCACCACACATCACTGAGATAAATGCAAGCAGATGGTTAGCTTCATCCACCCTCTCTGGTGTCACCCTTTTCTGATAATCACCAATGTGGCCCAGTTAAACAGTTTGGTTTTTCTGAGTAGATCAGATCAATAAAATCTGATCTCCTCTGACTAAAAATACAAATGAGGGCTCATTGGAAAGGTCTCCTAGAGATCTACCAAACTGTTGAGTTTGAAGTGTCTTGAGTGCTTTCCCCGCCGAGTAATGCAACTCGGAAGGTCCCGGGACAAAAGTATTGGGATACCGTGGCGAGGTGAATGCGTCCCATTGTGTGAAAACATTCAGAAAAATTATATTTATTGCCACAAAAAAGCAAAAAAAACCACAAGATATATGCAGTTTTTGTATGTTATTGGGGGAATTTCTGCGTAAAACTATGAGTTTGGTTCTCAAAAAAATCTGCGTGTGACTAAATCCACAACTCCTGATCCACGTAAAACTGGGGGATTATTTTAATCCACTGTGTATACACACACACACAGGCACACACACACATATATTTATTTATATTTATTTATTTATGTTTCGACTGTGTGCATACATGTATGTGTCATAAATATATTCCTACTCAGGGTATGGGTTTATTATAGTGTTCTTTTGTTCTGTCCACTTTGCTGTTTAACATTGCAACAATCCACCCCGGGTCTAATATGGGGTTATCTTATCTTATGATATTTTCCACGATAAATCGTGAGACCATTAAAACCTGCTCAGCCATAACTCTGCCTTTCCCAGCCCTGTTATAATTACACAGTGCTGTCTCCACTATCTGTGCAGGTCTGAAAGAGAAGTGTGTTGACAGTGTGGTGTTTGAGACACTCATCCCGAAGCCCATGATACAGCACTATATCAGTCTGCTGCTGAAGCACCGGCGCTTGATCCTGTCGGGGCCCAGCGGCACAGGGAAGACCTACCTCTCCTCCCGCCTCACTGAGTACCTGGTGGAACGCAGCGCGCGAGAGGTCACCCCTGCCATCTTCGTCACATTCAACATGCACCGCCAGTCCTGCAAGGTGAGCTAGAAACAATAAAACGGGAGGACGGGACAGTCAGTGGGTTTCAGATGGTTACATGGAAAATCGTATGTCACTGATCGTTTGATGCAGTGATCTACAATCAAAATTGAAATGTAAACTTGTATGAGTAATAATTTATCAATAGTACAGTAAAACAAATCATTGAAATGTATGCATTGCAGTTTAAATTGAATCTGATTTTCTCTCTTTCCTCACACCAGGATCTTCAACTTTATTTGTCCAACCTGGCCAATCAGATTGACCGGGAGACCAACACCTCCGAAATCCCATTAGTTGTCATTCTGGATGATGTACATGATGGTGCATCCATCAGTGAACTAGTTAATGGTGCTTTAACGTGTAAATATCACAAATGGTAAGCTGTAGTGAAAAGCGCATGCTTTGCTTGGACTGTTGCTTTAGAAAGAATACAGAATACATCTATTTTACCTCTATTTTTCAGTCCATACATTATAGGGACCACCAATCAGCCAGTCAAGATGACCCCTAACCACAGCCTGCACCTCAGCTTCAGGTGGGTGCTTTCACTGGCCCTTGTAAAGTGAAATTATACGAATAGTTATTGTTTAACAAAATTATAGAAAAAGTAACATGTCAGTTAACTCAAAAATACTCTCTAATAACGAATGAAACCCAATGGGGATTGCTTGGTTAGAAGACTCAAGTAGTAATGCAGAAAATAATGGTAAATCCCCAATAACTTTCATTCACTAGTTGATATATTAGTAATTGCTTGTATTTTTATTTCTCCTTATCTTTTCAGGATGGTTATATTCTCCAATAACGTGGAGCCAGCCAATGGCTTCCTAGTGCGCTACCTGCACCGAAAGCTGATGGAAGCGGGGGATCGCTGGAGCTTGACTAACGAGGATCTTCTGAGGGTACTGGATTGGGTGCCCAAGCTCTGGTACCATCTCCACACCTTCCTGGAAAAGCACAGCACCTCAGACTTTCTCATTGGTAAGATTAAGTCATGCTGTTTAGTAGCTGTTTTTATTATAATTTATAGCAGATGTGTGTTATTAGAAGTTCAAAGCCAGTAATGTATGCAACACATGAGGTTTAGTATGAGTAGTACCTCTAGTGAGACCCTGAGGACGTCTAATATCTGATTGTTTTTAATTATTTTTTCATTAATCTAAATTATTTTGTTTTTTTTGTTGTTCTGGACCTGAAAGCAGATAACACGAGTGTTGTTCTTCTGTTGGTGTGTAGGCCCGTGTTTCTTCCTGTCCTGTCCGGTGACAGTAGAGGAGTTTCGATCCTGGTTCATTGATCTCTGGAACCATTCCATAATACCTTACCTGCAGGAGGGGGCCAAAGATGGCATCAAGGTGTGTGAGACATTTCTGAAACAGACAATGTATTGAGGTGATCTTATATGCCATAGAACAGTTTCGCTTTTATCTATTCTCAATAAAAACCATTAAGAAGCCCTGAAGACACAAAGAGAAGACACTATACAGCAGGAAACACTTACACATTGTCAGGTTTGTGTGTAAACTACTCATAAACAATTAATAATTAACTAATAATGTAGTAATTGAATGCAAGGTAAGTAATGTATTGTTAATATATTTAAAAGATACGATCATGTGATCATCTGTAAATGGGTCATCTGAGTTAAATATTAATTCATTGTCATTGTTCAGTAGGCAGACTTTAAATGTCTTTGTGACACATTAATCAGGGAATATGCAAGGGAATAATGATCTGAAATCACAGCGCCTAGTGTGATCGTGAATTTTAGTAAATGTTGTTGCCGTTATTATTATATGTTTAAAATGGCGATGGTGATGGCGTTGAAGTAAAGTAAAGTGGCCCCTTAGAGTCACGCGAAACACACCATTGTGTGAACAATGGGAAATGTTTTCTCTGCAATTTTAACCCGTTCACCAAGTGAAGCAGGTGACTACCACCGATGAAGGGCACCCGGGGAGCAGTGTATGGGGGCAGTACCTTGCTCAAGGTGATGCCACCAGGTGCATCAGAAGCATTTTTAATGTGAGGGGGATGCTTCCATCTACACGTGAGGGCAGGATTTGGGCAAGGGGCAGGGTATGGGTGGAGGCGGGGTTGCTGCATGCGTACATGCAAAGTATCCACTCCACGTAATTGATAGAAGAATACACATACCACAGGAAATCCGCTCCGGGTTTGCCTCCAAGTCACCGCATGCAAGTGAAGGGAATCGCATAGACAGGCTGCTCGGATTTCTTGTGGTGTGTGTATTCTTCTATCGATCACGTAGAGTGGATTCTTTCGCGATAATTCAAGTTTCAACAGCGCATTTATGTTAAATGTGGGGGGGTTCAAACAAATAATTATGAAATGTGTGGGGGACACGTCCACTTCAGATTGAATGGCAGTGATGCCCATGGGTGCCACTAACAGACCTGGGATTGCAGGGAACTCCCTAAACACTAGACCACCATTATATGTAAAAAAAATATGATGGTGTTATTGTTATATGATTGGCCATATGTATCACATACATGTCCTTGCTAATCAGAACTGATAAGTGGTTTACAGTTAACACATTAGTAGGCTACTTTATTACTATATTGCTATGAACTCTGGGATAGTGTCCATGACTTACACATAAGAATCTGAATTCATAAACTCTGTACAAAACACCAGTTGCTGTGTTCCTTATGGTTCATTGCTTTGCTGTTTGAGGCGTCATCGGGTGCTAAACTGAATATACACAGTACAAAGGAAAGCTCAGCATTGAGCTTTAAACTGCTTAAGAGCTTAGTTATCAGCTTATTTCTGCAATGTAAGCTGTATTTTGCTAAAGCTGCTCTTGTCCATGTCTTTTTTTTCTCTGGGTCTAGGTCCATGGTCAGAAAGCCGTGTGGGAGGACCCAGTGGAGTGGGTTCGGGATTCTCTGCCCTGGCCTTCTGCTCAGCAGGACCAGGCTAAGCTCTTCCACCTGCCTCCTCCCAGCACAGGGCCAGCCAGTCCCAGCCAACCAGGAGAGGAGCGGCCCCACAAGGAGACCCCTCCCAGTTCAATGGAGTCTGACCCCCTGGTTTGTACAGCTCTTTATGCGAAGTATACATACATTGTGAAAACAGCACATGCAATAGTTTTTATACAGTATTTTATACAAATTTAGTACGCTGTTGCACTGTGATACATCATTCCAACCTCTGTTCTCTTTCTCCTCTATCCTGTTGCAGATGGCGATGCTGTTAAAACTACAGGAGGCAGCCAATTATATTGAATCTCCAGAAAAAGAGACTGACCCCAAACTGCCCACACTTTGAACACCGATACGAACAGAACACTCCATCTGCCTTTTCATCTTTCCAGTGTTTCTCAAAATACACTGTGGTCCAACTACAGACTTCCTGAAATACCTGTTCACTCAAAAGATCCTGTATTGTGCTAACCGAGATCAAAAGTCATCTTTTTTCGGTTTGTTCATCTCATTTTGCATTTCTGTTAATATAAAACTGTACTTACATTGCAAGAATCATAATGAAAGAACCATAGGTACTTTTGTCACAAAAAAATATATATATATTAAAAAAATGCTTGTATCTGCAGATCATATACGCATATACAGTTTACATACAGCATAGTTGGTATGTACTTCCTTTCTTTCTCGGGAGCCCTTACTGTTCCACTGCTGCCCTCAATGCAACTCAAGCTAAAAACAGGTGCTAACTGCTAAATGCTGGTATGCACATAATATGTTCACTTCACAGCTTAAGAATCGAGGGCACCAGCATCTCCACTCCATCTCCACTCCTAGCGATGGCTAGAGCAGGAATGCTGCTGCTGATGGAATATGTCCATCTGGGCATAGATTTCTACCCATAAGTTAGACTGCATGTAAACGTGTATGATGAATAACAACCTCAGAGACACTGGCATATGCAGAATGCAGTTCGCTTTTGCCAGGCGAATTTCTTTTGGACTAACAAGAATGCCTTAAAAACAGCATTGTGCTGCATTGTGCGCTCCTCTGTTCCCTGCTTGTCCTGTAGGGAGCAGTGTTCAACTCAAATCATGTGTCTCTGGCAGAGTTGGGTCAGTTAGTGACAGTACTTCATGCATAGTGAAGAGCAGTCAGGGGGGGTGCATTCAGAAAGACTCCAGCAGTATTGCCATAAGCTTTTGAAACAGCATATTGTTTCTGTGGACTGTTCTTTTTACCATAACAATACTGTAGGTAGGTTTTATTTGGCTTTGAAACTGATCTCAGCTCAGGGGGTTAGTAATCTCAGGCGTCCAGCTACGGTTATTCAACACTGCTGTCCTCTCAGTCAACTGTTCTAGCTTGTAGCGTATGGTGCAAATATCTCAAAATGCAAAAACCAAATACTTTAGTTTTTAGATCAGCTCAGTATCAGCCATGTGTTAAGAGTGGGAGAGAGACTAGCCCTGTGAAGGCATATCAAGATCTTCTGAATATGTGAAGAAAAAAAAAGAAGAGAGAAGCATAGGATTGTTTCCTTTTTTTGATTATTTGGTGCTATCAAATATCACTCCCCCATAGGAAAATGACCAATTTTCTCATGCAGTTGTCTTACAGTAACAGTATAGGTGCTTGATCACAGTGAAATAGCCTTACAGTCTCCTAGCTTACAAGGGCATCTTCATAAAGTACCTAAGGGACAACGAATAATCACACAGTCACTTATACCAATAACCCATGTCTGCTCTCACTTTTCATTGTAATGGTCATCTTAGCACACATTGACATTTTTCTCCATCTAAGGTTACGGTCAACCCATATTTTACATTCACCACATGTCCAGTAAAACATATGGTAACAGTATTTTTCAGGTAATTACATTAATATCAAAACTGCATGCTGTTCCGTAGAGGGTCAGTTATTAGTCCATGTAGTAAGAGTTAAGATGATGTGAATTTGCTTAAAATAAGCAGTGGTGGACCAGTAATTTCCCTCATCTCTACCTGAAAATATCTAAATGCGCATGCAGAAAGCAAAGCTGATTTAAGTAAGCAAGAGGTCAGTAAAGCACTTGCATCACACTATTTATTTCTGCGTTTGTTAACATCCATTTATTTTTGCCTCATAGCCATTGTATGCATTATTCATCTATGTAAATATGCCACAGAAAGAAAAGGATAGAAGGGTTTTAAAATGGTCATAAAGGGTTTATTAGCCAGATCACTAAAACTGATGTCTTATATTCACATATTCAATGACTGTAGTTCTGAAGTTTCTTTGCACTGCTACTTCCATCCTGCTGTGTGAGATTTCCATTTAATTACATTCCTAAAGACTTACGACAGTGTGCTAATGGCTTTATTTGCATAGCCCATTCAGTGGGCTTTTTTTTTCCATAAAAGAGATTGGAATATTTTTCTTTGCCCCATTTGACAGTCCATTTTACATGGAGCAATGTTATGAGGATAGATTGGGTTTTATAACGTAACACGATTATTGGTAATTTGCCATAAAATTGAAATACGGCTGCAAAACTATGGCTTAATCACAATTTCGGTCTCTTTTCCTCTGTGTGTTTTGTCTGGCTTTGATGCAACAGATGAAAAGAGATTATGCTGGCGATCCCCTGCCATTATAAAAGATTCAAACTGTTTCAGGCAGCCCCGAGTGAAGTGGGGTGTTGGTAACAGAAGCCATTGTGCTCTGTCTGCATCATGTCCCTGGTTACTGTGCCTGTAACTCTGTGATGGCTGTGTTGTGTTGTACTGTGTCTCATAACAGGACTATTCAACAACTTACAACTTGCTTTGATTGGCAGAAAGTGAGTGTAATGACTGGTAATGTCAATGAAGATCTTTCTTTCTTTCTCTCTCTCTCTCTTTCTCTCTCTCTCGTTCTGTCTATCTCTCTCTTTCTCTCTTTCTCTATGTGGAATGTTCTGAACTGCAGTATGTATAAGCTGGACTATGACATAAAATACACGATCTGGAACTGCATTGAAGTGATTCAACACCCTGTGGCGAGCATTAATGGCGGGATGTGTGTGTGGAGGAGGGCATTTCATTTACCTCCAAAATTGCTTGCAGTAAAATCACCAGTTACTGTAGAACTCGGAAGGAATTGCATTAACACCATGCAGCTAAACAACCCTGGTGATTGTACTGTGTATGCAAAGGAAACCGGGGTCCCTTTTACTGTAGGGTAGCCTTCATGAGATTGTGCAAGTGTGTTATGACCACTGACAGTAACCTGTGTAGACATTTATAAAGACTTCATTGTCATTACACTTTCTGGGCTGAAGTTGGCTCAGGTAGCCTTTATGACAAGTGGAGCTTGTCAGAATGAAACTATAAATATCAATGTTGGTTTATGACAGTTGTCAAAAAGATTTATGTAGGTGTTGTGTAGAAAGCTGCCCTTCGGTAATGTGTTAAGATCCCCTTTGTTCATTCCGACAATTTGCGCAGCTGTTGTCGTATTGTTCAAACCAAATGGCGCAATGCTATTTACAAGGGGTTTCCTTTTCCCTGAAGAGTGTAAGATGTTTTACAGACTCTACAGTAAGCCATGCCACTAGCCCAAGGTCACAAAAAGTTGTTGAACAGTCCCAAAACATCATGCAATGCTTGTTATTGATTCAAAATAAGCTATTAAAATGAATAGCTTATGCTATTAAAAGTATGGTATCTAATGTAATTTGCAATGTGCAATAGACATGTACATGGGTTTCTAAATGTTGTAAAAGCATGTCGCCTTGGTGTGAAACAGAATTTGGAAAATGGTCTACCTAACATTTGGCGGTTTCAACGGGATATAGTTTTCTTATTTGTATTTTTTTCCCCGGATAATCACTTGTACAAGTTCATTTCCATTTTTTGTACAGAAAGTCATAATTGTATACATTGTAAATAGCCAAGTCATTTGCGACAACAATCGTTTAGAATAAGAAAACCTAGTAGAGAAATGTGGTTTGTAAGGGGAAAATTGTGCTTTTTATGTTTTGCGTGGCCCTGTAAACCTGTTGGAGAACTGGCATGCTTCCGGAGGTTTTCTGCATAACCACCAATCCAATGTTGTTTGTCTATCATAATAAAGCCGCATCATTCTTTAACACTCTTGTTTTTGGTCTGTTTAAATATTTTGTTCTAATTAAACCCAGTTTTATAGCTGACTTTTGCGTTCTCACACTAAAGGACGAGATTGTGATCCAGGTTCGGCTTTCTCAGTCCACAGAAGTTGATTTGATTTTACAATTATATGATGATCTGCTCACCATATAATGGCATACTAATAATAACTGACTTAAAATGTATAATCACAATTCAGGTGAAACTGCACCATTTATTGGTGTCACTAGTCAAATATTAGTGCTACAAAGCTCTCACCAACTGAATCTTGCCTTTAAGCACCACTGCTCTGACCGGTGGAAGTTAAGCATGACGCCCAGAGCTGTGTGGTCCTCCTCACAGCTGTTACATAAAACTGAAGGTTGGGGTGGGGTTGCCCAGCCCCCCACATAAGCTATAAAACCCAGCTCGCCCCTTTCCTGGGTGCAGTCAAGGGTGTTACTTACGAGAGGGATCTTTCCTGCGGAAAACCATGCCGGCTAAGCCAGCCCCTGTTAAGAAGGCGGCCAAGAAGGAGGCCAAGAAGGAGGAACCAGCTCCTGCCCCAGAACCAGCACCCGAGCCTGCTCCCGAGGCAGCACCTGAGGCTCCTCCTGCTGAAGCTCCCCCAGCAGAAGCACCACCTGCAGAGGCTGCTCCTGCTGAAGCTCCCCCAGCAGAAGCTCCACCAGCAGAGGCTCCTCCTGCTGAAGCTCCCCCTCCTCCAGAAGGTACTGTCCACTATCACAGTGGTTCTCAACCAGTGACCCACTGTCTTGCAGTTTAAGTATTCCTGGCTCAAACACCCTGATCAGGGAACTGTCAAGCCCTGTGTGGGGTAGGGAATTCTTGAAACCTTGCAAGACAATGAGTTCCCAGGACTGAGAACCACTGTTCCCTCACCGAAACCCAGTCTCCTCTCTATACCTCCATACAACTCCCACTTATTCCTGGCATCTCTGTGGAAATAGTGATCTTAACATAGTTACCAGAAGCATGACCTTTGCGAGCATGTTGTAAACCCCTGACTACTGAAGCTTGAGAATCCATTGACAGCGCAATTTCCTCTTCGTTGGAACGGTGAAACCCACTCAGAGCTTTGGGGTGGCTGGATAGCACTCTAAGGCATCCACAGCTGTTCACCGGCTTTTCTCTTTTAAACACTTCTCCAACAGCTTTTGCATGCCTTTGATCATAGTCTGCCTGTATCGCTATTTTTACTCTGCTGACAGAAAATCTCACCATTTCGCTTGACATGCAGCCAATTCAGCATCCAGGACTAAAGCAGCAGCTTGTGGAAAACAGTTGTGCGACAGGCTCTGATGATCAAGAGATCATCAATACAGTTTGTGGGCTCTTTATTTTGCTGGGATGTGTCCTGAGATTGAGCTTGTCTTTCACCATATCTCACAACGCTCATATTCGTCTTTGGCCTTGCTAATTCTAAGGGACTAACCCCTTGTCTCTCCGGCCGAAGCTCATGTGCCTGCAAGACCTGAGGGTGAACCTAAACCTATATTAGATTTGCAGTCTCCAGTTCATGTTACACCTATGTGACACATCCCCACCTTAGTTGGCCTGCTGTATCAGCACTGCATAGCTGCGCATGTAAGAAAGCCTCGTCCGCATATGGCCTATATCCATGGGGTTCCAAGAAGGCTTCTTCTGATGCACTAAATTATTACAGAAGGCATGCAACTCTGCTGAATTCCTGCTCTTGCAGGAATTAAATCTCTGCTCAAGCTTCATTTTAATCAAGCTGGGATTTAGTATTAATGCACTGGTAGGGTAGCATGCTGGCCTCAATGTCTAAAAGGCATTTTAGTCTAAAAATGCCACTTTTTATATGAGAGTAAATTAAATGCACTACTAGGAACAAATACTGCTGTTGAAGTCAACATGAATCAGAAACCTTTTTTATTTCTGTACTGTGACGCGTTTGGGGTTTCTGGGTCTGTAAGCTAACTGAGTGTTCGTCATCTGATGATGGGTGGGGGTGAAGGGAGTGGAAGGTAAAACACGACATTATTGGTTAACATTATCCTGCCCACTGGTGCACGGTGACGTCACATAAAGATAAAAGATTACCATGAAACAAGAGACTTTTGCCTTTTAAATTACATAATATGTGTATATTAGATTCTGCTGAATATAAACAGCAACAAGGTAACAATATATTCTAGGTTTTGATTTCAGGTTGACTTTTTAGAGACTTTTAAGTGCTTTTTTCATTTTAGAATTGGCATTTGCACCAGCAGCTTGCCCCTGTTAGACAGTTAACTGGATTAATGGCATTGTTTCCACCTTATAGACCTTTTAAAAGTAGTCGCTATTGAGGAAGACATTGTCTGCACTGCTCCTGCTGACAGTAATGCCATCAACACCAAACCTCCTCCCTCTTTTGTCTCTGCTGTTTAGTATTCAGTTATGTCTAACAAATGATAACCTCAGGCAACTCTTGTTTCAGCATGGTTTTGGAAAGGCAACCCTGCTTTATCTGTTCGATTAACGCTTTAACGTTTAACATAGCCGCTGATGCTGCTCCTGCCCAGGATGGCGATGCCGCACCCGCTGCTGTTGAAGGAGAGGCTCCCGCTGATGGTAAAGCGAACCCCTAGTCATTTTCTGTAAGAAAACATCCAGAATCAGAATGTATGGAATTATCCAAACTTGACTTGGAGAACAGGTTCACCATATTATTTTGATTTTGCTTCTGCTTTCCTGAATCATAACTGAATGATCTGGTTAAAAAAAAAAAAACCTGCTGAAAACTGCTGTTATCTGCTGCTTCTAATGAACCCCTGCATATTTAACACCAGCTGTTGCTGAGGCTCCACCAGTCGAGGAGGTCAAAGCTCCCACCCCCCCTCCTCCTGCAGGTAAACCTCCCTTTCAGAGGAGAGCTTGCTGCTTCTTCACATGGTTCAATCTTTTACTATTTTTACCACTACTGTCACTTATTATTATGGCATTAGTAAAGAAATTGAGAGAAGCTTGAATGATCATGTTTGTAATTTTGGACTGTGGTTGCTTATCCAGAGCCCACCAGTGAGCCTCTGGAGCTGGTTGTGGAGGACGTCAACGATACTTCAGTCACTATCCAGTGGAGGCCTCCTGCCACCATTAGCAATGCCGGCTTGGACGGGTACACCATAGAATGCTGCAAGGAAGGAAGTAAGTCAGTGGGCTCTGCATGTAGCTGAGAAGCCACCCTTCTGTGAGTGGTGTCTAGAGTGCAACCTGAACCTGAGCCAGCACCTTATATGTTACTCTTCTTATAGCTTCTCAAAGCCAGCACAACATTTTAATCTGACATTTAAACAGTTTCTCCTTTGAGGTCCCAGATTAAGCTTAAGTGATTAAATGATTTTATTAGATATTGGTATTCGATGTCCTCCATTTGATCATTTAAAATATCAATGCAGTGAAAGGTGTTTCATTTCATTTGTAGCAAGGTCTTCATCTTAAAATATCCTCATGCCATGCTGCACTGAGCCCTAATTTAAACACAGGGAAATGCAAATTAGTTTCCCTGACTGGTCAGGCCTCTCAGTTGCACCTGTCCCCAAACTGTCAGCAGCAGATTTACACATGTACCTATCTTCTTTCCCTTTAAGGAGAGAGGCATTTCTAGCAGTAACACTGCCTCAAGGAGCCCTTCATACAGGCGAGGTTCCTCTGTCTCAGCTTCTGTAAAGTTGCTGAACAAATACTGTTAGACTATACATTTTGAGCATTTTCAGTGAATAGCTTTTTTAAATTGTCATTAAGGTCAAAACATCCCACCGCTGCCTTTAGCAGAACTTTTACTGAATATTAGCTAATGATGGTGTAGAGTAGTCCAGGATACATTCTCAAAACAGTGTGCTTTTACCATAAATGTAAAAAAGAGCCAAACTAGATTAGCTCCAACTTCATGAAAGAATTCTTTTCCTTCACAATTTTTTAGCAGGTATTTTCTGCATTTTTCTGAGGGCTCAATCTCCCAAAGCAATATTCTCAAAGTCTGTGAGAGCTAAATCAATAAATCAAGCAGGTGTGCTGTTTCTTGGTCAGTTTTGCTCAGAGCTCATAATGTGGGTTGGAACTGACAGCAAGAAAATTTGCCTGTTCTTGCTGAAATAAACTCCTTTGATTTTCTGCTCATGGATCTTCTATATTTTCTTCCCCTGTGTGTTTTTTATAGCTAATGACTGGAAGGCTGTCAACGAGGAGCTCACTGTGTCTTGCCGTTATGTCATTAAGAACCAGACTACTGGTGACCGACTGAACATCAGGGTGGTTGCTTTGAACGCTGGTGGCCGTAGCCCCCCAGGCATTTTGCCTGAAGCTGTCCTGGTCAGAGAGGTTGTTGGTAAGTGTTGGCTATAACATGTAAAGACCAGAACACACAGACCCAGCAAACATCCACAAACCCAATAACCTGAGTGGTGTGAGTGTTTGTTTCTATTCACACTGGGTCAGTTTATCGGGTCTTTTTCTAAAATGTAAAATAAATGCCAGCTTCAGAATGTTGGTATGTGTTATTAAGCGGAATTAAAGGGGAAATTCAGTGATATTTTGAATTTTGCATAATTCAGTTATGTGTAAATAAGTAAATATTTTGTTAATTGTATAATAACCTGATTAAGATTTCCATGTAATGATGGTGATGGGAACCAAAGGTTACAATGAGAGCATTCAGTGTGTTTTACAGAGATCAAATAAGCATTAAAAGTAAATTAAGCGAGACAAATAGGCAATATCATCTGTAGAGAGGAATCAAAGAAAGAAGAAAAAAAGAATATAAAAAAAGTAAAGAATATAAAAAAAGTAGTTATAAGAGTGTATGCTTTTTTCAAAGAGAAAAGTAGAGAAAAAGCATTAAAAGAAGAGAAATTTTTTTAAAAAATCAGTGTACTCCCCTTGCCCAGAGAATGGATAATAAGCATGTTAATGTAGGTCATAGGTGGCCTGGGCCTCCTATGTAATGTAGAAATTGCCTTGTTTGCCAACAGCTACTGCTCATTTTCAGGTTTGCCTCTCTCTGTAAGTGTGCTGTACTGGGCAGGTCTCCAGTCCTGGTCCCCAGTTTGCTGGCAAACAGGCTAGGAAAGTTTTGAAGTTCCCTGAGTGCCTGCTGCCCGTGGAAGGGCGAATATAGCTGGCAGCGGCTCACTTGATGGGGTTGCCTTACACACTTGATGTTAATTCGATTGTGTGGCATGAGCACCATGCTGAAACAGAATGGAGAACCAAAGTCCTCCAGCCTGATCAGTATGAGCAGCATAAGAGAGCAAGAGAGGTGTCCTGTAGATCACAGTTCTGCATTCCAGTGCGCCATCTCAAATAAAGATCTGTCAGTATAGCTTTGCTTCAGGAAGGAGTTCTCTACTGGGACTAACTGTGTCATTTATTAAGTTATGCTTCTATTAAATAGGTGCTCAATAGATAAAAAGTTTTTAATGTGACCTTTGCATTTTGGCTGATATTGGTTAAAATACTGGTTAAAATAATATTTTCTTTTTGAAGTTAACACTGAAATGAACTTTGTTGCCATAATTTCATGTACAAAAGCTGAGAACTGTGATTGCATCTTACCTAACAATGCAAATTAAATATTTCCTGACTATTTTTAATTTCTTTTTTGGAGAGAAAATGCAGAGCGCACCTGTACAGCAGCCGGTCAAAGTGTACACAGGGTCTAAAGAAAGAAATCGTAAATGTAGGATGGAAAACTAAGTTGGATTTCTGCAACGTAACACGAGTCCAAGCTGCGTATTGTAGGCATGCCGGGTACATGCAGTGCTTTGGTTGAAGGTCCAGACTCTGCACTTCTTTTCCAGCTCTGGTGCCGCAGTACAGATAGACAACTTACAAATGATCTCCTCAAGCAAGAACCCCGATCCTGATCTTGAATCCTTAGAAAATTGCTGGGAAGTGATTTCCATTAACAGGGATTACATATGCAAGGTTTTTCTCGGCCCTGAAAAGCTGAACATAAAGCTTTCTGGATTGGCGTCAAGCTACTTCCCACAAGAGCGATGGTGACAAGTGTGAATGGTGCATATGAGGGGGGTGGGAGACATTCCCATGTGTTCTCACACCGCGCCTTCAGCTGAGGGGCTTCTCGTGTTACCTCTAAGCTCTTTGCACTTGCCAGAGACGCAGTGTTTATCTAGAAACAAGAACTTTTGCTTTGCTAGCCCTCGAAGGACTAAACAAAAGATTTTGTAAATGTATAAATCAATAGACACATTGATTCCTAGCATAAGACAAAATTCAGAGTTCTTTGCAAATGTTTTAGGCACATGAAAATAATATTTAAACTGCTTTTTTCTTCAGTAGTAAATGTTTATATGCTTAATAAGCACAAATAACATTAGTAAAATAAAGACCTGCCTTCGCTAGCTGGTTTCTAACCATCTCTTTATGGCAGGCCAGTGTGTTTGTAGGTGTCTTATAAATCAGTACTTTATATGAAATCAGCTGCAGGAACTTGCATTCTTTTGAAAAGCTTGCAAGATTTGAAATGATTTTTTGTCTTGTTACTTTTTGCTCCATCGATATATCAGTTAAATATTATATGATGTATTTTATGAGCAACAACACACTGAGTACTACTGATATAAATGGAGTTATGAAGAAATAGTTGAGGTTAGTGAGGGTGACCATGACTGCTGCTCAATCTAATCTAATCTAAGTTCCAACTCTATATTGTGATGAGGTTTTCACACCCCACCACAACCCCATCTCTTCCCTGTTCCCCAGTTCTATCTATCAGCCCTGTCTCTGGTTGTTTAAAAGCTGGGCCTGGCCACATTTTGGTGGGTCAGACCACTCCAGAACAAGTTCTCCAAGCACCTACAGTCATAGTCTCTTCTTCTGTATCAATCACATAATGAGGGCATGGTCTGGACTTGCAAACGTGTTTTACATTAAGAACAGACCTGTCAACTGAAATCCTACACAGAAGTAATGGCTGCCAGCTTCTAAGGGTTAATTTCCCAGTGCAGATCACATATGCACTACATCACGCCCTATTTTTGCTCTATTTAACCTTTTGTTGGCACTCCAAATGCAAAAGCAAAGTAAGCAAGCTCCAACTGGGTTGACATTCTTAGAATGCCAAGCCTCGTGAAAGTTTGCCACTCGATCTGATTACAAGATGCTTCAGTGGCATGTCATTACCAATATTTTGATATGCAGGACTTTAGTGGTGTGAGTTTGTAGATGTGTATTTTTGTATATGTGTATATGTGTGTCTGTTTTTGGAGCTGTGATTGAATTGGCGAAAGCCTGTAGTTCTATAGAACTGCTCATCAAAGTCCTCAACGTAACTCAAGCCTTCCATCATACAGTAAAGGCGGGATGTGACAGCGCTGACCTATTTACAGCCGGCCCACAGTCAGCATGTCAGATGTCCCAAAGTAGATTCGCACTACAGTTTTTGGATAGCCTGGCCATTAGCATGGTTGGGAAGAGTACTCATGCTTCCAACTTTTAGTTGATGATAATATTTGACCTTTAATGGGAATGACTAATGTGCCAGACTTTGGGTTATGAGATGTTTTAGCCCTGTTTTACTGTTGAAATCAAATGAGCTCAAGGGGTGGAATTTCAGTAAGTTAGCATTCTGCTACCCCCTGAAAGTACTTGGAACTGAATCTCAAAGTTACCCACTGACCCCTTTAATTGCAAAAGCCCATAAACGAAGAAATACGGCAAGTACGTTTCTTACATTTTGTAATAGTTGCTGAATAATTTCTAATAGTTACTAAATACCTTAAAGGGTTACTTCAACACAATTCTAACTCACACTTCCACTTACACCAGAAGCAGTCATTCTGCCAATATGTATTTGTAATTTAGCTTTGGATATCGGAACTACAAGGCTAAAACTGGTAACACATTCCATAAATACATCTGCAAAACTCCTACATCTATTTCTCTATGAAGGTGACAGACTTGTCCATGTAGTTAAAAATGTGATCTATAGTTTTGTTCATTTTTATACCGCAGAGGAAGTCATACTAAACCAAATGCAAATCTGAATCACTTTAATTAAGACCTGGATGTGGCTTGAGAAGTTTTTGGGATGTATATCCAGTGGCAAGGTCTTTATTTCATGTAAAATATAGTGCATAGCGTTTAAAAAAAAAAGCCAGTGCCAATATTCATGTATCTCTTGTCTCCCCTGTAGATCGCCCCAAGATTCACCTGCCCCGTGTCCTGAGACAGCGCTATGTGGCGAATGTTGGAGCGAAGATCAACCTTGTCATCCCCTTCAGTGTAAGTAAGCCTTACACATATACAGTATATACATATACATATATGGATGTGTATATTTTTCAATACACACATCCATATTCATATTTCTAGATTGTTTGTATAGTGTACTTTTTATATTGTACTGTTGGTATAGTTTTATTCTATAATACTATACGGTGGGGGCAGCTGGTAGCCTAGTGGTTAGGGCAATCGCCCTGTGATCAGAAAGTCCAGGTTCGATTCCCAGGCCGCTCAGCACAGCTGAGGTACCCTGAGCAAGGTACCATCCCCACACACTGCTCCCGTGTTCCTGGCTGCCCCCTGCTTCATTTGGTGAATGGGTTAAATGCAGAGGAAGAATTTTGTGCTGTTCACACTGTGTGCTGTGGTGTATGACTGAATGATCACCTTCACTTCTACTGTTATTATTTTTGCTGCTCTTACCTTTGTACTGTCCATTTTCTGCATATTTCCCACTTTTGGGACTAATATAGGTTTGTCTTGTCTTATCTTATATTAACTCATCAGAAGAGCTTTGAACAGTACAAGATCTCTGCATGTGGTCAGTTGTGGTTTATCAGCCCTGGAGATGCATGTGAGAGTTCAGTTTTCTTTGATGTTTTCTACTTTCCAGGGTAAACCTCAGCCCGCCGTCAGCTGGACAAAGGATGGCCAGCCTCTCGACACCAAGCGAGTGAACATCCGCAACACTGACAGGGACAGCATCTTCTTCATTCGTACATCCGAGAGAGCTGACTCTGGCGTCTACGAGATGTGTGTTAAGGTGGACAGCTTTGAAGACAAATCCCAGATAACTCTGCAAATTATTGGTAAGCAAAAAAGAGTTCAGGGCTTGAAACAAAGGTCAGCTCTACCTTTTTATGTAGTTACTTATTGTTATTTATTTATTACCACTTGTTTTGCTGTAAAACAAATTAGCTTAAGTTGCTCCCTGTGAATGGAGTTCTGAAGTTATCTGAAAGTTTTGCATTCTATTAGTTCAAAACTTTAAACGTATCCTAAACATTTTTTGCTTCCCCAAATAAACAGTGATTTTGGTGAGAGCAAATATCTTAGAATAATCAAATTATCTGATATTTCTTATTATGAGATGGTTGTAAAAATGACTGTAAGCAATCTTATCTAGTGACCGTTTTTATTCTGCTAACAGACAATTTCGCTTTGTTTCAAGAAATAATGCAGTATTTCTAAATAAACAGAGAAGAAAACTGTTTTGTTTTTTACAGAAGAAGAAAATGTTTTTTCTAATGGTCAATGGAACAATGAAAGTGTCTCAGAATTACTTTGAATATCATCTTGTTCCAATTAACTTTCATTCAAATTCTTTTTGATGATCTAATGTCATTAATTGTGTAATTTTGAACATGATTGTATTGTCTCTGCCGAACAGAGCTGCCAGGTCCACCAGCATCTGTGAAGATTGTGGACACCTGGGGTTTCAATGTCGCACTGGAATGGACCGAGCCAAAGGATAACGGAAACACGACCATCACTGGATACACAATCCAGAAGGCTGACAAAAAGACTGGGGTGAGGACTTCTGCTTATTTTATTCAGCAACTTAGATTTAATGTCTCTCAAAATAGAGGTGCCAAAAGGGTGGATGGACAGTCTTGTTAAGAGTCATTAAAAAGCTTAAAGAAACTCCACATTATGTAAAGATTTTGGAAAGAAATCTTAAAGTAATATAGACTCTTTACATTATGTGAGGTTTTGTGTGTTTCACAAATCTTTTTCAGACATGGTTCTTCAAGGAACCAAAAGAGTTTCTTCCGGAATATCACTCAAAGACTACTTGTGGCATCTTTATTTTAAGAGGATGGAGTATTAGCAATATCTCTACAGTGTTTCCATCAGAGTCCTGGTGTAGATCTGCCACCGCTTATCACCTGACAGAAACGCACAGTCTAGGCTGCTGTCTTACTCACAGTTACTGATGTATCTAGAACTATTTTCCCTCACAAAATTGTCCCACCCTTTGGAGCAAAACTGTGACTAAAGGATTCCTATCACTGACTTTTTTGGTGGTCAGTCTGATCCATTAGTTCTTCAACAGAGCTCGTTGGAGGCCTAAATAATCACTTACATGTGGAACAATTACTGAGTGAATCATTTTCTGTTAAGCCTTTTTGTAACTGAAGCATATTGTGTCCTACTGAGCATCAAAAAGTGAAATAAGGACAGTACTGAATTATCTGCTACGTTTAAATCAAAGAATTACAGACGTCATTTTAAATTCTCTGATGGCCTACAATACTCCCCCAAGATCATGCTACATATACAGTATAGATATATACCCTTAATACCCATATGTACTTAAACACTGAAATTGTTTTGGCACGAAATTTGCAAAGTGTGCATAGTTTTAGATCAAGGCCAGTCGTCATTAAGAGCCTGTTGAAGTCAAATCTGTTACTTGGTCATAAAATGTATTCACCCAGCCTTGCTTTTTCCTTTCCACAGGACTGGTACACAGTGCTGGAGCACTATCACAGGATGAATGCCACTATCTCAGACCTCATCATGGGAAATACTTACCTTTTTAGGGCCTTCACTGAGAATAAGTGTGGAATTAGTGAACAGGCCACTGCTACAAAGACTTCTGCCACCATCCTGAAGACAGGTGAGGCAAAATTCTATGCAGTCTGTATCTGATGTGATGGTTCAGGTACTTATGACAATGCAGAGCATTAATTTTTTTTCCTCAATTCATTTGGTTGGATAAATAGTCTACTTAAAAAAACAAATAGAAATGAGCATTCCCTTAGACCTGCCTGTCGTGATGTTTGTCAGGTATTGATTACAAGCCACCAGTGTACAAAGAGCATGATTTCAGCGAGGCCCCCAAGTTCACCACTGCCATGTCAGACCGCAGCACCACTGTAGGCTACAGCACCAAGCTGCTGTGCTCCGTCAGGGGATACCCCAAGGTAAGTCAGCTCATTTCAGTTTCAGTGTAAATGACAAATGGGAATCAAGGCCTTGTTCAGTTCATGCAGATAGTCAATGACCAATCCTCAGTTGGAGTACTAGTAACTGGGTCAATGAGGTGTGAAGAAACACAACTTCTAGTCATACATCGCTCACATTTTGTTTGTGGGTCAGGTCAGATTGTTACAAATGCATTGGTGTCTCTATTGTATGCCCTGACAACAGTGCACCAAGCCTCTATTGTGTGGCCATAAGGCTAGAATCTTAATAGCCACAGGAATGTGACAGTCAGCTCAGCCTTGTAGACAGCGCAAGCCCTTGGGATGGATGATAAATAGAATAAACATACTGGCAGAGGCCGGATGAGTGGCGTTCTCGTGCAGTGCGGTCCCCTGGCCATAGCCCTGCTACTTAACGCATGCGGGTATGCATAACAGGGATCTGGTCACTCGGTGACTATGTGACAAATGCTTAGCACCTTAATTTATCCAGCTAGGAGGCATGAAAGGATTCCTCAATGAAAATTCAATTCCAGTGAGTTTCTTTTACAGAGACACAGATACATTTCCTCTCCATAGAACATGGGCTAGACCACTTTTTCTTCCCTCCTTTCTCCTTCTGTGCAGCCCAAGATCGAATGGATGAAAAATCAGATGATCATTGGTGAAGACCCCAAGTTCAGACAGATCAACAACCAAGGAATCTGCTCCCTGGAGATTCGCAAGCCTGGTAACTTTGACGGTGGTGTGTACGCCTGCAGAGCCACAAACGCCCACGGAGAGGCCGTTGTCACCTGCAAGCTGGAGGTTAAACGTAAGTCAGCCACGGGACAATGAGCTCAGCAGGTCCTGGGAAACAATGCATGGCAGTGGTGTGTACTGTTGGTTCATGCAATCAGTCTTTGCATAGTTTAAGAAGTGAATGAGGTTAATGGGTTTAAAAGGCAACACCAAGGGGAGAATGCACTCATCTGCATGCAAGAGACACTTGAAATATTTGACCGTGCAGAAAAATTCAGTTTACAGTCACAAGAAACAGTAAAATCTGATCAATCCACACATGCGATGTGTCATATACTGATGTATAGTACAGTCCTAAACAGACGCTGCTGGTATTTGTGTGATTTCCATAGACAGTTATCGAATTAAACACTGTGTTATGGTTGTCTGCTGTCAGTGTAATCCACCTTAAGCCATGTTAAGAGTCATGTTTATAGCTGCTGATCTACAGTCTGTTCTAATGCTAGCAGAGTTATAACACTTTACCCACTTAGCAGTTTGGACTTTCTGTACCAGATAGATTTATTGTGACTGTTAAGTCATTCAAGGCCTTTCGACACCTGAGAGCGATTAGCACCTCACCTACCTCCTATGTCTGCCTGCTATAGACATTGACCTTTCTGTGATATTGCTCTGTTTTAACAGCTTACTTTTTTATTTCGATGCTTTTAAGACTTTTTAATGCATCATTCCAGTCCCGCTTTGACTAGATCTGACTGGGATGTTCACACATCGTATACCTAACGTGCGATGTCTTTTTCTTCCCCAACAGAGCCTGTGATTGCTGATGCCGATAAGAAATAAACGGTGAAGCCACATTAATGCAGGTCAGTGCTGGCAGCATATGGCGTCTATTCATTTAGTTATTTATTCATGAGGCATATTTCCTCACCGTTTCATCATTAAAGGCATCTCAAAAATGAAGCAGCCTCAGAGCTTCTGGCTGAGGGTGGAAGAGTTCCAAATAAGTAATTTCGAGTCCTAAGTTTACATCTAATTTGGGTCCTGACAAGGCATCTGTTTCCCCCCCATACGCTGACCTTACATGGTGGCTACTAAAATTGGAGAGTGCAGCCCCTGCTACAGGAGGGGGCAGTGCTCCATAAATTAAATCTGGTGTGCCTCCATATGTGTACACCCCGAGACCCAATCACATTTCCCTGACTCAGCACCGGGCTCCCCATTAGGCCCTAGGGAGCCTACAGTCACTCACTTCCAACTCTCCAACGCTAATAAACCCTTGTGCCAACATGGCCTGTGTACAAGTTTAGGTTGTTTGTGTGGGAGGATAAAGATTATCTGTGTTCTGTGTACATTGCGAACATTGAAAGAGTAAGAATGATAATGAATGCATTTGAAAAAGTATTCCATAAAGTGGATGGAGGTTGAGAGTACTGCTCAACTATTCAAAACAAGAGGCTAAAACCTAGTGTATTTTCTGCTGCTTCAGCTGTCGCATACGGAGCCAGAGGCCACTGACACCTGTTTCTTGTTCTTTCCTGTCTGTACATGTTCCAGTCCCAAATTAGGAGCAGCAGGAAGAGAGAACGAGTCCTTTCAAAGGTGAGGACAAGATATTATGTACCTCTATATTAAAATATATGCAACCACTCAGATGTTTGGACTCATTGTTCAAAAGCTTGACCATCAAATTTGATAGTTCCGGGCTAGTCTACAACTTCACAGCTCTCAAATCATTAGTGGAACTCTAGGAAAGAAATATTATAATATTGCTAATAAAATTATTATAGAATTCTTGAAATAGTCCACCAATCTGAATCCTACAATGATTATAATTTGGCAATTAATCAAGTTAATTAATGAAGGAACACAATCCTGCTGGTGTGGGTTTTTCTTTTGAAATTATATATTTTTTTTATTTGAGTTCTTATAGCACTTGTAAGACTGCAAACATAACTTTATCATTCCCTCTAGAGACCATATTTTTCATTCAACATGAATCTGTCATGATTACATGAATTTTCTGTAATCATGACAGGCTCAGTACATACATACTAACTTATTGGTGTATGCACGGAATAGATGACAAACTTTTGCACATTTACATATTCTGTAGTGGAATTTTTTATTCTATAGTGGAATTTTTTATTCTATAGTGGAATGTCATGCATGTTCATTTCAGGAATGTTTCATTTTTCACATGTTCATAAACTGATAAAGCATGTTTGATCCCCTCCCTGTTGTTTTAGGATTATGAAGACACTGGTTGCTGAAATGAAAAAAAAAAGAAACATGAACTGTACATATGAAGGAAAAATAAAGAGACATTTTTGCCTTTTTCGTATGTAACACTCTGACTCACAATTACAGCACATAAAGAGGTACATGCATCATCGACAGCTTGTGGTTGAGACATCTTATTTAGATATTTGTGTCTGTTTGTGTATCTATTTCCCCCCATACCTGTCACTGTCCTATATTGTAAAGCTGATCAAGTTTCCACCAGCTCTATGGGATCATCTGCAAATAGGGGAAACTGTCAACTTTTCAGTGTTTGTTAAAAATAAATTTGAGCCTTCAACTTGCTCTCATTGGTTTCTTTTAGACTGAAGCAAATGAGTATGACTGCAGTGTTTACGGATAGCCAGTATCAAAGCGTAAATCTAAATCACTCAAGCTAGTTAGGGCGGTTCTTTAGTTATTTTAATGGCCGAACATGAAACAGATACGTGGCAGTAATATGGCAATAGCAGAAAGGAACATTAAGTCTGTTTTGCACCAAATGGATTCTTACCATGACGCAAAGACCTTCGCGACCAACGTCCATGCAGCTAAAAGCAGATGGGTCAGTGAAGGTCACTTGAACATATACAACCATGGGTTGAGCAGAGGCATGGAAACAGAGATAAATATCTGACCCCTATCGTGCAGGAACGCCACTCATCTGAGCTGCACTTGCAGGTATTTATTGGCACGTACGATGCATGACATTCATTATCACAACTTCCTAGAGAGCCTGGCATAGTGAGAAGTGCTTTCCTAATGCTGGACGCATGTGTGGCCCTCATTGTTCCTTCACCTCTATTCACCGGCGATCCATCTAATTATTCACACGTTTGTGTGTTATCCATCAGTTTCACACACGAAAACACACAAATATATGGGCGATTTTTTATGGGTGTTTCTGCACCAAACTCTGGGTATCAGCTGCATATTCTGTTTTATACAGGTGTCAATATCAGGAAAACACTGAAATAACTGAAATCAGTCCCATATTTTAGTCTCCGCCTAAACTAAATATTGAACTGTAAAACTAGCCTTAGATCTTCCCTGAGCCACTACTGACCATCAACACCAACTGAAACTGCAGCGCCCTCTGCTGCCCACAACTGGAATAAGATGTTGATTCCTAAAACAGATACGGATGAGCAATTATGGTCAGTATGGAATGAAATCAGTATTTGCTTACATTTAGCTTTTTAATGCTTTATACTGACTGTGACAAATTGCAGATATATAGAGACTAGAGACATCATGATACCACTTTATTTTTCAAAACCAATGCTGAAACGATATATCATCTTCAGATACTATTTAGCTATTTATAACGGAAGTGCTTCGTTCACTTTAGCACTTTCACTTAAGGTGCATCTCAATGTATACTGCCCAGCGTGAGGATGTTTGACTTTGCCAGAAACTTATACTAATGCCGCACCCTCACCCCATGAGTGAACAAACATTTTATGTTTAACATGTTTAACATTTTTGGCCCTTGGTCCTGGAGGACCCCCTGCTCTACACCCTTTTAGTGTTTCATGCACCTAACTTACCCGATACAGTCACTCAACTTATTACCAAGACTTCCCTGGGATGAAGCAGTATTGATACACATAACTCTAAAAGATGGTTTTTCTTTTAAAAGGTTTTTTTAAAGTATATTACAGAATTTGTGGTAAAACACAATTGAAAAACTTCTACCCTCTTTATTTGTATGTTGTTTCAGATTGGGTTACTCCAGCATCTACAAGCAATGGAATATAAAACAAAAATAGAAATGTGCTTAGGAGTGGACAACTGTCACGGTCAGGCCAGCCTGTTCCTTACTCCGAGGTAGCTCCGGGATGGGGGTTAGCCCCCCCTCCCATGACAACAACGGTAAAATATCTGAGACTATGAACTTGTTTTTCTTACTGGATTACCTGAGAGGTGGACAGGTGTACAATGAGCTGAATTAATTATAAGTGTTTTACCAAAGTTTGTTGTCATTCATTGTAAACACTTGAAAAATCCTCAAACATAAGGAAGACAAATAGACAACAAGTAAATGAAAGAGAAAAATGGAGAAACTGGATGCAGAACAGTACAGATTAGTGGTTAGCAAAAGAAACATAATAAATAGTACATTCAAGGTTTTTGGCCCTCGTTTTAGGCCAGTCCTGTACCTGACCAGTTACCTGAACCAGTGAAGAAACAGGAGCAGATGATCAGGTGGTGATCAGTGGTTGGAACCTTTATCTAGGCTCCTTGTATCGATTCAAAGCAAAATATAAAGAAATGAGGGGTGGCTCAGTGTAAATGATTCAGACAGAGTCAAGTTATTGCAAGTAATTGCATTTGAGTGGATCGACTGAATCTATGTCAGGACATGGGTTGAATAGGGCAAATAGTTCATCAAAGGCAATCACACTAAAGAGATCTTTAAGAGTGAGAGCTAGAGAACTGGCAGCTGAGAACTGGCTTGCTGTCTGGGTAAAGGGTGTGTAACATGGAGATTGACTGTGTTCAAGAGGTGGACATACAATAGTGATGCCATCACTATTGCAATAGTGATGCCTTGTTTGTGATCAGACAGGCATGCTTCTACCATCTCTACACTGTTGTGTGGTAAAGGGTGCCTGTGCTTATGTGTAGGGCCCCAAAAGTTTGAGTCAAATTAAATGAAGCAAGAAGATTTCCCAATCAAGCAGAAACAGACATTAAAGATGATGAGCAGGAGGAGTCCGGGTGGATCTAAGGACATATTTTTTGACCTACAATTAAAACATGCCTCTCAAACCTGGACCTGGAGTAAGTCTGCCCTCAGCAGTTTTTCCAGCTCTAACACACAGGCTTCAACCTTGTTAACTACACTATATTGACAAATGTATTGAGACAACTGTATTGAACACCAACAGGGACCTTATTCAAATAAATGCACTTTAATATGGAGTTGGTCCCCCTTTGCAGCTATAGCAGCTCTTCTCCAAAGGTTTTCCATAAGATTTTGGAGATTCTGTGAGAATTTGTGCCCCTTCATTCTGTAGAGCATTTCTGAGGTCAGGCCCTGATGATGCATGAAAAGGCCTGGCTCACAATCTCTTTTCCAGTTCATCCCAAAGGTGTTAGATGAATCTAGATGGGGTTGAGGTCAAGGCTCTATGCGGCCAGTCAAGTTCTCCCACACAAAAGTTCTTTCCCAAACTGTGTCCACGAAGTTGGAAGCATGGCGTTATGAAGAATGTCTTTGTCTGCTGAAGCCTTAAGATTAACATTACTGGAGGAAAGGGGCTTTGGCCAAACTCTAAAAAAACAGATGTGTCTCAATACATTTGTCCCTATTGTGTATCTTGGAAATGAGGTTTGTTAGAGCACTGCCCCAAAATGATCAGGGCAGGGCTCTTCCAGCACCACGGTTGGGAATTAGAGTGAATTTAACAGGTAAAACTGGCTTTCAGAGCAGATAATGTAGTACAAATAACCATAACCAGTGCATCTTTGCCATTTGTTTTTTAGACTATTGTTGTTTGCAGCAATTAGGCTGTGAATGAAACATCCCTTCAGGTTTGTGGTGCTTGTCATCCACTGCTTTTGTGTCAGGCCAGCTGAGCAAACAAATGATGCTCAATGCTCTTTCTGTCTGAGAGCAAATGCAGGGTTCAACCATAAACGTAATGCATCTGAGGTTTAGATTAGATGATACATTTACTGTATGAAAACCGATCTCAAGTGGATGGCTTGTCGAACTGGAACACTTATGGCAAGCATAGACAAATTACTTACCTAATTGGTGCATGTAACTGCCAGTTGTTATGTGAGTATTTCAAAAATGCATGTGTTTTTCCAGTCAGTTGTAATGAGCTGAATCCACCCACAGTCTTTCTGAAGGCAATGAAACAACCCAGCTCAGGCATCTGCCAAGCTCCGAAATACTTTCTTCTGCTGCATCAGTACAGAATAAATCTAATCTAATCAGGGATGCAGCACTTTGGGCCATCTGCATTAAGAGACATAAGTCATGGACTGGATGTTGTCACTGATTTTTACTATCAATTTTAAAGCATTGAAACTGAAATAACAAGCATTAACACAATCAAAAGTGAAAGATTTAATATCTAAGCCAGAATTACCTATGAGCTCTCTTAAATACAGATAGAGTATAAGGCCCTAACGGTCAGGGCCCATACTGATCATGAGTATATTTATCGATTAATGGGGGTTTCTGCTCTATAAAAGCATAAACTCATTTTACAGCGTCTACACCGAGATGTCTGGGCAAGAACTAATTTATTTCATTGATTTCAGATGCTGGCTTCGGCTCCATCAAGCCCATTCAATTAGTACTGAAACACCACATAGCAAAAACTGGAGGGGAGCCTGAAACATTCATTGGCCCTTTCTGTCAGACGGCAATGAGCCAGTAATAGGCCTGTACTGAAAATTCACATTCCTCTCAACAAATAACACACCGGCTGATTAATTTTTGTGTTGAGCTTCTGACTACATCCACATGGAGGTTTCAATGAGACCTGCACATTGCTCATACCTCCCACCAGTCTTTACTCATTTACTGAGAGCATTAGCTACCAACCTGTCATGGTACGAAGAGTATGGTACTTACACTATATGGACAAAAGTATTGGGACACTTGACAATTACACCAACAGGGACTTTAATGACACTGCATTCAAATACATAAGCTTTAATATGGAGTTGATCCTCCTTTTGCAGCTATAATAGCGTCCAATCTCATTGGAAGGCTATCCACAAGATTTTGCCAATTCATTCTGTAGAGCATTCATAAAGTTGGGGTGTTGGAGAAGGCCTGGCTGACTGTCTCTGTTCAAGGTTATACCAAAGGTGCTGGATGGGGTTGAGGTCAGGGGTCTGTGCGGGCCAGTCAAGTTCTTCCACACTGAGCTCATCCAACCATGTCTTTATGGAGCTCGCTTTGTGCACTGGGACACAGTCATGCTGGAATAGAAAAGGTTCTTCCCCAAACTGTGTTCACAAACTTGGAAGCATGGCGTTGTCCAAAATGTATTAGTCTGCTGAAGCATTAAGATTTCCCCTCACTGAAAGTACAGGGCCTATCGCAAACCCTGAAACACAGATGTGTCCCAATACTTTTGGCCATTTAATGTAGCACTGCTGCAGGACGATGCAGTCTTCCTCAAACATACATACACACACGCACAGACACACTTTTGGGGTTGTATTACTAGCTTAGTTGGGTATTGCTACTGACTTAATGAGGTTATCCTTAACTCAGCATTTATTTCAATGGCCAAAATACTAGCTACAAAAACAAACAAGGAAAAAAAATAAACAATAGACAATAACAAAAAACTTTTTTTCACTGAGACTCACCAGATGTCCCCATTACGTCAACTGTCATCCTGCCACAGCGAATAGTACCCCACAAAGTAGTAAATACAAAAGCGGTTTCTCTCTCTCACACACACACGCACACACACACACACACACTCGGTCAGATTTTACTTATAGGCACCTAGAAGCTGAAGTTAGCTTCTTATTCACCATCTCATTTAGTCCACTTCTCCCTTCCACCTTAAAAGTGCTGCAGTTACAGTGGACGAGATGAAGGTGCTGCACTGTTTAAGGTGGAACAGTCAGTAGGAATCAGCTTTATTCTCGTGTAGGCGAGTGTAGAACAGGAGGAAAAAGTAGCGGCGAAAAGAGGGCGGGGCCCCTTCGAGTAGAAAGTCAGCCAATCATAAAGGATCAGAAAGTGTATTGACCAGCGCAGCGACCAATCAGAGTGCTCCTCCTGCAGAGAAACGCCAGAGGCTGCGAAGCTGAGAAACGACTGTGGTGCAGGAGATGTGCATGTGTGTGTGAATGTGTGTGTGTGTGTGTCTCTGCACCGGTCCCAAACCTGCACACTGTCAGACTGCATCTCTCCGAAGAGTGTGTGTGTGTGCCTGCATGTGTGTGTGAGTGAGTGTGAGCGTGTGTGTGTGTGAGACTGGAGGAAGATACCTGGGGTGTGCCTGCTATTAACACTGCGTTAAAAAAGGCATTTATTTCAAAAAGAAAAGAACAAGGAAAGAGATTTGGAGGATGAGTCAAAGTGCTGCGAGTTTTTAGTTTAATTGCTTTTTTTGTTTGGTTGTTGTTTCAAGAGCTACTCAAAGTGTCCTGCGGCATCTGGTGAAGTTTCCCCCCCCTCCACCCTTCATCCTTCCTTCCCTCCATCCCTCTCCCCTCCTCTCTTGGTGCAGTACATCTCAGCACAAGGTAAGCACGTTTCCTTTACTGTACTTTCTTTTTATTCTTTTATTTTCAGTTGATGCTTCAGGCTGCTCAGATTTTAGAGCAAATATTCACTGCAATCCTGCAGATTCCGGGGCAACTTTAAGAAGGTAATAAAGCAGGCAATGGATGAGAATTCTCTGTTCAGGGCAGAAGTGCTGCAGGGAGATGAGGGTGCTTGAGTGGAACTTTCTCCTGTAAGCAAGTATGTTGCATCCTGTGTGTGTCTATGTGTATGTGTGTGTGTTGCATCCCGTGCTGCAGTGTCTGATTACATAACAGTGATGTGCTTAGAATGCAATCCGAGAGTTTGAACATGTGTAGTGAGTTCAATAGTGGACTGAGTGAGACCTGTTCAAACAAACAGGGATTTAAACTGAGCCTCTGTCTGATGGGTCTGCAGCATGTGGTCCATTACCAGCCTTTCTGTGTACTTAGTAATAGGACAAAAAAAACCTTTTTGTTGAAAAATAGCTTGTAACTGGTCCCGAATCAAGACCGAGGGGCACAGATGTTCTTTTAACTTTGTCATTGAGAGCAATCAAAAGCTGGAATTACAATTGGGACCGATATTGGCTGCTGATCCAATGATTCGCTCATCGGATATCGGTATGAAGTTACTGTTCCAGATTCCATAGGTTCCTCTATATGACGCCACAGTTTTCCAAAGGATAACTGGACCATCAAGACTGCAGCAGCGTCTATGGTTTGTGTTGTTTATGACTGTCAAATCAATCAAACCACTAGAGAGAGTGACTAGAGTAAGACAATGCTTGTGTATGCAGTGAGCACTCGGTGAAAAACTGATATAGAAGCTGCAGATTGGGGAAAGTCACTTTCTAGCTGGCAAACTACCAGGAGATTCGTTTTTAGTGATGCACATTTGCTCATTTACATGCGCATTGACTTGCCCAGGCCAAAACCGGACGACAGCTGTGCTGTGCTGCTTTGGTTCCAAGGTGGTGGACCCAGTCCCACATGAAATGGTTATAAATCTGTAGACCTGGAACTGTTTCATATGTGTTGCGATCCATCTGTCTAACAATACAGTAGGTCTAGAGGTCATTTGTAACGTTGAGCCCCTCCATACCATGGCAATTTTTTTGTGAGAAAATTCACTTTTCCTAATTTTGTTAGTTTGGTAGTAAATAGTCAAATGCTTTTGATTTGTTTTTCAAATGATTAAAGCCATTGCCATAACAATTTGCACTCCGGCACTTGTTTGTATTGCGTTGGGATACATTTCAATTTAGTGCTGTGTGATTTACTACAGCCAAATGTGAGGCATACAGACAACAACAACAATAATAATAATAATAATAATAATAATAATAATAATAATAATAATAATCAAGAATAAAGTGCTGTGCTATTGGTAACATTATTCAGAGACATGGGAACTGGAATGGAGCTGAAAAAAGTGTATCGGTGCATCTCTCACTGGCATTTGATGCTGAATTTCTTTCTAAATGGCCGTGTTGGTGCTGACAGGGTGCTGAGGGGGTTTTAGTGCTGGTTTTGCTTCAGTGTCCCACAGTGGGCTACAACTGCTAATTGCACACGAGCCTCTTTCTGCTGAACAAGCTGTTCTGTCAGAGCAGCACTCACATAGATGAGCCCTGTTTTCTTCAGCCAGGACCTCAGCTTCATAAACTTCGTCCACTGAAACGCTTATGACACAGAAGGATGGAGCCATTTCGTGTTTGTGGTTGTGTTTGATTGTTTGTTAAATTAGATTGGAGTATTGGAGGATTCTGCTTGACAAAGGCCATCAGGTAGAGATGGCTGGTCTGGGGTCAGTGATACGTGCTGTTTAGAACTGAATAAATTGATCAATCTGCAACGTCCGTCTCACAGAAACTCCCTCGGAACGTGGTCAGATCTGCAGTGGTGCAGCTGGAGAGAAAAGCAATTCAGGGAGTAATCTCGTTGATTGCAGTGTGGACTGAATAGCCCATGCAGCGTCAGAATGGGGGTGGGGTGCGGGGTGGTTGCTGGGATGGAAGGTAGGAACTGCTCTGCTTAAATGGGCTCCAGTTATGTCCTTGAGGGTGAGACATAATGAATGCACATTTAGAGGCGAAACAGAGTCCCTTGGAGGACACATACATACTTAGGAGTATTTTGGATGTGTGTGTGTGTGTGTGTGTGTGTGTGTGTGTGTGTGTGTGTGTGTGTGTGTGTGTGTGTGTGTGTGTGT